>OY728146.1:80710980-81960980 GCA_963277665.1 Viscum album | reverse complement strand
ACCACATGTCATAAAACTATAAAGATCTATTCATGGTAGTAATATGTTAAAACAAATATAATCTCACATTCTAACCATGTGACATTAAATTTTACGGAGCACTTCTGTGAAGTAAGACATTAAACAGAAGAGCTTCGCATGCCCTATTCACATGACGTTAAACTTTACAAAATATTTTCATGCTAAAAGACATTAAACTATAAATCATCTGAATTCATAACCACATGACATAAAACTATATAGATATCAACCTGGAAGCAAGAAGATAAATTACACAGTGTCTCACATCCTTACCAAATGACATTAAACTATACAGAGCTCATCCTATAAGAAATATGTTAAACTAAAATTTGAATCTCATACCAAAAAAATGAAATTAAACAATGAGGAACTGTTTTATACCATATGACATTAATCTTCATGGAATATTTACTTAATTCATCATTCTAAATGGCATAGTAACCATTGTCTCACTAATGATTCATCGCACATGAGCTAGATCTGTGTGAGAAAAAAGATGAAATTCCCATATCCTTGTGTGATAGACAGATCCACATAGGGGATCTATTCATCCAAGAAATATGTGGGTATTGATTCCTCAAATAAGAGGATAATTAGTGACACATAAACCTTTTTTATAGGGAACATCCACAGTCTTCCTCTTATTTGACATCGAGCCACCCACATCCTTACCAAAAAAACATTAAACAGAATGATTGATATCCCTGTATCATGAAACTAAATTTTATGTGTTTGCAAAACTATATAAAAATTGATTTTCAATCAAATGATATATATATATATATATGGATGGGTAGATCCCAATTCCAAGTCTAAACTACAAATGATCCAAAAAAACCCTTTTCATTCTCTAAATTTCTTCCTATCGTGAGAAGATAATTTTCCATTTGTTTCTTCTCACACCATTCATAGGTCACGTGATCTTAGGAATTTTTCTAATGGATTCCTTACATGGAAACTGATTATTATTTCATTATTGTTTAATCATGTCCTTGAATTAAAAACCATAAAATTAACACCATGATTCCTCACCACATGACATTAAACTACACATTTGGCATCTCTTCCATGACATAAAATGTCACAATCCTATGGGTCATGTCTGACGGGACCAATACTGATGATGTTGGTATCCTAACACACCTCTATTAAAGAACTATGAGTGAATTTATTTCTATCATCACATGATACATAGTGATGGATAAATCTACAACCCCAAGTCTATAAAAATTAAATAAACATTTAAAATATTACCCTCTCTGTGTATGGGTCAGAACTATGCAGGGAGCATCTATTTAAGAACTATGTGTGGAATTATTCTTATTATCATGGGATACATAGTGATTTGTATAATTCCATTATTAGACCCAACAAAAACATTTCCTTTTCATATCAGATGCCTACATCATCGCCACATAAAGTTAAACCAAAATGTCTCATAGGAAGTATGTGTGGCTCCATTCCTGCCATCACACGACACATAGTAACACATGGATCTCCAATCCTAGTTCTAGATAAAAAAAATTAAAGGGAAAAATCAATCCCTATGAATATGGGATAGACCAACTTATAGTGTTTATAGTTATAGAACTACATGTGGCTTGATTACTACCATTACATGATACATTCTGATTCTTGGGTCTCTAATCCATGTTCCATCTATAATAAAAAATTAAAAAAACTTAGCCCCAAACTTCATAAGGGATGAATCATACAAGATCATTTGGCCTACATATGAGTCATATATGTGTATGGTTTTCTTTTTCACATTATATATCTGGCACAATTTTTTACTTATTCTTCCACATCCTTATCATACGATGTTAAACTACAAGGAAATTGGTACATCCTTATCGTATTATGTTAAATCGGAATGACAATTACTTGGTGTAATGACATTAAAAATGAACAATGAATATGTAAAAAATACATGTTGTTAAATTGTTATGGTAATAACCCATTATCATCCCTTATTAATGGAAAAAAGAGGCTTACTTTGGACAACCAAAGTAGGGGGTTCTTCTGCTCTCTTTTAATAACCTCAATTCATAAATCAAACTTCATCCCTTGAGAACCTCAAGTTGTCTCAAACATTTCATAGACCTTGGAAAAGTAAATATATCTCGCTACATGATCATGATAATGATTCATATGGGGTCATACATACTAACTAGAGATCTATTGGTTATGTATAGAGGTATTTATAATCCTTGTGATCCAGATGTCACTATTGTGGAACTCAGCACCTGAGGTTGTTCTAGTCCATCCCAAGTATGATTGTCCCATATCATTATTCATAAAATTAGAACCTCATTCTTGTATTTAGAACATTTTCATCTCCCTATCAAAAGGATTTTGGAGTGCTCTTGACCCTAGGTATCATAATTAAGCTTTGGTATAACATCTCCCTCAAATTTGGTTCGTCTTTGTAACAACCCTAAATTTAACACACTTTAGTAATATATTTTCAACCTTAAACTCTCATCTTTGATGTTCCAAAGCATAAGAACTTAAAATAATAGAGAAATACAAAAAAACCTATCAGTTTTAAAACCTGAAAAGGACAAACTGAGAATAATTCAAGTCATCACTAACTGAAATCATCATCTATAGTGTTTCTGAAAATAGTATTGCCTTAATAAATAAGGAATAATGTTCATAGAGCTTACTTTTTTGCCCTATTAAAAGAAAAGATTTGCAGGCTAGAACCCCTATTTCGGAAAAAAAATAGAGTAATGATTTTTTATATTTCTTCACCATGAGAACATGTTCTCAAGGTGGAAATAATACTTTTAGGGTGATCAAATCATTATTTGATATTACACTTTCCACAAATCACACATCAAGATTTTAGATCCTTATATCACCATAAACCATCCAAATCCCTTGGTAAAGGATACCTAGCTTCATGAAAAAAAATTTGACTATGCATGTGTGCCTATGGATCCTATATATGTGCCTATAGTCTCCCACTAAATGTCTCATACTAAAATAGGGGTTTCTGATCCTAATGAGCCCCGACATCATTGTGGAAGTACTAGGCACTTTAGTATGTTCTAGTTCATTCCAAGTACGATTGTCCCATATCATCCTCATGGACTGGGCATAATGGAAAATGATTTAAAATCATCATAACCATAATTTTTCTATGGATTCGATATCCTTGACATTATGTCGCCATGTTTGATACCCTTTCTCATAGAAGGAATATTATACTCCATTCCTGATCCATTTTATGGCCCACACCTCATGACTCTAAATCATATGGAATAAGTCCTAAGATACATATAAGAGCTAAAATATCCTAGGGTTCCAAAACACTTTGGAGATAGACCTTTATTCCATACCCATCCTCATCATCTGAATTTTTTATTATTTGAAAATATCTCATGGTCCATGGAATGTAGTGTGGATCATCATTACTTTACAATTCTATCGATGCATAAGGTTTTTCTCCTTACAACTAAAGGCATCTCCTCCTTGTGAGAAAGGAACCTTGATCTTGATGAGCCCAAGAAACATTATGGATGAACTTATAACCTTAGGGGGCATTATGGGTCATCCTTCTCATGTCTACCCCATTCTATATTCCCCGACTCAAACTTAAGGATTATGAATGACATCACTCACATTCCAAATATCTAGGTAGACCAATCATCCCTATTTTTTAACCCTCATCTAATATTGCACTCGTCAATATTCCACAACACTTCTAAAAGATTATAGACACATCAGTTTGAAAATGCTATCAATTCATAAGGATTTAAAACTACCTACCTAAGGAATATATTCCTTGAAGGAAAGAAAATCCAGTCTTTATGAGATCTTAAAACACCATAGTAGAACACATAACCTTGGAGTTTCTTGTATCATCCCTAAACAGCCTTCCCCATATTCTATATTCGTCAATATTTTCCTGATATAAAGACATTAAACTATATGGTATTTGAAGTCCTAGTAGAAAGCTTTTATATTTCATTGCATGTCAAAGGTCAAAGGTAAAAGACCCTAAACTAAAACAATAGAAGGTCCACACTAAAAGAGCCTAAACTACAACATTATATGTTCCAAGATAAAATTAAAAAAAAATACAATGATAAAATGTCCCTGATAAAGGACCCTAATCTACAGAGAGAAAATAAATGAGCTAGAATATATTAAACTATAATTCAATCTTAAAGACAATAAAATACATTGATATGAGGTCTGAGATAAAGGACTATAAACTATAGTAATAGAAGGTATGATCCAAAATACAATATAATAAAACACATCAATGCTTTATTATAAAGGAATGGAAAAGATAAAAAAATATTTTGAGGACCATCAAATGGCTGTAGAAAAAAACAAGTTATTCTCTCCTAGTTCATTATCTTTAGAAAAAAAATTGATCCCTCTCCCTTCAGTACATGTATTCTACCTAAACTATCACTTTGTGAAATAGGTGTTCTCAAGATAGATGGAGTGTATATGTCAATGATAAATCCAGTTTTGGTGGAATTCATGAGTGTTTCTCAAGAAACATATATTAGAATTTGAAAATTCAAATCCATGCATTTAGGTTACCTTGATATTTTTCAAATGATGGGAATAATTGATGATTAATTCAACATCAGATCAAAAAAATCATGCACATCACAAATGATACAAAACTAGACAACAACATATAATGTTCAGTGTATAAATTCAATTATATCATAAAAAATGGGATTATTCACATTTTGGATCCTCTATGAAGATTCAATCAAAAAATTCATATCAATGATAAAACAACATCAAAATTTGGTTGTATGAGTTGGAAAAATCAGAAAGATTCTGATGGTATATGTATATGGAGCGCTGAAGTACCACCTTTCCTGTATCTTCTACTTATGACCTATGATTAAGGAACTCAACAAGAGTAGATAGCTCCAAAACTATTTTCTAAGTGGTTTCTAATAAATATGATAATACTGAAAGGTCGGACCTTGATAGGGCTAAGATCTCTTCATATCACCATATCTGTATGGTCAAGACATGTATTCGGTCATGCAACTCGGATATAAATTGTAATCTCTCTTCTAATGCCTTTGAATCAGCCTTCAATTTTTCATCTAGGGGAGTCATATATTCAAATAATTCTAGTCACTCCCACTGTTAGAAAACTCTTACCGTGTCAGGATTATTTCTATCATGAGTTCATATAAAGGATGGAAGTTAAATCTTCCCACCTCCAAATCATTTAATATCCCAAGAAGATGTTCTTCTTGATCAAGAAATGATTATAATGTATTTTCATTAAAAATGGTTTGAAACTACTTCCAAATAAACCCACACCATGTTTCATATTTATCTATCACATTTGTAATGGTTATGTTAGAGGGAGTAATCGATAGATAAGAAAATGAGGAGACATGATAGGTGGGCCATATATTTACCTTGCAATAAGGGCATCATCTATTTCTTATACCAAAGGGATAACATCCTCAATAGATAATGAACCATTTATGGGGTGGAGATTAATAATATGAGGATTATTCATCAAATAATATCCAATATTTTAAATAAAATCCATCATTCCAACAAAGATGGGATTAGTAAGGAAAATAATTTGTCCACACGGAGGACTGGTCGGTTCAGCACACCACTTAGGAAGGCTTCTCCCCATGTATGGGCATTTTCATGTGATATGAGGACAAATGAACCAGAATAAGGAATTATTATCTATGTATTGGTATCTATTCATTCAAATATCAACTAGAAATATTGGATAATCACAATATTCAATTATCCATGCACACCAGCCGATGGGAGAGGGGAAACCGTCTAGATATATCCAAACTAGAAAGTAAACCATTACTGAGTATATAGCTCATAAATGATCAAATAATCCATCCTTCCTACAAGAACCACATCCCTATGGTAGATATTATATGACTTATCATCTAGAGAGTCCCATACATTACTAATAATTGGAAATGTAGTTGTAGGATAAGAAGTGAAGATGATGTGATCAGATCAATTCATCAAATGAACAACTTCATTAGTTCCCAAAGACATGGTTGAAACACTAAAAATGTATAGTAAATAGGGATGAATGAATGTGTAAGGGATCATAGTGGTATTATGGTATCCTTAGACATAGAAATGATCCCCTTTCTAGCCAAATAAAAACTCTAAAGGTATATAAATCCTATATGGGATGATTCCCTGATGAATATGGCCCATGAACTAGTAATGGAATAAAAGAGACAGTACATCCATATTGAGGTTGTCCCCTCTCCTATTTGTGATTCCATCACTATAGTACTTGCCTAGATTCTTAAGATCTCATCCCCAGTCAGGAAGAGGCACATGTTCAGTAACATCTCCATGAAACCTGCCAACCTAAAGATCAGGGATATATCTTTCTTCACTTGGGTTCTCTATGATGTATAATCCCCATCATCTAAAATGGACCAATATAAACTAGAATTGTCATAAACCTTCTATTAAGGGAACTTACTAGGTCTTATAGTAGTTAGTTGAGCTCTTATGAGATAGAGGAAAACTATGATCCAATCCGTAAAAGATATGAGAGAGCACATAGTCATCTCCTTTCATACACTTTATTTCACAATATTGGGCATGTCCCTCTCAAATAATTTTCTCAAAATCGGGTCATCCTAGAAATTCGTAGTGGTAAGGTGTTCATCATACATTTACCCAATTGGGATATATTATCCATATGATATATATCCCATAGGATGATTCCTACTTCACCATGGGACAGATTGAATGAGTTAGTTCTAGGGAACCAACGACAACCCAACTTTATAAGAAGATCATATTAATGATAAAAAATGAATTGGGAAATTCATACCTCTTCATAAAGATGGATATCATGAAGCTTCTCTGATAATTCTAAGAAGATATGACTAACCCAGAATGGACATTCCCAATCATCAGATAAGTTCCCACCATGACATAAATACCATTTTAAGCTCCAACCTCCACTTGGGTTGGTCAAATAAGAGATAAATATGATCAAACAGCTCTGATTGATAATCTAGTGTGAGATTTAGTAGCCATATGGACCCATAGTGGAGTTCTATAGTATATAAGAGAACCCTTGGTACCATGTTGTGGCCTATTTTTCATCCTCACAAACATTCATCTAAATGAAATCAATGGAATTTGACAACCAGAATGATGACAAGTTATAGTCCATAGAAGGTATGCCAACACGATCCTGTAGAATAAACCCATATAGGGGAAGTCAATGTGATAATATATAATCATAGATCTCATATGGGAGAAACCATTTGAGTACCTCATTTTTAAAGAATTCAATATACCAAGGATCAGAATTATGATCCCTAGAAATCATATCACTTTATTTAGTTATGGAATAGGAATTATGATGAGTTTTTGAAGACATCTTTAAAAAGTAAGAATAATATATTAGACAATTAAGAATAAATTTAGAGAAAATGAACAAAATCTAATAGCCTCATGTGATTCACATGGCTGATAAGGGTATTCAAGATCACATATAGTGCTTTTGAATCACTTGGCTCACAAAAACCTCGTTGGCTGCATAAACCCACAGAATATCATGTGACCACAAAATTTATCATGAGACTCTCGATCATTTGACCTTGATATGGCCACGTGGTTCTCATAATATTCAAGTGTTCATGAGGCCAAGCCAATAGATCATGATAAACCTATAAGGACAACTATACATCCATATAACCAAATTTCAACCAATTAACGATAATCAATCTGTGGTTAGTTCAAACATCCACTTGGAAAATAAATTCTTGCAAAGGAGTTCTCATTAAAAGGTTTCATGGGTGGATCTTGTGATCTGTTTTTGTAGAAGTTATTGAAAAGGGATCACATGATGAAGGCATATTGCAAAATCTCTAAGAATTAGGTTATTGTTTAATGAGCCACCCATAATTACCCTACTTATAGGTTCTTTCTAGGAATTCCAAATTTCTCCTAGAAGATCAAGAGTCTTCCAAGACATAGATTAATGATATATGTGAAGCCTCAGGGGGACATTTACAATCCCCAAAACTGATCCATTATCCATGTTGACATCACTCATAAAGGGGAAATTTTTTCTACACCAACTAAAAAAGCTTCATTAAATACACAAGGGAGCATATACCTAAAACATGGATATTTTTTTCAATGTAATGAAATTTGAAAAGAAGTTGTTGAAGACACATGGATCACATAAACCTCCAAAGGATATGTGATTGCATAACCTTTCGAAGGTCATGTGAATAGTCATGCACTACAAATAACCTACTGGAAGATCACAAGGAGCCCTTTTGAAAAAACCCTCCTTACTTTTGGGAAGGCTCCCATGGCACTCATTGTTTACATGGAGGCTTCCAGATGAGCTCCCCCATGTCACACAACCTGTCAACCGGTGAGCGCCTGAAAAATCATTCAAAAAACATTGTAAAATAAGGATAAAGATATCCAAAAGTAAGATCCTTTCACATTCATAATCATCTTGAGATGCATCCATGCGGGTCACAAGTAATTGAAGATTCCCTAGTGGCATGTCTTCTATATCCTCCAATATCCCATAGGAATTCCATCCTTGTCATGTGAAGGGTTTTATACATGTCTAGGCAGTCCTGTGATCCCCTCCAGCTCTAAATTCAATCAGAAGGGTTTATCCATGTTGATTCTTATGCATCACCACATGATCTATTTTTCGAAACACAACACATAAATGATGGGGAAATTGATTTCATTTGACAAAAATTTCAAATTCATGAGATCCTATACCTTTGGAAAATAAATAAGGAAACAAAATGGGAAATGACTTGAGATTCTTATGGGGGGAGGATGTGCTGATCTTGTGTGAATAGAGTTATAGACCCCTTATCATGTCAAATTTATTATGAAAACACCAACTCAACAACATATTATGTTCTTTAAAGACCCCTCTACATAACAAATTGTTCTCACTAAGGACCCTTAGAAATCCACATTTTTCTTACAGAAGACCGCATACAAGTAGCCTCAGATTAAGAAAAATCCTTTCTACAAGAATCTTAATATCATGAAGGACATTATAAATTTTGTCTTGACATTGTTAAAGAACGTTTTCATGGACACATGATTCGTAAATACATATTTTATTTGAAAAAAATCAATAGACAGAGCACTGGTGGGATAGTGTTGCGGCCATTGTAAAATTAGAGACACCCACTGATGGATCAAACGAGGTGTATAACACAAAATTCCACCACCAAATCCTACCCAAATCTATGAGATATTCACCTAATAAGGTGGAATATAACTGGGGTATAGATACCTCTGAATTAAACCCCCTTAGAATAAAAAAAATTATCCTTATATCATTGGATCCATGCACAGACGCACCTAAGAATCAGAGTAGACTTCTCTAAGTGGTCGATCTCATGATCACAATGTCTTCCTCCAGGTAAATAAATGGGGACTGGCCTAAGGGGATCATGAGGTATGAATATTTACTCCATGTGATCACTTGTGTTACCCATGCATATATGAATGATATTATATCGTGCATATGATGATTCACTAATCAGTGAAATTGTTCCTTGTTGTCTTCATAAATAAATATATTTCCCTCACAAACTACACCAGACCTGAGATCATGCCTTCATTTGGTGATCGTTATGGAAAATTATCTATAACTACAACCATTTCAAGTCATATAAGGACATAACCTTCCCAACATCATTAGTGTATGGTGGAGAATGAAATAGAATGGAATATCTTTGATATAGTGTAATCTTGACCTTTGAGTTTGTATGTGAGGGTCTCTAAATGTTGAAACAGATGAGTTTGAACCATCAAAATAAATATTCATTAAAACTATTCACGCTTTTTTCCACCTCCTAACACTATGGAATCTCATTCTTGGAGTGAAAAAAATATTATCCTTTAGTATTTGATAAAAATGGATAAAGGATTCAGCTACATTTCCCTTCTGATTTAGGATCCATTGAGAATGGATCATGTTAACAACTATTACAAACTTTACCACATTGGTTCCCCTTGGTTGCTTGCTAAGTGAACTACTTGAGACATTTCCACCTCTGATACTCATGACCAAGAAACATTTAAAGCACATCAGGTGAATAACGTTATGCAAAACCAAAATTGGGATCATATACCTGCTTCAACTGATGATGCCTTCTAGTATATTACGTTGGTATGTGGTGAGAATTCCAATATTCCTGCACAACCATAAAAGTTTTATGGAAATATTATTGAAGAATGTATGGATGATGTGCATATTACTACCCCCACACAGGATTCTCATTGGCATATTCTGATGAGACAAGGAGAACAAAAGTGGGATCATATCCCTACATCAATTGAATATCTTTTTCATAAAATATTAGAGATAGAAAATCTGAATTCTTATATTCCTGATAAAACATTGATAAAATGTCACTATATATTATTAATAGATGAAGAACTCTATCAGAATATTCTGGCACAAATATAGATATAGGGATAGGTGGATATTCATATCCCTACTGTAATGCCCCTACCCCAGTTTCCCAAAGTCGATGCATTATTTTATTACATTAGAATGAATACAATAAAGTCATATCCCAATGGACTGAATAGCTTAGTAGATTTATAAAAATAGATACATACATTTGTTCAATATTACAACATTAAAATAAATACAAGATAATAAATCCATTGGGAACGTCCACAACTCTTAGATTATCTCTGCAAGTCATTCATAATATACATCCTCCCATCCTGGGGAAAATGAAAGCTTGAGAAAGGGGTGAGTTCAGATGATCTGTAAGGGTATGAAATAAAGCATAAGAAAATTATAAAAATAAATAGTATTCCTAGTTAATAACTAAAAATACATTCCTTTAAAAAAAATAAACTTGAGTATAACATGGTACGAATAAGAGATGAATAAATAATTCCATAATAAAACATAACCATGAGTATTATACATGTCAAATAACTACATGGAATATAAATTAGTAGTTTTATAATTAGGGAATTCATATACCCAACATTTTAAAACATACCATCAAGGCCTCACTGGAAAAAATCTAAAAATTATTAAGGCCTTAGCCAAAACCATATCTAAAAATGGTAAAGGCCTTAGCCAAGTCCATATTTTTTTTTGTCTCATGAGACCTACAGATGCATCAAGGGGCTATATAGGGCCCCAATAATAACTTTATAATTCCAATGAATTCCTCATATTAATGGGTTTAAACATAAACATCATATATATACGAAATTTAAATAACCAATCTATAAACATAATTACTGACCATTCTGTGTAGTATGGTGAATGGTATAAAGATAGAACATACATAGTAAAACTAATCATAAACCATTCAATAAAACATGTTAGATAATATAATTAAATATTAGTCCTAATTAAACATAATAATCAACAAATAGTGTTGAAATAGATGAAATTACTCTTAAAATCACTGAGTAATTCTTGATAGAAATACTCTTTTGCATTGAAAATAAGAGTTCTTTTAGAAAAATATTGTATAAAACTAGAAGTGAATTAAGATATTTTTTCACAATAAATTGAGTGATTATATAAAATTAATGGTGGCTAAAATATATTATATATTGTACTTGAAAATAGATAAGAATTCAACAAGTTCCCTTTAATTGAACTTTTCATTCGAGAAATTTTTTTTAAAGATCCTTTTAAAACATATAACTTCCTATAAAATAAAGAATAATTTTGATTAGTAAAAATATATATAACGTTAAATTATAATTTATGAGTAGTACATAATAATAAATAAGAATCTAATTGATTTAGGTATAGAATTAGAGTAATCCTGAATGAAAATCGATGTTCAGGTAGAAAACCCGTAACTTATTTCTGAATGTATTCTGCAATTGACCTTAATATTTAGATGATAAAATTAAATTAATTAATTAAATAATTAATAACCTTATATGAATATATTTTACTCATTATAGTTTTATTAGGCTCATTTATTTTCTTATTGATAAGTTATAAAAATTGAATTTCTTCGTTCCAAATTGTTCATTTCCTTGATTTTATGATCGATTCGCTTGATTATAAGTAATGGAGTTCATGTGGAATGGATATAAATATAAAAAATTGAACTTATATTTTATTAATGAAAATAAATAATTGAAATGTTTATATACATCATTTGGTTACATGGTATGATTATGAATCAATTGATAAGGCATTTAGTGATAATCGTTTATATTTTTATAATGGTTTTTCGATCACAACGGACTAGTTTTTGTTCTATTATTACATATCATGTATAAATGATAGTTAAAAAATCATTAAATAAGATATAATACATATTTTAGAATCTTTTTAAACCATAAAAATGGTTTCATGACCATACTTGAAGATGAAATTGAATAATGAAACTTTTTCATCCACGATGGTTGTAAATTGGCACCTTCTGGACGATGATTTCGTTTAATAAAAAAAGAGAGAGTGAGAAGATTGATCATGGTTATTACATTAACATGTTATAATTATATTATATAGATGATAATTTATTTATCAATATCAATTCAACATAGGAGGTTATGAGAGATTAATAAAATAAGATAAATTGAAATGAAATTAAATGAAAAAGTAAGAGGATTTACCTCTTGAATTAACCTCTTTGAGAACCTCCTTAAGGGAAGGGTTTTTGGTCTTTTGGAAAGAAACAGAGCTCTTATAAATAGAGAGGGACTAGGTAATAATATTTTTTCATAACATTTATAAGCTTCAAGTCTTATAAAAGTTAATATAAGAGGTAGTGAGGGTGGTTTTTATAGGAGAGGAGAGGAGGGTTTTCCATTATTTTACTCATTATTTTATTATTGTGGCTCAAGGATATGAATAGTATTGATTATTATGACCAAAAATAGTAATATGTGAATGTGATTTTTAACCAATATCCATTTACATCATCCATGACTCAAGAATGATGTAGAAATTCAACTATTTAGCACATTTCATAAATTATAAAATTTCACTATTTATCAAAATTTCATGTATTTCAAAAAAATCTCAAAAAAATAAACTTACCCATTTTTATATGTGTATAATTCAAAAATGAACTCTATTTTATCAAAATTATTTTCTAAATAAGAGAAATTTAATTTTTAAATAAAATCACCATTTACTTGAAAATAAGGATTTTAAAGTTAAAACTGATTTTACAATACTTTAAAAAATTAATTGAGGTCTCAAATATTTATCCTAAAATAATAGAATAAAAAATATTTCCTTTTGGAGATATTTTTATTAATTTATTAATTTAAAATTTTAACTAAATATGTATTACTCAGAAAAATACCAACACTTAATTATTAATTTTCAAAATATTCTATTACATTTATAAGGTACATAAATTTTACTTATACTTTCATGTGTGAAGTTAATATTCATAGGGGTACATTACTTTTCATAAGGGTGTGATACTATTCATAAGGGTAAGTTTCTATTCACCAAAAATTTAAGTTCATCCTATCAGACTCTAAATATCTTACTGATCGCAATCGTGTATGTCAGTTTTTTGAAATTCAAATCACAGAAGTGGAAAAATTATGTTCATTGGATAGGTTATAATAAAAAAAATTCAGAGACTCGTTATTTCATGCATTCAATATTAAATTTATTTTTAAATTCTTGGGGTGCTACAATCTGCCACCCCCCCCCCTTAGAAAATTTTCATCCTAGAAAATACCATAATGTTGCCATATTAAAATATTTTGGTAGTTCTTCATCATAAGTTCATTAGGCTCATATATTGCCTCTTAAATTTTATTACTCACGACCCGTCCTCGGGGCCCGTGCCGTGACTACCCCAAGTCCGCCTTCCATAGGCCAGGGGTTGCCGACTAGCACCAAGGCGTAAATCCCAGCAAAAAGGGAAGGCATTGCCTTTGGAAAGTAAACAAGCACCACAGAGTAAGCAAGCGGAAAAGTAAACACTAAGTAAAAACTGTACAAGCTGTGCTGAAAGTAAAAGGGGCCGGAAAATACAAGCCCAACTGTAAAGTACAACTGAAAGGGAAAACAGCAACTGAAAGGAAAAACTGCAGCGTCGAGCCGTCCTCTGGAAGTCCCACCTGAAGGGTGGGTACAGATAGCTCCAATGCTCCTCGGGTCCCGCCGTCCGCTCCGAGCACGTCTCGCTCAGTGGTCCACCTCCAGGTACTGACTCGTCGTGTAGTCCACCTCTGGGTACTGACTCGTCGTGTAGTCCACCTCCGGGTACCGTCCAGTCCTCGAACACTCGGCCTCCATCAGCATTGTCTGTCGTCTGCAACCAACACAACGAGGTGCGGGCATAGCCCGTGCAGGGGTGAGTATAACGATACTCAGTAGGGACCCCGAGACCCTCAAGGTCTCTCTAAAACCAACAAGGATAACCACAAAGAAGATCTCAACAGATAACCTCTACTTAGATATATGCCCATACATATACCTAAGTTATCAAGTAACCCATCTCAATAATGAGGCAAACACAAGGTCAAAAGTCTCAGCTCAAACCAGGATTTTCATCATCGAAACCATAACTGCTGAAGAGCTCCGTCTCTAGAGTGTACAGTGGTCCTGTCACAACTCCGAGGTACTGCCCACTAACTTAAGACTGATGTAGTACTCCACCTATCGAGTAATGCGGGCCAGTCGCTACAACCAAGCGCTCCCATGTGCCGCTACAACCAAGCACACCTCTGTCATGGGTCTGCCGCTACAACCAAGCGCTCCCATGTGCCGCTACAACCAAGCGCACCTCTGTCGTGGGTCTGCTGCTACAACCAAGCGCTCCCATGTGCCGCTACAACCAAGCGCACCTCTGTCGTGGGTCTGCCGCTACAACCAAGCGCTCCCATGTGCCGCTACAACCAAGCGCACCTCTGTCGTGGGTCTTCCGCTACAACCAAGCGCTCCCATGTGCCGCTACAACCAAACGCACCTCTGTCGTGGGTCTGCCGCTACAACTAAGCGCTCCCATGTGCCGCTAAAACCAAGCGCACCTCTGTCGTGGGTCTGCCGCTACAACCAAACGCTCCCATGTGCCGCTACAACCAAGTGCACCACTGTCGTGGGTCTGCCGCTACAACCAAGCGCTCCCATGTGCCGCTACAACCAAGCGCACCTCTGTCACACACCGAGTCGTTCGATCAGCAGTCGTCGGGTCTCAGTCAGCTACACGGTCTCCGTGCTCCGCCCGCTCGTCTCCGGGAGGGTCCGCTCCACGAGCTACTGGTCGATACTCCAAGTATCACAAAGTCTATCAAGAAGTATCTCGAAGGACCACCTCGTCATAGGGGTCTCAACGCAACAGACGGCGCGTCAATCGGACGCCCGGTCTGTGAGTTATTAGCCTTTTCATCCCAGGGGCCCGGCTGGTTTCGTGAGCGAACCAATCCGGACGTAACTCAAATATACCCCGAACACTCACAGGGTATACTCATAGGGACCGTTTTTCAACGTGATCACCAATGCCGCTGACGGTTCGTCAAACGGACGTCTGGTCTGAAAGATATCAGCTTTTCCGTTCCAGGGGCCCGGTTGGATTTCAGTGCGATCCAACCCGGCAACAATCCATCTGCATCCAAAACTCGGGCGGAGGATGCCAAAAGTTCCGTCTCATCAAAAGGAACTCAACGCAACAGACGGTGCGTCAATCGGACGCCCGGTCTGAGAGTTATTGGCTTTTTCGTCCCAGGGGCCCGGTTGGTTTTTAAGGCAAAACCAACCCAACCGTACTCCACCTGCGTCCAAACCTCGGGCGGAGTATGCCAAAAGATCCGCCTCACTTAGAGGAATTCAACGAAACAGACGGCGCGTCAATCGGACGCCCGGTCTGTTAGTTATTGGCCTTTCCGTCTCACACCCACCCTGGGAAACTTCCCAGGAGGTCACCCATCCTGATCACTGCTCTAGGCTAAGCACGCTTAACTACGGAGTTTTAACTACGTAGGCTCTTTAAAAGGAAGGTGCACCTTGAGTATAGTATACCGAAACGACCGTCTCGATCCAAGGATCGCGTTGCCACTGACGGCGCGTCGTTCGGAGGCCCGTAGCTCAAGATACGACCATTTGAACGAAAACGTCCGAAGAATGGGGGGGGTATGGGCCCGGGCCGACCCCCCCTGGGTCGGCCCGAACCGGGCCGACCCGACCCGGTTGGCCCGGCCGGTCGGACAGGCCTGGCTCGGCTCGGCTGGGCGGCCGAGTGCCAGGCGCCGCGGGCGTTGACCCGCGGCCTGAGGAAACCGCGGCCCGCGTGGGCCGCGCTGGTGAACCGCGGACGCGGCAGAGCCGCGTCCCGCGCTGGCGAACCGGACCCGCGCGGCCGCGGGTCCGTTGGCCGCCGCCGCCGCGGCTTCAGCCGCGGCGGGCTCGTCCGGCGGCGCGCTGGGGCGCCGCCGGCGAGTTCCGCGGGCCACCGGGATCGCTCCGGTGGTCCGATTCTCTTCCCATCTGCGCCATTGCTCCTCCCGGGATCCGTTCTTTACTGTGGAATCGTCAAACATCCGCTGCGGCACGTTCCGTCATCGCCCGCCAAATCCGCACAAAACGAAGAACAGCGGAGGGTCGTCGGGCCGTGTTCATTTGGCTCGTACCCTCCGCGTAAGAGATAAACAACCGGGAGAATTTTTTTCCACACGGGAAAATAACAATTTTAAGAAGATTAAAATTGTTCACAATTCGGTTCTTTAATTTCTTTAAGAAACATTGACGGGAATAAATTAAAAAGGGGGTAATTCCCATAATAAATCCCTACCTCGTCGGTCGTCGCGCGCGGGCGTTCTTCGCGGAAAAGCTCGTCGCGGAAGAGAGGGATCGTCGTGGGGAGGCGTCGCGTCGTCGCGGAATCCGGTGTTGAGTCGGCAAACTCAACGCACCATGAAACAGCAGATTTAATTTAATTAATTAAATCCGTGTTTTTGGTTAAGAACCACGAAGGAGATAAAATGAAAGGTCCGAGATTCTTACCTCAAGAAGTCGATCGAAGATCCGTTGCGGAGGAAGAGACGTCGCAGAAGAACGTTGTCGGCGATGCGGATCAAGGCGTCACGTCGTCGATTTCCGGGTTCGGCGTTCTTCGCGTTCTTCGCATTCTTCGCGTTCTTCGCGTTCTTCGCGTTCTTCGCGAGGGAGAAGAAGAAACAAGGATCCTCTCAAATATTCTCAAACGATTTTGGGTTGGTCTTATTTTATTAATATGCCAACACACGAAAACAGGTTAAGAAACGATTGAATTAATTCGTTGAATTAATTCAACGAAAGAAACAGGCCATTTAATTCAAGAAAGAAACAACCCATTTAATTCACGAAATAAACCGCCCAATTAAATGGTCTGTTAAGAATTTAGAAAACGCGTCAGTTGACTTTCATTAAGACGGGTTTTCACGGGTGCGTTTCTTAACGGAAAGAAACGGCGGGGCTCGTGCGGGCCCCACCTCACAAATATCCTACCAAGGGGGTAGGATATTTCTGGATAGCATCCTATCCAGTTCAAATCAGTTCAAGCCGCCTTTAAGTGGCTTCAAGTGGCTTCCAAACGGCTTAAGTGAAAAAAAAATAAAGTTGTCGCAAAATTATTTTATTTCTTAACTTTAAGCCCGAAAATTAAAAACCACACCCGAGAAAACGCAATTCCGGAAGAGGCGTTTCTAAGCGAATACCGGCGCTGCGATTTCATCGGTGCCCTCAGAATTCGATTCCGGGCACCGGTTCAAAAGTTAGAAAAACCCGCTCGTCCGTTCACTGAACGTACCCGAGCCAAACTTCGGAAAATGATTCCGGGCATACCGGGCCTCGGAATCAGGCACCGTCAGAAACTGCGTTCTTGTAAAATTCCAAAGAAAATTAAGAAAAAAAATTTCCTTGAAATTTATGGGTCTTTACATTACTCCCACCACAGGGCTTTACGTCCCCGTAAAGCTTCAACACAAACTAGGGATACAAAGGCGGTACTGATCACGCATCTGAGCCTTCCGCTCCCATGTGCTCACCTGGACCTTCTCTGTCGTGGCCCGGACCACCTCTGGTCCCACTAGAGCTGCCACGATTTCTTCCTTGCCGATAAGAGAAATCTGGTCTCATCCCCTGGATGAACCACGTTCTTCGCCTAATACGGTCAATCCCGACATGGATGATACTAATCCATACCAAGGATGACGTCGTAAGGCCTCGACGCTACTACCAAGAGATCCAACCGTTACTCTCGCCTCCAAGGGTTGAGTCACACTGTCGGCTTCAGTGTGTGATAACTGGGTCTCCTCCAGTAGATGTCTCACGGGTGAGGGTCAAGTCAACAGTCTAAACCGGAACCTCTTAGTAACAATACAAGAGAGGACAGGAAAGTAAAATGCCACAAGAAAAGGTGTCTTTTATTACTGCAGCTCAAGTACAAAGACAAAAATCATCTATAAACACACATCAACAAAACTAGAAGCAACGTGAACAAAAGTCTCCAGGTCTGGAGCTAGTCCCGCTTCTGTCCATCTGCTCCCGGAGCTCCATGATCGTAGGCCTCAGCTGCCTGAAGCTGAGCTCTCCCATGTCCTCCTGTCCCCTGCGGTCGGGGTGGACCGCCTGGTGGTGGTGGTGGCAACACCCCGAAGCGTCGTCCACCTCCTGCTGCACGACCAACTCCCCTGCCATGGCCGCCTTCTCCTTACGGCCCGCCCTGATCGAACCTCTGCCTCTGCCTGGGGGGTCCTTTTTTCGTCTGCTGGTCATCCGTATGGCGGGTCGGACAGTCACGAGCCATGTGACCAACCCCGCCGTAGGAGTAACACTGCCCTCTCATGGCAAGTCGTTGCCCACCCCGAGTGCCTCGCGAAAACGATCCAGAGTCATGCTGGCGACCACCTATAGGTCCAGTCCTCTTGGACCCCTGCGTTATCCGTCTACTGCCCGCTGCAGAAGACTCTGCCGCATGCCGGTAAGTGGTGGGTCCTGCTGCTGGAGACTGCTCAGCAAGGAAACTCTCCACTAAGAGGGCTCGCTCTAACACCCCTTCCTGAGTCGGAATGTTGAGGGAGATCATCGAAGCCCTGATCTCATGCCTCAGTCCCTGCTCGAAGGTCCGGGCCCGGAAGAACGGGTCCCGTACCATATCTGTGGAGTAGCGCGAGAGATCAGTAAATCTCGCCGAGTACTGGGCCACTGACATGCTGCCCTGCCGCAGCTGTAGTAGCTCCTGGATGCGCACCGCTCGGAGGGTGGCTGGGACGAACTCAGAGTGGAAGATTCTCTCAAAGTCCGTCCATAGGAGAGACGCCTCGTCGTGCACCTGGAGCATCAAGCTCCACCATCTTCCTGCTGCCGCGTGCAGGAGACTCGCTGCGAGGATCACCATGAGGTCTGCTGGTGTCCTCACTAATATGAAAACCCGAACAACTGCCTCCAGCCAGTCCTCGGCGGCCTGAGGGTCCGTCTCCCTGCGGAACCTGGGCGGTCGCTGGTGCTGGAACTCATGCAGTGCACTAAGGCGACGTGCATCGCCAGCGGCTGGGGCTGGTAGCATCGGTGCCTCGGTGGTATAGGTACCGCCGGTGCCTCAGCTGTCAAAGGGCCCTGTACCGAGTCCTCGACGCTCGGTGTGCTGTCATCACGCTCCACTCTCGGAATCCTAGCTGGCTGTCGTCGTGGGGCCATCCTGAAAAGGGAACAAGTGCGCCATGGTCAGGACAGTATACCTGGTGAGCTGACAGAAGTAATCACAAGGAAAACTTGAAACACACATGCAATCAATGTTTTCGTGCATTAAGTCGGAAATCAGAAGTCAGGGTCCTGGTGTACGGATACGTCGGCCGCCGCACCAACACTGGACTCCTTGGAATGATAACCACACCCAATACGCTAAACGCTATTGCTTCACATAGAAGAAAGATCAGAGTCCCCGATAGAACCGACCACCTCTGATACCAATTTGTCACGACCCGTCCTCGGGGCCCGTGCCGTGACTACCCCAAGCCCGCCTTCCATAGGCCAGGGGCTGGCGACTAGCACCAAGGCGTAAATCCCAGCAAAAAGGGAAGGCATTGCCTTTGGAAAGTAAACAAGCACAACAGAGTAAGCAAGCAGAAAAGTAAACACTAAGTAAAAACTGTACAAGCTGTGCTGAAAGTAAAAGGGGCCGGAAAATACAAGCCCAACTGTAAAGTACAACTGAAAGGAAAAACAGCAACTGAAAGGAAAAACTGCAGCGTCGAGCCGTCCTCTGGAAGTCCCACCTGAAGGGTGGGTACAGATAGCTCCAATGCTCCTCGGGTCCCGCCGTCCGCTCCGAGCACGTCTCGCTCAGTGGTCCACCTCCAGGTACTGACTCGTCGTGTAGTCCACCTCCGGGTACTGACTCGTCGTGTAGTCCACCTCCGGGTACCGTCCAGTCCTCGAACACTCGGCCTCCATCAGCACTGTCTGTCGTCTGCAACCAACACAACGTGGTGCGGGCATAGCCCGTGCAGGGGTGAGTATAACGATACTCAGTAGGGACCCCGAGACCCTCAAGGTCTCTCTAAAACCAACAAGGATAACCACAAAGAAGATCTCAACAGATAACCTCTACTTAGATATATGCCCATACATATACCTAAGTTATCAAGTAACCCATCTCAATCATGAAGCAAACACAAGGTCAAAAGTCTCAGCTCAAACCAGGATTTTCATCATCGAAACCATAACTGCTGAAGAGCTCCGTCTCTGGAGTGTACAGTGGTCCTGTCACAACTCCGAGGTACTGCCCACTAACTTAAGACTGCTGTAGTACTCCACCTATCGAGTAATGCGGGCCAGTCGCTACAACCAAGCGCTCCCATGTGCCGCTACAACCAAGCGCACCTCTGTCATGGGTCTGCCGCTACAACCAAGCGCTCCCATGTGCCGCTACAACCAAGCGCACCTCTGTCGTGGGTCTGCTGCTACAACCAAGCGCTCTCATGTGCCGCTACAACCAAGCGCACCTCTGTCGTGGGTCTGCCGCTACAACCAAGCACTCCCATGTGCCGCTACAACCAAGCGCATCTCTGTCGTGGGTCTGCCACTACAACCAAGCGCTCCCATGTGCTGCTACAACCAAGTGCACCTATGTCGTGGGTCTGCCGCTACAACCAAGCGCTCCCATGTGCCGCTACAACCAAGCGCACCACTGTCGTGGGTCTGCCGCTACAACCAAGCGCTCCCATGTGCTGCTACAACCAAGCGCACCTCTGTCACACACCGAGTCGTTCGATCAGCAGTCGTCGGGTCTCAGTCAGCTACACGGTCTCCGTGCTCCGCCCGCTCGTCTCCGGGAGGGTCCGCTCCACGAGCTACTGGTCGATACTCTAAGTATCACAAAGTCTCGCAAGGAAGTATCTTGAAGTACCACCTCGTCATAGGGGTCTCAACGCAACAGACGGCGCGTCAATCGGACGCCCGGTCTGTGAGTTATTAGCCTTTTCATCCCAGGGGCCCAGCTGGTTTCGTGAGCGAACCAATCCGGCCGTAACTCAACTATACCCCGAACACTCACAGGGTATACTCATAGGGACCGTTTTTCAACGTGATCACCAATGCCGCTGACGGTTCGTCAAACGGACGTCTGGTCTGAAAGATATCAGCTTTTCCGTTCCAGGGGCCCGGTTGGATTTCAGTGCGATCCAACCCGGCCACTATCCATCTGCATCCAAAACTCGGGCGGAGGATGCCAAAAGTTCCGTCTCATCAAGAGGAACTCAACGCAACAGACGGCGCGTCAATCGGACGCCCGGTCTGAGAGTTATTGGCTTTTTCGTCCCAGGGGCCCGGTTGGTTTTTAAGGCAAAACCAACCCGACCGTACTCCACCTGCGTCCAAACCTCGGGCGGAGTATGCCAAAAGATCCGTCTCACTTAGAGGAATTCAACGAAACAGAAGGCGCGTCAATCGGACGCCCGGTCTGTTAGTTATTGGCCTTTCCGTCTCACACCCACCCTGAGAAACCTCCCAGGAGGTCACCCATCCTGATCACTGCTCTAGGCCAAGCACGCTTAACTACGGAGTTTTAACTACGTAGGCTCCCGAAAAGGAAGGTGCACCTTGAGTATAGTATACCGAAACGACCGTCTCGATCCAAGGATCGCGTTGCCACTGACGGCGCGTCGTTCGGAGGCCCGTAGCTCAAGATACGACCATTTGAACGAAAATGTCCGAAGAAGGGGGGGTACGGGCCCGGCCCGACCCCCCCTGGGTCGGCCAGAACCGGTCCGACCCGACCCGGTTGGCCCGGTCCGGCCCGGCCGGTCGGACCGGCCTGGCTCGGCTCGGCCGGGCGGCCGAGTGCCACGCGCCGCGGGCGTTGACCCACGGCCTGAGGAAACCGCGACCCGCGTGGGCCGCGCTGGTGAACCGCGGACGCGGCAGAGCCGCGTCCCGCGCAGGAGAACCGGACCCGCGCGGCCGCGGCTTCAGCCGCGGCGGGCTCGTCCGGAGGCGCGCCGGGGCACCGCCGGCGAGTTCCGCGGGCCACCGGGATCGCTCCGGTGGTCCGATTCTCTTATCGTATGCGCCATTGCTCCTCCCGGGATCCGTTCTTTACTGCGGAATCGTCAAACATCCGCTGCGGCACGTTCCGTCGTCGCCCGCCAAATCCGCACAAAACGAAGAACGGCGGAGGGTCGTCGGGCCGTGTTCGTTTGGCCCGCACCCTCCGCGTTAGAGATAAACAACCGGGAGAATTTTATTCCACACAGGAAAATAAAAATTTTAAGAAGATTAAAATTGTTCACAATTCGTATCTTTAATTTCTTTAAGAAACATTGACGGGAATAAATTAAAAAGGGGGTAATTCCCATAATAAATCTCTACCTCGTCGGTCGTCGCGCGCGGGCGTTCTTCGCGGAAAAGCTCGTCGCGGAAGAGAGGGATCGTCGCGTCGTCGCGGGGAGGCGTCGCGTCGTCGCGGAATCCGGTGTTGAGTCGGCAAACTCAACGCACCATGAAACAGCGGATTTAATTTAATTAATTAAATCCGTGTTTTTGGTTAAGAACCACGAAGGAGATAAAAAGGAAGGTCCGAGATTCTTACCTCAAGAAGTCGATCGAAGATCCGTCGCGGAGGAAGAGACGTCGCAGAAGAACGTTGTCGGCGATGCGGATCAAGGCGTCGCGTCGTCGATTTCTGGGTTCGGCGTTCTTCGCGTTCTTCGCGTTCTTCGCGTTCTTCGCGAGGGAGAAGAAGAAACAAGGATCCTCTCAAATATTCTCAAAAGATTTTGGGTTGGTCTTATTTTATTAATATGCCAACACATGAAAACAGGTTAAGAAACGATTGAATTAATTCGTTGAATTAATTCAACGAAAGAAACAGGCCATTTAATTCACGAAAGAAACAGCCCATTTAATTCACGAAATAAACCGCCCAATTAAATGGTCTGTTAAGAATTTAGAAAACGCGTCAGTTGACTTTCATTAAGACGGGTTTTCACGGGTGTGTTTCTTAGCGGAAAGAAACGGCGGGGCTCGTGCGGGCCCCACCTCACAAATATCCTACCAAGGGGGTAGGATATTTTTGGATAGCATCCTATCCAGTTCAAATCAGTTCAAGCCACCCTTAAGTGGCTTCAAGTGGCTTCCAAGCGGCTTAAGTGAAATAAAATAAAGTTGTCGCAAAATTATTTTATTTCTTAACTTTAAGCCCGAAAATTAAAAACCACACCCGAGCAAACGCAACTCTGGAAGAGGCGTTTCTAAGCGAATACCGGGGCTGAGATTTCATCGGTTCCCTCAGAATTCGATTCCGGGCACCGGTTCAAAAGTTAGAAAAACCCGCTCGTCCGTTCACTGTACGTACCCGAGCCAAACTTCGGAAAATGATTCCGGGCAGACCGGGCCTCGGAATCAGGCACCGTCAGAAACTGCGTTCTTGTAAAATTCCAAAGAAAATTAAGAAAAAAATTTCCTTGAAATTTACGAGTCTTTACAATTTTTCCAAAGTAAATTTACCAGTTGAGTCATCTGATTCCTCAACCACTATTATTTAGTTTCAAGAATCTAGATAGGCTCTTCATAGTAAGATAAGTTAGGTTCCAATTCTATACCTTCATAAGTGAGTATATGTGTTGTGTCTAGAATGTAATTTCTCCACAATGAGACATAGAACACATTGTGTACCTTAGAAAGGCTAAGCGGAATTTGCAATCAATAATCCACATCCATTATTCTCTCTATAATTTAAAAATGTCTAATGTACCTAGGGCTCAATTTCCCTTTCTTTCCAAATCTTATAACACCCTTCCATAGAGATTCATTAAAGAAAACATAATATACCTCTTGAAATTACAAATCCTTCCTTTGGTTATAGGCATAGATATTTTTCCTACTTTGATCTACTTTGATATGGGTTTGAATAGTCTTTTCCTTTTCTATTGTTTCCTCTACAAGCTCTGGGCTGACACGCTTTCTCTCACCAACTTCATCCCAACATATTGGTATACAAAATCTCTTTCCATACAATTATTAATGTGGTGCCGTTTTAATACTATAATGGAAACTATTGTTATAGTAAAACTCTACCAAAGGTAAATACTAATCCCACATACCCTGAAAGTCAAGTGAACATGATCTCAACATGTCATATAAATTTTAGATCGTCCTTTCTGATTTCTCGTCAGTTTGAGGGTGATAAGTAGTACCCAAATGAGTCTCAATATCCAAATATTTCTAGAGACTTCTCCTAAATTTTGATGTAAATCTAGGATTACACACAAACACTATTAAATTAGGTGCACCATTAAGTCTTACAAATTCATTGATATAGATTTTTTCAAGGCGATCCAATGAAAAATCCTCCCTTATAGCAAGGAAATGTGCAGATTTCATAATTCAATCAATAATTACCCATATTGCATCATTCTTTATTAGAGTTTTGGGTAATCTAGTGTCAAAATACTTAGTGATGTCACCCCATTTCCATGTAGTAATAGGTATAGGTTGCATGAAATCTCTATAATGTTGTATTTCAGTCATCACTTATTGATAAACTAAACATCTTGAAACATAATCAACAATTTCCCTCTTAATATTATCCCTCAAGAAATGCTCCTTCAAATATCTATACATCATAGTACTACTAAGATGTATAAAGAAATTAAAACTATGGTCATCATCCAATAACTCCCTTTTTAGATTAGGTATAGTAGCAACACAAATCCTCTTCCTAAAATTCATAATTCCTTATCCATATACAAAGTATACAAACATCCCATCATTCAAATCTTTAATTTTCTTTTGAATATTCCCATCATCAGGTTGGGAAATTTTAATTATTTCTCATAAATATGGTTGGGAAACCAATTAAAAAAATAATGATATTTCACCTTTTGGGATAATTTCAATATCCATATTTATGATATCCATGAACACATGATCCCTTCGATCCCTATTTTATATAGAACTACATGATTCTTATTTCATAATTAATCTAACACCTTATTTCCCTTCCCTGGGTGGTAGTGTATGGAACAATAATAATACTTGAGTAGTTAAATCCATCACCTTTGTCTCATGTAGATTTCTTTATGTGAGAAGATATATTTCAAGCTCTTATGATCTGTATATATCTCAAATCTTTAACCATAAACATAGTGTCTCTATATATTCAAAGAAAATATTGCAGCTGCTAAATCAAGATCTTGAGTTGGATAGTTCTGTTCATGAATTGTTAACGTCCTTGATGCATAAGTAATAAATCTATCATTCTGTATAAGGACACAACCAATTCCATTCATTGATGTATCACTATAGATAAAAAATCCACTATTACCTAATGGTAGAGTTATGATTAGAGAATTCGCTAATATCCTCTTCAATTCTTCAAAACATTCTTCACGTTGATTTTTTCATATGAACTTAACCCCTTTATAAGTAATATTGGTTAACAGTTTGGATAATTGGGTGAAGTTCTGAATTAAACACTGATAATAACCTACTAAACCAATAAAACTACATACTTCGGTTATGTTTGTTGTTTTAGGAAATTTTTAGAAAGATTTTATCTTTTCAGGATCAAATAAGATTTTTTCCTTAGAGACAATATGTCCAAGAAAAGATATTAATTGAATCCACATTTCACATTTTATAAACCTCCCATATAATTCATTTCTTCTAAGAGTTTTTAGAATAATCCTCAATTGATTCTCATGATATTCATAGATTTTAGAGTATACCAATATATCATCAATAAATACCATAAAAAAATTCATCAAGAAATTCTTTGAAAACTCTATTCATTAGATCCATGAAAATAGAGGGTGCATTAATTAATACAAAAGGCATTATTGTAAACTCGTAATGCCCATACCCGGTTCGAAATACTATCTTTGGAATATATTCCTTCCTCACACACAATTTATGATATTCATATCAAAGGTCAATCTTTGAAAATTATTAGGGTTAGTGAATTTGATCAAATAAATCATCTATGCGAGGAAGGGTATACTTGTTCTTTTTCATAATAACATTTATCTCCCTATAATCAATGAACAACCTCATAAATCTATTTTTCTTCTCAATGAAAATAATAGGATCTCCCCATAGAGAAACCTAAGGGTGAATATCTTCTTTATCACTCAATTCATCTAGTTTTTTATTTAGTTATACTAATTCCACAGTGGACATTCTATAAGGATTATTTGATATAGTCCTTGAACCAGGAATTAAATCAATTAATAACTCAACTTCTTGTTCTGGATGATGTCTAGGTAAATACTCTATAAAAACATCAATATATTCTTGAACAATATTACATCCTCAATTTGAAGATTTCATTCCTCTCCCATAGATATCGTGTTCTCATATTCACAAATAATTGCATTAAGTAGAGCTACTAGGGTGGATCTAGATAAGAATTAGATGATGAGGTTTCTTCTCTAAAGATAAGGGATTCTATATCATTCTCAAAAATTGTAACTTCCTTATTCTAGAAATATATTTTTGTATCATGACGTAAAATCCAATACATTCTAAAAATTATATCAAAATAAATAATGGTTATCATGATATGTTCAGAAACTAAATCACATTTATGTTTCATAATGGGGATTGATTGACACATCTTTTTTGAAATGATACTTCCCATATGAGTTTTGACTGACAACTCAATTATTAAATCAAATTACAAATGCATAATTTTCTTGGAAAACTAGGAATATATAAAATAATGTTCCAATAAAGAATCAAATAATGCATTGGCTAAGTTTTAGGAAATGATTAAAGTACATTCAACTACATCATTAAGAATTTCAACCTCAGTAGTTGTGATTTTATAAGCTTGACCCTGCTCTATTGGCCTTTTCTAAGGAAAATTTCCTTGAAGCTTTGGAAAATAATTATCATAGTGTCTCATATCCCTATAATTATAGAATTGAACATTGACAGGTTGTTTCTTTCCCTTGAAATCACTAGCATAATGTCCTTTCTGTCCACATTTATAGAAAAGTCATTTTTCTTTTAAGAAGGCACTAGGGTGTTTCCTTCCAACAGTATTTCATGTTGTAAAAATACCCTTTTTATTCTTACCTTTATCCATTCTATCCTATTACACCCAATTATTATCTTTTTGCACTTAAATTTATAATACTTAGAGAATTATTTCTCTATCTTGATAGCATATGATATTATATCTTCATATGATGAGAAACTTTTGGAGTCTAGTTCCCTTCAGAATAATGGTTTTAAACCATAAAATAATTGATAAATATTGATCCTTGGATTACGTATGTAGTCTATAGAATTCATTTCTATCTATGTGAATTTATCTTCATACTTTTCAACATTATCATCTACTTCTTTCCTCAAAGTCATAAACTACCTTTCCATATCTTCTCACTCTTCACGGTGGAAGTATTTTTCTTATAATATTTCATTAAAATAACTCTATTTAATAATTTCAATCTCTTACTCATCCTTTGTATTTTGAATTAATGTCCACCATTGATGATAATCTCCTGATAGATGATAAACAACCATGAAAACCCTCTCTCTTTTGTTACATCCCAAAGTAAGAAATATCTTCTCTAAAGAACTTATCCACTACTCTACTATGAATGGGTTTGTAGTCCCATTAAATGATGGAGGTTTCTATTGCATAAATTAGTCTATTGTTTTTCCCTATAATGTGGATTAGTATTCTCCATATAGGTAAGGTTATTGTTCATAACCTGAGACAGCTTCCCCGGTATAGTTATAAGTTTCTTAGCACCAGTCTCAACTTGAGAACCTACATCATTATCTTGCATAATAGATAAATCCCAACATGGAATATGTGCATTCATGAGGTTTCCATTCCTTATACTAGGTTCCATTTATAAATAATATCACACACTATATTAGGTTATGAATCATAATTTATAATCTTTGATAGAAAAATACATAACATAAATTGAAATCCTATGAATTTCTAATCCCATAATCATAAACATTGTTTCTTTGAGGAAAAATTATTTTTAAATCCTTCATAATGGTTTGTAAAGAAAATGTGAATTATCTTAAGCATGTCACCCAAGAGTGTCAAACCAAGTGCGCACTATGACCTATTTTTGTGTACCAAGTTTCCACAAGTCAAGCTTGGAACACCTTATCAAAGGTTTTACTCCTAGATAAATTTGTGCCAAAACCACATCCACATGTAGTATCCAGACAAGGATGTATTTTCTAGGAAGACCCACATTGTATTTTCCTTACCAAAATTATAGTACATTCTTGTATGATTATCCTCAAATTATATATTATGGTTTTTTCCCTAATCTAGGTTTTCTAAATCCAGTTTCCAAGGTTTCTACTAAACTTCCTTTGATACCAACTATAATATCCCAACCCCCGTTGCTCGGTGTTGGTGAATTATTTTATTATACTTTCATGAATACAAGAAATTTATATCCCAAAGGACCAAATATTTTAGTATATTTGTAAGACTAGATACATACATATGTTTAACATTACAACATGAAATTAAATACAAGATAATAAATCCATTGGGAACATCCACAACTCTTAAATTATCCCTGCAAGTCATTCATAATATACTTCCTTGAATCCTAGGGAAAAATAAAACATAAGAAATGGGTTATCTCAGATGATAAGTAACGGTAAGTAATACAATGGAATATATCATAAATATAAACACTAGACCAAGTGAATAACTAAAAACACATTCCTTTTAAAAATAAAGTTGAGTATAACATGGCAGGAATAAGAGATGAATAAATAATTCCATAATAAAACATAACCATGAGTATTCTACTAGTCGAATAACAACATGGAATATCAATTAATAGTTTCATAATGAGTTAATTCATATTCTAGACATTCCTAAACATATTGTTACAAACTCAGCCAAGACATTGGAAAATGATTAAGGCCTTAGACAAAACCATAATTGAAAATATGCAAGGCCTCGGACAAGTCCATATCTTTTGTGTCTCATGAGACCTACTAATGTATATAGGGGATATATCATGACCCAACCATCACATTCTAAGTCCCATTAATTCCTCATATTAATGGGTTTAAACATAAACATCATATACATATGCAATGTAAATAACATTCCCCAATCTTTAAACATAATTACTAACCATTCTGAGTAGTATGGTGAATGGTATCAAGATTGAACATCCATAGTCAAACTAATAAAATAAAATTCAGTAAAATATGGTATATGATATCATAAAATATTCATCTCAATTAAACATAATAATAAAAAAATAGTGTTGAAATAGATGAAATTACTCTTAAAATCACTGAGTAATTCTTGAGAGAAATACTCTTTTACTTCAAGAATAAGAGTTATTTTGGAAAAATATTTGTATAAAACCAGAAATTAATTAAGGTATATTTTAAAAATAAAATGAGTTATTTTATAGAAATAATTTTGGATAAAAATATATTATAGTGTGTACTTAAAAATATGTAAGAATTCGAGAAGTTCCATTGAATCGGGCTTGAAATTCGGGAAGAATTTTTGAAATATCCTTTTAAAACATGTAAATTCCGATAAAATAAAGAAGAATTATAATTGGTAAAAATATATATAACATTAATACATAATTTATGAGTAGTAATTAAGAATAAATAAGAATAAAATTAAGGTAGGTAGAGAAAAAGGTTAATCTTGAAAGAAAATGGAGGTTCAGGTAGAAAACAGTTACCATGTGTCCAAATGTATCATGAACTTGACCTTAGTGTCCGGGATAATAAAATTAAATCCATGAATTAAATAATTGAAAACCTTATCCACATATATTTTATTCACTATATTTTTATTAAGATTTTTTATATCCTTATTGATAAGTTAAGATATTGAAATCCATCATTTTGGAGTGTTCGGTTCCTTGATTTCATGATCATTCTCTTGATTATAAGTAATAGAGTTCATGTGGAATGGATATAATTATCCAGAATTGAACTTATATATTATTAATCAACATCCATAATTCTAAATAGTTATATATATAATTTGTTTACATGGTATGAGTATGAATCAATAGATAATACATTTAGTTATAATCGTTTACATTTTTATGGCGGTTTTTCGATCACAACAAACAAGTTTTGTTCTATTATTTAATATCATGTATAAATAATGGTTCCAGAATAATTACAAAATATATAATACATATTTTAGAATCTGGATCAACCATAAAAATTGTTCATGGCCTGTATTGAAGAATAAATTGAAGAACGAAACTCCGTCGTCCACGAAGGTTGTAAATTGGAACCTCCCGGATGATAATTTTGTTTATAAAATAAAAGAGAGAGAGAGAGAGAGTAAGGATATTTAAAGTGTTTATTAAATTGACATGATATAATTATACTATATAGATGATACTGGAGTTATAAAGATCAATTGGATGTATGTGGTTAAGATAGAATAACAAAATCATATAAATTGAAATGAAATTAAATGAAAATGTAAGAGGATTTACCTCCTGAATTAACCTCTTTGTGAACCTCCTTAAGGGAATAGGTTTTGAACTTTTGACATGAACAAGACCTTGTGAACGTGGGAAGGTACTAGGGAATATTATTTGGGTATAACTTTGATAAAATTCAAGGATTATAGAAGTGAAGAGTAGAGGGAGTGAGCGGTGGTTTTTATAGTGGAGGAGAGGATGGTTTTCTGTTATTTTAATCATTATTTTATTATTTTGGATCAAGACTATGGATAGTCTTGATTCGTGTGAATGAAAAAATTATTAATTGCATTTGATTTTTCACCAATTTCCATTTACATTAGTCATGAGTCAATCATGATGAAAACATTCATTTATTTAGCATGTTTTGTAAATTATCGAATTTCACTATTCACCAAAAATTCAAGTATTTCATAAAAATCACAAAAAATCACCCTAACAATTTTTAAATATGTATATCTAAAAAATTTAATCCATTTTATCAAAATTATTTTTTAAATAATAGTAATTTTATTTTTAAATAAAATCATTATTTACATGAAAAATATAGATTTTAAATTTAAAACTGATTTTATAATACTTTAAAAATTAACTGAAGTCTCATAAAATTATCCTAAAATGAAAGGAAAAAAATATTTTTTTTGGAAGTTCATTTTATGATAATGAATTATTTAATTTATTAATTTAAATTTATAATTAATTTTTTATTAATCACAAAAATACCAACACTTAATTATTAATTTTTAAAATATTCTATTTCATTTATAAGGTGCCTAAATTTTATTTGTACTTACATGGGTGAGGTTACAATTTATAAGCGTACATTACTATTCATAAGGGTGTGTTTTTTATTGATAAGAGTAATTTACTATTCACCAAAACTGTATGTTGATCCTATCAAATTCTAAATATGTTACTGATTGCAACTGTGTATGTGACTATTTTGAAATTCAAATCATAGAGGTGGAAAAATTATGTTCATTGGATGGGTTATAATAAAGTGTTATTTCCTTGAAAATTGGTGTTTTTTGAATTCAATATTAAATTTATTTATAAATATTTGGGATGCTACACCTATAGCCAGGGCATTAAAGCACTATAATCAGCATAAACAAGTTGTTTCTCTCAAGAAGGCAGACATTCTAACTCTCTTCCAATATTATTATTAACATTTTATGATAAAGGATGAGGCACTCGACTGCGTTCATAATCCCATTATAAGAAGGGATTCTCAAGTGGGAGAATCACATTTCTTAGGAAAGTAACACATTCCTATCAAAAAATTCTTGTGGCATACACCAAAGGCATTGGATCAGGCTCATATTCCCACTCCAGTTGTGTCACACTAAGTGAGAATGGAAAATTCCTAAGGAAGACACATATCCCTGCTAAAAATGACTAGAAAAATATTCCAAAGAATAAGATCAGGATCATATCCAATATCTAATAGATCCCCACCTACTGATAGTAGCACACACCTCAAGAAAAACTCGTATTCCTATTAGGAATCTACTTGGAATATTCTATATGCTCCTAAAAGATAGGATCGTATCCCTACTTCCGTCGATGAAAATTTTCATCATCATTATTTAGAGGATATATAATTGGAGGCTCATATTCCATCTCCCATTCCAAATTTCCATCATAATATTACATCAAGGAATGTATATTTGAACTGGGATCATGTCCCTACTTCATCCAAGGTTGACCAGTATGTCCTAATAACCACCCAAATATAGTCTTATATTGGTACTAAAAATGAAGAATCTATTTGGAATACACTGGTATCTTCTTATCAGAAATCTCATATTCTTGCATCACCATATGATTATCAACATGTTCTAGAAGACTCCATACATCAGGCTCATATCCTTATACAATCCCACAAGTCAAGTTGACATATTTTGACAAAAAAATAGAATGAGGATCATTTGTTTCACATTCTCAAGGACAGTGTCCTTGAGGTTTTCCTGGACAAATTATCAACACTCCAAGGGTTAACTGACTCTTCAACTAAAGAATAAAGTGAACATTACAGTGATATTCATCCTCATCGTACTATGGATATGGATTGTAGGAACTCTAATCCGGACATCCACACTCTTCAAACTCTCCATGGTGGTATCTCCCACAGATATTTAATTCCTACCCATTCCTATACACCTATGTATGTATAGATTATAAAATCATATATGCCTTTATATATAGATTTTCTTGAAACACTAGCATAAACCATATATAATCCCACACTAACCACCCGAAACCCTTCACTACGGCCAGCTATCAACCCTGAGAAGTGGTTTTTATGCTTTGACCATGTAGAATAATGTATGTCTGATGAAAAGGAATCTGACACTGACATATAGTTATATTTATCTAGAAACAATACCCCCCCCCCCACCATTTTCTACCCCTTTCCACTTTTGACTATGAGATCTGAGATGACTACAAAAAGAATTGCATGCCTTACCTATACCAAAATATGTTGGAAAATCATCAGTGAGTGGATCCTATAAATCTCCTTAATCTAGGATATAAGGTCCACCTTCATACCATCAATATACTCTATTTTTATCTAGATATAACTTTTATCTCAATGGTAAGGGACCCAAAACTGAAAAATCATAGTGAAATATACAACACACATTTCTCCTTTTGTTTCATGACACTTCAGTAACTGATCATAGAATTCTCCTCATGGATCCTTATTTGAGGATGTGGAATGTTGGAGTGTTACACTTCACCAAACACCTAGAACCCAAGACATCCCAATTGGTGGTATTTTATATTTTTATTGCCTTCAGTTAAATATGGGGGCCTGGTAACATGATATCTAGTTGTTCACTATAGTGGATGGCTCGTGCTTTAATGATTCCAAGACTTCACAAAAAGAGGGAAAGTGATATAAGAATATCTTCAAACTGGGCCCCTTGAAATAATGAGAACACATTTTAAACATTAAAAACAATGTTATGATCAACCTAGTAACTTCCTATAAAGAATGAATCCCGTAAAAGATTTTTATTTCACTTAGATCATACAAAACCACATATATACCAAATCGATAAAATCATAGTAGAAGCTGACAACATAGCTATCCATGAGAAAAACTAGCCCATTGGTCTAGGGGAATATCTACCACCCCCTCTAAACCTTGAATCATCAATCCCTAAGTTGATATAGATGCATTGGAAAGAGAATCAAGTCATCACCATCCCACAAGGATGGATAATTTATATCACAGTCTCAATCACCATGTTAATTAGACCTTGAGAGGATCCTATAAAATCTATGGATGTTCTAGATCAACCCTATCATAACTGGTTGGGGGAATTTATATATCAATATCCATCATAGAATTCATAAAACCTTCATCTGGAATCATCGTAACCTCAACATTATGGTATAAAAATTACAATGGTGATCTATTATAGTCCCCAACCCATAGGGTTGGTGGAATTTTCATCATCATCATTACCACAAATGGAATCAGTATTCTCCGGATTGGGAGGTAAATATTGATGGTTTTCATCACATATGTTCCTCTCACCATATGACACACCTTTTCTATTTGGGGCCCATTCAAAAATCACATCCATAAACTCCCTCATGTTCACTATTAATAGGGAAATAAGTGAGGAACATATGATGGAAGAAATAAAACATTTTATTGGGTAGAAGCTGAAAAAGGTCTAACATAGGAAAGGTTTCAAAAAAATGTCCCTAATACAGGTAGTGTAGAATATTCTTATTGCATTAAGGTTAATGTGATAACTACAATTTATTGATACACCATAAAAAATATAATTTGGATTAATATAAAAATTTTGGGGGAATCAATAATGAAATTTTAACCCAAGATGAAGGTGATATTTATGCCCCGACTATGGATTCACATACATAGAACTAGTGGATAATCCAAAACTGGGTACCTTGAAATATTAATTTTCAAAATCTACAGTGGAACACTACCAAGTATAAAGAAAAATAAGAGGTCATACCCCACTTTTGACACTACTTAAAAAAGATTAAAATAGTACAAAAGAAACATCAAAAAATACTCCCAAAATCTACATGGTGTAGTAAAATCCAAAAGCTTCACGAGATAGCTATGCGACAGAGCTTCACGAGACAGCTACGCGGCCGAGCTTCACAAACCAGCTACGCGGCCGAGCTATGTGTGAGAATATTTTTGATGCCCCTACGCGGATAACCTGTGTGGTGGATCTACATTGAAGTCCTGTACAGGAAAAGTTTCTTCGGATAGGCCCCATTCGTGCCTATAAATAGGATACTTAGTCTCCCCATTTTCGAACTGAAAAAAAGTAAAAGAATCTCTGAAGATCCCATTGTGTATCTCTTTCACCTAGATCTCTAAAATTGCCTTAGGTACTTCTCTAAACTACAAAATAATTGATAATTAAAATGGATAGGCATGTTTTGAAATTATTCCCATCCTTCTGTCCTCATCCATACCTACGCGTCGAACCTACGTGGTGTATCTGTGCACCGCACCAGCGCGATGAGGCAACACGGCATACCTACGCAGCATACTTGCGTGCGGTACCTACGCGGGTAGCTCAGGTGCCCTTCTTTAAATCCATCTATGGCAGGGTATATCCTTCCTTGGTTCCCTTATCTGAAAGGGGATAAGTTAAAGCCTCCACCAAAATCTCATGACTTCTCAGACCTTTCGGTAAGGCACATCAGCGTGTCTCCAATTTGGGTTTATATTTCTGCAGTCATAAGATCCCCACATTCGTTTCACGATGGGGTTAAGATTCATGGGATGTTTATGGGTTTGTATATCTGCAGTCACATAGAATTTTCTCTCAAAAACAATGTTGGGAAGTTCTCATTTTGGAGGATGGTTGGTTACCAGCCTCACCCTTTACAAAGGGGTGACCCGGGACCTCAGTTCTCTAGTAGGGAAGGTACACTTCGCACTTTCCATTTCGTGCAAGTATAGGAGAAGTCTCCCTCCCCTACGAGAACTAATTTCAGGGCAGCCATCCTGGTAAAATCCCCTCACCTTCACTCCTTCTTCCTTACATTAGACCCTTGTCCAATGTAAATAGAACAGAGGGAAGGCTCGTCGCCTCACCCTCTTCCACGGTTGGCGTGTGCCGTCTTCCATCAGAGGAGGAGGAAAAGTGTGAAGTGTCATTGTGGAATATTTCACATCCTCTTGTTTCTCACACCAATCATGACTCATGTGGGCTTAGAGATATGTGAAGGTTGCAACATATGCACAAACACTCACAAAAGGAACTATGAGAACATTGATTCCTATTCAAACCAGGACACGTAGGAATCCCTTTCAGGGCCTGAGCTCACCAGATATCCTCCTTAAGAATCCAACCCTAAATTTCCCCAATTTGGGCATCCTCCTTAGGAAATCAGCCCCAAATTCAATCCTCAAATCATCAGGGAATCCTTTTTCAGGAAGTAAGCTCAAAATCATCTCTCTCAGAGGACTATACACTCTTATGAGACACATTGAAATATGTGGGCTTTGATTCCCATCCATATGGGATACGTAGGAAGCCTCCTTGGAGTTCAAATCAAATAATTCAGATCAACCATGTTCTCTTTGGGCAATATTCCCAATAGGGTTTGATCCTATTTGGAAACCCATATCCTTTCCAAAGAAACTTGGGCTGCTTCAGCAAAAGTCCCACACTAAGTTTAAACTAAGCACCTTCCACTTAGACGTCCTTATCATATGACCATAAAAGGTATGAAGTGTCCTATTAAGCGGCATCGAACTATGAGGGTTCTGATTACTTTCACAAGGATACGTAGGTAGATCATTTTATGAGTATGATCCCAATATTAAAACAAACCTTCCACTCCATAGATGACAATAAATTCCAGATTTCCCCACTGAGTGTCTTAAAAAACTAGTATCATCATAACGATGATTAAAAGTATCTCTAATTAGTGTATTAGAGGATAAAATTGATGGAAAACCTCGAATAAATACAAATTTTTCCATTGATGAAGAACCTTGAATGCATGCGGATGATTCTAAACTATACACATGTTAAATAAGTGATGGTAAATTCCAAGGGATACATATGATATACTTGGGGAATTAATAAGGATTCATGAAAAAATATATATTAATTTTACAAAGAGAGTCCCGAAGTAGACAATAATTCCCCCCAAATGGTGTGATGAGGCTGACCTCCCATCCTCTCGACCAATGCACGTTCTTAAGTATTGTAAAGTTTAAAACATAATGAACGCCTGCCTTTGGAGAGAAGGTCCTCTTTGGATAAAGAACTGTTGGAAGTTTCCGGTTCCATGAACAAATCCAATGGAAACCACTTGGAAACAACTGTTCTTAAATCTAGAACACACATTTCAAGGAACTGCGAAATAAAAATGGTGAACCCGACGTGATTCCTTAACCACGTTACAGGATGTCACTTTAATAGAACTTGTTATTGTTCTTAGTTTTCCACAGAACTCCCTTCAATCCAAAGAATGGATTTCTCCAAGAAAACATCTTTGAACATCCAAATTGCTGCTCAAGCTAGATCTCCATCCACAGGAAGAACGTTATCACCAACCCAACATCTTAAACATTGGTTCTATAATGTGATGATAAAGGAAAATCACCAGCACAGTACAATCCTGACTTTGGAGGCTGCTCGACAGGCCCTCGAGGTCAACAATAATCCTCAATCATCTGGCCAGCAATGACCAATGATCAAAAAGAAAATGGTTTCAACCACCATCTCCAACCGTTTCGGGAATTTATGCCCAGAACCCAAAAATAAATCTCTCTCATACTACAGATAGGTGGATAAAGAGGTCACTTAAGGCTTCAATTTAAGAATACATGAGTCCTTCCTGAGGACTCCCATCAGCAATCTCCACCAGAATCACGTGGTAGTGTATCCTCAACAAGATGGGGGTGTTTCCTCTGGATGTTTGGCCTAGGTCTCTCAGACCTGGGCAGGCAAGACGAACCGCCAGGGACAACGTCCAGTTAACAGGATGCAGGTTCTCACCTCTTCCTCCCTCGGAGAAGTCCATCGATCAAACTTGATGGCAAACAATGAGCGAGCACATACACCTGTTCGTCCTAAATTTGTTGATCAGCAGTCTCATCTGATAGAAAACCACCAATCCCACCAGATAAACCCGGTGGAGTACCGTGACTAGGCACATACACCTGATTACTAGTTATCAGCCAGTCACCAAACTCATCTGACTACATTTAAATAGACCTACCAATCTAATATGGTTTCAACTAGTAAATAGGAACATACACCTGTTTACAATAACCAATTCTATCAACAGTCTCAACTGCCAGTATTGAAGGAAACTCGTCAACCATACTTGATGGAGAATATTCAGTAGGTACATACACCTGCCAATGTTCTTCAAGTCTGTCAACAGTCTCGTTTGGTAACACTCAGAGAAGTCAGTCGGAAAGCTCTGACGACAAATTTGGGGAAGACCCAACTCTCTACCTCTATACATGAGTATTGTCAATATCCATTGACAGGAAAAGGAGGATAGAAGCTGGCACATACACCTACTCTAGATGCGGAACGGACGTATATTCCCATTCCGGCCACTGAAGTCACTAAAAACATTTTGTCAATGGTGAAAGGGAAGACTCATATCCCTGCCCATATCCTGAAAGCATGTTAGGATATTTTAATAACTACTTAATCATTATAAGAAGAATAGACATATAAATATGTCCCCACAAATGGGATGACACATCGACATGCCATCCCAGAGCAGGTACACACCTCTGTTCCAGTTCATAAGGGTCATGGGGTATACTCCCCCATATCATATAGGCTATAAGATTGGGAACATACTCCCTTTCCAATTGGAGGTAACCAGTCTGTTCCGATAACTAATCCAAGGCAGGCATATATACCTGCCCATGATAACCACTTTTCCCAACAAGTGGCCCCAACTAAGTATAAGAGAACATCCAAGAAGAAATATCACCAAATACCGTTGGAAAACCAAGAGTCAAGTTGTAATTTAGCTCCTCTTAATGTTGTTGTTCTTGAAGCCCTAAGACATTTATTTTTTTCTTCTCAAGATCCTACCCTCTCATTACCATATTTTGGGAGTTGTAGTTGTAATTCTGAAGTTTCTCACTGGACACTTCATCATGAAGGCTTGCTTCATGAAAATTCGGTCAATCCAGAGTGTCTATCTTTGGATGAGCACCATGGAAACCCTCCGTGTGGCCAGAAGACCAAGGAGAAAGAAGATTTATCCCTTGCTGTAATCCATCATGGTGATCCTCCCCATGATGGAATTCGTTGCGAAAGTCCTCTCCGTAGTAGTTTTTCTCATTGTCAAAACAATTCTATAATTGAAAATGTAGCAACAATAAAGCCCTCTTATCTTGAGGCACTTTCAAACACAAGTCCAGTCATGTCTAATGCCTTTTCATTTATAGGTGAAACAATTTATCATTCAAAAGTCATCTTAAGGGAATGGTCATTCTCTGAACCTCCCTTGGGTCATTTATCATTTAATGCAGAGCATCCACTTTGGTCGGACCAAGTGGAGAATCCTCTAGTAGAAGATGATGAATATGTCTTGAACATGAGGAAACAATTAGCTAAAGGAGAAATACCAGTCATGTGCTAGACTTCAGAAAATTCTCAGTTTGATATTCCCGAATTTATGACAGAAGATTTCATTCATGACATTCATCTCAACTTATGGAAAACTCTTCGTCATTTGAAAACAAAGTGATTACCATATGATGAATATCAAAATCATATAAAGGTAATAGAAGGATTACAGTTCCAAAATGACTTGGAATATCTTTCAATTTCCAAACATCCAAGGGTTTAAAAACCACAAAGAACCCTTCAATGTGCATGTCTCAATGCTCTGAAGAGGATACACTAATTAATTTCTGATTCCCCATCTAATGTTTGCATTAGAGGATGGGGTGCATATAGAGCGTTGCATTTCACTACACTCCAAAATCAAAAAAGTCCACCCAAATTTGTTTCATCCAATTTTATTGCCCACGTTCGGCCACATTAAAAAGGTTTTTTGTGTAATCAAATGTACACTCAAGAACATACCTCAACCAGTTCTCATCAGAATCAGGACCAAAGAAAAGAAGTTGTTGAACTACTTCTACTTCAAGCCTCTGAGAATCTTGAGAAAGCATCCCGTTTATAGGATTTCAGGCGTCAGAGGATGCAAATGTCCAAAATAGCACAGCGATCTTCTAAAACAGGTGGTTTAAGTAATTGTCGGATGATGCATCTAGCTAATGTCTGAAACAAAATCTGCAATATCGGAAGAGCAGTTGCACGAATTTCAGCTGTAGCAGTTCAAGAATCACCCCATCTTTCCAGGCTGGGAGCTCTTTTAATGCAACCTTCAAATTCATTAAAAAGTGTTCAAAAATTTGAAGAATAAAGAAAGGATCAACCCTAGCTTGCAAGGCTGGGGGCTATTTCACATCTACAATTCCCCCCTCAATGGAAGTCAGTTTTCTCCCGATTAGGGAAGAAGCCACAAGGAAACTGTATAGCTGAACTATTTAATGATTCCCTTCATGTTACTGTCTTCCAAACAGTTCCATGTAATTATTCATATAGGAGAACGGAGTTTCGTGAAAGACAAAAAGGGTGACGATCTACCAGAAACACCGACAGAATGCCATTAATGCGTTATGCATTAGTGAATGGTATCAATACCATTGCATAAGATCCTCTAGAAAATATTTATAGTTCTGGGGAATCATAAGATGAATTTCTTGTCCACAATGTGGTACACATAGAGAAAAATGAAGAAGGTGTGCATACCTGAAATCAAAGGATTACCTAGAATTTAGGTATGCCTTCAAATAACCAACTCCCCCTCTCCGAAAAGAGTCTAACAAGGGGAAAGGAAAAAAGTCATATTGCACCTCACTTTTCCACTGGAGAAGGTCAATCTCTTTTACTTGAAGAGTGAATTGAATATCAAGAATAGAAAATGAAGGAGTTTAAAAGACTCAACATTGAGTTACTTCGAAATAGTATTTCTGCTAGACGGTATCCCCAGGAAATTCTTCAACTTGAAAATCCTGTAGTAGCTCCACAACAAAGGGGATTTGTAGTAAATACAAAGGTAGATAATGAATTCCCTCCATTGGGTGCACAATCAAGACAAGATCATGTAAATCATGATAGACCTGTTTCTGTGAGTTATCCAAGATAGATATTAGCACCACCATCAGTGGTATTATTGGTTATTACACCAGCCCAAGTTCCAGTTGCAATACCTGCACAGAATCCAGCTCATCCAGATATTCCCCAAATGCTTATGAACATAATTGAGGCACCAATGACTCAATTGGAAGATATTGAAGAATGGCGTGCACCAGTTCAAATGAAAAAGAGATCTTACCCTGAATGGGTTGATGAAATTCCTACCCCATAAAATTTTTCAAATACTACATTCGCAATTTTTAATGGTTCAGGAGATCCGAAACAACACTTAACACATTTTGTTTATCGTTGTCATCCTATTATGGGATTTCCTAAAAAAAATAAGTAGTTAAGCTTAGGTGTTTGTGTATTCATTAAAAGGACCTACTTTTTTCTGGTATACAAGTTTGCAATCTTGATCAATTATTGGGTGGGAAGATCTCTGTCAGAAATTACTTCTTCAATTTATCTCAACATTACTAAAGACGACAGCTTTTGATCTTACCAATTGTAAAAAAAGGGAAAACGAAAGATTTTCAGATTTTATTGCTCACTATAATGGATTAACATATTACTTAAGTTTAGCACTCCCTCAAGAAGAGTTGTTTCCAATCTGTGTGAAAAATATGTGTGATGAATTACGCACACCATTGATCCCTGTGAAATACATAGGAGGGTTTCAAGACCTAACTTCAATCACTCAGAAAATAAAAAATATATTATAGATACTAGGGATAAAACTCATGTAATTCCATCAGTTCTAGGAAGGAGAATAGGAATGAAATAAAACACTACAATTACACTCAAACAAGCACATGTACCTACTTCTACCTTGAGACCTTCATCATACCAAAGGGCTCCACTTCCTGATCATCAACTGTAATTACCTCCTCGTCAATATGATCAAAGATATCAAAGGTGAAAACAATTTGATAAATTAAAGAATAAAATCTATTCTTTTAGTAATGAGAAAGTTTCTGGCTACTTCATCTCAACCTTAGAAAACAATTTGGTTCAGTTTCCAATGCTGAAAAAGCCAAATAAAGATGGAGATGAAGATCGTCCGAATTATTGTCCTTTTCATCAGATGTTGGGACACATTATTTAGGAGTGCTTTGTTTTCAAGGACCTTTTGCAAAAGATGGTAGACTCTGGATAAGTAAAATTGAAAATTTCATCAGCTCAAATAGAATGTGTTACTGCAACCAATCTAGAGGAAGAGGGGTAATGGCAATAAGTTAAGAGTAAAACTGTTCAAAAATATGATTATTGGATGATCATAAAAATTATCAACCAAACTGATTCTATTTTATGAACACAGTTGAAACTAACAATTGTGTCTTCTACCACTCCTACCACAGCAAAACCATCTTCATCAAAGGTTCATTTCTCAAAGAAAAAAGGTGGTAATAAGGATAAAGATCCATCAGAAGAAGACAAGCTCGCATCAAGGCCAAATATGTCCTTAACCCTGGAATATTTCATGCCATATGTTTCAAAATCATGGGCACCGCCCCACCAAATGGTACAACCAGAAGTAATTTGTCGAGAAGAATCTTCATTAGATGAATAATTGATCTTTAGTTCCATTAATGTTACCCATTTAACAAATCCTTATACCAATTGTGGTTCTAATTGTATTGAGTTGGAATTCCTTGTTCCTAATTGGGGGACTAGATGAAGAGGAAAAGGTCGAGGATATAGGGGAAGACGTGGGAATTTCAGAAACCATAATTTTAACTCTACCCCTAATCAAATCATATATGCGGTAGAAACTCGTGGAAGAGCCCTTTTTCAAGCTCATAAAGAACAAGGGGTTTCTTCCATGAAAAACAACTCTTGTTCTAGCACAATTATTCTAGAGGACCAATTAGAAGCTACACCATCTTCTTCTCAGCAGACGAATAGACTTAGTCAGTCTAATTTTCCAAAGTAAGCTATATTTCCCACTTCTGTTTCAACATAGAAAACATCTATAATAGAATCATCAACTTCCAAATCACCTGCAAAACAACATCTCCATGTTGGTAAATGCATACCTTTGGATCAAAAGTATGATGTCTTGAAACAATTGGCCTAATTAATGGCCAATTTATCAATTTTGGATGCTTTGAATCTATCAAAAGATCTTCAAGAAGCACTCATTGAGGCCTTATTAATTCCTCAAGAATTCGATATTGAAGTTACTGCAGATGAGTTTTACCGTATAGAGAATGATTCTATAGAATTTCATGCAGTCATATCTTTTATAGATGAAGATGAAGACCATGTGGTACATCGACACATCAAACCTTTGTATCTGTCTGGCAAGGTCAATGACATGGATATCTGACTAGTCTTCATTGATAATGGCTCTAGGGTCAACCTCATTCATGTTCGTAAACTTCATCGATTGGGCCTGACTGAATCTGACTTATCTCCTTCGACTTTAATGTTGCAAGGATATGAAAATAATGAACAAGAACCTTTGGGAGAAATTACACTTAGAACTAAGTTTTGAGATCTTGTGTCTAATTCATATTTCATGGTTGTTTGTTAGGATATAGCATTCAATATTCTTCTTGGAAGGCCTTGGTTGCATCAAAATGTATCCATACCTTCATCATACCACCAATGTCTGAAATATTGTTTCAACGGTCAAATCGGAACATTGTATGGTGACAAGGCTCCATTCAAAACATGTGAATCCCAATATATTTAGGTAGTGTTTTATCACAAAAAAGGAATGAAGTCCATGACCAAGGAGATAACCATATTTAATGCTACAAATGGGCTCAAAAAGATTCCATCAAATCCATTCATGAATTTGGGTACAAATTTTGTTCTACCCATCAATCAAGTTCAAAGGGTATAGCCAAATCCATGCACTCATCCAATAATTCCCATAATGTCAATTACGGCAATTGAGCCTAATAACATGGGAGAAATTTTGGACGTACCAAGGAATGATAGAAGCTTGAATGGATATTTTTTTATTTCATATGCTAAAATACAACGAGCCTCTACTTCATTAATCAGAATAGAAGAAATTATAGCAATATTAGAGGAAGACAAATATGTTGATTCTGACTCCATCAATCCCTCTTTACCACAAGAAGACCCTTCGTCGTCAGTAGGGTCAGATATGGTGGATTCTTCTTCAAGATGTTAAAATAATAATTCCTCCCCTAAATTTGGGAGATTTCCCTTGTCATCTACCATGAAAATGGAAACAAAATAATTGGCACATAATGAATAAGAACAGAAATATCTCGGGGATGCTCCTCCAGCATTTGAAGAAAGTGGTTCTCCCATTGTGGATGAACTCAAAGAAATAAATCTGGGTACATGAGAAGATCCACACCCCACCTTAATCAGTGCATCCACGACCTCTGAGGAACAATAGGTTTATACTTCCTTTCTAAAGAAAAATCGAGATATATTTTCTTGGAATTATACAGAAATTCTATGTCTTAATCCTTATGTGGCCACCCATAATTTGGGTTTTCCAGAAAAACATCATGGGTTCAAGCAAGCAGCAATGAGAACACACCCAACTCACACCTCTAAAATTAAAGTTGAAGTTGATAAAATTATAAAGGATAACTTTTTTAGGGGAGTTCAATATCCCAAATGGCTGGCCAATATTGTCCTTGTGAAAAATAAGAACGAGAAAAATAGAGTTTGCATTGATTTCAGAGATCTTAAGAGGCACTGCCCTAAAGATGATTTTCCAGTCCTGATTACAGAACTTCAAATTGATGTAACGGCTGATATGAAGAAATTTCCTTCTTTGATGGATATTCTGGGTATAATCAAATTTGAATGTCCCCATAGGATGAAGAATCTACAGCCTCTATAGCTCCTCAAGGTGTGTTTTTCTATCGGGTAATGCCCTTTGGATTAAATAATGCATGCGCAACATACCAACGTTTCATGCACCATATCTTCAAACCCTTCCTAGAGAAATTTATTGAATTTTATGTGGATGATTTGGTAGTCAAATCCAAACAACGTTTCAATCACTTAGCTAATTTGAAAACCATATTTTGCAAACTTCAGCAACATAATTTCAAAATTAACCCCTTAAAATGTTCTTTCGGGGTAACTTCACGAAAATTCCTTGGATTCTTTGTACATCATCGTGCTATCAAAGTTGATCCTAAGAAAAAAAAATCAATACATGGTATGTCACCTCCTCGAAATTTGAAATAATTGAGAGGAATTCAAGGAAACTTTGCCTATATTTGGTGCTTTATCGCCAATTTGGCAGGTAAATTTTTACCTTTAAATAGATTAATGAAGAAGGGACTCACTTATCAATGGACTAAGGATTGACAAGAAGCATTTGATATACTCAAGAAATATCTCTTGAGTCCACCAGTATTGATGCCACCTATTAAAGGAAGACCACTCATTCTTTACGTGACAACTTTAGAATGATCAATAGGTGCCTTCCTTGCCCAAAATAATGATGCTGGAAATGAAAACAGTCTTTATTACCTCAATTTCACTATGCTTGATGCTGAAACTCCATATAAAAGTATTTAGAAGTGCTTCCTGGCATTAATATTTTCTATTCAGAAATTGAGACATTACCTGCAACATCATAAGGTCTAATTGGTATCTCGTAATAACCCACTCAAATTTATCCTTAGTCGTCTTATGCTTACAGGACGTCTAGCACGGTGGGTGGTTATTTTTCAACCATTTGATATCTAGTTTGTGCCTAAAAAGGCAATAAAGGGCCAAAGTATGGCTGATTTCCTTGCTAAGCATCCATCCACATAAGATACTTCATTTAACACTGAACTTCCGGATGAAGAGGTATTCTCCATTCAAGATAATTCCCAAACATGGGAAATGTATTTTGATGGTTCTTCTAGAAGCCCAATAGGGAAGAGATTGGAAAATCCTAAATTCAACAAGGTTGGATTTGGAATATTCCTTATTTCCCTAGAAAATGATGTATTGTCTTATTAATTTCTATTATCAGAAGGTGGTACCAACAATGATGTAGAGTATCAATCTCTCATCGCAGGTTTGGAATTGGCCCTTTAGGTGTGAATGGATCATTTAAAAGTAAAAGATGATTCAGAACTGGTAATCAAACAAATCATTGGGGGATACTCTTTTAGAAAAGAAGAGTTAATACCTTTTTGTGATTATGTTAGAGAATTAATGGGTGAATTTACCTCGGAGATGACATTGTACTATGTCTCGCGATCACAAAATGCCCAAGAAGATACACTAGCTAATGCAGCTACAGCCTTGGAAGATCCAAATCAGGATGAGATAGTTATTATTATAACCCATCGCCACGGGGTTTCACCTTTTGTTCAAACCATAAGGGAGGAAATTAATAAAATTTTCCCTATTTCTGAACTGTATGGTCATAACATGGTTTGGATAACATCTATCATGAAATATATTCAAAATGGGATACTTCCACCAAATAGGGCTGAGAGAGAGCAGATCTGGCGACGAGCGACTAATTTACTCTTTATGATGGTCCAAACCACCAAAACATCATTTACAAGTGAGGCATTGATGGAATTCTCTTTAGATGTATTCATGGAGGAGAGACCACAGCTGTCATTAAATAAGTCCATTCAAGAGCTTGTGATGCCCACCAATCTGGGCACAGACTCTCTAACCAGATCCGAAGGCTTGGATACTTTTGGCCTTCAATAACACAATATTGTACAGACTTCACAAAAAAATGTCATCCCTGTCAAGTTTATGCCAGCTTCATTCATCAACCCCCAGAGTTTCTACATACAGCTAAATACTCTTGGCCATTTTGTGCATGGGGAATGGATGTAGTAGGGCCTTATCCTCTATCCATGTCTAAGAAGTTCAAGTATATTCTCACTGCTACTGATTTCTTCTCTAAATGGGCTGAGGTGATACCTATCAAGGAAGTCGGAGCCAAAATCATTGTTAGTTTTTTCAAAACTAATATCATCACTAGATTTTGTGTCCCTCATACTATTTTGATAGAGAATGGCACTAATTTATGTTATGGTGAAGTGAAAAAATTATATTAGGAATATAATATCAAATCCAACCATTCATCTCACTATCATACGGTATCCAATGGATAGATAGAAAATTTTAACAAAACCCTATCGTACTGAAGCGTTTCTTACAATTGAAATACAATTTCCTTCACTTAGAGTTACAATATGTGATCAGTTATCTATAGATGAAAGATCTCATAAATGTTTTAATGAGTTGGAATGATAAGATGAAAAAATATTGCATACTTTTCATCATCAAGAAGTTTATCATAACTGAATAGCATGATCTTTTAATAAGAGATTTCTTCTTCATTCATTCCTTCAAGGGGAATTGGTATTAGTCCTTAGGACTCCAATGATACTAGGAAAGAAACCTCCAAAACATGAACCAAAAAGAGAAGGGCCTTAGTACATACATAAGTTATATTCAAATGGAGCCTATTCTTTAATCTCAATGGATGGAGATCACATTACATCTCCAACCAATGTGAGATTCTTGAAGAAATACTTTGCGTAATTATGCACATTGGTCCTCACTGCAAAACTTTAAACTACACAGTACCATCTCCTTGCTGCAAGACTAAAAACTACACAGCCCCCATGTCCTAGTTGAAAGACATTAAACAGTATAACAACCATTAGCGTCCATGCTACATGATGTTAAAGTGCATAGAATTGTTGTCCTTGTCGCATGATGTTAAACTACATGACATCATTTGTACAACTAACTTTTTCTCTATAAGACACTAGAAGATTCCATCAGCAAACCTCATTGACATCATCACTACTCTTTAGAAGTACATGAGTCCCTCTCTTTCCTATGTCGGAGTCAGATCTTCATAGAGACCATGATTCAAGAACTATGTATGGATTAATTCTCATTTTCAATTAGATACGTAGATACGCCTGAATATCCAATTATGGGCCCAGCCACAATCACAAAATTTTATTATTTTCTTTTCTCCTCCTATATATGAATTATATCTATAAAAAGTGTTTCCTTAAGATATATTATTTGTTGTTTATACCATTTTATGTCTTAATATTTATCGTTCTCTCAGAACATATCAAAAAGTCCCCATTCTTCATGTTAAACTTAGCATGAGGAATTATTGTTTCATGAACTACGTATGGCTTGATTCTCATATATTTTTGAGATACGTAGATACGCCTAGATCTCCAATCTTGGGCACATACACAATATAAAAAACCCATTATTTCTTGTATAAAATCAAATCTGCATAGGGAATATTTAAAAAAAACTATGTGTGACTTGATCCTTTCCTTAGAAAAACATATAGTGATACTTGGTTTTTATCCCCTAATTTTTTTCCAATATGTCTTTCCTTTCATATCAGTTCATTGTCGCCCTTACCTCATGACATTACACTAGATGAAAATCTAATACCCCTATTCTTCATTTTCATCACCTTTTCATTATAAAGGAAACCCTTACTGCTCCTTGTTTCTCACACCGAGCATAGCTCACATGGGATTAGGAATTGAGTAAATGGATTATTTATATAAGGTGTTTTGATTTATTATGGGGTTACTAATTTCTTTACTATATGACTAGAAACTTCACATTACCATATTCATTCAAAGAAAACAAATAAAGTATCCATTTTACATATGAGTTAGATCTATGTAAAGGACATAAAATTCACGGTGAATATTCCTTCAAATATTTCTTATGTACATTGGGCATAAACCCCTTCCATATCTCACACTCTTATTATTGAATTTTTCTTTCATATTTTCATAATATTTCTTATGGTTTCTGGTGAAACGTTTTTCAATATCTGAGAGATCTTTTTTCTTGACTATGCAGAATGTACCCTTAGGCGGCCTTGCATAAGTTGCCTACATAACAGGCCTATCATCCAAACGATTCTACTATTTGGCGATGTAACATATGCCCTAGTTGGCCCTACATAATATATCCCCCATAACGGGTTTTTCAAAAAATGGTAACTTTGTTCTTGGTTATGGTATCTTTGTGCCCTTTAATCTTTGATGACAATATAAAATAATCTATATTTTAAAACAGTCATTAAAGTATACTTGTCCCATTATCATTCTCATAATCTGAAAGTCTTCAAGACCATGGTTTACACATTTTCCTCATCATGTGCTCAATACACTACGAAATAATCTTGAAATCACTTAGACACATGTTATATATTGTTTCCATTTCTGGAAATAATTGTATGACCTAAAACTACAGGCACCATATCCTTTACATTTGGTTCAGACCTTTGTAAAAGTATTATTCCTCTGATTTTTTAGATATCTTGATTGGAAATACCCTTTCCATATTTAGGTACCTTTATCCATAAACCAAACTCTATGCTTTGAAAAATCTGAATCTTCATAAAATTTCTTCGACTTTTAGCAATAGAACGTCAAACTTCTGAGAGCTCTTTTTTCTGACTATGCAGAACATGCCCTTAGGAGGCCTTTAATAAGTTGCCTAAATAATAGGTAAGTTAGTCAAAAGATACCACTATTTGACTATGCAGAATATTCCCTAGTTGGCCCTACATAATATAGCCCCCATGACAGGTTTTTCAAGTAATGGTAACTTCATTCTTAGAAAATAATTCCTATAATGCTTCTATCCCTTTTTCCATATCATTCCTTGGTTTCAGAAATTTTCAAATCACAGTTTATAACTTTTCCTTTCATACCTGAATATTATAGGATATTTCCAAAAAATATATCAAGAAATTGGGAGAATTTTGTACTTTTGTTTAGATCTAAAGAGACCTTAAATTATAGCACACCCATGTCCTCACTGCATGACTTAAAACTGTACAGTACCCATGTCCTCACTACATGACTTAAAACTGCATAGTACCAAAAGACTCAGTACTCATTAGATTGAGAACTTATGAGGAGAACTCTAAACAAAATTCAAGTCTCAACTCACTAAACATACCTTTTTGTATGATTTAAGTAATATTGAGCAATAAAAAAAGTGGTCAAAAGACACAAAATTTGTAGAGTTATCCATATGACCCTAGAAACAGTCAAATTATGCTCATTAGGTCCCTTGACTTAATAAGAAAATTTTGGGCACTTCATTCTAATTATTATAAATAATGATTGTTTAATATAAAGGAATCATTATCATCATTTACCTTTCATATTGCTATCCTGAAAAACTGGAATGAATATTTATAAGATTGAAAACAAAATTTAATTCATTTATATGAAAATAGATGGTCATCCACAAAATGGAGCCTCTCTATCATGTTTCAGAATAAACTCTCAAAATGACTTTTCATTTGTTGGACCGCTTCATATGCTCTATCAGATGCTTGTTGAATTTGAGATAGTTGAGAAACTCCAGCATCCTCTATCTGACGAAGTGCTTACTTAGTCATCGAAATGGAAGTTTTCCCCTCTATTTGGGGTTCTCCTAATGTCTGATTCAATTGCTCAAGCTTGTTATGAACAACATCCAATTTCTCTTGAAGGGATAATAACTCCTTCGTGGATTCTTTGATTTGTTGGCTAATCTCAATGATTTCTTGTTATGATTTGCCTCTGCCTCAACCACTGCAGCTTGAAAGCCCTTAATATTGATGATTCATTTTTCCACTTCAAAATCTTTTCTTAGCTTATGCTCCTACTCCCGTCGGTGAATAGTCTCTTTCATGGCATTGTAGACCAGCCGATAATTGAACCCACCAAATCCCAACATATAGAATAATGCTGGGAGTTTTGAAAAATGGGATGATAATTCATTTAAAGTCTTTTTAGAAATTATGCTCCAAATCTGCCACCATGTCTTCTTACATTCCATGCCAAGAGCATATTGCATCTCTAAATCTAAATCTGAGTCACTACCATGAGGTAAAATTTACTATGGAAATAGCTCGCTTAAAGAGTTGTTTTGTTCTGATTCTCTTAGGGCAGTAGAAGCTTCACCCTTTGATCTAGGATCTGATAACCCTAAATAATAAATCAAGGTCATTATTAGTTTCAAATATAGGAAACAAATATGATTCAAATGGATGACTATATTTACCCAACAAAAAGTCAGCTACTTGATTAGATTCATCCCCTGTATTCTCAGCTCTGGTGTTTTGATCAGGTGTTTCTTGAGAGGGGGGATTTCCTTGATTTTGTTCAGGTATGAAATTTGAAGGTTCTAGAACATCTCCTGAGGAAGGATCCTCTATAATTATTTCTTTAGCCCCAGCATAAGGATAAAGTGGAACACCCTATTCCTGAAGAGCCTTTGTGACATTTTCTGTAGATAAAGCTGCATAAGGTGAATTTTTATGTAAAGAATCAAGTTGAAGAACAAATTGTGTATGGAAAATGCAAGAATAGGAACTTACATCCTTGGAATTCCTCATCAAAGTCTCTAAACTCTTGGATGGAACTTGGTATATCAATATTCGGATCAAGCATCTCCATCATTTCAGTGTATACGGCCTGAAATGTTACAGCATCCTCACCATTTAAGGTATACAAAAAATGTTGGTTGATGCCCAAATTGGCTCCACTAACATTTTGTTCCACTGACCCTTCAATTGGAATTCCAGCATCAGATCTTTCCGGGTTTGGGTTAATATCAACATTGTTTTTAGATTTCCCAGGATCTTCACTCCTTTCTTCTGAAGCAATAGGAATATCAGTATTGATTATTTTCAGGATACTTTGACAAAAGTAAATGGGGAATATATTTAATCTTACCAGGGCATTCATCTCTCTCAGCAAAGCTAGGATCAGGTATAGATGAATCTTTTGACAGTACAGATACGTCTGCATGAACATGGGTTTCCCCTGGGGGCATCTTTTTCTGGATGTGAAGCATCAACTCTTAATCCCTTGAGAGAGGAGAGGGACATAGATCCTACAAGAGGATAAAATGTGGTTACTATAATGTCTTGAGAAAATTTTATTCCCTAAGGATTGTATAAATTTTACTCTTTTGGCAAATGATTCAAAGCAATCTCATTTATCTTTTGCGTTTCTATTCAAAAGCATGAGGAGAGATTGAAACACTTCCCTTAGTAGGGATAACATGAGGTAATGGATGAGGATTATCTATCGCCATTACCCCAGTCATGATTCTTGCTCTTGGATAAAGTTCTGGAGACTTGGGAGGATCATTCATTGCATCAATGGGAGAACCTGTGGGATTATACTAAGAAGATTCAAGAATCGGTCCAGATCTTCCTTCTCTACATTCAAGCTGCAGAAATACATTTTCATCAAGATTAATGTTAATAAATAATAAATCGGAGTTGAGATGAAAGAAAAAGGTAAATACATTCTTAGTATTAACATAAATATCCCACTCCTCCTCAGAGTTGATAATTACCCCTTCCCGGACTCCTAAGTCCATCATATGAGATACTGGTTTAGAGGCTGGGATTTTTTCATCAGTTTCATATATAAAAGTCTCTAACTCTGCAATATACTTCTGTACTTCAGCCAAGTTATTTTCTGGATTGAAATCATAAGGTTCCTTGATATCACCAATATCTGGTATTTGAATTCCATGCTAAAGAAATTCCCAAGCATCCCTAAGATCACGGTTTATACTCTCCCAATGATGAATGGCCGAAGGTCACACATAATTCGATTTTGTCCTAGTTAACTATGGAAAAGGTTTGACACCTTCTGATTGAAGAGCTTATTCAGACCTTTCTCCCTTAGAAAGTTCAATAGATGGAATAGGAATCTCTTTTTGATGGGGGAGACTAGATCACCTTGGCATTGGAGGTATTGCTTATTTTGCCTTGGTCTTCCTAGTATACTTCCTACGAAGATGTTTTGAGGGCTCTAAAGCCTCTAAAACTTTTGTATCATATATGCACTTGGACTTCTTGCCATGATTTCCAAATGCAACAGTCGTTGTAGCCACCACTCAATATACTCCTTTTGTCATAGCCCCTTGAGTATATGAAGAAACCCATGCTTTGGCATACCCAGCTTCCAATCCAATTGATGCATCTGGTGGAGGTAATGTAATTGACAATTTGGATAACTCTAAAGCTATGAGAATCTATAATTGTCATGCTACCATTGGGTGCTTCTCATATCTGATGTATGTGGGTGTAAAGGTGCTTGATTGTTGAAGATACCTGAAGTGACAAGCAAACCTATAGGGCACATAACCCTCGCAGATAATTTCACCATCAATCCTGGTTGATAGTACACCATCCCAGAATGCCATCATATAAGATCTCAGCTCATAATTCTTATCTTTACCATCATCAATAAATGTTCCAGTTGGTGGTTTACCAAAAGGAAAAAAGTTTAATTCTCCTGATACATTCAATACCTTCAGTACCTTGTTGGGTCTCATGTTTAGAGGCAGAATACCAGAAACTTTCTATAAAAACGACGTGAATTGACCATTAGGAACTTTGACTGAGTTCAATACTGAGTATGAAGAAAAATGTGCTGCAATCCAGCCCCACAACACTGGAATGGCCTTGAAATTCTAAATGGAGCCTTCCCACTGTATAAATGCAACATAAGATGGTAAATTCTTTCTAAAACATGGGTTTCTAGCCTAATATACTTCCCCTCTACCAATTTAGCTGCAATGATGAAATTCCCTGATATTACACCTCCTTCAGATTCAAATACTGAAAGCAAATAAACACTTATCCACATGGAAAAGAATGCAGCTAAGTGTACTTTTGCATCTATATCAGGTTTGACTTTATAACCCCAGTTCTTGTAATCACATCTTTCCAGTGTAGGTCAATATGTGCCCGATATGCCTCAGTTATTAGCAGAAGGATAAATAGTAGGACGTCCACAGGTTGGACCTTTCTCTTTTGTTGGTTCTAAGAAGGCTTCCATCCACACTCTAGCATGGATATCTTTCTTATCCTTGGGTAAATTCTTCGCTATCTTAAGTAATTCATGGTCCAATGGTGGTGTTCTAGTAACATCACCCCATGTTGAAGTAGGTGGGATGAATTCATCATACATTTCCCCAAGAACAGGAATTCCAGCTATTTGGTAAATGTCCCAGATACTAAAACCAACATCACCATGTCTCAAATGGAAAAAATTCGTTTGTGGGATCCATCATCTCAGTAATTCAGGAATAAATTCATTTTTGTAAACATAAGTTTTCTCCATCCAGACAGCTTCATAAATATGAATGTCTGGTAACTCTTTTCTGAATTCCACACAAGTCCGACGTACCCAGAATGCCCACATCCACTCGGGTTTTACACCCCCTCCAGAATGAAGGTCCCAATCTCCTTTCCAACCATTAGATTGATCTTTTTGAGAATCCCTAAAATTGAATCATAAAAATTTGGTCTTGGATCTACAACATGATCCTTCATGTCTGGATTGAAACCACTTTGATGAAGGATGCAACCAATAGGGATTGTTCCTTCTTGTATCGGAACCCCCCTTGCACTAATATTTATGTTGTTACAGTTGGAATTCTGAAGAAACCAATTCTTTGGAAGGTACTTCTTAATATATGGAAATTGGAATCTTATAAAATACCATGCCCATATAGGGGTAAGTAAGGACATTGTGTATAGTCACACTGGTACAGAATTAGACCCTTCCATAGCCCAGGAAGAGTACTCTCAACAATTTCATAATAATCTAGCCCGACGATCCACATTATTTCATTTTGAAGAGACTTAGATTATTCAGTATGGGTCATCAAATGAGTCATTCTTTCCTGCAAAAATAATTAACATACTTTCAAATCATATTTTAAAGAATAAAGTGAAAAAATTTGGCAAAGGACACTGTTCGCGTAGGTCCTTCGACAAGGTCTTTTGACAAGGTCCTTCGACAAAGTCCTTCGACAAGGTCCTTCGACGAGGTCACGCATGTAGTTCCTTTGACAAATATCATTGAAAAACTCTATCAGTGAAGTACTTTTGGCATATCTCAATCGTGAAAACAATTTTACCTTGAAGAAATGTCAAGAGAATTATGCGAGAGCACAATGCGATAAAGCTGGGATAATGAAATATGCAACAAGAGATCTAAATTTTGGAGAAAGCGCAAGTGAAGAAAAAAATGAAAAAGGTTGAGACCTATTTATAGGAAATAGAAGACCTACATGTGATGAATTCACACCATAGCTATGACACATACTTGCGTGACATACTTACATGAAGTACATGCGCAACAAAATTGTGTGATTAATTAATCCATTCTAATCTTTTTCCCAGACATTCACCTAAAGAACGTTCCTTAAAACGTCTGTTCTAGATTTAAGAATCATTGTTTCTTGTCATTTTCCATTGGATTTATTCATTGAACCAGAAACATCCAACAGTTCTTTATCCAAAGAGGACCTTCTTTCCAAAGGCAGGCGTTCGTTACGTTTTGAACTTTACGATATCTAATAATGTGCATTGGTCGAGAGAATGGGATGTCGGACTCATCACACCCATTTGGGGTGAATTATTATCTACTCCGGGACTCTCTTCGTAAAATTAAAATATTTTTTTAATGAATCCTTATTAATTCACCAAGTATATCATAAGTATCCCTTGTAATTTACAATCACTTATTTAACATGTGTAAATTTTAGAATCATCAGCATGCATTCAAGGTTCTTCATCAATGGAGACATCTATATGTATTCGAGTTTTTCCATCAATGGTATCCTCTAATATACCGATTAGTGATTCTTTTAATCATCGTTATGATGATACTGGTTTTTTAATCCACTCAGTGGGGCACTCTGGAATTTATTGTCATCCAGGGAGACAAAGTTTTGTTTTAATCTTGGGATCGTACTCATAAAATGAGATACCTATGTATCCTTGTGAAAGGAATCAGAACCCTCAAAGTTCGGTGCCGCTTAATAGGACACATCATACCTTATAAGGTCATGTGATAAGGACCTCTAAGCAGAAGGTGCTTAGTTGAAACATAGTGTGGGACTTATTCTAAAGCATCCCAAGGATCTTTGGAAAGGATATGGGTTTACAAATAGGATCGAACCCTATTGGGAATATGGCCCAAAGAGATCAGGGTTGATCTGAAGTGTTTGATTTGAACCTCAAGGAGGATTCCTATGTATCCCATATGGATGGGAATCAAATCCCACATAGTTCAATGTGCCTCATAGAAGAGTATAGTCCTCTGAGAGAGATGATTTTGGGCTTACTTCCTAAAAAAGGATTCCTTGATGATTTGAGGATTGGATTTGGGGCTTATTTCTTAAGGAGGATGCCCAAATTGGGGGAATTTAGGGTTGGATTCCTAAGGAGTATTTCCAGTGAGCTCAGGCCCGAAAAGGGCTTCCTACGTATCCTGGTTTGAATAAGAATCAGAGTTCTTGTAGTTCCTTTGGGGACTGTTTGTGCATATGTTGAAAACATCACGTATCTCTAAGCCCATGTGAGTCATGCTTAGTGTGAGAAACAAGAGGATGTGAAAGATTCCATAATGACACTTCACACTTTTCCTCCTTTGATGGAAGAGGGTGTGTCGACCGTGGAAGAGGGCGAGGCGACGAGCATTCCCTCTGTTCTATTTACATTAGGCAGGGGTCTAATTTAAGGAATAAGGGGTGAATGTTAGGAGATTATACCAAGATAGATGCCCTGAAATTAGTTCATGTAGGGTAGGGTGACTTCTCCTATACTTGCACGGAATGGAAAGTGCGAAGTGTACCTTCCTTACCTGAGAACTGAGGTCCTGGGTCACCTCTTTGAAAAGGGAGAGGCCTGTAACCAACCATCCTCCAAACCGAGAACTTCCCAATGCTATTTTTGGAGGAACATTCCATGTGACTGCGGATATAAAAACCCAAAAACATCCCATGAATCTTAACCCCATCGTGAAACGAATGTGGGAAACTTATAACTATGGAAATACAACCCCAAATTGGATACATGCTGATGTGCCTTACCCAAACGTATGAGAAGTCAGGGTGTTTTGGTGGAGGCTTCAACTTATCCCTTTTCAGATAAGAGAACCAAGGAATGAGATACCCTTCCATAGATGGCTTTAAAGAAGGGTACCTGAGCCTCCCCCATAGGTACCTCGAGAAATTATGTCGCGTAGGTACCACGCGTTGCCTCATCGCGCAGGTGCGGTACGCAGATACACCACCGAACCTATGCGATGTATCTTCCCACCGCACCTGTGCGATGAGGCAACTCGTGGTACCTACGCGCCATACTTGCGCGAGGTACCTATGCGGGCAGCTCAGGTACCCTTCTTTAAAGACATCTATGGAAGGGTATCTTTTTCCTTCATTCCCTTATCTGAAAGTCGATAAGTTGAAACCTCCACCAAAACCTCTTGACTTCTCAGACCATTGGGTAAGGCACATCAGCGTGTCTCCAATTTGGGTTTGTATTTCCATAGTCAAAATTTTCCCACATTCGTTTCACGATGGGGTTAAGATTCATGGGATGTTTGTGGGTTTGTATACTTGTAGTCACATGGACTTTTCTACCAGAAATAGTGTTGGGAAGTTCTCAGTTTGGAGGATGGCTGGTAACCGGCCTCACCCTTTTCAAAGAGGTGACCCAGGACCTCAGTTCTCTAGTAGGGAAGGAACACTTTACACTTTCTATTTCACTTAAGTATAGAAGAAGTATCCCTACCCTACGAGAACTAATTTCAGTCCTCATCCATACCTACCTGCAGAAACTATGCGGTGTATATGCGCACCGCACCTGTAGGATGAGGCAACGCGGGGTACCTATGCGGAATACTTGCGCATGGTACCTACGTGGGCAGCTTAGATACCCTTCTTTAAAGAAATCTATAGCAGGGTATCTCTTTCACTGGTTCCCTTATCTGAAAGGGGTTAAGTTGAAGCCTCCACCAAAACCTCCTAACTTCTCAGACCTTTGGTTAAGACACATCAGTGTGTCTCCAATTTGGGTTTGTATTTCCATAGATATAATTTTCCCACATTTTTTTCATGATGGGGTTAAGATTCATGGGATTTTTGTGGGTTTGTATATCTGTAGTCACATGGAATTTTCTCCCAAAACATTGTTGGGAAGTTCTCGGTTTGGAGGATGGTTGGTTACCGGCCTCTCCCTCTTCAAAGTTGTGACCCAGGACCATAATTCTCTAGTAGGGAAGGTACACTTTGAACTTTCCATTCCGTGCAAGTATAGGAGAAATCTCCCTCCCCTACGAGAACTAATTTTAGGGCATCCATCCTAGTATAAGCCCCTCAACTTCACCCATTCTTCCTTACATTGGACCCTTATCCAATGTAAATAGAACATAGGGAAGGCTTGTCACCTCACCCTCTTCCATGGTCGACGCACCCTCTTCCATCAGCGGAGGAGGAAAAGTGCGAAGTGTCATAGTTGAATCTTTCACATTCTCTTCTTCTCACACTGAGCATGACTCACGTGGTCTTAGAGATACATGATGGTTGCAACATATGAACAAACACTTACCAAAGGAACTACAAGAACTCTAATTCCTGTTCAAACAAGGATACGTAGGAATCCCTTTCAGGGCCCGAGCTCACAGGATATCCTCCTCATGAATCCAACCCTAAATTCGCCCAATTTGGGCATACTCCTTAGGAAATAAGCCCCAAATTCAATCCTCAAATCATCAAGTCATCCTTTTTCAAGAAGTAAGTCCAAAATCATCTCTCTCAGAGGACTATACTCTCCTATGAGACACATTGAACTACGTGGGATTTGATTCCCATCCATATGGGAAACGTAGGAAGTCTCCTTGGGGTTAAAATTAAATACTTCAGATAAACCCTGTTCTCTTTGGTCCATATTCCCAATAGGGTTTTATCCTATTTGGAAACCCATATCCTTTCCAAAGATCCTTGGGTTGGTTCATCATTAGTCCAACACTACGTTTCAACTAAGCACCTTCCACTTAGAGGTCTTTGTCACGTAAACATAAAAGGTATGATGTGTCCTATTAAGTGGCACAGAACTACGAGGGTTCTGATTCCTTTCACAAGGATATGTAGGTATCTCATTTTATGAGTACGATCCCAAGATTAAAACAATCATTTGTCTCCCTAGATGACAATAAATTCCAGAATTCCCCATTGAGTGGCTTAAAAAACCAATATCATCATAAGGATGATTAAAAGAATCTATAATCGGTATATTAGAGGATACAATTGATGGAAAACCTCGAATAAATTCAAATATTTCCATTGATGAAGAACCTTAAATGCAAGATGATGAATCTAAACTTTACACATATTAAATAAGTAATTATAAATTCCAAGGGATACTTATGATATATTTGGTGAATTAATAAGGATTCATGAAAAAAATCAATTTTACAAAGAGAGTCTTGGAGAAGACAATAATTCCCCCAAAAAGGGTGTGATGAGTCTGACCTCCCATCCTCTCGACCAATTCACATTCTTAAATATCATAAAGTTCAAAACAAAATGAACACCTGCCTTTGGAAAGCAGGTCCACTTTGGATAAAGAACTGTTGGAATTTTCCGATTCCATGAACAAATCCAATGGAAACCGCATGTAAACAATGATTCTTAAATCTAGAACATACGTTTCTAGGAACTATGAACCAAAAATGGTGAACCTGACATGATTCCTTAACCAAGTTAATAATGTTACCCACATGTTTGGACCCTATCAATCGATAAAGGAAATCTAGACAAAAGAGTTAATCACGCATGTATACATCTGACAAGATGTCACTTTAATAGAACTTGTTATTGTTCTCAGTTTTCCACAGAATTCCCTTCAATACAAAGAATTGATTTCTCCAAGACAACATCTTTGAACTTCTAGATTGCTACTCAAGCTGGATCTGCATCCACAGGAAGAACATTTTACCAACCCAACATCTTCAACATTGGGACTCTAATGTGATGATAAAGGAATATCACCAGCACGGTACAATCCTGACTTTGGAGGCTACTCGACAAGCCCTCTAGGTCAACAATAATCCTCAATCATCTGGCCAGCAACGACCAATGATCAAGAAGCAAACACTGCCAACCACTATCTCCAACTGTTTCATGTCTTTATCCCTGAAACCCAACAATCAATCTCTCCTATACTTAGAGAGGTGGATCAAGAGGTCACTGAAGGCCTAAATTCAATAATACAGGAGTCCTTCCCGAGGACTCCCACCAGCAATCGCCGCTAGAATCACGCAGTAGTGTATCCCCTGCAAGATGGAGGTGTTGCCTCTCGATGTTTGGCCCAAGTCTCTTGGACCCGAGCATGCAAGACAAACCGCCAGGGAAAATGTCTGGTTAACAGGAAGTAGGTTATCACCTCTACCTCCCCCAGAAAAGTCCATCAATCAAACTTGATGGAAAACAATGAGTGGAACATACACCCGTTCGTCCTAATTTTGTTGCTCAGAAGTCTCATCTGACAGCAACCCACAAATCCCACCAGATAAACCTAGTGGAGTACCGTGAACAGGAACATACACCTATTTACAAGTTATTATCCAGTCAGCAAACTCATCTGACTACATTTTAAGAGACCTGCCAATCTAATATAGTGGAAACTGGTAAATAGGAACATACACCTGTTTACAATCACCAATTCATTCAACAGTCTCATCTGCCAGTATTGAAGGAAACCCTTCAACCATACATGATGGAGAATATTCAGCAGGCACATACACCTTCCAATGTTCATCAATCCAACCAACAGTCTCGTTTAGTTGCACTCGAAGAAGTCAGTTGGAAAGATCCGATGACAAATTTGGGACATACCCAACTCTATACCCCTATGCATGAGTACTTTCAATATCTGTTGATAGGAAAAGGAGGACAGGAGCAGGCACATACACCTACTCCAGATGCGTAATGGACATATATTCCCATTCTGTCTGCTGATGTCACTAAACACATATTGTTAATGGTGAAAGGGCATACTCATATCCCTACCCATACTCTGGAAGAATATCAGGATATTTTAACAACTGGTTCATCAGTATCAGGGGAACAGACATATAAATCTGTCCCCACACATGGAATGACACATTGGAATGCCATCCTAGAGCAGATACACACCTCTGTTCCCGTTTAGGAGGGTCATGGGGCATACTCCCCCATATCATACAGACAACAAGATTGAGAATATATACCCTTTCCAATTGGAGGTAACCAGTCTGTTCCGGTAACAAATCCAAGGCAGGCACATATACCTTCCCATGATAACCACTTTTCCCAGTAAGTGGCCCCAACTAAGTATAAGATAACATCCAAGAATAAATCTCACCAAATACCGTTGGAAAATCAAGATCCAATATATAATTTAGCTCCACTTAATTTTGGTGTTCTTGAAGCCCTCAGACATTTATTTATTACTTCTAATGATCATACCCTTCATTACCATATTTTGGGAGTGGTAGTTGTAATTCTGAAGTTTCTCACCGGACACTTCATCATGAATGCTTGCTTCATGAAAATTTGGTCAATACAGAGTGTCTATCTTTAGATGAGAGACACGGAAAACCTTTGTGTGGATAGAATAATAAAGAGCAAAAAGATTTATCCATTTCTTTAATCCATCATGACGATCCTCCCCATGATGGAATTCACTGCGAAAGTCCTCTCCTTAGTAGTTTTTCCCATTGTCAAAACAATTCTATAATTGATAGTGTAGAAATAATAAAGACCTCTTATCTCGAGGCACTTTCAAACACAAGTCCATTCATGTCTGATGCCTTGCCATTTATAGGTGAAACACTTTCTTATTTAGAAGACATCTTAAGGGAATTTTCATTCTCCAAACCTACCTTGGGTCATTTATCATTTAATACAGAGCATCCACTAAGGTTGGACCAAGTGGAGAAACCTCTATTAGAATATGATGAATATGTGTTGAACATGAGGAAATAATTAGATAAATGAGAGATACCAATCATGTTCTGGCCTTCAGCAAATTCTCAGTTTGATATTCCAGAATTGATGACATAAGACTACATTCATGACATTCGTCTCAACTTATGGAAAACTCTATTTCATTTCAAAACTAAAGTATTACCATATGATGAATATCAAAATCATATAAAGGTAATAGAATTATTACAGTGACAAATTGACTTGGCATATCTTTCAGTTTCCCAACATCCAAGGGTTGAAAAACAATAGAGAACCCTTCAGAGTGCATGTCTCAATGCTCTGAAGAGGCTACGCCAGTTAATTTCTGATTCCCCATCTAATGTTCGCATTAAGGGATGGGGTGCATATAGATCATTGCATTTCACTACACTCCAAAATCAGAAAAGTCCACCCAAAGTGGTTTCATGAAATTTTATTGCCCACGGACTGCCACAGTCAAATGGTTTTGTGTGTAATCAAATGTACTCTCAAGAACATGCCTCAACCAGTTCTCATCAAAATCAGGCCCAAAGAAAAGAAGTTTTTGAACTACTTCTACATCAAGCCTCTGAGAATTTTGAGAAAGCATCCCGTTTAGAAGATTCCAGGTGTCAAGAGATGCAAATGTCCTAAATAGCACAACGAACTTCTGAAACAGGCGATTTAAGTAATTTTCCGATTATACATCTAGATAATGTCTAAACCAAATTTTGAAAAATCAAAAGATCAGTTGCATGAATTTCAGCTGTAGAAGTTCAAGAATTACCCCAGCTTTCCAAGCTGGGGGATCATTTAATGCAACCTTCAAATTCATTAAACAATATTCAAAAATTTGAAGAAGAAGGACAGGATCAACCCCAGCCTGCAAGGCTGGGGGCTATTTCGCATCTATAATTCCCCCCTCAATGGAAGTAAGTTTTCTCAAAATTAGGGAAGAAGCCACAAGGAAAGTGTACATCTAAACTATCCAATGATTCACTTCATGTTACTGTCTGCCAAACAGTTCCAGGGAATTATTCATATAGGAGAACGGAGTTTTGTGAAAGAAAAATAGGGAGAAGATCTACAAAAAACACCAACAGAATTCCATTAATGCATTATGCATCGATGAATGTTATCAATACCACTATAGAAGATCCTCCAAAAAAATAATTCTTGTTCAGGGGAATCAGAAGATTAGGTTCTCGTCCACAATGCGGTACACACAGAGGCAAATTAAGAAGGTGTGTGTTCCAGATATCAAAGGCTCACCCAGAATTTAGGTATTCCTTCATATAACCAACTCCCCCTTCTCCAAAAGGATTCCAACAAGGGGAAATAAAAAAAGTCAGATTTCATCTCAGTTTTCCACTAGAGAAGTTCAATCTCTTTCACTTGATGGGAGACTTTCACAACAAGAAGAGAAACTGAAGGAGTTGAAAAGACTCAACACAAAGTTACATCGAAACAACATTTCTTCTAGATGGTATCCCCAGGAAAGTCCTCAACTTGCAAATCCTATATTATCTCCTCAGCAAAGGTGATTTGTAGTAACTACAGAGGTAGATAATGAATTCCCTCCATTGGGTACAAAATCAAGACAAGATCATGTACATCCTGATAGACCTGTTTCTGTGGGTTATCCAAGACACATATCAACACCACCATTAGTGGTCTTACCAATTATTGCACCATCCCAAGTACCATTTGCAATACCTGCACAAAATCCATCACATCCAGATATTCCCCAAATTCTTATGAACACAATTGAGGCATTAATGACTCAATTGGAAGTTATGGAAGAACAACATGCACCAGTTCCACCGGAAAAGAGAGCTTACCCTGAATGGGTGGATGCAATTCCCCCCCCATCAAATTTTTCGAATACCACATTCCCAATTTTTAATGGTTCGGGAGATCCAGGAAAACACTTAACACATTTTGTTTCTCATTGTGATCCTATGATGGTAAATCTTCAAAAACAAAAAAAAATTAAGCTTAGGTGTTTTGTGCAGTCATTAGAAGGACCTACATTTTTCTGGTATACAAGTTTGAAATCTAGATCAATTACTGGGTGGGAAGATCTCCATCAAAAATTCCTTCTTCAATTTAGCTCAACATTACCAAAGACGATAGTTTTTTATCTTACCAATTGTAAACAAAGGGAATGTTAAAGAGTTTTGGATTTCATTGCTCACTGGAAGGGATTAATGTATTCCTTATGTTTAGAACTCCCTCAAGAAGAGTTGTTGCCAATCTGTGTGGCAAATATGCATGATGAATTATGCACACCATTTATCCCTCTGAAATACACAGGATGGTTCGAGACCTAACTTCAATCGCTCAGTAGATAGAAGACTGTATTATAAATACTGGGGATAAAACTCGTGTTATTCCCTCACTTACAAGAAGGAGAATAGTAAAGGAATAAACTGCTACAATTACACTCAAATAGGCACCTGTACCTGCTTCTACCTTGAGACCTTCATCATACCGAAGGGCTCCACTTCCTGATCATCTGCAGCAACAACCTCCTCATCAAGATGATCAAAGAGATCAAAGGCAGAAATAGTTTGAGAAATTAAAGATTAAAATCTATTCTTTCAGGAATGAGATAGTTCCTGGCTACTTCATCTCAACCTTAGAAAACAATTTGGTTCAGTTTCCAAGGCCGAAGAATCCAAATAAATATGGAGATGAAGATCATCCGAATTATTGTCCCTTTCATCAGATATTGGGACACCTCATTTAGGAGTTATTTGTTTTCAAGTACCTTTTGAAAAAGATGGTAGACTCTGGACAAGTAAAATTGAAAATTTCATCAACTCATGTTTCATGTGTTACTGCCACCAATCCAGAGGAAGAGGGGGAATGGAAAGAAGTTAAAAGTAAAAATGTGAAAAAATATGATGATTGGATGATCAGGAAAACAATCAACCAAACTCATGCTATTTTACGAACACAGTTGAAACAACTAATTTTGTCTTCTACCACTCCTGCCACAGCAAAACCATCTTCATCAAAGGTTCATTCCTCAAAGAAAAAAGGTGGTCATAAAGATAAAGGGCCTTTCGAATAAGACGATATCGCATCAAGGACAAAGTTTTCCTTAACCCTGGAAGATTTCATGCCATCTGTTTCAAAATCACGGGCACTGCCCCACCAAATGGTAAAACAAGAAGTAATTTATAGAGAAGAATATTCATCAGATGAAGAATTGATCTTTAGTTCCTTTAGTGTTATCCATTTAACAGATCCTTATGCCCATTGTGGTTCAAATTGTATTCAGGTGGAATTCCTTGTGCTTAATTGGGGGACTAGAGGAAGAGGCCAAGGTCGAGGATACAGGGGAAGACATAGGAATTCTAGAAACCAACATTTTAACTCTGCCCTTTCTCGGACCATATATGTGGTAGAAACTCATGTAACAGTCCTTTTGCGAGCTCAACAAGAACAAGGGGTTTCTTCTATGAAAAACAAGTCTAGTTTTGGAACAATTATTCTAGAGGACCTATTAGAAGCTACACCATCTTCTTCTCAATAGATGAATAGACTTAGTCAGTGTAATTTTCCAAAGTCATATGTATTTCCCACTTCTGTTTCAACACAGAAAACATCTATAACAGAAGCATCAACTTCCAAAGCACCTAAAAAACCACATCTCCATGATGGGAAACTCATACCTTTAGATCAAAATTATGATGTCTTGAATCAATTTTCCCATGTACCGGCCAAGCTATCAATTTTGGATGCTTTGAATCTGTCAAAAGATCTTCGAGAATCACTCATTGAGGCCTTGTTAAGTCCTCAAGAATTTGATACTGAAGTTACTGATGCTGAGGTTTACCTTATAGAAAATGATTCTACAGAATGTCATGCAGTCATGTCTTTTACAGATGAAGATGAAGACCATGTGGTACATGGACACATCAGACCATTCTATCTATATGGCAAGGTCAATGACATGGATATCTGACGAGTCTTCATTGATAATGGCTCCAGGGTCAACCCCATTCTCTTTCGTACAATTAGTCGATTGGGCCTAACTGAATCTAACTTATCTCCTTCGACTTTAATGTTTCAAGGAAATGAAAAGAATGAACAAGAACCTCTGGGTGAAATTACACTCAGAACTCAGTTTGGAGATCTTGTGTCTAATTCAGATTTCATGGTTTTTCGTGAGGAGATAGACATCAGTATTCTAATTAAAAGGCCTTGGTTGAATCAACATGCAACCATACCTTCATCAAACCACCAATGTCTGAAATACTATTTCAATGGTCAAATCGGAACATTGTATGGTGACAAAGCCCCATTCAAAACCTGTGACTCTCAATATATTGAGGTAGAGTTTTATCACACAAAAGAAACGAAGTCTATGACCAAGTAGATAGCCATAGTTAATGATCCAAATGGACTAGAAAAGATTCCAGAAAATCCATTCGTGCATTTGAATATAGATTATGTTCTACCCATCAATCAATTTGGAAGGGTAAAGCCAAATCCATGCACTCATCCAATAATTCTGATAATGTCAATTAGGGCAATTGAGCCTAATAACATGGGATAAATTATTGATGTACCAAGCAATGATGGAAGCTTGAATGGAGATTTTTTTATTTCATATGTTGAAATACAACGAGCCTCTACTTCATTAATTAGAATTGAAGAAATTTTAGCAATATTAGAAGAAGAAAAAGATGTTGATTCTCAATCCATCAATCCCTCCTTACCACAAGAAGACCATTCGTCGTCAGTAGGGTCAGATATGGTGGCTTCTTCTTCAAGATGTTCAAATACTAATTCCTCCCCTAACTTTGGGATATTTTCCTTGTCATCTACCATGAAAATTGAAATAGAAGAAGTGGCACATAATGAAGAATAAGAGAAAGATATTGGGGATGCTTCTCCAGTATTTGAAGAAGGTGTTTCTCCCACCATGGATGAACTCAAAGAAATAAATCTGGGTACATGAGAAGATCCATGCCCCACCTTAATCAGTGCAGCCATGACCTATGAGGAACAAGAGGTGTATACTTCCTTTCTAAAGAAAAATCGAGATATATTTGTTTGGAATTATATATAAATGTCAGGTCTTAATCATGATGTAGCCACCCATCATTTAGGTTTTCCAGAAGAACATAGTGGGTTCAAGAAAGCAGCAAGGAGAACACACCCAACTCATTCCTCTAAAATTGAAGCTGAAGTTGATAAGCTTATAAATGATAAATTTTTTAGGGAAGTTTAGTATCCGAAATGGCTGGCCAATATTGTCCCAGTGAAAAAGAAGAACGGTAAAAATAGAGTTTGCATTGATTTCAGAGATCTTAAAAATAAATTTCCTAAAGATGATTTTCCAGCCCCAATTACAGAACTTCTAATTGATGAAACGGCTATATATGAAGCACTTTACTTCATGGATGGATATTTTGGGTATAATAAAATTCGAATGGCCCCATAAGATGAAGAATCTACAGCCTTTAGAGCTCCTCAAGGTGTGTTTTTCTATCGGGTAATGCCTTTTGGATTAAAGAATGCAGGCGTGACATACCAACATTCTATTCACCATATCTTCAAACCCTTCCTATGAAAATTTGTTGATTGTTTTGTGGATGATTTTCTAGTCAAATCCAAACAATGTTCTAATCACTTAGCTAATTTGGAAACCATATTTCACAAACTTCGGCAATATAATTTGAAAATGAACCCCTTAAAATTTTCTTTTGGGGTAACTTCAAGAAAATTACTTGGATTCGTTGTACATCATCGTGGTATCAAAGTTTATCCTGGAAAAAAAAATCCTTGGTATGTCACCTCCTCAAAATTTGAAAGAATTGAGAGGACTTCAAGGAAACTTGGCCTATATTCAGTGCTTCATCGCCAATTTGGCAGGCAGATGTTTACCATTCACTAGATTAATGAAGAAGGTAGTAACTTATAAATGGACTAAGGACTGCCAAGAATCATTTTATATAATAAAGAAATATCTCTTGAGTCCACCAGTATTGATGCCACCTGTTGAAGGAAGACCACTCATTATTTACATGAAAGCTTTAGATCGATCACTAGGTGACTTCCTTGCCCAAAAGAATGATGCTGGAAATGAAAACAGCCTTTATTACCTCAGTTTCACTATACTTGATGTGGAAACTCGGTATTCAAGTATTGAGAAGTGCTGCCTGGAAATAATCTTTGTAATTTATAAATTGAGACATTACCTGCAGCATCATGAGGTCCAATTTTTATCTCGTAATAACCCGCTCAAATTTATCCTTAGTCATCCTATGCTTATAGGACGTCTAGCACGGTGGGTGGTTATTTTTCAACAGTTTGATATCCAATTTGTGCCTCAAAAGGCAATAAAGTGCCAAGATCTGGATGGTTTCTTTGCTGATCATCCATCCACAGAAGATACGTCCTTTAATACTGAACTTCTTGATGAAGAGTTCTTCTCTATTCAAGATAATTCCTAAACATGGGAAATGTATTTTGATGGTTCTTCTAGAATCCCAAAAGGGAAGAGATTGGAAAATCCTAAATTTAACAAGGTTGGATTAGGAATAGTCCTTATTTCCCCAGAAAATATAGTATTTCCTTATTCTTTTCTATTATTAGAAGGTGGTACCAACAATGAAGCAGAGTATCAAGCTCTCATCGCAGGTTTGGAATTATCCCTTTAGGTGCGAATGGATCATTTAAAAGTATAAGTTTATTTGGAACTAGTAATAAAACAAATAAATGGGGAATAATCTATCAGAAAAGAAGAGTTAATACCTTTTGTGAATATGTCAGAGAATTAATGGCTGAATTTCCCTCAGAGATGACATTGTACTATGTCTTTCGATCACAAAATGCCTAAGCAGATATACTGGATAATGCAGCTACAGCCTTGAAAGATCCAAATCAGGATGAGATAGTTATTAACATAACCCATTTCCATGTGTTTTCACATTTTTATCAAACCATAAGGGAGGAAATTAATGAAATTTTACCTATTTCTGAATTGTATGGTCATTCCATGGTTTGGAGAACATTCATCCTGAAATATCTTCAAAATGGGATACTTCCACCAAATAGGGGTGAGAAAGAGCAGATCCAGCAACGAGAAACTAATTTTACTCTTTACAATGGTCCAAACCACCAAAAGATCCTTTACAAGAGAGGATTTGATGGAATTCTCTTCAGATGTATTGATGGAGGAGATAAGGCGATTGTCATGAAAGAAGTCCATTCAGGCGCTTGTGGTGCCCACAAATCTAGGCATAGACTCTCTGACCAGATCTGAAGGCTTGGATACTTTCAGCCTTCAATAACACAGGATTGTACAGACTTCACAAAAAAATGTCATCCATGTCAAGTGCATGCCAAATTAAATCATCAACCCCCAGAGTTGCTACATACAGCTAAATACTCTTGCCCATTTTCCACATGGGGAATAGATGTAGTAGGGCCTTATCCTCCAGCCACAGCTAAGAAGTTCAAGTATATTCTCACTTATATGGATTTCTTCTCTAAATGGGCTGAGGTGATACCTCTCAAGGAAGTGGGATCCAAAATCATTGTCAGTTTTTTCAAAACTAATATCATCACTATATTTGGTGTCCCTCATACTATTATGACAGACAATGACACTAATTTTTTTTATACTAAAGTAAAAAAGTTATATGAGGAATATAATATCAAATCCAACCATTCATATCGCTATCATGAGGTAGCCAATGGACAGATAGAAGCTTTTAACCAAACCATATCAAATATACACCAGAAGATGGTGGATAAAGAAAAGAAATCGTGGTCTGATAAACTTTTTAATGCTTTATGGTCTTATCGAACAACTATTTGTACTGCCACCCAAGAAACTTTTTATTCATTGGTATATGGAACTGAAGCAGTTTTTCCAATTTAAATACAATTTCCTTCACTTAGATTTGGAATCTGTGACCAGTTATCTATAGATGAAAGATCTCAGAAATGGTTTGATGAGTTGGAATGATTAGATGAGAAAAGATTGCATACTTTGCATCATCTAGAAGTTTATCAGAACCGAATATCATGAGTTTTTAATAAGATAGTTTGTCTTTGTTCATTCCTTAAAGGGGAATTGGAATTAGTCCTTATGTCACGACCCGTCCTCAGGTCCCGTGCTGTGACTACCCCAAACCAGCCTTCCATAGGCCAGGGGCTGGTGACTAGCACCAAGTCGTAATTCCCAGTAAAAGAGAAGGCATTGCCTTTGTAAAGTAAACAAACACCACAGATCAAGCAAGCAGTAGAGGTAAACACTAAGTAAAAACTTAGTACAACAGTAAGTGTGGAAAAGTAAGTGGGCCAGTATACAAACCCAAACTGAAAGTAAAGTACAACTGGAAAGGGAAAACAGCAACTGTAAAGTAGAGCTGCAGCATCGAGCTATCCATTGGAAGTCCCACCTGAAGGGTGAGTACAGATAGCCTCCACAGCTCCTCGGGTCCAGCCGTCCGCTCCGAGTAAGTCCTGCCCAGTGGTCCACCTCCAGGTACCATCCTGCTCCGCAAGCCTCAACCATGGTCAGCGTTGTCCATTGTTTGCAACCAACACAATGTAGTGCGGGCATAGCCCATGCAGGGGTGAGTATAAGCTACTCAGTAGGGACCCCGATACCCCTGAAGGTCTCCCAGAATCCACAAAGGATAATCCACAAAGGAAAGATACAATCACGAAGTAACATCCGACACTACTTAGGTATATGCCCATACATATAAATAAGTCATCAATTCTCGTTCGGCTCCAACATCCGAGCCCAAGTACAACCCAGTCCACACAGGAAAGCAATACGTAAATCCACACAGGATAGCACAACACAATCTACATAGAAAAGTAAAACAGGATTCAGCTCACACAGGAATACTTCTTTGTATGACGATAGAGATGATCAGATATAGCCACTGATTCATCTAAGTCGTCAGAACCACAAAGGATCGATAGGTACTAACCCCCGCAATGACCCCCAAAGGATCGATAGATAACTAACCGCCGCAAAGACCCACACAATATCGGACCAACACAGGATCTGTAAGCGCTGGCTCTCACAGAACCGATGAGCGCTGGACCACATAGGATCGGACCCACACAGGATCGGTAGCACTGATCCATGTAGGATCGCTGAGTGTTGTAGTCGTCGTCGTCGAATCCACTGAGGATCACTGTATAGTCATCGTCATCACAGTCGCAACGCAGCCAGCTCTACGGTTCCCGCACACAGCAAACTTGTTCGGGAGGGTCCGCTCAACGAGTCGAGAGGCCGATACATAAAATGACACATAGTCTAGAGTTGATGTATCCAAAAGTTCCATATCGTCAATAGGAACTCAAAGTCGCAGACGGCGCGTCAATCGGATGCCCGGTCTGAGAGTTATTGGCTTTTTCGTCCCAGGGGCCCGGTTGGTTTTTAAGTCAAAACCAACCTGACCATACTCCACCTGCATCCAAACCTCGGGAAGAATAATCCAAAAGATCCGTCTCACTAAGAGGAAACCAACAAAGTCGACGGCACGTCAATCAGACGTCCGGAGCTCAAGTTATGAGTGTTTCCGCTCCGAGGGCCCGGTTGGTTTCGTGTACGAACCAACTCGGCCAAACCCAAAGTATTCCGAAACCTTGAGTGCAATATACTGAAACGACCGTCTCGATCCAAGGATTGCATCGCAACTGACGGTGTGTCGATCGGAGGCTCGTAGCACAAGTTATGGGCGACCGACCGGAAGAGATTCGGTATTAAGGGGTTTGGGCCTGGTCCGACCCGGCCCGATACCCCCAGGGTCGGCCCAAACCGGGTCCGGGTCTGGCCCTCTTGGGCGCGGCCCAGCCTGGGCGCGCTGGCCAGGCGCTCGGCCAAATGGTCGAGCCATTGGGGTGGGGGCGCCTGCCCCCTAGCTTTGAAACTGCGGCCCCCATTAAGGGGGGCCGCATGAGCTGGCCGCTGGGGGTTCATAACCCCCGGCCTCCCCTTGTCCGGCCGGCCTGCTTGGCCGGCCGGCTTCCGCCGCCTCGGGACCAGTGATGGCCGGTCCCCCCTGCTCCAACGCCGGTGGCCCAGAACCGGCCGCTGGTCCTCCTACTCCGTCGTGCCCCTCCGTCGCGGCCCCGCTCCGGCCGCGGTGTTTTCAGGTTCTCCGACGCAGCGCGACGGCGTCGCGTCCTTGTTCGATTTCACAGCGCAGTGCGACGGCGCCGCACATTCCTTACCGCACGATTCTGCGCGGTGCTACGACACCGTGCCATTCCCGTTCTAATCCACATTAGAACAATCAACATAGATAAGGGAGGTGGGTCGGCCGTGTTTGTGCGGTCCGGCCCCCTCTCGTTAATCGATAGCAATTGGTCATATTACACGAAGAGCGTCAATATAGAATTCACGAACAAAAATAAAATAAACCCCCTACCTCATCGAACAAGTTGGGTGAGGATTCGTCGCTGAGATAACCATCGCGGGAAGAGGCATCGCGGAAGGAGACGTCGCGGAAGGAGACGTCGACCTCCGAGGAATTCGGTGTTCTTCACGTTCTTCGTGTTCTTCGACGAAGAGGATGAAGAAACTCAAGACTCCCTTAGCTTCTCTCCCAAAGCTCTCAAGGCAACAAGACTCCAACAAAATTAAAATAATCCCACACTTATTTTATTAACTTGAAATTAGTTTGAAATTCAAACACTCACATTAAACTCGCTTCATTAATATCATAAGTTATTAAAACTTAAGTTATCAAATTTAATTGTGAGTTCAGGGAGTTAAGGAATGTGAAGGGGTGGGGTTCGTTTGTGCCCCACCATCCTCATAACCTCCCATGGGAAGTTGGGTAGTTACCCAACTTCCACCCAAATCTTAAATCCACTTAGAGAATATAAAAATTGTAGTTAAATTTTTATTTTAACTTCCACAATTTTTATCAACTTCTCTCGTGAAAACGCAACTCCGAAAAAGGTGTTCCTAAACAATTACCGGCGCTGCGAATCCATCGGTGCCCTCGGAATTTGATTCCGAGCACCAGTTCAAAAGTTAGAAATCCCTGCTCGTTCGTTCACTGAACGTACCCGAGCTAAACTTCGGATAGAAATTCCGGGCACACCGGGCCTCGGAATCAAGTTCTGTCAGGAACTGCGTTCTTGTAAAATCCCAAATAAAATTAAGAAAAAAAATTTCCTTGAATTTTATGGGTCTTTACTTTACTCCCACCTCAGGGCATTACGTCCCCGTAAAGATACATCATAATCTAGGGAAACAAATGTGGGTACTAAGCACGCAACTGAGCCTCCTCCTCCCAAGTGCCCTCCTGGAGATTCTCGTGCTGCCATCTGATGCGCACTACAGGAGTCGACCGTCCATGTAGGACCCGCTCCTGTCGATCCTCGATCTCCACTGGAATCTCCGTAAAAGTCGCCACATCATCAACGTCTAGCTCCCCATGGTCAATGATATGCGTTGGGTCGTGCACGTATCTCCTCAGCTGAGATACATGGAAGACGTTGTGCACCCGGTGCAACTGAGGTGGTAGAGCCAGGCGATAAGCTACCTCTCCAATCCTGCTGAGAACCTGGAACAGTCCGATGAAGCGTGGATACAACTTGCCGCCTCGGCCAAATCTCCGTAATACACGTCGATGTGAGACACGCAAGAATACGTGGTCGCCATCCTCGAACTCTAGTGGCCTCCGCCTCCTGTCAGCATAATACTTCTGCCAGCTCTGAGCTGTCCTCATCCGCTCCTGGATGACCTGGACCTTCTTTGTCGTGGCCTAGACCATCTCTGGTCCCACAAGTGCTGACTCCCCAGGGTCTGTCCAGCACAAAGGAGATCTGCAAGGTCGGTCGTACAACGCCTCATATGGTGTCATCCCAATGGTGGAGTGGTAGCTGTTGTTGTACGCAAACTCCACCAAGGGTAGGTGGTCCTCCCAGCTGCGACCAAGGTTGAGGACACATGCGCATAGCATTTCCTCAAGAGTCTGTATGGTCCTCTCAGTTTGACCATCCGTCTGAGGGTGAAAGGCAGTGCTCAGATGTAGTTGTGTCCCGAACGCCTCCTGCAACCCCTTCCAAAGCCGGGAAGTAAAGTGAGCATCTCGATCGGAGACGATAGATGATGGGAAACCGTGAAGTCGTACAATCTCCTAAATGTAAATATGCCCCAAGCTCTCCACTGAGCTCTGCTCTCTGATGGGTAAGAAGTGAGCCGACTTGGTGAGTCGGTCGACAATCACCCAAATGGAGTCGTGACCTCTGGAAGTGCATGGAAGTCCAGTCACGATGTCCATAGATATCCCGTCCCATTTCCACTCCGGGACCTCGAAGGGCTATACCAAGCGTGCTGGTACCTGATGTTATGCCTTCACCTGCTGGCAGGTGAGACATAGAGAAACGAACTCCACCACATCCTTATTCATGTTCGGCCACCAGTGCTGTCGTCTGAGATCCTGGTACATCTTTTCCACTCCAGGATGTACCGCTAAAGGAGATGTGTGATACTCTCTCAGCACCTCCTCCCGTAAAACAACTGGTACCAAGGTATGTCCTCTGAAAAGGACATCGTGCTCTCCTCCTAAGGAGAAACCATCAGGTGCCTATCCTGAGGATATCTGCACACGCCGCGTCTCACAGTCAGCATCCCCACGCTATGCCTCTCTGACCCGCTGTAGTAGTGGAGGAGTGACTGTGAGAAACTGAAGGAAGGCTTCCCCATCCCTATCCACAAAGAATATCTGAAAAGTGGCTATCTGCTCTGTCGCCTCCTCAAGTAGCTGAATGCTCATCCTCCTGCTGAGAGCATCGGCTACTACGTTCCCCTTCCCAGGAGTATAGACTATCTCAAAGTCATAGTCCTGGAAGAACTCGAGCCATCTCCGTTGTCTCAGGTTTAGGTCCTTCTAAGAGAAGATGTACCTGAGACTCTGATGGTCAAAAAAGACTGTAAAGCGCTCACCCATCAGGTAGTGTCTCCATGTCTTCCGAGCGAAGACCACTGCTACTAACTCCAGGTCATAGGTAGCGTAGTTCTGCTCATGGGGCCTCAACTAATGTGATCCATATGCGATCACTGCCCGCTACTGCATTAGGACACACCCGAGTTCGGTCCCGGATGCATCGTAGTAGACTATGTACCCTACTCCCTCCTCAAGAAACCTCAAGATAGGTGCGCTGGTCAAACTCTGTCTCAGCTTCTGGAAGCTCTGCTGACATCTGTCTGACCACACAAAGGGTTTCCCCTTCTTTGTCAAAGCTGAGAGTGGTGTCGCAACTCTGGAGAAGTCTAGCACAAATCTCTGATAGTATCCAGCTAGTCCCAAGAAACTCCGCACCTCCGTCACGCTCCTGGGTGGCTCCCAAGCTAGCACTGCCTCGATCTTCACAGGATACATTGCAACTCCCTCCTCAGAGATGACGTGCCCCAAGAAGTGGACCTCGCGTATCCAGAACTGACACTTCGAGAGCTTACCATAAAGCTGGTGCTCTCGGATTGTGTCTAGTATAACCCACAAGTGGTAGGCGTGGTCCTCCTCAGTGGTCGAGTAAATCAAAATGTCCTTGATGAAGACCACGACAAATCGATCGAGGTATGGCTGAAAGATCCTGTTCATGAGGGCCATGAACACTGCTGGAGTGTTGGTTACGCCGAATGGCATAACCAAGAACTCATAGTGGCCATACCGACACCTGAAGGTCGTCTTCTGCACGTCCTCGTCCCGAACTCTGAGCTGATGATAGCCTGACCTGAGGTCTATCTTTGAGAACCACCGTGATCCCTTGAGCTGATCCAAGAGGTCATCAATCCTCAGTAGCGGATACTTGTTCCTCACTATCACCTGGTTCAGGTGATGATAGTCGACAAAAAGTCACAATATCCCGTCCGCCTTCTTGGCGAACAAAATCGGGGAAGCCTAGGGTGAAACACTGGGTCGGATGAATCCCTTTCCCTGCAAGTCCTCCAACTGTACCCATAGCTCTCGAAGCTCAGCGGGGACCATCTGATATGCTAGAGTGGATATCGGGGTTGTCTTGGGGTACAGGTCAATATAAAATTCTACCTCTCTGCGAGGAGGTAGCCCTGGGACATCGTCGGGGAAAACGTTCGCATACTGATCCATCACTGCAAGAAAATCGGGACTCCTCACATCAACTGCTCCTAGGATGAGGCTAGACAATTGAAGAGTGATGGGTTTTCCTCTCCTCTGCAGAAGTCCATCCTTTTCTGCGAAGGCTCCCTTCTCCCCGGTGAAGGTGAACCTGCTCCCGTTGGTGCGTACACATCGCACCTTGCGCCTAATACAGTCGATCTGACCATGGACTGTAGATAACCAATACATGCCTAAGATGACGTCGTAAGGCCTTGACGTCGCTACAAGAAGATCCGAGCTGAAGCTCTCGCCTCCTAGAGTAAGCTCACACTGCTGAAACCAGTGCGTAATCATCGAGTCTGCTCCCGTAGGAGTCTTTAGCCGTAAGGATCGAACCAACAGCTCTGTCAGAATCTCTGAGCTCCGAACAAGGGCGGCAGGTATGAAAGAGTGACTCGCTCATGTGTCTATAAGAACTGCATTAATGGTGGAATAGACACAGATAGTACCTCGAATCATATCGGGCGCACCATGGTCATAGGCCTCCACTGCCTGGAGCTATGCCTGGCTCTGCCCGCCAGCTCCCTGTGGCCGGGGTGGACCTCCTAGTGGTGGTGGTGGTAGAGCCTCGAAGCGTCGCCAACCACCTACTGCTCGGCCATCTCCTCTGCCTCGTCCTCCTGCTCCCTGCAGACCGCCATGGTCGACCCTCTGCCTCTGCATGGGTGGTCCCTCAATCGTCTGCTACTCCTCGGCACGGTGGGTCAGGCAGTCACGAGCCATGTGGCCCTGCCCGCCGCATGAGTAGCACTGCCTGCCTCTCGAAAGACTGGCTCCGTGCTGTGTGCCTCGCACTGCTGAGCCAGTGTCCTGAGATCGTCTGCCTGAGGGTCTGGTCTGCCTGGACCCATGAGTCATCCGTTGATTTCCTGTTGCAGAAGACTCTACTACGTGCCGCCCCGCGGTAGGTCTCGCCGCTGGTGTAGACTCAGCAAGGAATCTCTCGATCAAAAGGGCTCAATCCAGTACTCCTGCCTGAGTTGAAATACTGAGGGAGATCAGCGATGCCCTGATCTCATGCCTCAATCCATGCTCAAAGGTCTGGGACCGGAAGAATGAGTCCCATACCATGTCGGTCGAGTAGCACGAGAGATCGGTAAATCTCGCTGAGTACTGGGCGACCGTCATGCTGCCCTGCCGCAGCTGAAGAAGCTCCTGGATGCGCACCGCACGGAGGGTGGCTGGGACGAACTCTGAGCGAAAGAGGCTCTCAAAGTCCGTCCAGAGGAGAGATGCCTCATCGTGCACCTAGAGCATCAAGATCCACCATCTTCCTACTGCCACATGCAGTAGGCTCGCTGCGAGGATCACCATGAGGTATGCTAGTGTCCTCACTAACCGGAAAACTCGTACCACTTCCTCCAGCCAGTCCTCAGCTGCCTGGGGGTCCGTCTCCCCGCGGAACCTGGGCGGTCGCTGGCACTGGAACTCATGCAGTGCACTAAGGCGACGTGCATCGTCAGCGGCTGGGGCTGGAAGCATCGGTGGATCGGCGGGTAAAGGTACCATCGGTGCCTCAGCTGTCAAAGGGCCCTGCACCGAGGCCTCGTCGCTCAGTGGGCTGTCGTCATGCTCAACTCTCGGAACCCTAGCTGGCTGCCATCGTGGGGCCATCCTTAAAAGGAAACAGGTGCGCCACAGTTAGAATAGTATACCTAGTGAGCTGACACAAAGTAATCACAAAGAAAACTTGAAACACACATGCAATCAATGTTTTCGTGCATTAAGTCGGAAATCAGAAGTCAGGGTCCTGGTGTATGGATACGTCGGCCGCCGCACCAACACTAGACTCCCTGAACTGATAACCACACCCAATACGCTTAACACTATTTCTTCACATAGAAAAGATCAAAGTCCCTAGTTCTGTGGTAGAACCGAACTCCTCTGATACCAATTTTTCATGACCCGTCCTCGGGGCTCGTGCCGTGTCTACCCCAAACCCGCCTTCCATAGGCCAGGGGCTGGCGACTAGCACCAAGGCATAATTCCCGGTAAAATAGAAGGCATTTCCTTTGTAAAGTAAACAAACACCACAGAGCAAGCAAGCAGTAGAAGTAAACACTAAGTAAAAACTGAGTACAACAGTAAGTGTGGAAAAGTAAGTGGGCCAGTATACAAACCCAAACTGAAAGTAAAGTACAACTGGAAAAGGAAAACAGCAACTGTAAAGTAGATCCACAGCGTCGAGTTGTCCATTGGAAGTCCCACTTGAAGGGTGAGTACAGATAGTCTCCACAGCTCCTCGGGTCCAGCCGTCCGCTCCGAGTAAGTCCCGCCCAGTGGTCCACCTCCAGGTACCGTCCTGCTCCGCAAGCCTCAACCACGGTCAGCGTTGTCCGTCGTCTGCAACCAACACAATGTAGTGCGGGCATAGCCCGTGCAGGGGTGAGTATAAGCTACTCAGTAGGGACCCCAAGACCTCCGAAGGTCTCCCAGAATCCACAAAGGATAATCCACAAAGGAAAGATACAATCACGAAATAACATCCGACACTGCTTAGGTATATGCCCATACATATACCTAAGTCATCAATTCTCGTTCTGCTCCAACATCCGAGCCCAAGTACAACCCAGTCCACACCAGAAAGCAAAACGTAAATCCACACAGGATAGCACAACACAATCCACATAGGAAAGCAAAATAGGATTCATCTCACACAGGAATACTTCTTCGTATGACGATAGAGATGATGAGATATAGACACTAATTCATCTAAGCCGTCGGACCCACAAAGGATCGATAGGTACTAACCCCCCCAATGACCCACAAAGGATCTGAACCACAAAGGATCGATAGGTAACTAACCCCCGCAAAGACCCACACAGGATCGGACCCACACAAGATCTGTAGGCACTGGCTCACACAGAACTGCTGAGTGCTGACCCACACAGGATTGGACCCACATAGGATCGGTAGCACTGATCCACGTAGGATCGCTGAGTGTTGTAGTCGTCGTCGTCGAATCCACTGAGGATCACTGTACATTCGTCGTCGTCACAGTCGCAACGCAGCCAACTCTAGGGTTCCCGCACACAGCAAACTCGTTCGGGAGGGTCCGCTCCATGAGCCGAGAGGCTGATACATCAACTAACACGTAGTCCAGAGTTGATGTATCCAAAAGTTCTATATCATCAACAGGAACTCAAAGTTGCGGACGGCGCGTCAATTGGACGCCCGGTCTGAGAGTTATTGGCTTTTTCGTCCCAGGGGCCCGGTTGGTTTTTAAGTCAAAACCAACCCGACCGTACTCCACTTGCATCCAAACCTCAGGTGGAGTAATCCAAAATATCTGTCTCACTAAGAGGAAACTAACAAAGTCGACGGCACGTCAATCAGACGTCCGGAGCTCAAGTTATGAGTGTTTCCTCTCCGAGGGCCCGTTTGGTTTCGTGTACGAACCAACTCGGCCGAACCCAAAGTATTCCGAAACCTTGAGTGCGATATACCGAAACGCCCGTCTCAATCAAAGGATCACATCGCAACTGACGGTGCATCGATCGGAGGCCCGTAAGACATGTTATGGGTGACCTACCGGAAGACATTCGGTATTAAGGGGTTCGGGCCCGGTCCGACCCGGCCCGATACACCCAGGGTCGGCCCGAACCGGGTTGACCCGAATCGGGTCGGGGTCCGGCCCGCTTGGGCGCGGCCCGGTCTGGGCGCACTGGCCAGGTGCTCGGCCAAACGGTCAAGCCGTTGAGGTGGGGGGGGGGGGGGGGGTGCCTGCCCCCCTGGCTTTGAAACCGCGGCCCCCATTAAGGGGGGCCGCATGAGCTGGCCGCCGGGGGTTCGTAACCCCCAGCCTCCCCTTGTCCGGCCGGCCCGCTTGGTCGGCCGGCTTCCACCGCCTCGGGACCGGCGACGGCCGGTCCCCCCTGCTCCGACGCCGGTGGCCCGGAACCGGCCGCCGGTCTCCCTGCTTCGCCGCAGCCCGGAACCGACCGCGGCCTTGATTTGTCTGGTGCAACGCAACGGCACTATGCCCCTCCGTCGCGGCCCCGCTCCGGTCGCGGTTTCTTCGGGTTCTCCGACACAGCGCGACGAAGTCACGTCCTTGTTCGATTTCACGGCGCGGCGCGACGGCGCCGCGCATTCCTTACCGCATGATTCTGCGCGGTGCGACGGCACCGCGCCATTCCCATTCTAATCCACATTAGAACAATCAACATAGATAAGGGAGGTGGGTCGTTTGTATTTGTGCGGTCCGTCCCCCTCTCGTTAATCGATAGCAATTGGTCATATTACACGAAGAGCGTCAAGATAGAATTCATGAACAAAAATAAAATAAACCCCCTACCTCGTCAAACAAGTTGGGTGAGGATTCGTCGTGGAGATAACCGTCGCAGGAAGAGGCGTCATGGAAGGAGACGTCGCGGAAGGAGACGTCGACCTCCGAGGAATCAGGTGTTCTTCGCGTTCTTCGCGTTCTTCATGTTCTTCGACGAAGAGGATTAAGAAACTCAAGACTCCCATAGCTTTTCTTCCAAATCTCTCAAGGAAACAATGTAACACTCTGAGCTTCCACGATACGCTTCTCATTCAATAATGCAATAGCTTGCATTGTACGCAACTTTGAGTTCTAACACACCGCGACTAATCAAAGTAGCCGTTATGAATAGTAATACCCACTTTTTAAAATTATAGAAATTTTATATTTCAAAATGTACTTCATTTTTGTATTCGTAATATCAAAATTATCCTAAGTTGAATTTTTTGTAATTTTCTGAGAACTTCCATTTTTTTATGAATAGTGAAGAATACTTAAAAACAACTTTTTTAATCAAAATAATTTATAGTGATAAATTATACTATTTAGTGGTTTTAAACAATAATTAGAATATATTTTTACCATTTTATCCAATGGTGTTCATTATAATTAATTTCACTTTGAAATTAGACATAAACAATTGTCAATCTTTTGATATATATTGTTTCTTAAAAACACGCTATTTGTTGTGACATCAAGAATTAATTATAAAATTAATTAATGAAACTTATATGTTTGGAATTTTTTAAAATAGACATCATTTTTGAATTTGGAATATCAATTATAGATTAGGGTGAAATTTTGGCATTGTTCTGAAAAACTTCAATTTTTGATGAATAGTGAAACCACTAAGTGGTAGTTAAATAACTGATTTTTCATTTAAATGAAATATTACCACTTCTGTGATTTGATTTTCAAAAATCTGACATACATGGTTGTCATTAGGAAGTAAAATTTGGTTTAATGGGATTAAAATAATTTTTTGGTGAATAGTAACTTTTAAGTTTAATTAATCACGATTAAAGGTAATTAGTGAAATTTAAGGTAAAAATGATATTATAAAAATATGAAAATACCTTTACACTTGTCTTACCCCTATTGGATGTGTAATGGCCGACCAAGACAATCCATGGGTCAACTTGGGGACCCCATGGAGCCACTTTGGTAGGAAAATGACATAAATAACTTTTTATTTAAAGTTAAAATAAAAATTTCACAAACATAAGTTGTTTTACTAAAACAATTTTTAAATGGGGTTATACAAGTCATATTTTTTACTATAAATATTCATTAGAAATATAAAAATATTTACTACATCATGATATTTTTTTTATAATTTTTAGACATTAAATAGATTAAATTATTTATGACACCATGATGATGCAGCGATTACCTCAATAATTAACGATTTTAATAAAATGGAAGGATAATGTAAAATCTAAGCATTACACTTGTACAAAGACTATTGGATGATAATATTTCGAACCATTAACACATTATCCTCGAATTATATAAGTGTGGGACCTTTAGAATCCGAAAAGCATTGTATAATAAAGTAACATTTCATTACTTTCCAAGAGTGCCCCTCCTCTCCACTTATAAAAGTCCCCCACCACTACCACCTTACTCACACTTTCAAAGCCTTTTGGCTCATCCAACCTCTACCCAAATACTCTCCCAACTTCCCTCCCTTACTCCTTGAAGCCTCAATTTGGGCATAATTCTTCCCAAGGAAGCCTTTGGCTCAAATCAAAAGAGTTACCCGATTTTAAGGTAATGTCTTCTCTTATGTTATTTTGTTTTATTTTGCTTATCCAACCCCCTAAACTCTTTTTATTCATTTATTTTGTAACAACAACAATATACTCAATATACTAGGATGTTGTTATAAGAATTATTCGAGCTACACTTACACACACCTACATCTAATGGTTAAAGAACATACTGTTTCTGTGGATGGCGAATTTCTACCTCACGAAACGATGATTGTTCAACACTCATATAACACCTTCAAAGGTGGACATTAAGATGTCACTCTATTTATATATGATATATAATATGTTTATGTTTTACTTAAGGTTCTGTATTTTTCATTTATGGCATACCTTTATTGTTTCCATTATGGGTAAAAGCGATATTTTCATTTTAGGAAGTGCGGACTACCGCCCCCTCAAAGTGATTTGAATCGTTAATGTAAAGACTCTTAAATTCCAAGGAAATTTTTTTCTTAATTTTATTTGGAATTTTAAAAGAACTTGGTTTCTGACGGCACCTGATTCTGAGGCCCGGTGTGCCCGGAATCATTTTCCGAAGTTTGGCTCAGGTACGTTCAGTGAACGGACGAGCGGGTTTTTCTAACTTTTGAACTGGTGCTCGGAATCGAATTCTGAGGGCACCGATGGAATCGCAGCGCCGGTACTTGCTTAGAAACGCCTCTTCCGAAGTTGCGTTTGCTCGGGTGTGGTTTTTTATTTTTGGGCTTAAAGTTAAGAAATAAAATAATTATACGACAAAATTTATTTTATTTCACTTAAGCCACTTGGAAGCCACTTGAATCCACTTAAAGCGGCTTAAGCTGAGTTGATCTGGATAGGGTGCTATCCAAAATTATCCTACCCTCTTGGTAGGATATTTGTGGGGTGGGACCCGCACGAGCCCCGCCATTTCTTTTCCGCTAAATAACGCACCCGTGAAAACCCGTCATTATGAAAGTCAACTGACGCGTTTTCTTAATTTCTTAACGCACCAATTAATTGGGTGGTTTTCTTCATTGAATTAATTGGACGGTTTATTTCGTTGAATTAATTCTACGAATTAATGGGTCGTTACTTATCTCTTTTTCGTTTCTTAACCGGTTTGAAATCCGTTGGCGTAGTAATAAAATAAGACCAACGCCACATCTTGAGGATTACACGTTGGGAGGATTTTGACAGAATTCTTGTGCCTTCACCCTTCTTCACGAAGAACGCAAAGAACGCGAAGAACGCCGGCCTCCGACGAAGAACGCCGAAACCACGGAAATCGACGACGCGACGCCGTGTGTCGCGACACCGACGTTTCCTCTTCCGCGACGTTCTTCTGCGATGTTCCTTCATCCGCAACGAAATCTTCGATCTTCTGTTTGAGGTAAGAGTTTTCCGGTTTCTTTTAAAACTCCTTTGTGGTTTTTAACAACGCACAGATTTAATTATTAAAATTAAATCTGTTGTTCTTGAACCTCGGAGTTCGTCGACGCGACGCCCTTCCGCGACGACGCGATGCCTTTCCGCGACGCGACGATTGCCTCCTTCCGTGGCGAGAAAATCTACGAAGAACGCGCGTGCGACGACTTGACGAGGTAGGGGTTTGTTGTGAATATTTTATATTCCCATGTTTGTTTCCGTTCAAAATGAAGTAACCGGTTCATGAAAACAATTATAATTATTTAAAATTGTTTTTGGTTATGTATTCATGTGTTGAATAATTCTCCCGTTGTTTTTTTATCTAACGTGGAGGGTGCGGGCCAAACGAACACGGCCTGACAACCCTCCGTCGTTCTTCGTGGTTGTGCGGATTTGGCGGGCGACGACAAAATGTGACGCAAGGGCGATTTGACGATCCCGCAGTGAAGAAAGGAACCTGGGATAAACAACGGCGCATACGGGAAGGAAAACGGACCACCGGAGCAACTCCGGTGGCCCGCGAAAGCGGCCGGCGGCGGCGGCCAGCGGACCCGCGGCCGCGCGGGTCCGGCTCGCCTGCACAGGATGCTGTGACATGCCTTGTCCGTTGATCCAGCGCGGCCCCACGTGGGGCCGCGGCACCTCCAAACCACGGGGGCAGCGCCCCGCGGCACCCGAGCGCACGGCCGCTCGGCCGAGCCGAGCCAGGCCGGTCCGACCGGCCGGGCCGCGCCCTGGCCGGACCGGACCGGGTCGGCCCGGGCCCAGACCCCCCGTCTTCGGACCATTTTCGGTCTTTTGGCTGTAACTTGAGCTACGAGACTCCGAACGACGCGCTGTCAGCGGCGATGCAATCCTTGGATTGAGACGGTGGTTTCGGTATATCGCACTCAAGGTTTCAGAAAATTTTGGGTTCGGCCGAGTTGGTTCGTACACGAAACCAACCGGGCCCTCGGAGCGGAAACGCTCATATCTTGAGCTTCGGACGTCCGATTGACGTGACGTCGACTTTGGTGGATTCCTCTAAGTAAAACGGATCTTTCGGATCACTCCTCCCAAGGTTTGGACGCAGGTGGAGTACGGTCGGGTCGGATTTGCCTTAAAAAACCAACCGGGCCTCTAGGACGAAAAAGCCAACAACTCACAGACCGGGCGTCCGATTGACGCGCCGTCAGTCTCGTTGTTTTCCTCTTGATGAGACGGAACTTTTGGCATACTTTGCCCGAGTTTTGGTTGCTGTTGGATAATGGCCGGGTTGGATTGTACCCGAAATCCAACCGGGCCCCTGGAACGGAAAAGCTGATATCATTCAGACAAGACGTCCTTCTGACGAACCATCAGCGGCGTTGGTGATCACGTTGAGAAACGGTCCCTATGAGTATACCCTATGAGTGTTCGGGGTATAGTTGAGTTACGGCCTGACTGGTTCACGCACAAAACCACCCGGGCCCCGGGGACGAAAAGGCTAATAACTCACAGACCGGGCGTCCGTTTGACGCGCCGACTGTTGCGTTGAGACCCCTATGACGAGGCGGTCCTTTGAGATACTTCTTCGTGGGACTTTGTGATACTTGGAGTATCGACCAGCAGCTTGTGGAGCGGACCCTCCCGGAGACGAGCGTGCGGAGTACGGAGACCTTGTAGATGACTAAGACCTGACGACTGCTTGACCGACTCGACTTGGAGTGAGTCGACTAGCCCAGTGGACGGAGCGCCCGGTATTTGGCGGTAGACCCACGGCGGATGGAGCGCCTGGTAGTTGGCAGCAGACCCACGGTACTCGACCGGAGGAGTACCTCTGTAGGCTATTAGGGAGAGCGCCCGGTATTTGGCGACAGACCCTCAGTGGACGGAGCGCCCGGTATTTGGCCGCAGACCCGCGGTACTCGACAGGAGGAGTACCTCAGCAGTCTTAGGTTAGTGAGCAGTACCTCGGAGTCGTGACAGGACCACTGTACACTCCAGAGATGGGGCTCTTCAGTAGTTACGGTTTCGATAATGGAAATCCTGGTTTGAGCTGAGACTTTTGACCTTGTGTTTACCTCATGATTGATATGGGTCACTTGCTAACTTAGGTATATGTATGGGCATATACCCGGGGTAGTGGTTATCCGTTGATTTCACAATCATTGTGTTTCCTCATGATTGAGATGGGTTACTTGATAACTTAGGTATATGTATGGTCATATACCTAAGTAGAGGTTATCTGTTGAGATCTTCTTTGTGGTTATCCTTGTTGGTTTAGTGAGACCTTGAGGGTCTCGGGGTCCCTACTGAGTATCGTTATACTCACCCCTGCACGGGTTATGCCCGCGCCTCGTTGTGTTGGTTGCCGACGACGGGCAGTGCTGACGGAGGCCGAGTGTTTGAGGACTGGACGGTACCTGGAGGTGGACTACACGACGAGACAACACACAGAGGAGGTTGACGGGCGAGAGCGCGGAGGAGGCTATCTGTACCTACCCTTCAAGTAGGATCCGTGGTGGACGACCAGAAGCTGCGCCATCTGTACCTACCCTTCAGGTAGGATCCGAGGAGGACGACCCAGGAGCCGCTTCCGTCCTTCCAGCTTTTATCTTTTCTGTTGTACTTGTTCAGTTGTAGTTGTACTTTCTTTTGGGTTTGTATTCTGGCCCATTTACTTTTCAGCACTTCTCTTGTACTTAGTGTTTACTTTTTTCCGCTTCCTTACTCTGTGGTGCTTGTTTTCTTTTTTTAAAGGCAATGCCTTCCCAGTTATCGGGATTTACGCCTTTGGTGCTAGTCGCCATCCCCTGGACTATGGAAGGCGGGCTTGGGGTAGTCACGGCACGGGCCCTGAGGACGGGCCGTGACAAATTGGTATCAGAGGAGTTCAGTTCTATCGCAGAACTTATAACTCTGATGTTTCTTTCTGTGAAGCAATAGTGTTAAGAGTACCGAGTGTGGTTTTCAGTTCAGGGAGTCCAGTGTTGGTGCGGGTGGCCGACATATCCATACACCAGGACCCTGACAACTGATTTCCAACTTTGTGCACAAAAAAACTGATTGTGTGGGTGTTTTCCAGAAGTTTTATTTAAATGTCAGCTCAAACTAGGTCAGCTCACCAGGGATAATCTTTTGACCGTGTCACATTGTTTCTTTCAGGATGCCTCCCCGTGGATAACCAGCTAGAGCCCCGAGAGTGGTACGTACTAACAGCCCGCCGAGCGACGAGGCCTCAGTACAGGGCCCTATCCCAGTTGAGGTACCAGCGGAGGCACCAGCAGTACTACTACCCGTTTGGCCACCGATGCCACCATCCCCAGCAGTAGAGGATGCACGTCGCTTGAGCGCACTGCATGAGTTCCAGCGCCAGAGGCCACCCAGGTTCCAGGGAGGGACGGACCCGCAGGCTGCTGAGGATTGGCTGGAGGCTGTGGTGAGAGTCTTCATGCTAGTGAGGATGCCGACAGATTTCATGGTGATCCTTGCTGCCAGCCTTCTTCAGGCAGCAGCAGGCAGATGGTGGAGCCTGATGCTTCAGATGCATGACGAGGCGACACTTCTATGGGCAGACTTCGAGAGCCTGTTCCGTGCAGAGTTTGTGTCAGCCACCCTTCGAGCGGTGCGTATACAAGATCTACTTCAGCTGCGGCAGGGCAGCATGTCAGTGGCGCAGTACTCAGTGAGATTCACAGACCTCTCGCGCTACTCCACAGATATGGTACGGGACCCGTTCTTTAGGGCCCGAACCTTCGAGCAGGGGCTCAGGCGAGATATTAGATCTTCTGTTGTTTCTCACAGCTTTCTAACGTAGAATGGGTGTTGGAAAGAGCCCTCTTAGTGGAGAGTTTCCTTGCTGAGCAGTCTCCAGCAGCAGGACCCACCACTAGCCGGCTTGCGGTAGAGTCTTCTGCAGCAGACAGTAGACAGATGACGCAGAGGTCCAAGAGGACCAGACCTACCGATGGCCGACTGCATGACTCAGGTTCAGTTGTGCGGGGAAACCGGGGTAGAGTTAGAGTCAGACGCGCCGAGAGTGGACAGTGTTACTCCTGCGGTGGAATTGGTCACATGGCATGTGACTGTCCGACCCACCATGCAGATGACCAGCAGTTAAATGAAGAACCTCTAAGGCAGAGGCAGAGGTTCGATCAGGGCGGACCGCAAGGAGCAGGCGGCCATGGCAGAGGAGCTGGCCGTGCAGCTGGAGGTGGACGACGCTTCGGGATGTTGCCACCACCACCACTAGGAGGCCCACCCCGACCGCAGGGGATAGGAGGACATGGGAGAGCTCAGCTTCAGGCAGCTGAGGCCCACGTTCATGGAGCTCCGGAAGCAGATGGACAGGAGCGGGACTAGCTTCCGACCTGGAGGTTATTAATCCTGTTGCTTCTAGTTTTGTTGATGTTTGTCTATAGTTTCGTTGTGTCTTTGTACTATGATCTGCAATAATGAAAAGAAACTTATCTTTGTAAAGTTTTCTTTCCTGTCCTTTTTGTTTGGTTGATACTGAGTGGTCCCGGTTAAGACTGTTGACTTGACCCTCGCTTTCGAGTTTTCTACTGAAGGAGACCTAGTGACCACACACTGATGCCGACAGTGTGACTCGAACCTTGGAGGCGAGAGTGACAGTTGGATATCTTAGTAGTTACGTCGAGGCCTTACGACGTCATCCATGGCATGAATGCATCATTCATATCAGGATTGACTGTATTAGGCAACGAATGTGGTTCATCCAGGGGATGAGACCGGATTTCTCTTATCGGCAAAGAAGAAATCATAGAAGCTGTTGTGAGACTAGACAAGGCCCAGGTCATCCAAGAGCGGATGAGGATGGCACAGGGCCGACAGAAGCCTTATGCTGACAAGACTTGGAGGCCTATAGAGTTCGAGGATGACCATCACACCCTTATACGAGTCTCACCTCGACGAGGTTTACGGAGATGTGGCTAGGGAGGCAAGTTATCTCTGAGGTTCAACGGACCTTTCTAGGTCCTCGGTTGGGTAGGCGAGGTGGTTTACCGCTTGACCCATCCACTTCAGTTGCACTAGGTGCACGACGTTTTCCACGTATCTCAACTGAGGAGATACGTTCTCGACCCTCCGTATATCATTGACTATGGGTAACTGGACGTTGATGATGGGGAGACTTTTGCGGAGGTCCCAGTGGAGATCGAGGATCGACGGGAGCGGATCCTAGGAGGACGGTCGATTCCTCTTGTGCACTTTCTTTGGCAGCACGGGAACCTCCAGGTGAGCACATGTGAGCGAAATGCTCAGATGCGTGCTCAGTACCGCCTTTGTATCCCTAAGTTTGTGGTGAACCTTTACGGGGACGTAAAGCCCTATTGTGGGAGTAATGTAAAGAACCGTAAATTCCAAGAAAATTTTTTTCTTAATTTTTTTTGGAATTTTACAAGAACGCAGTTTCTGACGGCAACTGATTCCGAGGCCCAGTGTGCCCGGAATCATTTTCCGAAGTTTGGCTCGGGTACGTTCAGTGAACGGATGTGCGGGTTTTTCTAACTTTTGAACCGGTGCTCGGAATCAAATTCTGAGGGCACCGATGGAATCACAGCGCCGGTACTTGCTTAGAAACGCCTCTTCCGGAGTTGCGTTTGCTCGGGTGTGGTTTTTAATTTTCGGGCTTAAAGTTAAGAAATAAAATAATTGTACGACAAACTTTATTTTATTTCACTTAAGCCACTTGCAAGCCACTTGAAGCCACTTAAACCAGCTTAAGCTGAGTTGATCCGGATAGGGTTCTATCCAAAATTATCCTACCCTCTTGGTAGGATATTTGTGGGGTGGGGCCCGCACGAGCCCTGCCGTTTCTTTTCCGCTAAGTAACGCACCCGTGAAAACCCGTCATTATGAAAGTCAACTGACGCATTTTCTTAATTTCTTAATGCACCAATTAATTGGGTGGTTTATTTCGTTGAATTAATTCTATGAATTAATGGGGCGTTACTTATCTTTTTTTCGTTTCTTAACCGGTTTGAAATCTGTTGGCGTAGTAATAAAATAAGACCAACGCCACATCTTGAGGATTACACGTTGGGAGTCTTTTGACAGAATTCTTGTTCCTTCACCATTCTTCGCGAAGAATGCGAAGAACGCGAAGAACGCCGGCCTCCGACGAAGAATGCTGAAACCGTGGAAATCGACGACGTGACGTCGTGTGCCGCGACGCCGACATTTCCTCTTCCGCGACGTTCTTCTGCGACGTTCCTTCGTCTGCAACGAAATCTTCGATCTTCTGTTTGAGGTAAGAGTTTTTGGGTTTCTTTTAAAACTCCCTTGTGGTTTTTAACAACACAGGGATTTAATTATTAAAATTAAATATGTTGTTCCTGAACCTCGGAGTTCGTCGACGCGACGCCCTTCCGCGACGACGTGACACCCTTCCGTGATGACGTGACGCCTTTCCACGACGCGACGATCGCCTCCTTCCGTGGTGATCAAATCCGCGAAGAACGCGCGTGCGACGACTTGATGAGGTAGGGGTCTGATGTGAATATTTTATATTCTCGTGTTTGTTTCCGTTCAAAATGAAGTAACCGGTTCATGAAAACAATTCTAATTCCATAAAATTGTTTTTGGTTATGTATTCATGTGTTGAATAATTCTCCCGTTGTTTTTTTATCTAACGCGGAGGGTGCAGGCCAAACGAACACGGCCCGACAACCCTCCTTCGTTCTTCGTGGTTGTGCGGAATTGGAGGGCGACGACAAAACATGACGCAAGGGCGATTTGACGATCCCGCAGTGAAGAACGGAACCCGGGAGGAACAACGGCGCAGACGGGAAGGAAAACGGACCACTAGAGAAACTCTGGTGGCCCGCGGAAGCGGCCGGCGGCACCGGCAGCCGGAGGCGGCGGCGCCCCGACGTGCCGCCGGACAGAGCCGCCGCGGCAGCAGCCAGCGGACCCGCGGCCACGCGGGTCCGGCTCACCCGCACGGGACGCGGCGACATGCCGCGTCCGTTGATCCAGCGCGGCCCCACGCGGGGTCGCGGCACCTCCAAACCGTGGGGGAAGCGCCCCGCGGCACCCGAGCGCACGACCGCTCAGCCGAGCCGCGCCCTGGCCGGACCGGACCGGGTCCAGCCGGGTCGTACCAGGTCGGGTCGACCCGGTTCGGCCGACCCCGAGGGGGGGGGGGGGTTGGCCCGTGCCCGGACCCCCCGTCTTCGGACCATTTTCGGTATTTTGGCCGTAACTTGAGATACGGGCCTCCGAACGACACGCCGTCAGTGGCGATGTGATCCTTGGTTCGAGACGGTCGTTTCGGTATATCGCACTCAAGGTTTCGGAAAACTTTGGGTTCTGCCGGGTTGGTTCGTACACGAAACCAACCGGGCCCTCGGTGCGGAAACGCTCATATCTTGAGCTCTGGACGTCCGATTGACGTGCCGTCGACTTTGGTGGATTCCTCTAAGTGAGACGGATCTTTTGGCGCACTCTGCCCGAGGTTTGGATGCAGGTGGAGTATGGTCGGGTTGGATTTTCCTTAAAAAACCAACCGGGCCCCTGGGACGAAAAAGCCAATAACTCACAGACCAGGCGTCCGATTGACGCGCCGTCAGTCTCGTTGTTTTTCTCTTGATGAGACGGAACTTTTGGCATACTTCGCCCGAGTTTTGGTTGTTGTTGGATAGTGGCCGGGTTGGATTGTACCCGAAATCCAACCGGGCCCCTGGAACGGAAAAGCTGATATCATTCAGACCAGACGTCCATTTGATGAACCGTCAGCGGCGTTGGTGATCACGTTGAGAAACGGTCCCTATGAGTATACCCTATGAGTTTTCGAGGTATAGTTGAGTTGCGGCCGGACTGGTTCGCGCACGAAACCTACCGGGCCCCGGGGACGAAAAGGCTAATAACTCACAGACCGGGCGTCCGTTTGACGCACCGACTGTTGCGTTGAGACCCCTATGATGAGGCGGTCCTTTGAGATACTTCTTAGTGGGACTTTGTGATACTTGGAGTATCGACCAGTAGCTCGTCGAGCGGATCCTCCCGGAGACGAGCGTGCGGAGTATGGAGACCGTGTAGACGACTGAGACCTGACGACTGCTTGACTGACTCGACTTGGAGTGAGTCGACTAGCCCAGTGGACGGAGCTCCCGGTATTTGGCGGCAGACCCACGACGGACGGAGCACCTGGTAGTTGGCAGAAGACCCGCGGTACTCGACCGGAGGAGTACCTCTGTAGGCTATTAGGGAGAGCGCCCGGTATTTGGCGACAGACCCTCAGCGGATGGAGCGCCCGCTAGTTGTCCGCAGACCCACGGTACTCGATAGGAGGAGTACCTCAGCAGTCTTAGTTTAGTGAGCAGTACCTCGGAGTCGTGACAGGACCATTGTACACTCCAGAGACGGGGCTCTTCAGCAGTTACGGTTTCGAGAATGGAAATCCTGGTTTGAGCTGAGACTTTTGACCTTTTGTTTACCTCATGATTGAGATGGGTCACTTGCTAACTTAGGTATATGTGTGGGCATATACCTGGGGTAGTGGTTATCCGTTGATTTCACAATCCTTGTGTTTCCTCATGATTGAGATGGGTTACTTGATAACTTAGGTATATGTATGGGCATATACCTAAGTAGAGGTTATCTGTTGAGATCTTCTTTGTGATTATCCTTGTTGGTTTAGTGAGACCTTGAGGGTCTCGGGGTCCCTACTGAGTATCGTTATACTCACCCCTGCACGGGCTATGCCCACACCTCGTTGTGTTGGTTGCAGACGATGGGCAGTGCTGACGGAGGCTGAGTGTTCGAGGACTAGATGGTACCCGAAGGTGGACTACACGACGAGTCAGTACCCAGAGGTGGACTACACGACGAGACGACACACAGAGGAGGTTGACGGGCGAGAGCGTGGAGGAGGCTATTTGTACCTACCCTTCAGGTAGGATCTGTGGTGGACAACCAGGAGCTGCACCATCTGTACCTACCCTTCAGGTAGGATCCGAGGAGGACGACCCAGGAGCCGCTTCCATCCTTCCAGCTGTTATCTTTTCTGTTGTACTTGTTCAGTTGTAGTTGTACATTCTTTTGGGTTTGTATTCTGGCCCATTTACTTTTCAACACTTCTCTTGTACTTAGTGTTTACTTTTTTCCGCTTGCTTACTCTGTGGTGCTTGTTTTCGTTTTTTAAAGGCAATGCCTTCCCAGTTATCGGGATTTACGCCTTTGGTGCTAGTCACCATCCCCTGGCCTATGGAAGGCGAGCTTGGGGTAGTCACGACATGGGCCCCGAGGACAGGTCATGACAGTTAATGCCATATGTGGGATGTATAAAGGATGGAGTAAATGATATTATATATGATATTATACTGGAATTATAATATAACTTTATATCATTATGATTGCATTAAATGTGAAAAAGAAATGAAAGTAGCGTTCATGCGTACGTACGGATTACCATCTCCATGAACGGTGCATTTCATTTCTTACCTCTAAACGTTATGGAATATTATAAATGCATGTATATACTGGATATATATGAGATATATGATATCTATATCATGAATATAATTCTGGATATAATGTATATTTCACCACATGAACAACTTGTAATTATAAGATGTTTATTTTTGACTCAAAGATCGACCAAACGACCGTTATTAACTTAAATAATTAAATAATGTTAATAAGTGATATGAACGGAATAAAAAACTTGAAAAATGTTATTAAGAAATTATAAATTAACTCTAGTTTATTATTCAGGAGGTTAAAGAACGGTCGAGTCAAGACAGGATGCAAGGTAAGGGAACTTCTTAACCCAATTTCTATTCTTTGGGTTAATCTCCTACTTTCAAATTATGTCATGATATTATTATTATATCCTATCTTTTATTTGTAATTTCATTATTTTTACTTATAGTGAATACACATAATATATCTATTTTATTTAAAAAATGATCTTTGTAAGGTACTTTGTCCCAATCTCCATTCATTGAGTCATATTTTGTTTTATACACAAATTTCTTTTATACGGCATATAAACCCCTTTTACGTTTACATTTATTCAAAGGGAATCTTTGTATACGAAGTGTTTTACTAAACGAAAAAAAGGAATGTTTTTCTTGTCGTACGTATGCGGCGACAATGACTTCTCCGCCGCCGTAACCATTATTTGAGTTTCGTCTTCCTCTACAAGCCTTAACTTTTTTTAAATGAAAAATAAATACCAAGTTTTAATTTTATTTTATTTTGGTATTGAAAATGGTTTTGATAAGGTTTTTATTATATCAATGTGTTGTATTGATATCTTGTGATTGAAATGTGGAAATGTTATGTTTCCTTTATGCACGTTTTATGTGATACGATTATGTTATGGTTTATGATATGTTTAAACCTGTTCATATGAGGAATGCATTGGACTTAATAAGTGACGGGTGGAGCCCGCTATAGCTCCTCGATGCATCGGTAGGTCTCATGAAAAAAACTAGTGTCTTGGCACGAGGCCTTGACAAAATCTTATTTGTGGTCTTGGCACGAGGCCTTGACTATGTGGTTATGATAGTCTGGCATTATGCATTCCATCATTATGAAAGTGGTAATTGATATTGCATTGGATTATTCGACTAGTAGAATATCCATGTGAGTAAGTAAATGGAATTATTTAATTTTATTTTTGCCATATTATGCTGATGTTCAAGTTTAAAAAGGCTTTTGTTTTAGTTATACATTTCCTTAAATGTTAATGTTTATTTATGAAAGCTTCCGCAATATTGTTATCCTTACTGAGCATCTGAGCTCACCCCTTTCAATGTTTTAATATTTTCCAGGATGTGAAAAAGTATTTTATGAATGACCTACAGGGATAGTCAGAAGAGGATATGAGTGTGGACTATGGAGACTTAGTTATTGTAGTTTTTCACTTTATGATGTAATGTAACATTTATGAATGTATCTAGTGTTTCCAAGGCTACTAAACTAATCGGTCTTTCGAGACTTGATCTTTTGTGATCATGCCAATGTTACGCAATAATGCACCGACTCTGGGTAACTGGGGTCGGGGTGTTACAGTTGGTATCAGAGGCAGTTTAGTACTAACCTTGGAAGCTAGATTTAGATAAAATCTGATTAGAGCACATAGCCCAAAGATAGACTTTAAGGATTAGTATAGAATAAATTCCTAGAATTTTGGTATTATAGAGATTTTGTGAGTTTTCCGAGGAATACATCCCTATCTGGATACAAGCAGGTAGAGGCGGCTCTGGCACAGATGTACCTAGGGGTAAAACCTGAAAACACCGCTTTGAGCTAGACTCGAATGGGAACTAGTGCACGACAACGGGCCTTGATGCACTCTTGGTTACGACACTCCCGGGGGATATGCTTAGGATAATTCTCATTTTCTTTACAACCCACTATGAAGGGTTATGAGTATATACTTCCATAAAGAAAACATTTTCATGATTATGGATTATATCCATAAATAGTTCAATTTATGTAAAGTATTTTACAAGTATGGAATTATGTATTTTGATTCATAAACTAATCTAGTTTATTCCATTGTTTAGAAATGGTGCCTAGTGGAAGGAATGGAAACTGTATCAATGTACGCACTCTGTATAGGGATTCCCCTCCTACTCAAGATAATTATTGTGGAGCTGGAGATACAACTGGTGCTGATCAACTTATTACCATACTGGGACAACTCACTCAGGTTATGAATAATAACCTTACTCGTATGGAGCACCCTGATCCGCAACGTGGAGGATCAATGTTAGACCGCTTCATGAGGCAACAACCACCAACATTTAATGGGGGTATAAATCCATTAGTAGCTGAGCAATGGATAAACTCTGTAGAGAAAATATTCCATGCCTTGGGGAGTAGCAAAAGGGAGAAGGTTGTCATGGAAGTCTACCGCCTCACTGGAGATGTCGATCAATGGTGGTTTCTAATTCAAAATACAAAGGAAGATGAAGAAGTATCAAGTATGTAATAGAGAGATTTCAAAGATCTTTTCTTAGAAAAATACTTTCCTCGTGACCATCGAGCAGATATGGAAAGGCAATTTCTGAGTCTGAGACAAAAGGAGGATGAGAATGTCGCAAAGTATGAGGCCAACTTTACAAGGTTAGCGAGGTATGCTGCAGATTATATACGTAACCCAAGAAGTAAGATTGATCGTTTCTTTTATGGGTTAAAACCATTTCTCCGTCGAGCTTTAGTATCACAATCTTTCTCAACGTATGAAGATATAGTCTCATGTTCTATCAAGACAGAAAAGGAATTCTCTAAGTCTTATGACAACAAAGTAAATAAAGAGAAGAAGAGAATGGTGGAACAAGAGATAGATAAAGGGAAAAAGGGAAAGAAGGATTTTCCATTATGTGATAATTGTGGGAAGAATCACCCCGGTGCTTACCTAAAAGGAATGGGAGTTTGTTATAAATGTGGAGAAAAAGGTCACCAGGCTCGTGATTACAAGGGAAAGAAAGAGGCTATCAATGTTGAATGCTACAATTGTAGGGAAATGGGACATTATGCAAATGAATTTCCTAATAATCAGGGAAACTTACCTCAGAAAAGGCCAAGGGATCAAGGACAATCTTATGCTGTTACTACAGTTGAAGCAGAATAATTAATGTATTGGTGCTTTTGGACTCAAGGATTATATTCTAGTTATAAGAATAATGTGATATATATAAGGATTGTACTACAGTACTTGTTCTTTTCATTAAGGTTTTAATATAATTAATGTAATCATATTTTTGTATGTGACAATAAGAGAAACTTTACCTTGTTTGAGGAATCTGATGATACAATTGATTTTGGAATTTAGAGACCTTTTAGAGAAAGTCTGGATGGAGGTATTTAGGATAACTATAAAGGTTGTAATGGATTAAGTTGAACATTGGATAGTATTTTTTAAGGTTAAAACATTTATGAATATTATTTTTGGAATATTATAATACTATAGTTTTAGGAAAAGGACAATCTGAAGGGTGGGGCATAACCCGTCGCGTCGGATAAAGCTCCAGGAATTGAACCCACAACCATAGTGCGACAGGCCTTTATTACCTACCACTAGCCTACAGGAAGTCCCTGGTTATTACAAAATAGTTTTACTAATCTAAATGGTATGTGTTAATATTTGGAACCTTATACAATTAGGATAAAAAGAGTATTTTTGAGTTCTATTACCTTTTAGAGTGAAAGATGGGTTTGTGGTAAAAATTTATTAAAGAATGAAAGTCTAAATAACAAGTATGTATATTCCCTTACATTCTTAGTAAATATCCTAAATAAATTCCTCACCTTTATAAAAGGTAACTTAAAACAAAAATGTTGCCGGTTAACTTTTCCAACTGGGGATTCAATGACTGTTTAACCAATCACAAGTTTGTGATTTTCTTATGGTTAAATTTCTCCTAATCCAGTGTTCTACAACTCTCCATCAGACCTTGATGGTTTTTTTTTCTTCCATATCCATATTTTCATAGAATCCTAGTATGGGCTATCACGGGTGACCTTTGTACTCCTCTTTCTTTCTTTTAATGTTATATTTTTATTAACCTTATTTACGATGTGGGTTTTCCACAAAGGTATTTTCTATTTTAAACCTTTTATTTTCAAAGAAAATTTTCAAATTGTGAGGACGCAATTTATTGAAGGAGGGGAGAATGTAACACCCCGAGCTTCCATGATACGCTTCTCATTCAATAATGCAATAGCTTGCATTGTACGCAATTTCGAGTTCTAACACACCGCGACTAATCAAAGTATCCATTATGAATATTAATACCAACTTTTTAAAATTATAGAAATTTTATATTTCAAAATGGACTTCATTTTTGTATTCGTAATATCGAAATTATCCTAAGTTGAATTTTTTTTAATTTTCTGAGAACTTCCATTTTTTTATGAATAGTGAAGAATACATAAAAACAACTTTTTTAATCAAAATAATTTATAGTGATAAATTATACTATTGAGTGGTTTTAAACTATAATTAGAATATATTTTTACCATTTTATCCAATGGTGTTCATTATAATTAATTTCACTTTGAAATTAGACATAAACAATTGTCAATCTTTTGATATATATTGTTTCTTAAAAACACGCTTTTTGTTGTGACAGCGGGAATTAATTATAAAATTAATTAATGAAACTTATATGTTTGGAATTTTTTAAAATAGGCATCATTTTTGAATTTGGAATATCAATTATAGCTTAGGGTGAAATTTTGGCATTGTTCTGAAAAACTTCAATTTTTGATGAATAGTGAAACCACTAAGTGGTAGTTAAATAACTGATTTTTTGTTTAAATGAAATATTACCACTTCTGTGATTTTATTTTCAAAAATCCGACATACATGGTTGTCATTAGGAAGTAAAATGTGGTTCAATGTGATTAAAATAATTTTTTGGTGAATAGTAACTTTTAAGTTTAATTAATCGTGATTAAAGGTAATTAGTGAAATTTAAGGTAAAAATGATATTATAAAAATATGAAAATACATTTACACTTGTCCTACCCCTATTGGATGTGTCATGGCCGACCAAGACAATCCATGGGTCAAATTGGGGACCCCATGGAGCCACTTTGGTAGGAAAATGACATAAATAACTTTTTATTTAAAGTTAAAATAAAAATTTCACAAACATAAGTTGTTTTACTAAAACACTTTTTAAATGGGGTTATACACGTCATATTTTTGACTATAAATATTCATTATAAATATAAAAAGATTTAATACATCATGATATTTTTTTTATAATTTTTAGACATTAAATAGATTAAATTATTTATGACACCATGATGATGCAGCGATTACCTCATTAATTAATGATTTTAATAAAATGGAAGGATAATGTAAAATATAAGCATTAAACTTGTCCAAAGACTATTGTATGAGAATATTTCGAACCCTTATCACCTTATCCTTGAATTATATAAGTGTGGGACCTTTAGAATCCGAAAAGCATTGTATAATAAAGTAACATTTCATTACTTTCCAAGAGTGCCCCTCCTCTCCACTTATAAAAGGCCCCCACCACTACCACCTTACTCACACTTTCAAAGACTTTTGTCTCAGCCAACCTCTACCCAAATACTCTCCCAACATCCCTCCCTTACTCCTAGAAGCCTCACTTTGGGCATAATTCTTCCCAAGGAAGCCTTTGGCTCAAATCAAAAGAGTTACCCGATTTTAAGGTAATGTCTTCTCTTATGTTATTTTGTTTTATTTTGCTTATCCAACCCCCTAAACTCTTTTTATTAATTTATTTTGTAACAACACCAGTATACTAAATATACTAGGATGTTGTTATAAGAATTATTCGAGCTACACTTACACACACCTACATCTAATGGTTAAAGAACATACTGTTTCTGTGGATGGCGAATTTCTGACACACGAAACGATGATTGTTCAACACTCATATAACACCTACAAATGTGTACATTAAGATGTCACTCTATTTATATATGATATATAATATGGTTATGTTTTACTTAAGTTTCTGTATTTTTCATTTATGGCATACATTTATTGTTTCCATTATGGGTAAACGCGATATTTTCATTTTAGAAAGTGTGGACTACCGCCCCCTCAAAGTGATTTGAATCGTTAATGCCATATGTGGGATGTATAAAGGATGGAGTAAATGATATTATATATGATATTATACTGGAATTATAATATACCTTTATATTATTATGATTTCATTAAATGCGAAAATGAAATGAAAGTAGCGTTCATGCGTACGTACGGCTTACAGTCTCCATGAACGGTGCATTTCATTTCTTACCTATAAACATTATGGAATATTATAAATGAATGTATATACTAGATATATATGAGATATATGATATCTATATCATGAATATAATTCTGGATATAATGGATATTTCACCACATAAACAACTTGTAATTATAAGAAGTTTATTTTTGACTCAAAGATCGACAAAATGACCGTTATTAACTTAAATAATTACATAATGGTAATAAGTGATATAAAAGGAATAAAAAACTTGAAAAAGGTTATTAAGAAATTATAAATTAACTCTAGTTTATTATTCAAGAGGTTAAAGAACGGTCGAGTCAAGACAGGATGCAAGGTAAGGGAACTTCTTAACCCAATTTCTATTCTTTGGGTTAATCTTATACTTTCAAATTATGTCATGATATTATTATATCCTATATTGTATTTGTAATTTCATTATGTTTACTTATAGGTAATACACATAATATATATATTTTATTTAAAAATGATCTTTGTAAGGTACTTTGTCTCAATCTCCATTCATTGAGACATTTTTTGTTTTATACACAAATTTATTTTATACGGTGTATAAACCCCTTTGACTTTTATGTTTATTCAAAAGGAATATTTTTATACGAAGCGTTTTAATAAACGACAAAAAGGAATGTTTTTCTTGTTGTACGTATGCGGCGACAATGACTTCTCCACCTCCGTAACCATTATTTGAGTTTTGGCTTCCTCTACAAGCCATAACTTTTTTTAAATGAAAAATAAATACCAAGTTTTAATTTTCTTTTATTTTGGTATTGAAAATGGTTTTGATAAGGTTTTTATTATATCAATGTGTTGTATTGATATCTTGTGATTGAAATGTGGAAATGTTATGTTTCCTTTATGCACGTTTTATTTGATATGATTATGTTATGGTTTATGATATGTTTAAACCTGTTCATATGAGGAACGCATTGGACTTAATAAGTGATGGGTGGAGCCCGCTATAGCTCCTCGATGCATCGGTAGGTCTCATGAGACAAACTAGTGTCTTGGCACGAGGCCTTGACAAAATTTTATTTGTGGTCTTGGCACGAGGCCTTGACTACGTGGTTATGATAGTCCGGAATTATGCATTCCATCATTATGAAAGTGGTTATTGATATTGCATGGGATTATTCGACTAGTAGAATATCCATGTGAGTAAGTAAATGGCATTATTTAATTTTATTTTTGCCATATTATGCTGAAGTTCAAGTTTAAAAAGGATTTTTTTTAGTTATACATTGCCTTAAATGTTAATGTTTATTTATGAAAGCTTCTGCAATATTGTTATCCTTACTGAGCATCTGAGCTCAAACCTTTCAATGTTTTAATATTTTCCAGGATGTGAAGAAATATTTTATGAATGACCTGCCGGGATAGTCAGAAGAGGATATGAGTGTGGACTATGGAGACTTTGTTATTGTATTTTTTCACTTTATTATGTAATGTAACATTTATGAATGTATCTAGTGTTTCTAAGGCTACTAAACTAATCGGTCTTTCGAGACTTGATCTTTTGTGATCATGCCAATGTTACGCAATAATGCACCGAATCTGGGTAACTGGGGTTGGAGCATTACAAACAAGACTCCAAAAAAAATAAAATAAGCCCACACTTATTTTATTAACTTTACATTAGTTTGAAATTAAAACACTCACATTAAACTCACTTCATTAATATCATAAGTTATTAAAACTTAAGTTATCAAATTTAATTGTGAGTTTAGGGAGTTAAAGAATGTGAAGGGGTGGGGTTCGTGTGGGCCCCACCATCCTCATAACCTCCCATGGGAAGTTGGGTAGTTACCCAACTTCCACCCAAAGCATAAATCCACTTAGAGAAAATAAAAATTGTAGTTAAATTTTTATTTTAACTTCTACAATTTTTATCAACTTCTCTCGTGAAAACACAACTCTGGAAAAGGTGTTCCTAAGCAATTACCAGCGCTGTGAATTCATCGGTGCCCTCCGAATTTGATTTCGAGCACCGGTTCAAAAGTTAGAAATTCCCACTCGTTCGTTCACTGAACGTACCCGAGCTAAACTTTGAATAGAAATTCTGGCCACACCGGGCTTCGAAATCAAGTGCCGTCAGAAACTGCGTTCTTGTAAAATCCCAAAGAAAATTAAGAAAAAACATTTCCTTGAATTTTACAGGTCTTTACACCTTAGGACTCCAATGATACCAAGAAATAAACCTCTAAAACTTAAACCAAAATGGGAAGGACCTTATTCCATACATAAGGTCTATTAAAATAGATCCTATGCTTTAATCTCAATGGATGGATAGCTCATTACATCTCCAAACAATACAAGATTCTTGAAGAAATACTTTGTGTAATTATGCACATTAGTCCTCACTACAATACATTAAACTGCACAGTACCATGTCCTTGCAGCAAGACATGAAAATGCACACCCCTCATGTCCTAGTTTCAAGACAATAAACATCATAACAACAATAAGTGTCCATGCTTCATGACGTTAAAGTGCATAGCATTTTTGTCCTTGTCGCATGACATTAAACTGCATGACATCATTTATACAACTAACGTTTTCTATATAAGAATCTAGAAGTTTCCATAATCAAACATCATTGACGTCATCACTACTCTTTAGTAGTATATGAGTCCCTCTCTTTCCTATATTGGAGTCAGATCTGCATAGAGATCATGTTTAAAGGACTATGTATGGCTTGATTCTTAGTTTCAATGAGATACGTAGAGACACCCGAATCTACAATTATGGACCCAGCCACAATCACAATATTTTCTTATTTTATTTTATTTTTATGTATATGAATTAGATCTATACAAAGTTTTTCCTTAAGATATATGATTCGGTCCTTATACCATTTTATGTCTTATGATTTATCGTTCTCTCAAAACATATCAAAAAGTCCCCATTCTTCATGTCAAACTTAGAATGAGGAATGATTGTTTCAAGAACTAAGTATGGATTTATTCTCATATATTTTTGGGATACGTAGAGATGCCTTGATCTCCAATCTTGGGCCCAGCCACAATATAACAAAATCCCTTTATTTCTTGTATAAAATCAAATCTGCATAGGGAATATTTAAAAAAAACTATGTATGACTTGATCCTTTCCTCCTCAAAACATATAGTGATACTTGGGTTTTATCTTTTAATACAGTTCCAATATATCTTTACTTTCATATCAATTCATTTTCGTTCTTACCTCATGACATTACACTGACTGAAAATCTAATACCCTTATTCTTCATTTGCATCACCTTTGCATTATAAAGGAAACCCTTACTACTCATTATTTCTCACACCGAGCATAGCTCACATGGGCTTAGGAATTGAGTAAATAGATTATTTACATAAGGTGATTTGATTTATTATGGGGTTAATAATGTCTTTACTACATGACTTAATACTACACATTACCATATTCATTCAAAGAAAACAAAGAAAGTATCCATTTTACATATGAGTCAGATCTATGTAAAGGACATAAAATTCATGGTGAATATTGATTCAAATATTTCTCATATACATTAGGCATAACCCCCTTCCATATCTCACACTATTAATCTTGAATTTTTCTTTCAGATTTTCATAATATTTCTTATGGTTTCTGGTGATAAGGTTTTCAATATATGAGATCTCTTTTTTCCTGACTATGCAAAACATTCCCTTACGCGGCCTTGCATAAGTTGCCTATATAATAGGACTATCAACCAAAAGATGCCACTATTTAGCTATGTAACATATGCCCCAGTTGGCCCTGCATAATTAGCCCCAATAATGGGTTTATCAAATAATGGTAACTTTTTTCTTGGTTATAGTATCTTTGTGCCCTTTAATCTTTGATGAAAATATACAAGAATCTTTATTTTAAAACAGTTATTCAATTATACTTGTCCCATTATCATTTTCACAATCTAAAAGTCTTCAATACCATCGTTTACACATTTCCCTCATCATGTGCTCAATACACTATGAAATATTCTTGAAATCACTTGGTCACATGTTATATATTGTTTCCATTTCTGGAACTAATTGTATGACCTAAAAATATAGACACCATATATTTTACATTTGGGTCAGTCCTTTGTAAAAGTCTTATTCCTCTGATTCCTCAGATATCTTGATTGGAAACACCCTTTCCATATTAAGGAACCTTTCCCCTTAAACCAAACTCTATGCTTTGCAAAATCTGAATCTCCATAAACTTTCTTTGACTTTTAGTAATAGAACATCAAACTTATGAGAGAACTTTTTCCTAACTATGCAGAACGTTCCCTTAGGTGGCCTTGCATAAGTTTCTTACATAACAGGACTGTCAGTCAAAAGATACCACTATTTGACTATGCAGCATATGCCCTAGTTAGCCCTGCATAATACAGCCCCCATAATGGTTTTTTCAAGTAATGGTAACTTCGTTATTAGAAGATACTTACTATAATGCTTCTAGCCCTTTTTAAATATCATTCCTTGGTTTCAGAAATTTTCAAATCACAGTTTACAATTTTCCCTTTCATACTGGAATATGATAGTATATTTCCAAAAAAATTATCAAGAAATTGGGAGAATTTTGTACTTTTTGTTAGAGATAAAGAGACCTTAAATTAAAGCACACCCATGTCCTCAATACATTACTAAAAACTGTACAGTAACCATGCCCTCACTACATGACTTAAAACTGTGCAGTACAAAAATACTCGGTACTCATTAGATTGAGAACTTACAAGGAGTAATCTAAAAAAAATTCGAGTCCCAACTCACTAAACATACCTTTTTGTATGAATTAGGTAATATTGAGAAATAAAAAAAAGAGGTCCAAAGACACAAAATTTGTAGGGTTATCCATATGACCCTAGAAATAGTAAACTTATTCTCATTAGGTCCCTCAACTTAATAAGAAAATTTTGAACACTTCATTCTTATTTTTATAAATAATGATTGTTTAATATAAAGGAATCATTATCATCATTTACCATTCATATTGCTATCGTGAAAAATAGAAATGAAGATTTATATGATTAAAAACAAAATTTATTTCATTTATATGAAAATAGAGGGCCATCCACCAATTGGAGCCTCTTTATCATGTTTTAGAATAAAATCTCGACAAGAATTTTCATTTGTAGGACCGATTCATAAGCTCTATCAACTGCTTGTTGAAGTTGAGATAGTTGAGAAACTACAGACTCCTCTGCCTGATGAAGTGCTTCTTTAGCCACTGAAATGGAAGTTATCCCCTCTAATTGAGTTTCTACTAATGTCTGATTCAGTTGCTCAAGATTTTTATGAATATCATCATATTGCTGTTGAAGAGATAATAACTCCTTCGTGGCTTGTTTTATTTGTTGGCTAATCTCAGGTTATTTATTGTTATAAGTTGCCTTCGACTCAATCACTGCAGCTTGAAAGGACTTAATATTGATGAGTCATTTAGACTCTTCAAAATATTGTCTCATCTTATGCTCCTGCTTCCGTCGGTGAATAGTCTCTTTCATGGCATCGTAGACTGGCCAATAATTGAACCAACCAAATCCCAACACACAGAATAATGCTGGGAGTTTTGAAAAATGGGATGACAATTCATTTAGAGAATTTTCAGCAATTATACTCCAAATTTGCCTCCATGTATTCTTATGTGCCATGCCAAGAACATATTTTATCTCTAAATCTGAATCTAAGTCACTACAATGAGGTAAAATGTACTCTAGAAACAGGTCTCTTAAATAGTTGTTTTGTTCTGCTTCTCTTGGGGCAGTAGAATCTTCACCCTCTAATCTAGGATCTGATAACACTAAATATAAAATCAAGGTCATTATTAGTTTCAAATAGAGGAAACAAATATGATTCAGATGGATGACTATATTTACCCCAAAAAAAGTCAGCTACTTGATTTGATTCATCCCCTGTATTCTCAGCTCCAGTGTTTTAAGCAGTTGTTTCTTGAGAGGGGGATTTCCTTGAATTTGTTCAGGTATGACATTTGATGGTTTTGTAACATCTCCTTATGAAGGATCCTCTGTAAGTATTTCTTCATCCCCAACTGAAGGATAAAGTGGAACACCCTGTTCCTGAAGAGCCTTTGTGACATTTTCTGTAGATAAAGCTGCATAAGGTGAATTTTTATGTAAAGAATCAAGTTGAAGAAAAAATTGTGTATAGAAAATGCAAGAATAGGAACTTAATTCCTTTCAATTCCTCATGAAAATATCCAAACTCCTTGATGGAACCTGGAATATCAATATTCGGATTAAGGGTGTCCATAATTTCAGTGTATACGGTCTGAAATGTTACAGCATCCTCACCATTTAAGGTATCCAAAAAATGTTGGTTGATACCCAAATTGGATCCGCTGACATTTTGTTCTGCTGACTCTTCAATTGGTATTCTAGCATTAGATCTTTCCGGGTTTGGGTTAATATCATCATTGTTTTTAGATTTCCCTGGATCTTCAATCCTTTCTTCTAAAGCAATAGGAAAATCAGTATTTATTATTTTCAGGATCCTTTGACAAAAGTAACTGGGGCATATATTTATTCTTACACTGGCCTTCCTCTCTCTCAATAGATTTAGGAGCAGGTATAGCTGAATCTTTTGATAGTACAGATATGTCAGCATGAACTTGGGTTTCCCCTAGGGATTCTTTTTCTGGTTGTGAAGCATCAGCTCTTAATCACTTGATATAGGAGAGAGATAAAGATCCTAGAAGAGGATAAAATTTGGTTGCTAGAACATCTTTAGAAAATTTTATACCTTAAGGATTGTATAAATACTTACTCTTTTAGCGAATGCTTCGAAGCAATCTCATTTCTCTTTTGCGTTTCTGTTCAAAAGCTTGAGGAGATATTGATACACTTCTCTTAGTAGGGCGAACTTGAGGTAATGGTTGAGGATTATCTATCGCCATTACCCCAGTCATGATTATTTCTCCTGGATAAAGTTCTGGAGACTTGGGAGGATCATTATTTTCATCAATGGGAGAACCTACAGGATTATACTAAGGCAATTCAAGAATCGGTCCAGATCTTCCTTCTCTACATTAAATCTGTAGAAATACATTTTCATCAAAATTAATTTTGATAAATAATAAAGCATAGTTGAGAATAAAGAAAAAGGTAAATACATTCTCATTATTAACATAAATATCCCACTCCTCCTCAGAGTCGATAATTACCCATTCATAGACTCCTAAGTCCAGCATATGAGATACTCGTTTAGAGACTGGGATTTGTTCATCAGTTGCATATATAAAAGTCTCTAACTCTGCAATATACTTCTGTACTTTAGCCAATTTATTGTCCGAATTGAAATCAGAAGGTGCCTTGATAACACCAATATCTGGTATTCGAATGACATGATGAAGAAATTCCCAGGAATCCCTAAGATCATGGGTTATACTCTCCCAATGATGAATGGCCTAAGGTCACACATAATTTGATTTTGTCCTGGTTGGTTGTGGAAGAGGTTCAACACCTTCCGATTGAAGAGATTCTTCAGACCTTTCTTCCTCAAAATGTTTAATAGATGGAATAGGAATCTCTGTTTGATGGCGGTGACTAGATCGCCTTGGCTTAGAGGAATTGATTCTTTATCCTTTTTATTCATGGTATACTTCTTGCGAAGATGTTTTGAGGGATCTAAAACCTCTAAAATTTTTGTATCATCTTTGGCGATGGACTTCTTGCTACGATTTCCACATGCAACAGTCGTTGTAGTCACCACTCGATATAATCCTTTTTTCAAACACCCTTGAGGATATAAAGAAACCCAAGCTTTGTCATACCCAGCTTCCAATCCGATTGATGCATCTGGTGAAGGTAATGTAATTGACAATTTTGATACCTCTAAAGCTATGAGAATCCATAATTTTCACGCTACAATTGGGTGCTTCTCATGTATGACGTATGTGGGTGGAAAGGTTATTGATTATTGAAGACACCTGAACTGATGAGCAAACATATATGGCACATAAGCCTCGAAGATCATTTCACCATCAATTCTAGTTGATAGTACACCATCCCTGAATTCCATCATATAAGATCTCAGCTCATAATTCTTTTCTTCACCATCATCAATAAATGTTCCAGTTGGTGGATTACCAAAAGGAAAGAAGTTTAATTCTCCTGAGACATTCAATACCTTCAATACCTCATCAGGTCTCAAGTTCAGAGGCTTAATACCAGAAACTTTTTATAAAAATGGGGTGACTCTACCATTAGGAACTCTGACTAAGTTCAATACTGGGTATGAAGAAAAATGTGTTTCAATCTAGCCCCACAACACTTGGAATGGCCCTGCAATTCTAAATGGAGCCTTCCCACAGTATAAATGCAAGAGGATATGGTAAATTCTTACTAAAATTGGGGTTTCTAGCCCAATATACTTCCCCTCTACCAATTTAGCTACAATGATGATATTTTCTGATCTTACACCTCCTCTGAATTCATGGAATGAAAGAAAATAAACACTTAGCCACATGGAAACGAAGGCAGCTAAGTGTACTTTTTCATCTATATCAGGTTTGACTTTATAACCCTAGTTCTTGTAATCACCTCTTTCTAGTGTAGGCTAATATGTTCCTGAATTGCCTCAGTTATCGGCAGAAGGATAAATAGTAGGACGTCCACAGGTTGGACCTTTCTCTGTTGTTGGTTCTAAGAAGGCTTCCATCAACACTCTTTCATGGATATCTCTCTTATCCTTGGGTAAATTCTTTTCTAACATAAGTAATGCATGGGACGGCAGTGGTCTTTTAGTAACATCACCCCATGTTGAAGTATGTGTGATGAATTCATCATACATTTCCCCAAGAATATGAATTCCAAATATTTGGTAAATGTCCCAGAGACTAATACCAACTTCACCATGGGTCAAATGGAAAGAGTTTGTTTGTGGGCTCCATCGTCTCAGTAATTTAGGAATAAATTCATTTTGGTAAACATAAGTTTTCCCCATCTAGACAACTTCGTAAATATGAATGTCTAATAACTCTTTTCTGAATTCCGCACATGTCCGACGTACCTATAATGCCCACATCCACTCGGTTTTTACACCCCCTCTAGAACGAAGGTCCCAATCTCCTTTCCAACCATTAGGTTGATCTATTTGGGAAGCCCTAAAATTGAATCATAACAATGTGGTCTGGAATCTACAACATGATCCTTCATGTCGGGAGTGAAACCACTGTGATGAAGGATGCAACCAATAGGGATCATGCCTTCTTGTATTGAAACCCCCTTGCACTAATATTCATGTTGTTATAGTTGGAATACTGATGAAACAAATTCTTTGTAAATTACTTCTTAATAGATAGAAATGGGCCTCTTACAAAATACCATGCCCGTATAGGGGTAAGTAAGGAATTTGTGGATAGTCACGCTCATATGGAATTAGAACCTTCTATATCCCAAGAAGAGTACTCTCGAAAATGTCATAATAATCTGGCCCGACGATCCTCATCATTTCATTTTGACGAATCTTAGCTTCTTCAGTATGGTTCATCAATTGAGTCATTATTTCCTGCAAAAAGAATTAGCATACTTTGAAATCATATTTTAATGAAGAAAGTGAAATTTTTTGGCAAAGGACATTTTTCACATAGGTTCTGCGACAAGGTCCTTCAACAAGGTCCTTAGACAAAGTCCCTTGACAAGGTCCTTCGACAAGGTCACTCACGTAGTTCCTTCAAAAAAGATCCTAGTGAAACTCTATCAGTGAAGTCCTTTTGGCATAGCTTAATCATGTGAATAATTTTACCTAGAATAAATTTCAAGATAATTACACGAGAGCACAACGCGATAAATCATGGCGAACGAGCTATGCAACAAGAGCTCAAAATTTTGGAGAAAGCGCAAGTGAAGAAAAAAAACGTGAAAGGTTGAGACCTATTTATAGGAAACAGAAGACCTACGCATCATGACTGTGCTCCATAGCTGCGAGACATACTTGCACGACATACTTACATGAAGTACGTGTGAAAAAAAATTGTGTGATTCATTAATCCACACTAATCTATTTCCCATACTTTTACCTCAGGATAGTTCCTTGAAACGTTTGTTCTAGATTTAACAATCATTGTTTCCAGGAGGTTTCCATTGGATTTGTTCATGGAACTGGAAAATTCCTGTAGTTCTTTATCCAAAGAGGGACTTCTTTCTAAAAGAAAGAATTCATTACATTTTGAACTTTACGATACTTAAGAACGTGCATTGGTTGAGTGGATGGGAGGTCGGACTCATCACACCCTTTTGGGGGGAATTATTGTCTACTATGGGACTCTCTTTGTAAAATTAAAATATTTTTTGCATAAAGACTTATTAATTCACCAATTATATCATAAGTATCCCTTGGAATTTACAATCACTTATTTAACATGTGCAAATTTTAGAATCATTAGCATGTATTCAAGGTTCTTCAAAAATGGATACATCTATATGTATTCAAGGTTTTCCATCAATGGTATACTATAATATAATGATTAGTGATTCTTTTAATCATAATTATGATGATACTAGTTTTTTATGCCACTTAGTGTGGCACTCTAGAATTTATTTTCATCTAGAGAGACGAAGGTTTGTTTTAATCTTGGGATCATACTCATAAAATGAGCTACCTATGTATCCTTGTGAAAGGAATCATAACCCTCGTAGTTCGGTGCTGCTTAATAGGACACATCATACCTTATAAGGTCATGTGATAAGGAACTCTAAGAAAAAGGTGCTTAGTTGAAACTTAGTGTGGGAATTATGATAAAGTAGCCCAAGGATCTTTGGAAAGGATATGGGTTTCCAAATAGGATCAAACCCTGTTGGGAATATGGCCCAAAGAGAACAGGGTTGATCTGAAGTGTTTGATTTGAACCTCAAGGAGGATTCCTATGTATCACATATGGATGGGAATCAAATCCCATGTAGTTCAATGTGTCTCATAGAAGAGTATATACATATGAGAGAGATGAGTTTGGGATTACTTCTAGAAAAAGGATGCCTTGAGGATTTGAGGATTGAATTTGGGGATTATTTCCTAAGGAGGATTCCCAAATTAGGGGAATTTCGGGTTGGATTTCTGAGGAGGATATCCAGTGAGCTCGTGCCCTGAAAGGGATTCCTACATATCCTGGTTTGAATAGGAATCAGAGTTCTCATAGTTCCTTTGGTTAGTGTTTGTGCATATGTTGCAACAATCACGTATCTTTAAGCTCGCGTGAGTCATGCTCGGTGTGAGAAACAAGAGTATGTGAAATATTCAATAATGACACTTCACACTTTTCCTCCTCTGCTGATAGAAGAGGGTGCGTCGACCGTGGAAGAGGGTGAGGCAATGATCCTTCCCTCTGTTCTATTTACATTAGACAAGGGTCCAATATAAGGAATAAGGGGTGAAGGTGAGGGGCTTATACCAGGATAGTTTCCCTTAAATTAGTTCCGATAGAGGAGGGTGACTTCCCCTATACTTGCACGGAATGGAAAGTGCGAAGTCTACCTTCCCTACCGGAGAACTGAGGTCCCGGGTCACCTCTTTGAAAAGGGAGAGGCCGATAACCAACCATCCTCCAGACCAAGAACTTCCCAACACTGTTTCTAGGAGAAAATTTCATGTAACTGTGAATATACAAACCCAAAATAGCCAATGAATCTTAACCCCATCGTGAAATTAATGTGGGAAACTTATGACTGTGAAAATACAAACCCAAATTGGAGAAATGCTGATGTACCTTACCCAAAGGTATGAGAGGTCAGGGTGTTTTAGTGGAGGCTTCAACTTAGCCCCTTTCAGATAAGGGAACCAAGGAAGAAGATACCATTTCATAGATGGATTTAAAGAAGGGTACCTGAGCTGACCGCATAGGTACCTTGCGCAAGTATGCCTCGTAGGTACCCCGTGTTGCCTCATCGTGTAGGTGGGGTGCGCAGACACACCGCTGAACCTACGCGGTGTATCTGTGCACTGCACCTACGCGATGAGGCAACGCGGGGTACCTACGTGACATACTTGTGTGAGGTACCTACGCGGGCAGCTTAGGTACCCTTCTTTAAAGACATCTATGGCAGGGTATCACTTTTTTTGGTTACCTTATCTGAAAGGGGCTAAGTTGAAGCCTCCACCAAAACCTCCTGACTTCTGAGACCGTTGGGTAAGGCACATCAGCGTGTCTCCAATTTGGGTTTGTATTTCCATAGTCAAAAGTTTCCCACATTAATTTATTAATGGGGTTAATATTCAATGGATGTTTTTTGGTTTGTATATTCACAGTCACATGGACATTTCTCCTAGAAACAGTGTTGGGAAGTTCTCGGTTTGGAGGATGGTTGGTTACCAGCCTTGCCATTTTTAAAGAGGTGACCCGGGACCTCAGTTCTCCGGTAGGGAAGGTACACTTCACACTTTCCATTTCACGCAAGTATAGGAGAAGTGTCCCTCCCCTACGATAACTAATTTCAGTCCTCATCCATACCTATGTTCCGAACCTATGTGGTGTATCTGTGCACCGCACCTGCACGATGAGGCAACATGGGGTACCTACGCGGCATACTTGTGCAATATACCTACGCGGGCATCTCAGATACCCTTCTTTAAAGCCATCTATGGTAGTGTATCTCCTTCCTTAGTTCCCTTATCTGAAATGGGATAAGTTTAAGCCTCCACCAAAACCTCCTGACTTCTCAGACCTTTGGGTAAGGCACCTCAGCATGTCTCCAATTCGGGTTTGTATTTCTGCAGTAAGAAGTTTCCTACATTCGTTTCACAATGGGGTTAAGATTCATGGGATATTTTTGGGTATGTATATCCGCATTCACATGGAATTTTATCCCATAAATAGTGTTGGGAAGTTCTCGGTTTGGAGGATGGTTGGTTATCGGCCTCGCCCTTTTCAAAGGGCTGATCGGCACCTCAGTTCCTCGGTAGGGAAGGTACACTTTACACTTTCCATTCTGCACAAGTATAAGAGAAGTCTCCCTCCCCTACGAGAACTAATTTCAGGGCAGCCATCTTGGTATAAGCCACTCACCTTCACCCCTTCTTCCTTACATTGGACCCTTGTCCAATGTTAATAGATTAGAGGGAAGGCTCGTCACCTCACCCTATTCCATGGTCGACGCACCCTCTTTTATCAGCGGATGAGGAAAAGTGTGAAGTTTCATTGTTGAATCTTTCACATCCTCTTGTTTCTCACATGGACCATGACTCACATGGGCTTAGAGATATGTGAAGGTTGAAACATATGCACAAACACTCACCAAAGGAACTATGAGAACTCTGATTCCTTTTCAAACCAGGATACGTAGGAAGCCCTTTCAGGGCCCGAGCTCACTGGATATCCTCCTCAAGAATCCAACATTAAATTCCCCCAATTTGGGCATCCTCCTTAGAAAATAAGCCCGAAATTCAGTCCTCAAATCATCAAGGCATCATTTTTTAGGAACTAATCCCAAACTCATCACTCTTATAGGACTATGGTCTCATATGAGACACATTGAACTATGTGGGCTTCGATTCCCATCCATATGGGATACATAGGAAGACTCCTTGAGGTTCAAATCAAACACTTCAGATTAACCCTATTCTCTTTGAGCCATATTCCCAATAGGTTTTGATCCTATTTGGAAACCCATATCCTTTCCAAATATCCTTGGGCTACTTCAGCATAAGTCCCACACTAAGTTTCAACTAAGAACCCTCCACTTAGAGGTCCTTATCACATGACCTTAAACGGTATGATGTCTCCAATTAAGTGGAACCAAACTACGAGGGTTCTGATTCCTTTCACTAGGATATGTAGGTAGCTCATTTTATGAGTAGGATCCCAAGATTAAAACAAACCTTCATCTCCCTAGATGACAATAAATTCCCGAGTGCCCCACTAAGTGGATTAAAATACCAGTATCATCATAATGATGATTAAAAGAATCTCTAATCGGTATATTAGAGGATTCCATTGATGGAAAACATAAAATACATATAGATGTTTCCATTGATGAAGAACCTTGAATGCACGCTGATGATTCTAATCTTTACACATGTTAAAAAAGTGATTGTAAATTTCAAGGGATATATATGATATTCTTGGTGAATTAATAAGGATTCATGAAAAAAAATTAATTTTACAAAGAGAGTTCCATAGTATACAATAATTCCCCCCAAAAGGTTGTGATGAGTCCGACCTCCCATACTCTCAACCAATGCACGTTTTTAAGTATCATAAAGTCCAAAACTTAATGAACGCCTGCCTTTGGAAAGAAGGTCCTCTTTGGATAAAGAACTGTTGGAAGTTTCTAGTTCCATGAACAAATCCAATAGAAACTGCCTGGAAACAATGATTCTTAAATCTATAACACATGTTTCTTGGAACTAGGAAACACCCACTCATCACCCAGAATAGTAGATGTTACTTCCATAGAGGTTTAGCTATCATAGTATATGGATGAGTTCAAAATCTCAAACAACTCAATGAGGGGATACTCGTGGGAAACATTCCCAGTGGGTATCATCTTCAAGATAAAATGAATACCCATCCATTCATACATCCTGGAAGAGTTGATCTACTTTCAAGAGCATAATTTGATAATAATACCAGCTACAAAACTAGGCAGTCGGTCAACATAAATGAGGAAGTAAAATATGGTCATGGCATCCCTCCATTGCAGTTCCATCCTCTCCCGCTCCATGCAGATCATTTAGTTTTCACACAGATCAAGACTCAACATGAGATGAAATCAAGGCCACCTCATCAAGACTCGTCTACTCCTTATATATGGGTGGTAGCTCAAATAGAAGTTCCACCAGAAATAGTAAATGTCATTGAATCCATTGGTGCTTAAATAGAAACCATGGATGGGTGACATGAACCTTTACATCATGATAAAAATCTATATCTCGAATGGGTGGATGAAACATTTCCCCCAAAAAAATTAAATCATACCTTCTCCACCTTTAACAGAATGGGAGATCCATAATAGAATCTAACTCACATCATTTCTCTGTACAGTCCAATAATGGGACCTATATATCAAAAGTTAGAAACCAAGATGAGGTGTTTTATACAAACCCAGATAGGGCCACTCTTTTTTGGGTACATCATCCATCTATCATGGTCCTCTTCATAATGGGAAGACTTTATTCATCAGTTCCTTTGTCTTTTCAACTCTAAACTATAGAAAACATTAATTTTTGAGTTGAAAAACTAGAAGCTATAAAAAAATGAGATAGTGTACGACTTTATATCCATATGTAATGGAGTAAACCATTCACTCAGTATCCCTCTCTCACATGATAAATTTGTAGAACTCGTTTCTAAAAATATTTATGTTTAGGTATAGACACCTTTGATATAGATAAAGTATCTAGGAGGATTACATGAGTTTTTAGAAATATAAAAACGTTAGGAAGATTCCATTCAATATACCTGAGATAGGTCTCAACACATGTCCTCATAACAAGGGAAAAAGATCGGCAAGGTAGAAAATCTAACTATTACCCTCTAAATAGTAGCAGTTCCCATTCAAGTACCTAGGAAAGGCTCAAAATTCCTAGAACCTCCTTTCAAGTAGAATTAGTATTAAAATCATGCTTGACCAAAAGAAAAAATAAATAAGGTTTTTTTTGAGTAATAGATGAATAAATCATACTCTTTCGGAAACAATTAGGTCCCTGGTTATTTCTTTACAGCCCTAAAAAACATCATACTTAATATTCTATAAACCAAGAAACCAAATGACGTAAACCTAACTACCCTTCCCAACTACTTCCCTTTTCATATGAGTTCAAGTCAAACCATCCATGATTTATTAATATTTATATATTTCCTTTAAATAATTTTTTACTATATAAAAGTGATGTTGGAAAATTTCCCCAAATCGGTGTCTTGTGTAACTATTCTAGCCATGTGTGGGTAGAAATTACCCAATTGTATGACTCAAAATGTAGTTGACTGTGATAATTCCTCCCTGATATCATAGCTTCATATACCTATAATGATCACATCACCTTGTGAGGTCACATTATAAATTCCCTCTAGTGGTGTTCATAATCACCATAAATAGGAAGAAACAAAAGTGGAAGAGTTATATTCCTATCTTACACAAGATATATCTCTTGAATAATTATTTACCATAATGTTTGATGTAAGGAAACTATCCCACCAAATGGAACCCTCCTTAAAAAAATATCTCATATGTGGTTTTTTAAATGTAATGAACATTAAAGACCCCATATCTGATGATAAATATGCCTTAGAGTATGAGTTATCCATACTTGCCTAGGGAATTGGAGGCCACATGAGTAGGAATATAGGATACAAGGGATATTGCAGGTGTGGTCGGATCAAATATCTCATCCACATCCCATATAGGACATTTATATGGATGAGACCCCTATGAAATAAATCCAATGACCTCAAAATAAACCTAGATATGCTCTAGATTCCTCAAATACTTTTCCCCATCCAGTCATCTAACGTGATCATCTAGTGGGTATTTTATTCTTAAATCATCCCAAACAATGGGGAAGGTTAACAAGACCTATACAGAAGGTAGCTAATGCTCCCAAAACCTCTATAAAAGAAACAATCCCATCTACCTCAAAATCATCAACAATTTATCAAAATAACAAGGAGAAACCCCATATCAGGAATTTATAACCTATTAAAAAAAATTATGACATTCAAAAATATTTTTTGGTTTTCCCATCCAAGCTCTCAATCCTAGATGTATTCTATCATTCAAAATAACTCAATGAGGCACTCAAATAATCCCCCTGGCTCCCATAGGAGTTCAATACTGAAGTCACTATAGTCGAGGTTTATCGAGTTGAGATCATGACATCAGAATGTCATGATCCATCTAATTTACATAGAAGGATCAGTATGAGGTCATCCACAACAACATCATACCCCCTATATATTTCATGAATACTTGATAATTTCAACATCTGAAGGGATCTGGTTGAAAATTGTTCTGGGATCATCCTCATCCCAATCATGACCCTTCAATGTTTTGGATATAGTGAAGTAGACCTATCTACAACAAAGATGACCATCCTATAGTATGATAAAAGTAGTAAATGAACTCATGGGAAGATCAAGGATCAATTTTGGAGACCTCACATCTAATGTTGATTTCATCGTTATCCAAAAATACACCACATATAACATCCTACTTGGAATTCCTTTCCTTCAAATCCACATTGTGGTACCATCAACATTCCATCAACACTTAAAATACCCCATCGATGGAAATTTTGGAATACTACATGGTGATAACATTATCTTCAAATCTAGTGATTCCATATATGATGAACCAGGATTCTAAAAAATTAAATGCAAAAAACCAATGGAAGATGAAGACATTTTTATTACATCCATCAATGGATTTTGGAGTAACCATGTGAATCCCTTGAGTATGCTCGACTGTGATTTTTTTCTACCCATAAATTTAATTGAGAAAATAGACTTCATCCAAGAAATATATTCGTCTTCTTTCCCTGGAGATAGTATTAAAGAAGAAAATCAGTTTTGGAATCTCTAGGCAATGAATTTTGTAGAATATACTAACAATATGTCTTACCATGGACACTCTCATCTCAACAATGACATAGATTCTCTGAGATCATCTACTGCATCTAGAAATAACTCTATAGACTCATAGGTTGAATAATAATAGGAGGACCTTAGGAACAAATCCCTACATTTGGGGAATGTGTCTCTATAACCATTGATGAGATTAGGTAGATAAATCCAAAAAAAGAAGAAGACATGAGTCCTATATTGATTAGAACCACCATTCCTCTCGAGGATCCAGATATGTATATCGCATTTATAAATAAACATTGATATGTGTTCAATTGGAATTATAAATAAATTCCCAGACATAATCTTGATATTTCTAAGCATCATCTCAACATATTGGATTATCATAGAGTTTTCAGGTAGTCATCTTTGAGGATGAATCCCTCCCATGATACTAATATATAGTCATATGTTGACAAATTAATCAAATCCAATTTTTCCCAGGAAGTGTAATAACCATGATGGATTGTGAACATCATCCTTATGAAGAAAAAGAATAGTAAAATTAGGGTCTACATTGATTTCAAAGATATTCATTGGCATTTAAAAAAGGATAGTTTCCAATTTCCTATCACATAACTCTTGTTCAATGTAACTTCTAGATTCCATGATATTTCCATCATTGATGGGTACTTAGGGTACAATCAAATAAAGATAGACCTAGAGGATGAGAAAGACACAATCTTCAGTCCACCCTAGGGTGTATATTTCTACTAGGTAATAACCTTTGATTTAAATAATGTTAAAACTGTATTTCAATGTGCCATGAATTATATCTTTAAACCCTTCTTGGGATGAATATACAAATGTTATGTTGATGGTCTGGTAGTAAAACCTCAATATAATTGTGAACACTTCAAGGGAATTCAATCATTCTTCAACAAATTATGAAAATATATCTTGAATATTTATCCCTTGATATGTTATTTGGGGGTAACATCTGAGAACTTTATTAGATTTTTGGTATGCCACCACAACATTGAGGTCGACCCTGAAAATACTAGTAAAATTATTGCAATGTCAACCCTCAAATTATCTAAGAATTGGGGGGATCCAAGGGTACATTTCCTATATTTGTAATTTCATAGAAAACATTTCTAGAAAATATATCCCCTTCACCAAGATAATGAAGAAGGAAATCACCTACCAATGGGATGAGAACTACTAGAATCCTTCGAGAGTCTCATGCAGTGCATAATGCACCTGTAGATCCTGATTTCCCCAGTAAAAGGGGAGCCACTCATCTTATATAGACTTCATGGAACGATCACTTGGAACACTCATTACACAGAAGAATGATGTAGGGAATGAGAGAAGTCTGTACTACGTTAGATACATGTTTCATGGCATTGATACCTGATATTCTTATGTTGAAAAGAACATCCTCTCGCTATTATTCATAGTAAAAAAGTTGAGTCATTACCAGTAGCACCACTAAGTCCACTTGGTCTCTCATATTAAATTGCTCAAGTTCACCTTTTTCTTTCTTATGTTCATTAGGAATTTATACTGATGGTAAGTCATTCTAAAACATTATTAAAACCATTTCATATAGTAGAATTTGGTAAAAGGGCGGGCCCTAACTAATTTTTTTGCAGCACATCCCATCCCTAAATGTACACCAGTAGACATTAAACATCTATATGAGGGGTTTTCTATTCCCATGACACTCCCTAGACATGGGAGATGTATTTTGATTGAAAATATTGAATTTAAATCTTCAAGAGAATATAATATTCAAATCTCAATCAGATTCTCTTCGAGGTTGTTTTTTATCTGTGGAAAAAAAAGAAAATTCCCCCTACTCTTTCTCAATATATGAAGGTTGCATGAATAATGAGACTGAATACCAAGCCCTAATTTAGGTCTTGGAACTATATATAAAACTACAAATATCTAACCAAAACATAAAAGGTTACTTAAATCTAGTGATAATACATATGAAGGGTGAATATTCCATTAAAAGGGAAGAATCGGCCCCTCTCACCTCCTATTGCAGAGGACTGATGTTGGAGTTCCCTTTTGAACCCACATTACTTCATGTTCCCCCAATAAAATAAATCTCATGCCAATACACTATTTAATGTATCAAAAGTTCTAGATAGCCTTCATAAAGAGAAGGTAATATTTTACATCACACACCAAAATATGGTTGAATAAATCATCATATGTGAAATAGAGGAAATCAATGAGATCCACATAGACTTAAAGAATGATTAACCAACATCCACCCCCAAAATAAATGGATCCAATAACTTATTTCCTCTGAATATGGATCCTACCAAGGGACCAAAATTAAATGGAATAGATTCAGCACCGAGTAGAAAACATTACTCTCCAGGATGTTCCAAATGAGAAAAAAATCCCTTTACAAACGTGGAATTGATGGAATAGTTCTCAAATTCATAGAGTAAAGAGAGGATCCTTACATCATGGAAGATGTCCATATGGTCTTTGGTGATTCTCACCAATCTAATACTTGGATATCCCACCAAATCAATAGACATGGTTATTAATGGAAAACCATAAATCAAGACTATGTGGAATTCACTAGGAAATATCATTCATGTCAGATTCATGAATACTTCATCCATCAACCACCATAATTTCTATATATATCTAAATATTATTTTCCATATTACTTATGGGGAATGTATTTTGTGGTGTTATATCCATCGGCCACATCCAAGTAGTTTAAGTACATCCTTATAGCTAATGAACATTTTTCCAAATAGTATGAGGAAATACCCATCAAGTAATTCAAAACAAACAATATCATCAACCTCATTAAGTCCAATATCATTGCTAGATTCATAGTACCTCACTTTATACTGACAGAAAAAATCACCAACTTCTATTATATAGTGTTGAATAAATTATACTACTATTAAAACATTGAGTCAAACCATTCATTCATCAACTGTGTGGAAGAAAAATTAAAAAACAGAAGCCTTCATCAAGTATCTATCTAGTATACTCTAGAAGATGGTGAATAAATTCATGAATTCCTGATCAGATAAACTCATACATGTTTACGGGACCACCATACCACCACTCATACTCCAACATAAGAAAATTTTTATTCATTGGTTTACAGAACTAAGGAAGAGTTCCCATATATGTCCAATTTCCATCACTCCAAATATAAATCTCTGAACAACTCTTGGATAATGAGAAATCACAAAAGTGATTGGATTAAATTGAATGAATAAATGAGAAATGTTTGTGTACACTACAAAATTCTGAATTCCATAATAATCAGCTGGTACGAGACTTCAATAAAAAGGTGTGCTTTTGTTTCTTCCTTCAAGGAGAACTGGTATTAGCTCTAGAGACCCTTATTATACCAAGAAATAAACAACTGAAGATAAAACTAAATGGGATGTGTATTATATCGTATATAAGTTCTATCATAATGAATATTAATCACTTGAAATAATTGATGGAGAACAATTCACCCCCCCCCCCCCCAATGATGCGAGGTTTCTTAAGAAATACTATACATAAATTCCATGAATCATTATATTAATCATCACCTTGTGATGTTAAAATATAAAAAATTCATCCAAAAATCATGATGTTAAACTATATAGAAGTCATCGTGACCTGATTATGATAAAATATGTTGATGTCATCCTAACCTCATGATGTTAAACTATATAGAATTAGTCCTAGTCACATGATGTTAAACTAATCTAATATGTCAAAACCACATGAAATTAAACTACATGGGAGACATCATTATCATATGAAATTAAGTTGAATTGGAAGTTTCAATTCACCAAAAATTTCACACAGGGTAGATCTGTTTAAAAGAGAAATGAGGTGACCCATGTCCCAATGTGTGATTCAGATCCACACAGTGAATTACTCATCCAATAATTATGAATGGATTGATTCCTACTATTACTTGATACATGGTGATGCATAGATAACCGATCCTGAGCCCAACCACAATATACACATCCTAGTCACAAGATGTTAGACTATGAAACATTAGTCAAGCCTTCTTCTCCATGTCCAGAAACCCTCATCCATACCACAAGATGTTAAACAACCCGGTTGGTGTCCTTACCAAATAACACTAAACTTCAAAATTTTATATGAACTACATGTGGATTGATTCCAAATATAAAAGGATATATAGTGATTCCCCGACCTCCATTCATAATCTTAACCACAATATTCCTCTTCTTAAACATAATCTAACCTTCATCCTTATCACATTATGTTCAACTGCACACCTGATATACTCACTGTACGATACTAAACTACATAATTTCCCATAACTATATACATCTTAATTTTTATTATGATGAGATATATAGGGATACCTTTATACTATATCGTGGACCATCATCCAAAAAATACAAAATGAACATGTCATTAGTTCCCTCTATATGGTGAATGGAACCATTTATATTCCTTGTTTCTCACACTGACCATAGTTCACATGGGATTATAAATTCTATTAAATTCTTCCCCATATGACCAAGCCATATCAATTTACTATAGTGATAACATTTTATTTGTTGAAAAAACATAAAAGGAACAATATGAGTCTTCACTGCATGATGTTACACTATATGGTTTATGTCCCTTTCATTTCACAAAACTATGGATTATTGTTAACATTTTTCGAGAAGACCAATATCAATTGTGTTTCTCTCCAACCAAACCATCCTTAAATAACTATGTTTTCCTTGATTCGTGTTATCACATGATACATAGTGGAAACTTGATCTCCAATATGGGGCCTAGATATAATAATTAAAAGGATCATTCTACCCTCTATGTATGGGTTATAAATACATAGAGATATCCCCATTAAATAACTATATTCTTCTCAATTCCTCTCGTATTAGAATATGTAATGACACATATAATTCTAGTCTTTGGTCCAGTCATGATATTCCATTTTCATGTCATGTAGCCCACATCCATTTTACATGACATTAAACTACATGGTTCCTCAAGGACTATGTGTGTCTTGATTCCTATAATAATATGATATTTAGTGACCCAAATATTTCTTGTCTTGGGCCCAGATGAAATATTCCCTTTTCATTTTGGGTGCCCAAGTCCTTTCCTCGTGATTTTAAACTACATGGTTTCTTGCAAACTTCATGTGTCTTGATTTCTATCAACATAGGATACATAGTGATTGCCATATATCCAATACTAGGCCCTACAACAACAATAAATGGTAAAAATTCACCCTTTAATGTATGGTTCATACCAACTTGGTACTATATGTTTCATGATTCCTATTACTGCAAGATATGTAGTGAAACCCATATCTCAAATCTTGGGCCCATATTTAACAATAAATGGGAATAACTCACCCCCCCCCCATGCATATGGTTTAGTCCTGTGTAGATAATTTCCTATTCAATAATTTTGTGTGGCTTGACACCTATCATTATAGGATACATAGTGACACTCAGATCTCCAATCTCGGGCCCAGCTACAATAATCAACAGGATCAATTTCCCCTTATGTGTATGGGTCAGACCTGTGTTGATAATTTCTCCTAAAAACTATATATTGATTAATTCATATTACCATAGGATACATAGTCACACCCAGACCTACGATTTCTATGTCCAACAGTGATAAAATAGAAATTTACCATATCATTGTGTATGGGTAATACCTATGCAAGTAAATTTCATGAATCAACTATGTATGGACTGATTCCTGAAATCATGTGATATACAGAAACACCCATACTCCCCAATCTTGGGTTTATCCTCAAAAAATATAAAGATAAAAAATTCACCCTTAAATACATATTTTTCATACTTATACAGTGAATTTCCTAGCCACTTGACATTACAAATAAGACCCTACTATATTGTGTTAAATGGTTAATCCCATTGCACATCAATACTCTATATCAAAGGATCATGAGATCTTGAACCCATTCAACCATATATTTTTGTGTTTTTATCATATTTTTTAAAACCTCAATCAATAAATCTCACTTCATGTCTCGAGAAAATCGGTTTGTTGCCAAGCTTTCATAGCCCTTGGAAAAGGACACACAGCTTCATGGGACCCTTTGGTTGACTATTAATGTATTTTTATGGTTACTACAAATGTATATATGATCATAAAATAAATGAGTAACAACTTTCAAAAATAGTTGTCTAATCAATGTGATCCCTAATGTCACTATGGCATAACTCATCACCCAGTAGTGTTTTGGGCCATCCACATGATGATTTTTCCATATCACAACTCTTGTCCTGAGAACCTCAAGATATTATTTACAACATTTCCACTCCCCACTCAAAAAGATGTCAGAGTACTCCTGGACCGGGGTATCTTAAATAGGTTTTTGTGTATCATTCTTCCCATATCATGTCCATATGCCTCATGACCTTATACAATCTACACATTTTTCAAAGTAGTATGACTGTAAACATTGAATTTTGATGGTCCAAATTGTATGACCCAAAACTGATAATAAAAGATACACAAAACTTTTTAGGTTAAAAAACTACAAAGGGTTTCCAAATATAAATTCAAGACTCTGATCACTAAATTCATTATCTCCAGAGTTCCGGAAAAATATAGAGTGGGAATAAATTAGTCATAAAGTTGATATGGTCTACTTTGAGGCCCTATTAAAATTCAATTCAAGATATCAAAACCCACTAGTCTAAGAAAAATGTATATTAATTATTTATCACATTTCCTAGCCAAAATAATGTGTTCACTAGGATGTGAAGAAAATTTTTGGGTACACAAAACCTTCATGAATATTACATCTTCCACAAACCACACTTAATGAATTCAGCAACTCGAATCCCCACAACCTTCCATGGCCCTTGGAAAAGGATATATTACTTTAAGATACCCATTGATTGACTATGCATGTATTATTATGGATCCTTCATATGCGCTTATGGTTGTTAACCAAATGTTTCATAACATGAAAAAAGGTCATTCCTTCCTTGTTATCCCAGACATCACCATGGTGAAACATATCAAATTAATGTATTTTGGGTCATCCATAGTATGATTTTCCCATATCACTAACATAAGACTGTAACATTGGACCATTATTTACAAACCTCATAACCAATATATTCAAGAAGATTTTATATCCCCAGCATTACATCATTTTTTTTACCATTTCTCAAAGAAGGAATGTGACACCCCATTAAGGAACATTTTGGTGGCCTCTTCACATTGACTCAAAACCATAGGTAATGAGACCCAAACTTCCCAATAAAAATAAAAACTTCTATAGGATTCTAGAACCCTTCTTGGATATTCATTTTATCCATAAACCACTTCACTATCCATACATATAAGGCTTCATAAATCATTCATGTCCTCTATAAAAGAGTGAGGATCATCTTTTCTTGACCACACAATTGATGTATAAGGGCTCTGACCTAGTAACTAAAGGAATCTTCTCCTTGTAGGAAATAAATCCAATCTAAGTTACCCCTAATAATTTTGTGGTTTATCGCATCATCTCAAGGTATTTTGGGCCATACCTAGTTGGTCTGCCCTATTATATACACATTAACTCATGATTTTGTGTTATAACTTAAACAACCCATATTCCAACTATATAGGTGGATTTTTCTACCCTATTATTTTACCCTCATCCAAAACTACCGTGGTAAATCTTCCACAACACATCTAAAATGGGGGGATATGATCTTTGCATGGTCTTTATATTGATGCCTAAAAAACCAGATTATAGAGACTCATGCTTAACATATATTTATATTACATTATTGGTTGATGAATATTCATCACATTAAAAAATTACATGACCAAGGACCATAATAGTTTAGTGCCTTGGGAAACTTAGAACAAAATTATCTAACTTTGTGGAATATCATTAATGTTTCCCAAAAAGATATTCCCCTTTAGTTCTTTAATTTAAAACCTTTCATTACAACCTGGGGAAATGAAACATGAGAAATGGTTGATATCAAATGCATAGTAAGGGTAAATCCATAAAATATGAAATCATAACATGAACATATAGGCATGTTAACAAGAAAATAACATTTGATGATAATACCTTTTATATCAAAGATCAAAAACATGATACATCACATAAATATTGGAATTTTATAATACATAAATAATCATATAATCAAGAACATGAACCATGTGATCCTATAATAGAAATAAGACATAGAAATTTTGGTAAACACAAAAACATGTATTATCTTTCCCTAGAAGTCAATGATCCTCTCCAAAAACATATCAGGGAGCTTCATGGGGACTACACGCTACTGGAAATCAATGATATACCGACATTTTAAAACTATTGGTATAGGCTAGATAATCATTGGTATAATATATAACAATGGTTGTCCATATTATTGGCAATTAAGCCATGGGGATAGACATATCCCAATATTTATTCATAAACCATTGGGATATGTCATGTTACAGCACATTATATCAATGTTTTTCTATAACATTTGGTATAACTTTATACAAACAGTTTTACACCATTTAAAAAAAACTCAGTTTATATATATACCAACGGTTTGATGAACCGTTGGTAAATACTATTACTAATGGTTTGAAGAAACCATTGGAAAAAAATTAGTTAATAAGTCTATACTAATGGTTTGTAAACCATTTGTATAGACTTTTACCAATGGTTTTATTAAACCATTCTTATAGATTTTATTTTCACATATACCAATGGGTTTAAAACCATTATAATAGAGTTGTTGAGGCTCCAGCAGTACTACCATCCTCCCCTATAATTACAAAATTCAGAATTAATTCTATACAAAATTTATAATTGAAAAACCTATATATAAATTAGAATTAATTACCTCTAATAATAACAAACCAATACATAATTACTTAAGCAATTACCTACAATTTCAATACTCTAAACATAATTCAAAATAACACCAATTAAGGAAAATATGATCCAAATGGTATTCTATGAGAATAACACAAATTCAATTTCAGTACACTATATAGAATTTAGAATAACACCAATACACCCAACAAAAATACACCAATCAATACTAGAACACCCTGAAAACAAACAACCCCATAAACACAACACTTGAAAATTTGATCCAAGGGGGTGGGATGATCCAAGTATTTTCCCATGACACTTAGAGTCACTCACTCTACATTGTGCACATAAATAGTTCTTTCAGCAGGTAAAGAATAGCCATTTTAGGATCAGACTCAACCATTTTTCATGAAATAGTGAACAAAGAGGGTGTCCTAGGGGGGGTTGTCTAGGGATCGGGGTTGTCCATGGGGGTGGGGTTGTCCAGGGGGTGGGGGTGTTCAGGGGGTGGGGTGGTGTCCAGGGGTGGGGGATTTCTAGGAGGTTGGGGGTGTTATCCAAGGGGGTAGGGGTGTCCAGGGGTGGGGGTTGTCTAGGGGGTGGGGGTTGTCTAGGGGGTGGGGGCTGTCCATGGGGGTGGGGGTGTCCAGGGGGGTATCCTAGTGGTGGGGTGGTGTCCAGGGGGTGGGGTGGTGTACAGAGGGTGGGGGCTGTCCAGGGGGTTGGGGGCTTTCTAGGGGTCGGGGATGTCTAGGGTGTGGGGGTGTCCGGGGGGGCTGTCTAGGGGGGGGGGGGTTGTCCATGGGGATGGGGGTGTCCAGGGGGTGGGGTGTCCAGGGGGTGGGGTGTGTCATGGGGGGTGGGGGATGTCCAGGGGGTTGGGGGTTGTCCAAGAGGGTAGGGGGTGTCCATGGGTGGGGTGGTGTTCAGGGGTGGGGACTGTCCAGTGGGTTGGGGGATTTCCAAGGGGGTAAGGGGTGTCTAAGGGGTGGGGGTGTCTAGGGGTGGGGGCTGTCCAATGGGGTGGGGGGATATCCATGGGGTGGGGGTGTCCAAGGGGTGGGGTTTCCAGGGGAGGGGGATGTCCAGGAGGTTGGGGCTATCCAAGGGGGCAGGGGTGTCCAAGGGGTGGGGGTGTCCGGTGGATGGGGGTGTCTGAGGGGTGGGGTTGTCCAGGGGGTTGGGGGTTGTCCAACGGGGGTATGGGTGTCCAGGGGGGTGGGGAGTTGTCCAGGGGGTGGGGGAGGGGTTTTCCAAGGGTGGGGGGTGTCCATGAGGGTGGGGGTGTCCAGGGGTGGTGGGGGTGTCCATGTGGTGGGGTTGTGTCTAGGGGGTGAGGGATATCTAGGGGGTTGTGGTAGGGTAGGGGTGTCCATGGGGGTGGGGGTGTCCAGGGGGTGGGGGTTGTCCCGGTGGGTGGGGGTTGTCCATGGGGGTGGGGGTGTCCAGGTGGTGGGGTTGTGTCTAGGGGGTGAGGGTTGTCCAAGGGGTAGGGGTGTCTAGGGGGTTGGGGGCTATCCAGGGGGTTGGAGGGTTGTCCAAGGGGTTAGGGTTGTCAAGGGGGTGGGGGTTATCTAGGGTGGGGGTTTTCAGGGGGTGGGGACTATTCAAGGGGGTCATATAGGGGTTGGGGGTTTTCCAGGGGGAGGGGGCTATCCAAATGTGTAGGGGGTTTCCAGGGGGTTGGGGGCTGTCTAGGGCTTTAGGGCTATCCAAGGGGGTAGGGGGTGTCCAGGGGGTGGGGGTTTCAAGGGGTGGGGGTGTCCAGGGTGTGGGATCTAGGGAGTGGGGGTTGTCTAGGGGGTGGGGGTTGTCTAGGGGGTTGGGGGGCTATCCAAGGATGTGGGGGTGTCCAGGGGTGGCGGTGTCTAGGGGGTGGGGATGTCTATGTGTGGGGTGGTGTCCAAGGGGTGGGGGATGTCTAGGGGTTGTGGCTATCCAAGAGGGTTAGGAGTGATGTCCATGGGGGTAGGGGTGTCCAGGGGGTGGGGGTGTATGGGGGTGTATGGGGGTTGGGGGATATCTATGGGGTTGGGGTGGTTGTCCAATGGGGTAGGGGGTGTCCGAGGTGTGGGGGTTTTCCAGAGGGTGTGGGGTTGTCCAAGGGGGTGGGGGTTTCTAGGGGTGGGGGCTCCAGGGGGTGGGGTGTCCATAAGAGGAGTGAATCAGTCATAGAAAAATCATCTAGTCAAGTTTTATTATTTATAGATAAAGAAATAAAGATAATGTTACCTACCAAATCACATATATATTCAGGAACAACAAATCATCAAACATAAAATGTCGGTAATATCAGTCAAAAATATAATGGATCAATTTTTCCCTCATCACTATCACTATCATCGCCATCATCATCATCCTCACCCCCATCCTCATCAACATTCCCATCATCGTCCATTCCCTCCTCAACGCCCTCCTCCTCACCCTCGTACTCCACCTCGTCCTCCTCCTTTCCATCGTCTTGACCACCACTAGAACTTCCACTTGGTGCACCATAAATAGAACGTATCGATGAAATATATTCATCACAAGCAGTTTTGGCCACTGATGGAAGTGTTGGACGTAATACTTCTATTGGTTTCACAAATGCATTGTTTTCCCTAGAAGACTATTCTATCATCTTTGTGGCCCTTTTTTCAACATGTTATTCCATTTCCTTAACCTTCTAAAACTTGGTGTCACTAAAACTTGTATTTTATGAGGACCAACACCTTGTATGGACTATACTCTTCACAGATCGTCAACTTACTCTGCCAGGGTGCTTATCACCCAACACCTGATGTAAGTTATCGTTTGGCCCAAAATTGTCAGCTTCTTGAGCATCAAGGGCCTCTAAAGAATCCTATTACAAATATAAATAGATTATTAAGTTACAAAATAGATATTAAAATTTCAAATCAACAAAGTAAAACTTATAATATGCTACTGAGTCAGTTCATTAACCGCACATCCATCTTTCTTCCTTCGACTCGAGCAAAAGAGTTTTGCTCGAGGCACCCTTCCTTTAATATTTAATTTTTCCCTCGACAATGACATTGAATGTCGGAAAACATAATTAAAAAAAGGTTACCAATAATTAATTTCATAACTAAAATTATATAACTTTAGAAATCAAATAAATTATGGAGGAAATAATAGAAAGTGCAAGTTGTAAAGAAAAATTATAAACTGTCATACCTGTTTCCTCTCATGATCTGGCATCATAGTGCATCCCAATGTGTGGAGGTATTTTTTAGCATCAATGTTTTTTTATTTATTCTAGATGATTCCTAAATAAAACTCAATAATGAAAAATATAGTATTAACACAAAACATGAAATGTTTTATTTAAATACCTCAAATGTGATTAATACCTTAAACCGGGTAGTCATCCAATGAGTAATCATCTGACGATACGGTTCTATCAGATAGTCATCAATGACAGGGACCGAATCTATCTCTGTACCAACTCTATCATGCCATCCAATATACAACTCATGCTTATAGGCTCTGCAAAGCTCACAAAAATCTTTTAGACATGCGGGTCATTCACCCTCACCATTGGGGAAATTAAATTGAAGATGACACCAAAATATTAATTCATATAAATACAAAAAATAATATATTTTAACGAACCTAAATTTTATCAATGGAAATCCCCTCCTTATAATTATCTCATATATTTTAATCACATTAAGTCACATTAAGAACACAATAAAAACATTATTAATGAAGAACAAATGAAATAAGTGGTATTTCTATCAATTATAGAACCCAAACCAATGGAATAGTATCTTGACCTTTGGAATAGTAATATGACCCTTATAAATAGTAAAACCCAATAAAATAGTAACCTCACCTATGAAAGTATAAATAAAATTTAGGTATACTATAAATAAAAGTATGACATAACACTACAAAAAACAGATTAGTGGTGGTTTTTTAGAGGGGGTTTTGCACAACCCCCTCTAAATTCAATTTAGAGGGGGCTATAGACAACCCCCTATAATCGTCAAATTCAGAGGGGGTTCACAATCCCCTCTAAATTTTAAGCATTATTTTTTTTAATATTTTGTTTGATTTTATAGGTGGTTATGTCAAAACCACCACTAATTTAATAATTAGTGGTGTTATATATTCAGTTGGATTTTAGAAGAGCTATATATATAACATTAATTTGGATATATATATATATATAATTGATTTTTTTAAAGGAAATAATGGGGGATCAAAACCCCCTCTAATTGAAGATATTATAGGGGTTCATGAACCAACATTAATCTGTTAGATTAGAGGGGTTTTTAACATCTTATGATTTGAGAAATTAGAGTGGGGTTTGAACCCCTTCTAATGTAAGAAATTATAGGGGGTTTTAACCCCTTCTAATTTAAGAAATTAAAGGGGGTTTGGACCCCCAATAATTGATGACATTATATGAAGGTTTTGACCCCCCCCCCCCCTCTAATTCCAGATATTAGTGGGGGTTTTAAACTCCCTATAATTCAAGATATTTGATGGGGTCATGAACCACTACTAATCCCTTTGAATAGGGGGGGTTTTAAACCCCCTACAAATTTTTATTTATTTTTTGAAATAAATATCATAAAAATTAAAATTTTAGAATATATATGTGTTTTTCTACATGTGTATGTGTATATATATATATATTACATAAACACATTGTATAAATGTATTTAAATAAATTATAAACACATATATATAAGGAAATTATATAAATACTTACATATAAAAAATGTATACATATATAAATATTGGTATACATAATATAAATGTAATTATAAATATAATTATTCAAATTTATAAAATTTATATATGGTTTTATAAATACCATATATTTATATTATGATCTATATTATACATATATTATATTAAATACTTTTTTAATTTATATTTTTTTATAAATACATTTAGATTATATTATGTATGAAAAATATATATAATATAGAAAAAATTAAATATACATATACATATTTATTTTATATAATTATATTATGCATATTATATTATAAATATCAAATTTTATATAAATTTATATAAATTTATATATATTATATAATTATTATAAATATATAGATATTGTAGTATACTATATTAATTATAAATTAATTTAGTATATATATATCATTGAATTATATTTTATATTTCAAATTATATAAATTCATTTAGTTGTGTGTGTGTGTGTGTGATATAATATAAATTTATATAATAACATACATAAATATATAATAAAAATGTATTTCATAAAATATTTGTATAATATAAATCATAAAATATATAAATGTATAGTATTTATCAAACCAACATATAATTTTTATAGTTTACCAAATAGGTGCAATAATAATAATAATTAATAATATTATTGTTATAAACACACGTACATATATACAAATATATAAAAATGATTATATATATATTATAATTATATTATATCTATAAATATCATATAAATACACACACAAATATAAATGTATTTACAAATATATGTATAAATATATATATTTATATGTGAATATAATTATTAATACATATATTATATATACACATATAATATATATATATATTATACATAAATACATAATATATATATTATACACAAATAGATAATATATATATTATACACAAATATATATTATATAAAAATATTATACACAAATATATCATTTATAAAAAAATATTATATTATTTATATTCAAAAACACAAATATATATATATATATATATATAATATCTAATATTTTGGTATATAAATAAATACAAATAATTGTATTTATTATACAAAAATCAAAGCAGCATAGTGGTAGAGGCACTGAGGCATAGGGAGACCAGTCCCAGGTTCGACTCTCAACGACAGTATTTTTTAGGACCATGGTATGCGCTAGGTGGTGTATGACGTGTGAGGCTGTGTACTAGGCCCACAAATTTGGGTCTTAGTTGGGTGTGGGGGGGGGTGTCTCATTTTGTGTCGTTCCGGGTGTCTATAGGGGTCTCGGGGCTTGTCAGGGTGTCATGTGGGTTCTGTCTGGGTGGGGTGTCGTGTGGGTTATGTCTGTGTGGAGTGTCGTGTGGCGGTTGTCCGAGTGGGTGTCATGGTGTCTGTGGGGTGGGGGGGTTGTCCGGGTGGGTGTTAGGGTGTCTGTAAGGGGTTGTCCAGGGGTCATCCGGGTGGGTGTTAGGGTGTTAGTGTGGGGTGTCCAGTGGGGTCTGGTGTGTCCGGTGGTGTCAGTGGGGGGTTGTTCGGGTGGGTGTTAGGGTTTCCATAGGGGGTTGTTTGGGTAGGTGTTAGGGTGTCGGTGGAGTTTATACTACGGTCGTCCGAGTGGGTGTTAGTGTGTCGGTGGGGGTGTCCAGTGGGGTATGGGGATGCGAAAAATATATAAAAATTGTGCTAGTTTAGGGGTGTTTATAGTAAAACTGCATCTAATGTTGAACACCATACAGTCAATTAGAGGCAGTTATAACAACCTCTAATATGATGTTTGAATTGGAGGTGGTTAGAACCGCCTCTAATTCATCAGGTTAGGGAAAATTTAGGGTGACATTAGAAGGGGATAAAACCCCTCTAATCTAACTATCGCTAAACACATACGCATTTTACCAGTGCTTACCCATAACCATCTCTAATCAGAGTAGGCGGCCACTTTAGTAGTGGTAATGTGTAACCACCGCTAAAGTATTTATAAGGGGTTAAAACCCAATCTAAATGAAAAAAACCCCTTCTAATCACCCTGTTTTTTTGTAGAATAATTATATCATATTATAAGTAAATAAATGTTTGGAAAATTTTTAGTTAAGTGTTGGTATCTTTGTAAGTTAGAAATATTTACTTACAATTTTATGATTTACATAATAATTTAAAAGAAAATCTATTTTTATAAAATTTAATAATAAATTAATATTTTGTTGTCTTATTATTTTAATATAATTTTAGGATACCTTATTTATTTTTTCAAAGTGTTATAAAATTCGTTATCATTTTAAAATCTATATTTTTGACTAAATGATGATTTTAATTAAAAATTAAATTTCTCATATTTAGAAAATTGTTTTTATAAAATGGAGTTCATCTTTTAATTTTTCACATTGAAAAAATTTTAGAGTTAATTTTTTGTATTTTTCTAAAATACTTAAATTTTTAGTGAATATTAAAATTATATAATTTTAGATAAATGATAAATACATGACTTTTTGCATCACTGTTGATGTAAGGCTAACTTAAGCACAATTATTTCAAACTCAATTTCACTAGTTACTATATTTAGTCATAATAATCCACAATATTTCTTGTCTTGATCCAAAATAATAAACTAATAATTAAAATATTGAGAAAACACCACCTCTCCTCCACTATAAGTACCACCCCTCACCACCTCTTCACCTCACTCCTTCAAAGATTTTATCCTTGCCCAAATTCTACCCAATACTCTTACCAAGACCCTTTCCCATTTTTAGGGTCCCTTTTTCTCATCACAAGACCAAAATCTTTTCTCTACTGTGGTTTTCAAGGAGGATAAATTCAAGAGGTAAATTTCACTTTCCTTTTCATTTAATTTATTTTCAAGTTCTTTTCTTACTATCTCCTCACCTCCCCCCATTCAAATGTTATTATAACTAAATTTACTCAAATATACTATAATATTATTATTATAATGGAAGAATCAATCATTAAACCACTCAAATCTCTATTTTCTTCTAAAAATGAAAACGTCGTTAGTGAGGTTTTAATTTATCGCCTTCAAGAATGAAAATATTCCATTTTCTATTAACACCTTAAAGGATGTTCATAAAACCATATTTAAGGTTAAAATAAATTATAATATATGTAAAAAATCCTATTTATTTTTATTTAATCATTATATAAACATGATGGTAAATAATAAAACAAAAACAATTTGTTGTGAGAAAAAACCGCCCAAAATAATCCAAACGATCATCACAAACATATTATCTAATGATTCATCCTACACCAAAATAAATAAATGAATTATATAACCATTTAAACATATATATGTTAATTAATAACTTATATCTTCAATTCTTTATTTCTATTTCTATTTTCATGAACTTCCATACTTTTATACAAGCAAACTGATAGTGAAAAATGAGAAAATAGGCACTCCCAAACATTGAAATTTAACACTATAACTCATAAAAATCCATAAGTAAACATAAAAATATTATAATAAATAAATTAAATGTTTAAAATGTTATAAATTAATTAATTAATTAATATAATTTAATTTTTCATGATATTAAGATCAAGTGTAGAACTATTTTAGACATATGGTAAGGGATTCTTTCCGAACCTCTATTTTTTCCTTCGGGTTAATCTTTCTCTCTATTTAACCTAATGAAAATATTATTTATTAGTATATAAATATTCTAAATTACTTTTATATTTTCCAAAATAATTTATCCTGATCATTTTATTCTTCTTTTTTAGGGATATACATGTTTTAATAAGGTTTTCTTCTGAATTCATCATGAAAAGCAAGCCCGATTAAAGGGAACTTCCCGGTTTTGTACCAACTTTCAAGTGCACTAAATAATATATTTTAAAACACCATAATTTATATAAAATCACTCATTTTGTCATGAAAAACTATCTTGGTTCATTTATGGTTTTATGAAAACAAATATGCCTTTTCCTCTTTAAATTCTCTTTAATATTATCCTTAAACCACACTAAAATGTTTCATTTCTAAAGTTTCTTAAACACTATTTTAACATGTTTCCACTTCAATTGGACATAAATTATAATCATCCATGACTATTTTTTATTATTAAAGTCCATTTATGTTTTGAATCCATTATTTCCTAGAAATATTTATGATATCCTCATTTTTTATTCCTTTTGACATGATTATGATACCCATTTCTTTCCATGGGTAACCATTATGTTTATTCTTCATGTGGAACACATATTTCTTAACATGTTATGATGGGTGCACATAAATAGATCTCTAATTAATTGGGTAATGTTTAGTCTCATGATACATCATGTTGGGATAGGGAGTAAACCCGATTCCTTTATGGGATTGTCCACCATGTTATATAGTCATGGAAGTTAGCCTTGACTCATGTTTATGTCATGTTATATAATTTTTCCACATTCCTATGATTCCATGATTATATGTTCCAATGTTATACATGTTATTATTCCTTATATTTATTCATGTTCCATGCCTTTTATGTCCTCATTTTATGCCTTATAACCCATCTGTTATGTTTTATTCCTATAATTACTCCCTTACTGGTAATTTTAGCTCATCCATTTTGTTCATGTATTCCCTAGGTTATCCTTTTAAAATTTATGAGCTCAATGTAAGTTAGGATATCATTATAGAGACTAAAAAAATATGTTTTTATTTTGGTTTCATGATGTTTAATTATGTACCTAATCTTCTAAACACATTTTACTTTACAATCCTTAGCTTGTAATTTGATGGTTAATTATGTTTAAAATCATGTAATGATATGTTTAAAAGGATAGGGTCACTATAGTTGGTATCAGAGAAAAGTTTAGTTGTTTTTAGGATTAAGACAAGACAACTATAACGAAAGACTTAGATATAATACTATGTATGAGAAAACATCCCTAAATTTTTGTTATTTTATATTAAGTGGTTTATCAAAGAAAATACATCATTATTGGGATATGAAAAGTGTGTGTGGTTCTGGAACTGATGTACCTAGGAGTAACTACTCTGATAGTGTGTTCTGGGTCTGACTTAGGGTAACTTGGTACATGACAATGGGCCTTACTGCATACCAGGTTTGAAACTCCCTGAGGATATTCTTTAGTAAATTAATAAGCTCATTACTAACCACTATTAAAGGAACAAAAAAATACCCATATAAATATATAATATGAAATAGATCATGGATATCCCATATTGAAACCTAAGGAATCACAAGTTAATCCTTTTATGTTATAAGTTTCCTTTTATTATTCTTATTAATTATTTATTCAAGCCCCCAAATTACACTTTTTTTCTTAATTAAAGGTGGAAAATAGAAGAACATGTTCCAACAATCAATGAGGTAGGAAATGTGAATATTTCCCTAATGATATTTCAAATTTCATGGGAATGGGTGCTAAAAACTTTATATCAGTACTTTTTCCACTGGCTCAAGTTATGAATAATATCTTAAATTACATATAATTATCTCCTTATAAGATAGAACAAATTGTTTTCGAATCCTTTATAGATAAAAGGCCTCTCATTTTTAGTGAATCTTTGGATCCCATCCTCACAAGGACAACAGATTAACTCCATGGAAAGGATATTGTTTATCCTCCAGTTCTTAGAAGAATAGAAAGTTTTTCTAGAAGTTTATTATTTTGATGGGGAAGATGATTAGTGGTGGAAACTAATCAAGAACACAAAGTACAAAGAGGAAATTGATTTCATGGAATGGTAGGATTTCAAGAAAATGTTTTCAATAAATATTTTCCCCAAACCCTTCATGTTAAACAAGAAAGGGAGTTCCTCAGACTGAACCAAAATGATTATGGTTCTATTAGGGTATCTAAAATAAAACTCATAAGGCTTTCAAGATATGCCTTTGGATTTTTCATAAACATTGAAAGAAATATAGATCACTTCTTTAGTGGATTAAATCCGAGTCTTTGAAAAGCATTGCTGATTCAAGACTTTGAAATCAACGAGGAGGTTGTTTTTTCCCTTAATGTTAAAATGGATATCGGATACTCTTAATGGTATCATGGGCCTAGTGAAAAAAAAGGAAAATGGATATTAATATGGGTGGATCAATAGATAAATCCCATGATGGAAAGAAGACCAAACATCCCACGTGTCAAAAGTTTGGGAAGAAGATTATTAGAAACTTCTTAAAGAGAAATAAGAGATACATAAAATATGGAAGAGAATAGAATATGTATAATAACTGTTGAAGGGATATGAATAATCCCACTAATTAGAAATAAGAAAAAAAAATTCAAATCAATATTCAGCCCGTATTGTCATATTTCAACTATAATGAACATGGGAATTATGCAAGCCACTTCCCAAATCCAAGTATTTTTTGAGGAAATCAACAAAAACAACCTTAAAGGAATGAAAAAAGAGAATATGATATCACTGTAGTATATGTGTACCTTGAAAAATGATGTAGTGATAGGTACACTGGTTATTCATTCAAGAATAGTGAATGTACTATTTGATTCTGGTTCTATGCATTCTTTCATATCTTGTAACTTTAGTAGAACTATTAAATCACCAAATAAAAATATGCAGTTTGAGTTATTAGTGAGAATAAAAAATGGATAAATTATAGCATCCAAAGTATATAACTCATCCCCAGTTAATTTTTGTGGATTGAACCTCCCAAAAAATCCTTTAATACTCCCTTTGGTAGAGTTTGATGTTATTTTGGGCATGGATTATCTATATTTATATAAATCCAATATCAACAATTGAGAAAGGTATATAACTCCTCATATCTGAAAGCATCATATGATTCTATATAAGTGTAAGGTTGGGGATGAATCTCATTTAGAATCATCATCTCAGGTGTGGATATTTTTTCCTTACAAGAAATCATATCTAGATCAAATTATTGAGACAAAGGAGAGAATGATGCTCGAAGACATTCCTATTGTGAAGGACTACACTGATTTGTTCCCTGAAGAGTTTCCCAATATTCCTATTAACTGATTGGTTGAGTTCCCAATTAAATATATTCTTGGATCTCTACATATATCAAAGAAACCTTATATAATGGCCACTATTGAGCTGGAAGAACTGAAGAAATAGTTGTAGGATAATTTTGACAAGGGTTTTATATGTCTGAGTGCTTCACCATGGGGTGAACAAGTCCTTTTTTTAATAAGAAGGATTAATCAATAAAATTTTTCATATCATGATCTGAAATAAAATCAATATCAATAAAAAATATCCCCTTCCATGGATAGATGACTTGTTCAATTAGCAACATGGGTCCAAGTAATTCTCTAAGGTGGAACGTTAGTCAGGATATCACTAATTAAATGTGAGGAAGGAATATATTCCAAATACAGCCTTTTAAATGAGGTATGGACACTATGAGTTCATAGTGATTCCCTTCAGAATCACTAATTCTCCTGAAAGTTTCATATATTTAATGAATATAGTATTTAGAAATTACCTCAACAAATTTTTGGTAATCTTTATCAATGGTATTCAGATATACTCCAAGATTAAGGAGGAAAATGAGAAGCATTTTATTATTATGATGAAGAATTTATGAGGGGAGAAACATTATGCATAGTATAGTAAATGTGATTTCTGAATGAAGTAATTAGCATTCTTGTAGCATGATATCACAACCAAAGTAATATTTATGGACCCTTACAAGACAAAAGAAATTGAAGAGTGGCCCAGGAAAACATTTTGTAATGGATATCCGTAGTTTACTTGTTATATCTGGGTATTACCAATGATTTTTAATAACTTCTCACAATTTTCAAAACCACTAACCAGTATGACTCGTAAAGGTGTAAAATATTTTCAAAGCAGTTAATATGAATAATGCTTTAAAGAGTTGAAGAAGTGTCTTATCACTACACCAGTACTCACACTTCCATAAAGTGGGTAACTCTTTATGGTATACAGTGATACTTCAAAAGAAGTTCTTACACTATGTACTAATGAAAAATAATAAATTAATTTCCTACACCTCAAGGCAGTTGATAATTCATGAGAAAAATAATCCAACACATGATCTGGTGTTTGTAGCTGTGATATTTGCATTGAAAATCTAGAGGCATTATCTTTATGGCGAGATGATTGAGATATATATTGATCACAAGAGTCTCAAATAAATATTCACATTGAATGATCCTAATATACACCAGTGAATATGGTTATAGATCATTAAGTTTTATGACTTCTCGATCCACTACAATCTTGGTAAGGAAATAAGTTAGTAGATTATCTAAGTATAAACTATCTTGCATATTTATCAATGATGATAATTGAGAGGGACCCAATCTTATTAGACCTACAAAGGATGGACATGTGAATATTTAAGGAAGAAACATCATCAATCCTATCTCAAATTATTTCTCAACCATCCATTGTGGATAAAATAAAGGATGCTAAATGGGATGATTTTTAAATTTAGGAGAAGGTGTAATCTATGAGAAAAGTGAAATCCCCATAGCTCAAAATGGATCAGGAAGGATTTGAGAGATTTGGGTCATGATTATGTGTACCATCAGATCCTGAGATAAATAATGATCTTCTAAATAGAACATGTATCTCAATCGTATTTATTCACCCACGGATCATAAAGATGTATCAAGATCTCTAATGGAACTATTTGTGGGACAATATAAAAAATAAGATTGCATAATATAAATCAAAGTGTCGGTTAGGTTATCTAATGAAGAATGAAAGGAAAAGTTCTAAATGGATGATGAAACCAATACCCATACCAAAATGGAAGTGGGAGAAAATTACCATGTACATTGTCACCAGACATCCAAGTAAATCAATAGGAAACAATCCTATATGGGTTTTTTTATTATCTTACAAAGATAGTTCACTTTATCACAATTGGAGAGGACTTATCACAGGGTTAACTTACATAGATATTCATCAATGAAGTGGTAAGGCTTCATGGAGTTCCATTATCGATTATAATTAATCAAGGTCTGAGATTCACCTCTAAGTTATATAAAAGTCTCTTATATTCTCTAAGCACTGATTTGAACTTCAATATGGCCTATCATCCTCAAAATGGTGTCCAATCTAAGAAAAATATTCAGAAACTATAAGACGTGTTGAGAGAATATTCTATGTACTTCAAAGTAAGATGTGACAAACATCAACCTCTAGTTGAGTTCTCTAATAATAAAATTTTCCAATCAATAATCCAAATGGATCCATATGAATCCCTCTATGGGAAAATATGCAGAACACCATCATGTTGGGATGAATTTGGTGAACATAATCTTTTAAGACCAGAAATGGTCGAAGAAATAGTGGAAAAGGTGAAAACCATTCAGCAGCATATCAAGGAAGACCAAAGTAAGAAAAAGATATATAAATATAATTGTCAATGGAACTTTTATTTTAAGGCTTTAGACATGGTATTCCTCCACATATCTCCATGTAAGAGGATCAAGATATTTGGGAATAAAGGAAAGCTATGTACCTGGTACTTTGGACCCCTCGAAATCCAAGATATTTTCGGTGTTAGGGACTATCAACTAGAACTGACACCTGCCATGTATCAAGTACAAGATTTATTTCACATATCTTTATTGAGGAAATACATAACAAATCCTTCACAAGTACTGAATTCAAAGATTGTAAAATTGGATAATGATCTCTCTTATGAGGAGCTGTAAGTGAAGATCTTGGACCATAGATATAAAGTTATATGCAACAAGACTACTCACCTTGTTAAAGTACTATGGATGAACCATAATTATGATAAGGCAACATGGGAACCAAAAGAACTGATGAAGGATATGTACCCTCACCTATTTTTCTCAAAGTATGTAAAATGAAATTTCAAGAGTAAAATTTCGTAAAGGGGGGAAGAATGAAACGACCCTCAATTCTATCAACAGAAATTCCCTTCTTCTAATTATTTAATAAATAATAATCACTTAAAATCATATTCAGAACACAATACAAACATTATAAATAAATAATCAATGAAATAAGAGGTATTCCTTGCAATTAAGGAACCTAAACCAATGGAATTGTAACTTGACCTTTGGAATAGTAAGATGACCCTTATGAATAGTAAACCAGCCAATAGAATATTAACCACACCTGTGAAATTATAAATAAAATTTGTGAATCCTATAAATGAAAGTATGATATTATTATATCATAGTATAAGTAAATAGATGTGTTGATGATTATTAATTAAGTTTTGGTATTTTTTAAGTTATAAATTTTTAATTACAATGTTATAATTAATATAATGATTTAAAAAAAATATTTTCAAAAAATGTGTTAATGAATTAACATTTGGTTGTATTATTGTTTTAATATAATTTTATGAGTCCTTATTTAATTTTAAAATGTGTTATAAAATCAGTTCTAATATTAAAATCTATATTTTTTTAGTAAATTAGGATTTTAATTAAAAATTCAATTCCTAAAATTTAGAAAAAAAAATTCATAAAATGGTGTTATTTTTTAATTATTCACATTAAAAAATGGTAAGTGTGAATTTTTGGTATTTTTTTAAAATACTTGAATTTTTTATGAATAGTAAAATATGATGATTTTTTATAAATGATAAATATATTAATTTTTTGAGTCATTGTTGATGTAAAGATAAGGTAATAACCATTATTTATAACTCACAAGCACTAGTTACTATATTTATTCCCAATAATCAATATTATTTCTTTTCTTGAGAAAAAATAATTAACTAATTATTAAAATAATGAGAAAACACTCCTCTCCTCCACTATAAATATCACCCCTAACCACGTCTTCACATAAAACCTTCCAAGATTTGAGACTTGTCAAAATTCTTCAAAATACTCTTCCCAATCCCCTCCCCCACATCCAATATATACTGGTCTCATCAAAAGATAAAAACGGTTTCCCTAAATAGGTTTTTAATGAGGATAATTTCAAGAGGTAAATTCCTCTTTCCTTTTCTTTTAATTTCTTTTCAAATTATTTTATTATTCTCTCATCACCTACCCTTATCCAAATGATATGATAAATATAGTACCTCATATATAATATAATTTTATTTATGTTAATTGAATAATCCATCATTAAACTCTTCTCCTTTACCTTTTATTCTAAAAATGAAAACATTATTTGTGAGGTGTTAATTTATCGCCTTCAAGGCTAAAAAAATCATTTTCCATTAACAAATTCAATAATGGTTATAAAAACATTTTTATGATTAAAAAATTATAATATATTTATTACATACTATTTAATTTTCATGAATAATTTTATAAAATTGATGTTAAATAATAAATCAAAACAAGTTCATTGTGAGCAAAAATCGTCCAAAATAATCAAAATGATTATCACAAACATCTTATCTAATGATTCATACTCTCTTAAAACAAAGAAATTACTTATATAACAATTTAACCTTATGTATTTTCATTAATAACTTATAACTTAAATTCTGGTTTTCTATTTCCATTTTACACAAACTTTCATTCTCTTATGCAAGTGAACCGATCATGAAAACTGAGAAAACGAGCACTCCCGAACGATGGAATTGAACACTATAACTCAAAAAAAAGACCATAAATGAACTTAATTAGAATATAAAAAATCAATTAAATGTATAACATTTTATTATTTAATTAATTAATTAATTTTTTTTGATTATTCAAGACATTAAGATCATGTGCAGAACCGTTTTGGACATAAGGTAAGGAATTCTTTCCAAACCTCCATTTTTTTCTTCAGGTTACACTTTATCCCTCTTTAGCATAATTTAAATCTTATTTATTTTTATATAATTATTATATATTATGTTTATATGTTCCAAAATCATGTGTCTATATCATTTCATCATTACTTTTCAGGTATATACATGTTTTAATAAGGTCCCCTTCTCAATTCTTCCTGAAAAGCAAGCCTGGTTAAAGGGAATTTCTTGATTTCTTACCTGCATCCAAGTGAACTCCATAATATATTTTATTACACCATTATTTTTATAAAATCAATCATTTTATCGTGAAAAAAATTATCTTGGTTCAATTTTGTTTTTATGAAAATAAATAATCAATTTCCGCTTAAAATTCTCTTTATTATTTTCCTTAAACCGCACTAAAATGTTTTATTTCTAAAGTTTCTTAAACACTCATTTTACTTGTTTCCACTTCAATTGGATACCAGTTATCATGATCCATGCCTGTTTTCCCTTAATAATTTCCATGTATGTTTTGAATCCATTATTTTAGGGAAACATTTATGATATCCTCATTTGTTATGCCTTGTGACATGATTATGATACCCATTTCTTTCCATTGATAACACTTATGTTTATTCTTCATGTGGAACAAATATTCATGAACATGTTATTATGGGTACACCAAGAAAGAACTAAAATTCATTGGGTAGTTTTTAGTCTTATGATACGTCATGTTGGGACCGATAGTGAACCTGATTCCTTTATGGGACTTTCTCTAACATGTTTTATAGTCCTGGTAGTTAGCCTTGACTCATGTTTATGTCATGTTATATGTTTTTTCCACATTCCTATGATGTAATGATTATATTTTCCCATGTAAAATATATTATTATTCCTTATGTTTATTCATGTTCCATGCCTTTTATGTCATCATGTTATGTATTCTAACCCATGTACTATGTTTTATTCCTATGCTTACTCCCTTACTGTGATTTTTAGCTCATCCCTTTTGTTCATGTATTCCAAAATTTATCCTTTGTAGATGTATTAGATCAATGGAATTTATGATCTCATTATGAATATTAAATAAAATATGTTTTTAATTTGGTTTCATGATGTTTAATTATGTGCCTAATCTTCCAAAGACATTATACTTTACAATCCTTGGCTTGTAATTTGATGGTTAATTATGTTTAAAATCATGTAATAATATGTTTATAAGGATTGGATAAATATAAAATTAACCTCATTGAAATTAAAAATATTACGATGGGATAAAAAAATTAAAATAAAAAAATTTATAATGAGGAAATATGGTCACCCCAATCTGCTAGGAGCATCCCTCTTATGAACAACACTATAGAAATGAACCATAATATTAATATACCAATAAAAATTATAGAAAATGGGAATTTATAAACTTTAGAGGAATTGAGAAGAATAATTAATGAATTAATTAAGAGGTATTTATAGGAGGTAATGTGACTCTTGTAATAGTAATGTGATCATTTGAATAGTAACATTAACATTGGGAATAATAACCTGGTTGTGGGAATGGTAACACAACTGTTGGAGTAATAATTTAAAATATTAATAATAAATTGGGATATAAATAAAAATTTCCATGATTAATTTAATTAAATTTAAATACTAAAATTAAAAAAAAAAAATCAAGATTAGACATCTTAATGAAAATAGAAGCATAATTTTAATAAACTGTACATTAAATTATATTGTTAATATCACATTTTTTATATTAAAAAGTATTATAACCTATTTTAGATAATTATCTTGATAAAATTGATACCATTTTTAAATCATTACATCAAAATTTTCAAAGGGTTATTTTTTTATTTTCTGAAATAATTCAATTTTCAAGTAAATAGTAACAATATAGTTTTTCCTATAACCAATGTATCTTAAATGAAAAAATTAATTATGTAATAATTTATTAATAATTTATACAACCTAAGGATTGATCATAACATATTTATTTTAATATATGAGTCATTAAAATATAATAAAATTCATTTCCAAATCTAAAAAGTACTTTCCAAATTCTAAAATATAATGTCTTACATTAAAATAATATTTTCTCAATTTCCACCTTTCCTTTTTATTAAACTAATTAATTCGAATTATAATGTGTTTAAAAGTCTTAAAATCATATTATTTTATTAAAATAAGTCTTATAATGTAAAAAATATCACTATTACATTGTTTACATTAGAAAACGTTTATTATTTAATATTTTAACTCAAAAATACCCTATCTCCTCAAATATAAGTAACCCCTCTCCCTTCCCATGGAAACCCACTCCTCCCCCACTTTAGAAAGAATAGTATCTGTCCAAAGCCTCCATTTTAATCCTCTTAAAATACATAATTATGTTCTAGATATATCTTACACCAATCATCAAAGGATTTTAGTACCATAGAGAAGAAGAAACAACGAGAATAGGGTGTGTTCTCATCAATTCATTATGTCATTCTCTTCTCTACATTCTTGTTTATCCACCATATTCAAACAAAAATATTATAATGACAATTAAGTATAATTTTAACATTAAATTAATTATTTTATACTATTGTAATTATAATATTTATGAAATATTAAATTTTTATACTTCCTATTCTTTTTCTTTTGATAATGTCTTGTTAACAGAGGATAATGAAATAAAATAAAGAATTATTTGTTGTAAGGGTATTCTCGATTCCAACACATTATTCTTTGGGTTATCCATATTTATCTTCATTTTTAGTAAGCATATTTTATAAATATTCCATAAAAAATAATTTCACTATTATTATCTTTCCTTTTTATCAATAGACATATTTTACATCTTTCCAAAATTATTTTTAATCAAAATATAAATATTTTTCAAAATTAATTTTCTTTCAAAAACATATATTTGAATCCTTGTGGGTTTTTTATTTTTTACTAAAGAACAATGAATTTTATACCAAATTTGTTTTCCATTACTCATTTTTAAGTCACAAAGTTTATTCATGAGTTTATGCTTTATGAAATCCTTATGAAACAATTATTTTCCAAGTATTATTTCATGACTATGATTGTTATAGGATCTATGTTGAATGCATGAATATGTGAATATTATGATGTTATGGGTGGTTCTAGAATTATATATCCCTCCAATGCACTGGGTAATGTGATGTATCTCATGATATTATGTGTATTATTCATTAACATGATTGTATCATTGTTCATAATTATGTTGTTATTATTTTTTAACATATTTTATGAATGAACATGGTGGTTTCTTTATCCAAAAATATTTGTATTATTTTACCAATATGACCTAATGATTTTTTTTAATGTGACACATTCCATGTTTTTATCAAATGTTTCCCTTATAACTTTGATGATGATCTTATGCATATGATATGATGATGTTTATTATACATATCCATGTACTATTAATTCGCATCCCATATTCCTTCCCTTACTGGATATTTATCTCAAAAATTTCTTCGATTTATATTTTTTATAACTAAGTCTAAATTTTTATTCCAAAAAACACTTTTGAGGAAATGTGAGAAACCAAAACAAATATACAAAGTAAGTTAAATGTTTTAAGAAATTAAAAAATCATTAAAAACAAGGCTGAAATTGTTGGATTCACTTAATTTTTAGAGCTTCTAAAAAAGAGAATGCACCTTCATGTTCAGTTCATCTTAGAGTAAATCTTCAAAGTGGATAGCTAGCTTTTCCCATGTGTGATAATACTCCTCAACATTAATCCTCTCCTCATTGAAAACTTGTGCCATGATTTTATCTTATTTACTTATCAAATACTCTTTCTCATCATTAGATTCCACCTGAGGGAGTCTTCCCATAATTTTTTCCTTCTCATCCTCTATGGCCTTGAACTAGAATGGCTCTAAGGGAAGATCCTCATTGGAATGTATAATAAGAGCCAGATGCTTACCTTCCCTATTTGTCACTTTTTGCCTCAGTCCCTCCTTATTATCTTCATCTTTATTTTGATCTCTATTTTTTCCATTATAGAGGGAAAGTAATTTATTTCTTACACCCTTCTTAGATGACCATGTTTCTAACAATATTGGAAAGTGCGAATAATATTTGTGTCCTTTTGATTTTTTCCCCTTTTCCATAATGCATTTACCTAAGTCTTGATTACCGTTTCGTCCTTTCTTCCTTATTGGGTTGTTGAGTCCATTACCTTGTATTCCATCCAAACTGTTCGCTGATGGTTGTCTATAACTATCATCATGTAATTCAACCTTATCTTGAACTTGAACTGGATCTTAGACATCCAAACCTTTAAAGTGGTTGCCCAGATTTAGCATCGGTGCTCCCTTGATGGGGATCAGCCTACTTGATGACTTCACCCTTCTCTATTTATCCTCATAGGACACCTTTATTCTAGATCACATAACCTTATATTAGGATGGTACCTTTTATATGAAATTGTTTTGGACAAGGTAACCCAAAACAATCACCTCATCTAACCCCCATGTTCCTTTTCGTGATTCTAGAAGGCAAACCTGCTCCTCAGAACCAAAATTTAATTTCAATCATTTTCAATAGAGGCTGGATGGATTTCTTCATCCAGAAAAAACCAATCTTATAGACCAATTCTATTCAGCTCAGCCTCAACGTTGTTATTAACCCGACCCTTCTCATTTGGAGGAGAAACTACTGAAGGAATCTGGCCCTTTCCAAATAAAACCACCTTAGGCCCTAATTCCACTAAACTAGAAACCTGTTCATATTTAGATCTAGGGGAATGTATCTGGATTTGGACACCCAGGTCCTTCTTCAGGCAGGAAACAATTTCCACCAACTTTGGGTTAGTAGACAACTGTCCATGAGGAATATAAATATTGGCTCAATTAGACCCCAAATTGATCTCTAAAGTTGAATTGATCCCCAGTGGCATGACTTCATGAAGTTCCTCCCTAGAATAACTTGGTTGAACCACACCACGACCATCACAATTAACATCCCTATCCTTTGATATCTTCACTTGACTCAACCTACACCCATGATGACACATTGAGGTTAGGTGCCCAAGCCAACCACATGAGACATAGTAGTTAGTCTATGAGTCGTAGACAACTGCATGCTTCCACAAAAATTCCTCTCCAACTGAAATCCAAACCCAATAGAGTAGTGCCTTAGAGACATCAACCTCTACCCAAATTCGGGGGAAAATAGGATGGCTAATAGAATATGTTCATCCGTCTGAGCATAGAAATCGACCAACAAGATTCTTGATAACCTTCAAAATAGAGGTATTTTGAAAGGGAAGAGGGTGTTCTGGGAGACTTACCCAAATTTATAAGGTTGGAGGATCCTGAATCATATGAAAATAAAAATACCATTAGAAGAGGAAGAAGAAACAATTATTTCGAATCCAAGGGGCATTGGACCACGTGGAAACCAGATCCGTCTCGATTGTGAACCTAATAAAGATATGGCATCTATCAAGGATCCCAACCACTGCATGATCCTTTAAACACCAAGAGTTATAGATGAACCAATCAAACTTTTTGATTGAAGGTATCTATTGATTAAAATAATCCACTAGAGTTAGGTTGAAGATATTTGAAGCATTAGAGAACTCCAAAAGAGATAATGGAAGCTGAGGAAAGCCTTCATGAAAATATGGAACCTTCTAGATGAGCGAGATCTCTTAGATTTTCGGGAGAGATTTTGGGGGAGAGAAAGGAAAGAAATGGGGCCAGTGAGAATAGTAGGATGTGAGAAGATAGATAATACAATGATTAATAGAAAAATATGTAATCATACAAGGAAAATACTTTTATAGAAATAATATATAATAGGATCCTATATAATATGATTTTAGAGTTAATTTTCACTTCATAATAAATTATTTATTCATGTTTTGTTGAATTGCATTTTTTTCAATCCTTTTATATTTTATAAAATCATAGGAACCAGAAAAAACCAAGAAAAAAAATCATATGAAGGATAATTCAATGATTAACACAAAATCATCCCTAACTCCATAGAAAGTAGAGTTTGAAAAATCCAAGAAATAATAAGCTATTTATATCATGATATGAATAATAACCTAAACCATGTATAAATTCATCCTTCAACCAAGAAGGAGTAACTATTCATTATATCCTTAATATGTAAAATACCACAGACATTTAGTGGATCTTTTAATCCACATGTTACAGAATAGTGGGTTAACTAAATGAAGAAGATGTTTTTTGTGCTCCACTATTCTAAGAAAAATAAGGTGGATATGTATATTTGTCATTTAAATGTATATTATGATCAATGGTGGGTGTTGATAAAGAGAACCAAGTCAATAGATGAAATGAAAATTTTGGATTGTGAAGATGTTAATAAAATATTTCATAAAACTATTTCCCAATAACTCTTAAAACAATGATGGAGGGATAATTACTAGAGATTAAGTAAAAGGAGGGAGACTAAATAATATATTGTTAGAGAAAAATTATAATTATTTCAAGATATTCCTTGGTTTTCTTTATTAACAATGATAGAAAAATGGATATATTCTTTAGTGGTTTAAAAACACTCCTTCTAAAGGCTTCGTATAAATAATACATTTAGAGTTACAGAGAATTACTTCCATGTGATTTCAAATTAGAGATGTATTTTAGAGATTGATACCTTGTTTATGAATATAAGAAGATAAAAATATATTTTCAAGTTACAGGTTAAATGAAAAATGAGGAAAGAGGATCCAACCATCCACATGTCAATGATGTGGGAAGAAGAATCATGGGGATTTCCTCAAAGTAATGGGGAAATGATTTGAGTGCATGATTGGAGGAAACCAAGATCCTGAATGTCAAAGTTACATAAATAAGTAGGAAAACATGATAAAGAAAAATAAGTCACCTCCCAAATCAATTCCCATGGTTCAATTCATCAACTATATAGAGAAATAGCATTGTGCAAGCTAGTGGACTAAACCATGGGTCATTGAGGGTAATTGGATTAAGCAAAAACCAATTCTAAAGGATAAAGTTAAATATTATACCATCACTACTACTAAATTGGATTAATAAAATGAATTCATATGGGGTACACTTAAAATTCACTCATGAATTGAAAAGGATTTATTTGATTTAGGGTCTATACATTCTATTATACCCAGTATGTTTGTTTGAACTATTGAATTGATGCCCCAATACCTTATAGTAGAGATATCGTTAATGATCCCTAGTGGTGTGATCATTTAAAACCAAGTGTTATAATCTTATCTTATTATTTTATATGGGCTTATACTTCTAGAAAATATCATAACACTTCTCCGGGTAGAATTTGATGCTATAATGGTCATGGGTTGACTTTTGTTATATAGAGTACACATTAATTATTAGGAAAAGAAAATAAAATTCTATATTCTAAACCAAACCACACTCCTATAAAATTTTTAGGAATATCATGAATCTTTATTAGAAAATTCATCAATGGTGTGGGTGTTGATACCCAGTGAATAAGAATTCATTTCTTAAAAGGTTGAGTCAAAGAAAGAAATCAACCTAGATTAAATTCCCATTGTGAGGAAATATAATGATATACTTCCCAAAGAGATACCAATACTTCCCCCATATTATAAAGAAGACTTATCAACGTAGATTATACCCATATCCACTCATATCTAAAAATCCCCCTATAGGATGAAACCGATTGAACTAGAGGAGTTATAGAACCATCTATGATAAAACTTAAACAAAGGGTTCATACACCCTAGTAAATCACCATAGGGTACTCTGGTTCTCTTCGTAAGGAAAAATAATGGACCAATGGTGATGTGTATTGATTATTGGGATCCCAAAAAGATCACTATAAATAACAAGTATCTCCTTCCAAGGATTGATGACTTTTTTGATCATAAAAGATGAGATTAATACATCCCAAAGGAGAATCTTAGTTCTAGATAACATTAGATAAAGGTGAAGAAAGAAGATATTTGTAAGACTTCTTTTCATAATAGGTATGGACACAATGTGTTCATAGTGATTTCCTTCAGGATTACTAATTCAAGTACAGTATTCATGGATTTGATGAATAGAACCATTAGATACTGCCTCGACATGTTTTGGGTAGTCATTATCGATGATATTCTCATTTACTTCAATAGAATAGAGAAACATTATGATTATGTAAGGATAGTGTTGGTGACTTAATAAATGAGAAAATGTATTCTATGTTCATAAAGTTTGACTTTTGGATGTAGCAAGACACATTCTTGTGGTACGTGATCATAAGTGAGGGAATTTCTTGGGACCCTTCAAAAACAATGTCATTTGAAGAATGCACTAGAACCTAAATTGTAATAGAAATCTGAATATTTCATGGATTATCTAGGTACAACCTATGTTTTGTGAAAAAAATATTATAATTTTATAGCCTGCAAACTATATAAGTAGGTAAATTGATAAATTATTTATAGATAGATGAATGTGAGTAAAGACTTATGGGGATAAAAAGGAGGTTAATCATAGTGAATGTACTCATGTCATAATCTAGTGGAAAGGTTTTGTGATATATATTGATTCTTAAAATAATGGTTTAGGTTGTGTACTCATGAAGAATAAAAAGGTGATATCCTGTACCTCATGAAAACTGAATATCCTTGATTAGAACTGCTCAACACTTAATATAGAGTTATCTTCTATGATATTCTATGTGAAGATTTTGCAGTACTATCTCTTTGTTGAGAAGTGTGAAATATATACTAATCATAGTATTCTAACATATATATTCACATAAGATATCAATATTAATTAATTAAGATGTTTATAGGTAACCAAGGATTATAATTTCTTTACTTACTATAATTTAAGAAAGGTTAAGAAAGTTATAGAAGATCTTAGCAGAAATGGACCTACTACTCTATCCATGATATGGATTTATAAAGACCCTATCTTCATGAATATGAAAAAGATAGATCTGTAAATCATAATGGTAAAGAAAAAAATCCTAGCTTTACCAAATGGTTACCCAACCATATATCAAATATTTTATTAAGGTGGCATAATTGGATAATCAATCGGTTCAAAAGAATGAGAATATAGTTAAGGAAGGGAATACTTTTAATTTACATATTGATGATTATGTTGTGATTTAGTTTAAAGATAAGATTTGTGTGAAATAAGAAACTATGATAAGAGAAGTATCTATTGGATAATTCATGTATATTATCTTTCTCCATATATCCTAGAAGCACCAAAATTTATCATGATCTCCATGAGCACTAATAGTGGGAAAACATAAAGAAGGATAATACTAAGTATATTTCAAGGTTCTTGGTATGTTAGTAAGTTAATTAAGAGAAAAATAAATATAATGGGATAATTAACCAATTTCTTATTACCATATGGAAAAGTGAGTAAATCACCATGGACTTTGTAACAGTTATCCCAAATACATCTAAAGAAAACAATGTGGTATAGTTTGTGGTGGATCAACTCACCAAGAATTCTTTCTTCATCATTATTCGGGATGACTTTTCTCATAAAAAAAATTCCATGATATATATAAATTATGTTGTGAAGGGTATGGGGTATTATTTTAGATCATATTAGATTAGGATAAAATTTATAAATCTAAATTATAGATAATTAGTAAACATTTATTGAATACCAAATTGAATTTCAGTATGACTTATCACCCCCAAACTAATAGAATATCTAAAAGAACTATTCATAATCTTGAGGATATAATAATATCATGATTAAGTTAATTTAATAAGGGGTGGGTTAAAAATATCCAATTAGTTGAATTATCATGCAACAAAAGCTTCAAAAAAATAAAATGTTTTCAGATGAAACTCTATATGGGAATTGATGTAGAACTAATACTTATTGGGGACCTGATCATGTGAAAGAGAAGAAAACTAATGTTTAATCCATCTACAAGCATATAAAATCTACTTAGGGTGAAAATATATATATATATATATATATATGCTAACAACCATTTAAGGGACTTTTAATTTGATGTTCTAGATAATGTTTCAATTTGAATATCACCATAGAAGGGATTCATGAGCATTGGAATGAAATGGAATATTATCCCTAGGTATATTGTCTCCATTGAGATTCTTGATCATATGATAATCGGCCTATCAACTTTGACTTCCAAAAAATATGGCTTTAGATCATGATGTGTTCCATGTATCATCCGTGAGGGAGTACATACACAATCCCTTATTTTTAATGAATAATAATGTGGTACAATAAGTGATTTACAATTCTTATTGGGAGAAATCGATGAAGATCGTTCACCGTAGAAACAATTTTATACTCAAAAAGATTATTAACCAAGTAAAAGTTCTATTGTATAACTACAAGTAAGAAGATGATATTTGGGAACCAATGGAAATAATAAAACAAAATGTACCCTTTTCTATGCTCAAATGATAATATTAGTTGAAATTTTAGCGATAAAATTTTTGAAGGAGGATGAATTTAATGACATTTACATTTTAAATAATAATTGTTTCCTAAATAAACATGTGTTATTTTATATTATATATTTATTATACACATATACCACATAGAGAATCCAACCACACGTTATTTCATTAATGAAAATTATTACATTAGTCAGTAATTAAACCTATTAAAAAAGTATTACAAGTGGAAAAATATAATATATTAAAACATCATTTGGTAAATATGGATTTCCTTAATCCTTTATAATAGTCCCTCTAATAAACAACACTATATAAATGAATCAAAATATTATTAAACTAATAAAAATTATGAAAAATGGAAATTTTGAACCTTGAGAGTAATTGAGGTGAATATTTAATTATGGTATGAAGAGGAATTTATAGTAGGTAATGTGACTATTGTAATAGTAATGTGACTATTAGAGAAGTGACCTAACATTTGGGAATAGAAAACTAACCATTGGGAATAGTAAACTGGCCATTAGAGTAATAATTTGATGTCAAAATAGTCAATTATGATATAAATAATATTTATCATAACTAATTTATAAAAATATAAATATTATATTTCTATTAAATAAAGATCATGATTCAAAAACACAAGAAAAAGCTAAGTACATTTTTAAGTGTATTTTAAAGTATTTCACAAATATAATAATTATTATATTAAAATTTAATGTTACTTATGATGAAAAATTAATTTTATAAAATAGATATCATTTTTTAATTCATCACATAATAATTTTTCAATAGTGAGCTTTTGATAATTTTATGAAATAATTCAATTTTCAAGTGAATTGAAAAAATATATTTTCCCCATAAATAGTGTAACTTGAATTATATCATTCAAGTTGTAATAATGACCTAATCATTTCTTAAAATTGAACCTAAACCAAAAAATATTTTATTTTAAAAATTATTCATTAAAAAAATTCTTTCTAATATAAGAATTACTTTCCATGGTCTAAAGTCTAAAGTATTACATTAAAAATAATATTTTACCATTTTTTCACAATTAATTTCATTAAAATAATAGAAAATTAATTATGAATTCATTAAAAGTATTATAATAATGTTATTTAATTCAAATTTGATTTATAATTTCAACAATATCACAATTACATGGTTTTACCTTAGATATAGTATTATATTCAATATTTTAACTCACAAATACTACACTAAAAAGGTATAAATAACCCCTTTACCACCCGTTGGAAGAAAAATCAACCATCACTTTAAAAATCCAAATATCATCCCAAATAATATCTCTTATGCCTCTTAGAATTCCTATGAATTTCCTAGAGCTATCTGAATCTAATCATTAAAGGTGTTTATTGTTGTAGAGTAGAAGCGACACATACTTGAGGATATTTTGTCATCAATCCTCCCTCTCATTATCCACTCCTCATTATATTTTATTTCACCACTCTATAACATAAATATTGTAAGGATAATTATGAATTACTTTAACATTACATTAATTATTTTAACTTACAATATTAATTATATTTATGACTTATTAGGTTTTCAAACATCCTATTCATGCTCATTTGATAATTTCCTGTTAATGGTTGTTTAATCACCAATGAGGAAGTTTCCAATTTGTTTCATATCACCCACAATATATATTATTATAATAAATTATTTATGATATATTATTTTATAAATATATTTATTTAATTTTTATGTATTTAATTCTACTTATGTATAAAAGACCTTGAACAAAATTGTGAAATCGGTGAAAAATGGAATTTTGTTAAGGAAAACATGATATAAAAATAAATCAAAATCAATAATGAAAATTTATGAAATATAATCCAATTATTATAATTTATAAATAGTTAAAAAAAATTAAATAATTTACTTTAGTCAATTTTTTTAATAAATCTAATTTTATTAATCATAAGACATAAAAGAGAAGAAATAAAGTATGATTTAAGATAAGGGGATTTTGAAACCAAACTACCTTTTCTTCATTTTATCTATAATTCTAATAATTTTTTGTATGTATAATTACCTAATATTACTTAAATATTCTTTTACTATTATTCCCTTCTCATTTTTGGTGTATACATTTTTTTCTGCCTTGCCGAAATGATTTTTAATCCAAATATAATTATTTTCTAGAAAGAATTTTCCTTCCAAAACATAACATTGTCTCATCATGAGGTATTTATTATTCACTCAAGAAAATTATATTTATTCCAAATATTTTTCCCTTATTCATTTGGAAAAAAAATATTATTCATTAAAGTGTGATTTATGAAATCATAATGAAACTTATTCCTCTCCACAGGTTATTTGATGACTGTGATTCTTATACATTCAATGTGGCATGCATGATTATGTGAATATTTTAATGTGATGGGTGGGACAAGATTTATATTGATCTGAAATGATTGGGTTAATGTGATGTATCTCATGATATTATGAGTATTAGTCATGAACATAATTCTAGATTTGTTTATAATAGTGATGTTATGATTTATTCACATATGTTATGAATGAACATGATTATATAATTGTTCACAACTATGTGTGGTATTTGAAAAATATGACGTGGTGTTACATTTTTTTTATTTGGAGCTTTAGTTTTCATTATTAAATGTTTCCCTCATGATGTTCATGATGAACATAGGCTTATGAGATAATGATGTTGATTATGCTCATCTATATACTATGAATTTATGTCCTTTATTCCTCACTTTACTATGATTTTAGATCACCCCTTTCTTTGATATATATCTCTAGTTGAATACTTATAGAAAGGATATCCATAGATCTTTATAAGGACAAAAAATAATTTAAATAATGTTTAGGTTTTATTACGTATAATTTATGTATGATCTTAATTTTACAAATATAATAAACCATTGGATCTAGGACTATATTGCTACTATGTCTTTTTATCATAATAATTATGTAATAATATAGTAATAAAATTTTTAATCACTAAATATTTTCTTACCTTTCCATATACATCAAAATGATAGCATTATTCTTGTTCATGTGTGCATTACCACCTCCTTGAAGCTCTATGATTTGTTTTCATCACCGCATCACATCGATGGTATATATAATATTATTAAATGAGATAAGTTTATATTTATGATATAATAATCATTCTGGAAATTTGAAATTATTCTTACCTTCTTTCCATCATAATCATTGAAAAATGAAAATGTTACTCATGTGTATATACATCCCACCATCTCTATCATTGTGACATAATTTATTTTTCATAATCTTATTTCATAGTTGTTTTAAAAATTAAATTAGTTTATAAAAATTATAATTATGTATTAATTATTATTCTATAGATGAAGGGATAATTACCACTTTGAAAATTTTCAACATACCAAATTCATTTTGGACATATGAGAGAAATATCATTAAAACATCTGAAATGAACATAATTGATTATGTGATTAAATATAAAAAGATAATAAATAAAATTAAAGGAATAATTAAATCTAAAAAATTTACTATGAAAGTAAATTATTAACATAATATTATTATTACAGAACCTATAGAATATTCATGATGAGTTGGACTCGAGGTAAGGGACACATTACATTAAAAAACCCCATTTTAATTATTTTAATGATTTATATTCCAAATAATTTACATACATGTCCATATAATTTAAATTATTTTATTAATGTATATATATAGAAAAAATTAATTATAAAAATAATTTTATGCATGTTTTTCCTTTTTTCAAATCTTTTTATAATGAATCTTTTTATATATTTTTTCCAGAACTTTTTGAAAAAAATGGAAAATAGGTATGTTAGATTTTAATTTATATGACCTCAACTACATTTCATACCATGATAATCATTATTTGATATTTTTTCCTTTACATAATTCCATGTTTTATTCAACTAAAAACCTTCCTTCACTTTGCTATGGGTATTTAAAAAAATAGATGGAATGCATCTTTCAATATCCAAAAATGTTTTTCTTATAGGTGTAATGAATATTTTTGTGATCATGATGATGGAATTTCATGATTTCATGTGTTATGACTATATTATAGTTCTTGGGAATTATTTATGACGATATATGAGCCCGATATACCTCATGATGAGGGGTAATCCCATTAAAGCTCATGATGATGGGTGATCATGATATAGCTCCCCAATGCATTGGATAAAGTGATAGAGTTAACTAGTTATCATTTTCTCCTAAGTGATAAAATGATTTTACTCTATAGGTTATTAAATTTATAAGAGAGATATTAAGATGATTTCCTGATATAAATATATGATTTATCTATTATTTTTTGGGTTTTTATGGAAATGTTTTAATTTCCCACTGTAAAATAATAATTGTATGTTTAAAGGGAGGTTTATGCTACATCGTAAGGGTGAAATTTGGATCTTTATAAAAAAATCATGAGTTTTTAATTTTTGAAAATTATTCTTTATGATTTTTATTTTTTCCATTAAAATTTATTCTAAATTTTTTTACAAAAATATTTGGGAAGCCAAGTTTATTCCATGGGAAATAAAGTAATTATTTTAAGATCAAATTTTTTTATAAAAAGAAAAAAATTTATAATGAGTATTCATTGATTAATGTGTTTCATTCCTTATATTAATGTTTTCTTTACTAATCATTTTATGATTATCCCAAGTTTAAAAATGATTTTTACAAGTCTTTATGTATGAGTAAGGAAGTATAATGTCAATATGACAACTATAATGATATGTCATGAATAGAAAACTTTTTAAATATTAAATATTTTATATTTTGGGAAAAATGATACCATGTTGAAGTGTTCACTACTTATTATAATGTTTATATAGAAGGTTTGTAAACTAATTCTATAAAAAATAAACCTAAATTGTCTTCAGAAATTATATAAATTGAATCTTTTCCTAAATATAAAATATATGGCTTCTTTATAGAAATGTTTTTATAACAAAATCATTCAAATATATATATTCATTGTCATATGAAGAAGTATGAACACATGAATTACATAGTTATTAATATTTGGTTGATACACATGATTTATCTCTCTAGTAATTATCATCTCTAATGATACAAAGTCCTAATTAATTGATAATATACTGATGAGGCTACCTTGGTGATCTGAACTACCTCTTTGCAGTCTAATACACCCAAGAGGTGGGATCTCAGGGGGAAATTTACTGTTTTTGGTCAATATTTTGTCCTTTACCCTATGGTATGAAATACCCCTGAATTACATTTAAATTTTCAAAAAACAATTGAGGATCATCCTAGGAGGCCTCTTTTCAATGAAGGTATCTACCCACATTATATGGACCCCATCATGATTGGTGTTCTAAAACATGTTTCTTCATTAAAATTATTTTGATATATGCAACATCATGTGAAATAATCTATTATAATACAAAACTAAATCCCAAACCATGTGGAATCGTAAAACTATAAGGCATACTGGTATACTAAAACTATTTCCTATAGAAATTATCAATTCACTACTTTTAGAAATTCTGGAATACTAATGATTCACATAGTTATTATTTTAGCTGAAAACTCATTATCAAATGTGGAAGGTAATTATGGAATTGGATGTCTTCCCCTTGTTTCTAAAATAAATACTTTCAGATGTCCTATCTTGAGTACCTATCATGGGGGACCTCCCCATGCTTTTGAACCTATCAACTCTGAGGATCCTCTTAGTGTTAGTGAACCAGGAATAATTAGTTATAGTGGTTATCCCCATGTTATTTTTAAACCTATAATATTTTAAATTCCACCCAAGTGAACACACCAAATAGGTCCTCTATGTATTAATGTTTTGATCGATTATAATGTTCCCTATCATGACTCTAGTTGTAGTGGTCCTCCCCACAACGTTAATATTGATCAGTAAGGATGACCTCCCCTTCCTCAAATATATTATCATATAAAGGGGTACTTTAGAAACAAAATATAGTTACACGAAGTTCCTTATCCATAATAAATGGTGTCTCATCCCTATAAATTCACAATTTAAGTAAATTATTGTTTTTAGTGTCTCTTATATAACATAAATGATTCTATATAACTGAGTATTTTTAAAATGATCCCACTCCATTTGACAAAGAATTGGATTAATTTATTTTTTAGTCATATCCCTTTGATGAACCACCCATTGATGATAATTAAATTTCTATTTCTATAAGGAATGAACTAGTTAAAGACAAAATATTTGTCACATTCTCGCCCAAGGTCATAAATTAAATTGAAATTACTATGAAATTAAATTTTGAATGAATTATCACCTTATTCATATCATGGGGGTGACTCTTCATGATCTTAAGACTAGGAACCTACTTTATGGAGATAATATTAACCATTTAAATGTTTTAGAATAACTATTTCACCATATCAACCAGGACACAATTCTGTTTTATGAAATCCAAAATCAAAAAAAACATGAGTTTTCAAAATACTCCTTATTTAGTAGTTTAAATATTCTCTATCAAATATAAATTTAAACCACACTTAACTTACATATCATATGGTGTGGTGAATATAAAACACTACATTTCACTCCACTCGCTTTTGAGAAAGGATCTACAGGTAAAGAATATTATAATTCTATTTCCCTTGGAAAAGTATCACATACTAAACATGGATTCTATATATAGTCAATATAATAAACAATTATATTACCTGAATTTGAGAAAAGGTGTTCTCAGTTGGGGATAGAAATAAAAAGGATTCCACATCAGGCATCTAAGAATGTAAATTAAGTCTCCAATTTGAATAATTTGTATCATGTAATCATGAATAAATATATGATACCAAAGCACTCTCACCAAAAAAATTATGATTTACTCATATCTAGATAGGTTAAAACTATAAAATATTACTAAGGTCATGATAGTATCCCATGTGGATTTACATGGACATCACCAACCCAAAAAGTTGGAGACAATTTTTCTATACTTCCACCCTTGTAATTATCAAGTCTGCCACAGGGTATGTATATAATATTTTTAAAGAAAATTCAACCCTAGCCTCAATGGATGGGGTAATTTTAATCATACCCTCCTCTAAAGAAGTTATTTTTTATAGAAATAATCTTATTCTTATGAACCACCTCCACATTCCTCTAATAATGTTTTATGATTTATCAAGATTTCCAAGATTCCATTAATTAAAATACATTTAGTACTACCCCATGTTTACTATCTATAAACCAATATTAATGGAGAATCATAGATATTAAGAGAGATAAAACCCATAGATGATCCACAAGTCAATGTGCTCCACCATGAAAATGTAAATAATATCAGATTAAAACCTTTCCAAAACAAGAAATTCCAAGGCAGAGAACCCCTCTTATTACAATGATTCAAATTTGAATTCATTTCCCACTGCACTATTCATTATAATTAACTCTATTAATGTAATCCTTTCTGAAAATATTGATTATGATTATCACATAAATGAACGTAGTGAGAATAATTCTATATGTAATTTAGTGTATACTAAAAAATCATGAAGAGGGAATGCCCACTTAGAATCCCAGGAAAACTCATGATTTAGGAGCTCCTCCTTAAATCCAATAATCACAAACTCGATAGTATTAAGCTAAGGATAGAGTGAAATTCTAATTATATCACTATCCAACCCTATAAATGATGATTCTAAGATTTTTATGTGGATGAGAATATTATCAAATATGATGTTTAGTTGTAGAATATAATAGAACTCAGTGTCGAATTTCTAAAATATGGTATTAATATGTAGTGAAATTCCATGGATGAGGTTGATATCTATACTCTAAAAAATATTAATCAATAACTAATTGACTAGATTAATTGATTTATAGTCATTGTATTATCCTAGTTCCAAGAAAACTTATTTATTTCCCAACAAAATACATGGATTTTCAAAAAAAATCCCTAAGGAAAAATGCACCATTTCAACTTAGTTACCCCATGATGACTCAAGTTGATTGAAAATATTAGGCACATGTGTGTTGACATTATAAAATTCCACCCACTACCTCAATTTATGTATCATCATAGGAAATAGTCCAATAAGAACTCATACACTCTAATATTTCCTTTATTTCTCACATCGTATCCATAGAGGGGTAACATAAAACTGCAGTTATAGATGATACTATATCTTCTGTGGGTAGGCTTAATTCTACCTCCACCCAATTCTAGTAATATAATGTTCTTGAAATTCAATAATATGGAAAAATATATAGTGGAATATTGTGAATTTCTATCTCAATTAATCCACTGATGGCAGAAATTATTTATTAAATGGTTGTAATGCATATGTTTTTCACATAAAATTTTGATGGAAAATAAATTTTTTTTATAAAAAATTACTAGTTGGGGAAATCAATTTTTAGGAACATTATCAATTTCAGTGACTTTTTAAATTGATTTTAAAATTAATAATGAAAAATATCTCAAACCATTCAATTTATAATATTAATAAAATTGAGAGGGTATAATATTTCATCACTATTTGGAATGTCTTAACCATATTAATTAATATAAATATTTATAAAGAATTTTTATTAGAGATATTCTAACAGAATCTCTATGAACAGTTACTGATTTCACTCATTCAATTAAATTACCCTGATAGATTTCATATCTTTGTAGCAATAGTGTACATACTTTTAGATATTTTTCTTTATTCCAAATACATATCTATATCAATACCAATATCACATTGTATAAAATATGATAAATAAGAAACATTAACCATCACACTTATTCCATCACCAATCCTAGTACTAGACCTTATGCCCACTCAATAACATGCAGTCCACATTATAAAAAACCTCAATAAAAATGATACACTCATCAAGATATAAAGAGTTATCAAAATCACATCATATTGAAAAAAAAATTATTATATCCAAAAGTAGTAGGTTCCATAATTTTTCATCTCCACAGTACAAAAAATTTTATTTAAATTAAAAATGATCAAGTCTCCCAATGAAGTCATTCTAAATGGTCTTATTTATTACTTTCCAATCTATAAAATATTGGGGGCAATATCTATAATTATTAATGTACAATGATATTACCAATATGATTATTAACACTAGGAACATAATGTTGGTAAACCATAGGAGTAATTAACCTACATCTCTAGTACATCACTTGAAGTGTGTGGGGGAGTTGAAATAAGTCTCAAATGAATCCATATAGAAATTTAAGGATTTGATAAATATGAAATCAATCAATATGTTTCATAAAATAATTAATAAATGAATAATTAAACTAGTCTCAATTCCATCTTCTATATTAGGTTTAGTAGAATAATCAAATATTTTTTATTATTCTATTAGTTGTTAAAATTGATTTCAGTTGAATAATTAAAATAAATAAGATCGCTCAAAATTACCCAAACAATTCCAATATCTCCCAACTTTATTACCCTCATTAGTTGGAGGATGGGAACCACCCTAGTAAATGTAATTTTTATAAAATTACTAATATTGATCATTATAAATCAATATCATCCGCTTAAAATAAAAATTCCTTAATTAAAATGAGATATCTATATCTATATATATATATATATGAATTTCTAAAATAAAAATCATTGAGGAGGTGGTAGGGGTGCTAGATAATGAGGTTAGGTTAGACCTTGATAGCCAGATGTCATTTATATTAATGATATACATGCATTTAGGACATGAAGATAAGAACCTAAATGATATCTTCATAAATATTACTTCAATCATGCATCCTTTAGGTATCCTTATAATCCCATCATATTGTTAGGTTGATTAATAAAAAAATTGTCCAGACAACCCCAATACGTGAGGAATATTGTTTATCCAAACTTATATATATATATATAATAAAACATGTATCCCTTTCAAGAAAAGTACTTATATACATAGCCAACTTCATCTCCCATACTTCATGTCAAGGTAATACAATTTTGTAGGAAACATAAATACTTGGCCTCAAAGTATGAAATTTTGAGGAACCTCTATGTCATCTCGACGAGACTCTCAATTATGGATGTATTTTTCCTTGTAAAAGAACATAGGGAATCCCATATTTGGGCTCTTTCAAGTCCTATATAGTTACAGATTTATTTCACTACATCTGAGATATACCACATAGTTATGGGTTCTAATTAGTATTATATGGTTGTTTATTTCACATAATATGAATGAGACTCTTTTATAAAATGGTATATTACATGGAACATATTTGAAAATATAAATGATAAAAATATTTTTTGATCCATAGTTGATAATTGTTTTATAATAAACTATATACTAATCCATACCCTCCTTTATTTTAGATATATGTAGGTTGACTAGTCTCCCTCCAACATAGAAATTTATTGGTATGACAAGAGTTATCAAAAACAAAAATAAACAATTAATTTCATCATGAAATTTTGATATAACATTTAAAATTAAGAGTCTATAATTTTTTACCATGTCAGACCTTTCTACAGCATGCAATGAGGGAATTAGATCCAAATGTACAATGTAATTCTTTCACTATATAACTAGTGCTTTAAAAACTTAATAGAAGAGAAATTTCATACTTTTATCTCACCTTTTGAATCCTAGGAATCATATTATATTGATATTTTTCATAGGATATTCTTTTTTTATCCTCACGTAGAATAATGTAATGATTCAGTATGTAAAGGATTCTATGATTTTTACATTATTAATTTTTAATGATCTTGACATTAATACCATGAATTAAAGATAAATTAATTATTTTAATAATACTTACATCAAAATATTAGCTCTAATAATTCTCATATTTTTCATTATACATAAATCATAAAATTGAAAAATTGTTGATCACTATGTAGGTATCCATCAATAGTACATTCTCAAGTGAACACTATATGAATGAAGAATGAACTCTACATTTCACAAAATTTACGTTTTTTATTTCCTCAAACTCTATGTAGTTAATGATAAACTCTTTATTTTACCCAAAAAATCATCATTCATAATGTAGAGTATATATAAACTCTACATTGAAAGAAAATGGAATCAAAAAATCCTTTATTAAATTATTCATTAGGATGAGCTATAAATTTGAATGAAAAACTCTATATGGCTACCTATGAACTCTACATATCCTCATATGACCCTTATATATACTTTTATAAATTCTAAATTCATTCCATTTCTGATATTTTGATTCAGATGAACACTGTGTGGATAAACCCTATTTTAAAACCCAAAGATTTAGGATCCACTATTATTAATATTATAATCATCATCATCATCTCATTATTATTATTATTATTATTATTTATGACTATAATTTTAAAGAACATTTCTAAATTATTTCATATGGATTGAAACATGATTAGAAAATGTTCTTTAGTAGATAATAACCCAACTAAATACACAAAATTCATTCAGAAGTGGAAATATTTCAAAAAAATCACATAAAACTGTGTATTGAACACCATTGAATATTACTCACCATCAATGAATTATATAAATTGAAATTTCATAAATCTATATGGGATAATAGAGAGAAAATAATAAACTCTTCACAACTGGAAAAATATAAATATCATCTTCATCCTTGAGGATCAAAATAGTAAAAAAATATAATAAGTATTAAAACCATTAGTAGAGAAATAATTATAAAAAATCTATATTATAGAATAATAACTTCTCCTTATGAATTGATAATTTAATGAGTGAATGATTTAGAAAGTCTATATATAAGAATGAGGTTCGACCATTATTAATATAGTCATTGCAAATATTTTTATTAAAAATATGTTCATTATTCATATATCAAACATGTATACTAAAGTTTTTTATTTTTATATACTATATTTAAATTAATATAACTCATTAGTAAATAAAAATAAGAAATTAAAATATTATAAATATAAATATATTTATTTATTTGTTTGTTACTTATAACTGATAGTATTATTATTACTAAAATATAATATGATGTATATATAAAATTCAATTTAATATTTTAATATCAATTGAGTAGTAAAATTAAATATTGGAACAGAAATAATTATATTTAATGGTATTTGGTAAAGTGCATTTAGTATAAATTTAATATTTAATTTTTCAATGAACTATTTTGTTATGTGTTGTATATTTAATCCTAAAATAATAAATTGAACACCATTAAAATATTACATATTAAATAACATATTAAAATCTTTTAAATATTAAATTTATATGATATAAAATTAAGACAACATAATGTCTAAAAATATAATTTTTCCAATAAAACCATTTTTTCTTTATTTTTTTATTTTTATGTAAAAGATAAATAAAAAAATTTTAGATTCTAAATATTGATAATTTTAATGTAAACCTTTAATTAATTTTTTAGGTTTTACAAAAATAATTTATTTTTAAGTAAATATTGAAAAATAATGATTTTACTAATAATATAAATTTTATGATATTATTTGAAAATAATTACATGAATTTTTTTAAAACCATAATTAGTTTATTTAAAATAATTTATTAAGTTAAAATATTTATTTTAAATTAATATTTTTATTTATAAAACTTACACATAACATTTTATAAATTTTAGGTAGTGTTTTAATGAAACTAAGTTTTTTTATTCACTTAATAAAATTTTCACATAGTAGAATTAGGTTTTAGAATTATTTTAATTTTTATTAAATTTAATTTTAACATTATTATTAATTTTATTACCAATATAATCAATTACATTAAAATTTTTAATTTATAGATAAAACATGCGCTTAAAATACAATTTTTATAAAAATGAGGTTCTTCACATTACATTCTCTAATGTAAAAATTCATTCCAAGTAAATATTGAAATATTATTTGATAAATTTGATATTATATTTATTATCATTATCTTTAAATTATCTAATAAGGATAATTTTATATTTCTCCATTAAAAATAAATAACTTTGGTAAAAATTAGTTACATGGATAAAAAAAGGTAAATAAAAAAAGAGTAAATGATATAAGAACATGTCTTAAATTTGAGTAAAAAAATGTTCTGGTATCTTTTTCAATGTTACCAATTAAAAAAATATACTATTGTCCTATTTTTATTCACATTTCATGAGAAATATTTGATCTCTTTATATTAAAGAGTCACATTTTCCAAAAATTCACTTCTATTCATTTATAAAAGGAACCACCACCCCTCCGCCACTCCACTCTGCCATTTCTCATTACAATTAACCAATACTTTTTCTTGTCTATTATCAATCATATCCTCTTTTCTTAAAATATTGTATCTTTACAAATGACTAAGTGAAGGTTCATAAAGGTGGTAACCAAAGGAGAACATTAAATGTGAGAGTAATATTTTCTACTTCAGCTTCTTACTTTATTTATAGCCATACTACCAAAAACCTCCAATATCCACAAAGGTAGGATAAGAAAAATAGTTTTAATATTATGATTTATTTATAATAATTGAATATCCATTTTATTCTTTCCAATAAAAGATTTGTGAAAAATTAAAAAATCATCAGTTATATGTGTGAACTACGACCTCCATGAGCAACATGTTCAATTTTCCATGCCCATGTTTCAAGGAATGTTAAAAAAATTATTATTTAAGAAAATATGATATTTATAAAATTTTAATTATTGTAAAATGATATGATATTTTATTATCTACCTTTATTATATTATACTAAAATGAGAGTGTCATATGTGTGTATATTTGGACTATTATATCTACATGATGATGTTTCACTTTCATTTCCCTTGAATAAACATATGGGTGAACTAAAATATTTTTCTAATGTATAAAAAAAAATAAAACACATTAACGTTATCTATTGATAATATTAGATATTCCTTATGTGATATTAATAATAAACAGTTGTAGTAAAATTATTCCTAAAAAAGAAAATATCAGAGATCCTTTTTAATTTTGATTCTGTTCTTAGAAATTTCATTCATGTATTTATATTTTAAAAAAATGGACTAATAAAGTATGTAATTATCCAAAATAAGAGACATTATTCAACTAATTTTCAAAAAATTAACCTTGGTCAACATTTAATATATTTTTCTAGGAAATTGAGTGAATAACTCCATGAAATCGGTATAAAAAGGAATTATATAATAATTTGGTTAAAAATCATGATAAATAGACCATATAAAAAATTATATAGAGATAGTTATTGGGATTTTTATCAAAAAAACATAATTTTAATTTTCATGATGTTATTTACAAATGTAAAGAACATCCAGACATGAGGTAAGGGATCTTCTGTACCTCTCGTGTGACATTTCAGTTACACATTCTATTTTTTCTCCTTATTATGAAATATTAATCTCATATAACAATTCAATTTTTAAATATATTTTCTTTTCATATACCCTATTAAATATATTTTTTATTTTTTTAGTTATACAGTTTTATAGTTCCCTTTGAAATTCCAACTTTTATGTAAACTTGGTATAAGCGAACTTTCCTATTTATTTTATCATGTCGAGCATCACACCTATCAAAATATTCTAAACTATAGATATAATTTAAAATACATATTTATTTTTTGTTGATATTTTTTGGTAAAATTATGGTTTTAGAAAAATCAATAAGGCATTCCCTTCATTATAATATCCTTTAATAATTTCATAAAGAATCACCTAATTTGTACATTATTATTCTTTATCCCCCTATATCATTCACATAAAATCAAAAAAAAATTACTCTATCATCAATAACATTGTTTAATTTCAAAATACATACATTCATTTGATTTAATTCCTTCTTCTATTGTGAATCCTTGTGATTTTTTCTTCAATTATACCTTGAATTTTAATTATGAAACAACTTTCTTCTCATGGTATTGATTATTATTTTGATTTATGTATGGATTGATTTCCACATATAGAACACATATGTATAATTATTGTTTATGTGATCGGTTTTCCCATAATTGTAAATCCCACCAAATCATTAGATAATTATATATATCTAATGATATGTAAATAAGGGGTTGTGGAATCAATATAATACACCATGAGACTTCGTCTATTTTTTGATTATGGCCTTAGGAGTGACTCATTACTTATTTTTATGATATATTTTTTTTATTTTGTTTCCACATGTTTATGATCTTATGATATTATTTAATTTTTTCTTTGATCCATTCATAGGATAACTCTCCATATGATTTTATTTTTTGACTCATGACACTCATGGTATGCTTTATTTCAATGTTTATTCCTTTATTTGTAATTTTATCTCTCTCATTTCCTTATGTATTATTCAAAGGGTATCCTACACTTGTTTATAAGTTAAATGGAATTTAAGATCGTTATGTAGAATTTTTATAAAGATGATTTTTTTTAATAAGACATATTTTAAAGTCTCATCTACTAAGGACACTAAACAAATATATAGTTGACCTGTTTTTATATAAATATATGTGAAAAATTATTAAATAATAATTTCTTTAGACTTGGGTATATAAACTTGGTATCAAATTAAGGTCTAGTTATTTTGGATATTAAGATGAGAAAGCATTAGTAAAATACCCTATATAAGAGTATATGTATATTATAACATCCATGAATTTTGGAAAATTATTGATTATATAGGTTTCTAAGAAATTTCATTACAATCCGGATACCGGATGGTGTATGTGGCTATATAACAAATGCACCATGTGGTAATCACCCTGAAAGGGGTTTGAATATTATAACTCGATCATCACATTGATGCATGATTAGGGGTCCAAATACTTCACACCTATCTAGAAACACCTAAGGGATATTATATGGTTAATCATATTCTCTTTATAAACCACTATGATGGATTGAAAAAATATTTTCATTGACAGAATAAGTTTTGAAGTATAAGAAAGACAACTTAATGTAACTAAATTTAAATAAATTTTGAGATAGGTTCCAATAAAGGAATTATTGGATAATTTAATTATGTAAACGGGTAAAAGGTTTTATGATTGAATATCTTTTATCATATTGATTATTAAAATCCCCCTATGATATTAAATGTTCATCCCTCATGTAAACCCTTTTGGTTTTGGTGGAGTATCAATCCATAAGGAATCTAGTTAACTCTGGATGCGAGAAACAAATAAATGATTTCTGTATTGATCAACCCATTAGAATTAGAGATTAAATAATATATCTAGTGATTATAAAAAACCAAATTTTATGGAATATAATAAAAAATGTAACCATAGATGAAATCTGTATTACACCCATGAAGGGAAGGATAGAATCTCACAAGCATTCTGATGTAGAATATAGTGAAAGATTAAGTACTCAAAATCCTTCATAAATTTTTTCATTGAGGAACTAAGCTGATTTACTCAAGGGTATTGGAATATTATTTACTTATAGAAGATTTTTTCATCAAGAATCTAAAAATCATTGGTAAATGTAGAGTTCGTTAAACAATTTTGAAATAAATAGAGTTAATCCTATAGTGCAATTAATAAGTCATTGCATTATGTTTTGGGAACTTGGGAATTATCTAACTCAATGCCTTATTCATTATACTAACCAATATTATAAGAATCTATATCCTCTAATACTATTATGATAATAAAATTCACATAAAATCATTATTCCGATGTGGATGTTGATATTATAGGCACACATACCCTCTGAAAAATTATTGTAGATGTCATGTTTGAATTTCATTCTAGGAAATATAGTATATATATTAATATTTATAAGATTATTAAACCATAACCATGATTAGTTTATTGTTGAATAAAATTTCTATTTTTTGTATTTCATTATTATAAGATGAACATTATTTGAATGTATATATTTTAAGTCTTTTTATCCTTATTTTAGATTAATTTTAATTAAGTGAGAGATTGGTTCCCTCTACTTAGTCGAAATATTTATGGAGTAATGAAAACACATATCATATTAAAAATTATATTCTATATATTAAAAGATAATAATAAACACACTCTAGAAATAAATTATACAATATGAATCTTGATACCAAATATTAATAGACACTTAGCTTATATAGTAGGATAAAAAATAAATATTATGGATAAGCCAATTTTTTGGAATGAGAATTGTATCCCATGTTTATAACCTTGATATGTCTCTAGAAAATATATCATGAGTCTGATATATTATTTATATTCCCTTAACTATTTATATATGTTTGAAAAATATAAAATTAGGAGGATGAAAATTATTTGGGTGGGGGAGAATGTAACGCCCCATGCATTATGATTCATTATTAAAACTAGTATTACTATTATTATTCTTATTCTTATTGTCATAATTATTATTATTACTATTATTATTATTATTTTAGTTATTATTATTATTATTATTATTATGGATTATGAGGATATGGTGACTCTCGGATGCGCTTCAAATGAAATTTTCTTTAAGTAATTCCCGTGACCACGGTTTAAGTTCTGCAATGAATTATCTTCAATATAATCATTTCTCTGATTCCACATGGATTCATTCCACCCCAAATGGGAGTTTTATTTCATAGATGTGGTTCACCAACATCCAGTAAAAATGAAAATGATTATGTATACTATAAATCATATTTAATAATTGAGAATATCAAGAATAAAAGAAATTTATTTTGTGGAGGCCCTTCGTGGCACACATCTATCCATGGATGACTTCCCCAAACCTTCTGTTTTCTTTAAAATGGAATACGATGGCTTATCAATTGTTGATGATCCTGAAAACATACATAAAATAATATATATGTGTAAATTATCTATTCTAGTTAATATTACATATTCCAAGAGTGATAAACCATGATCCATTCTAGATCTCAATGAAATAATTTCACTTTATTAGGGTGGTAGTGATTGAAAAATAATCCCAATCGAAAGAGGGTTTTTTCACATTTGATGAAAAGAAAAGAATATCTTGATATGTTGTGGTGAACTAGTAATGTTATTATGAAACTGGTAATCCTTATGATTTCTAAATGGGATATTAATTTTATTCCCTTCAATGATTGAAATTAAACATCCCAAATCTAGGTTTGGCTACATAGATTAAATTGGGATTTTTGGCACACAAAAAATTCTCAGTGATCTTGCTGAATGCATTGGAATTACCATGAAATTGGATTAGTGTACTCTTAGTTGAGAAATTTATCTTTATTCATGGATTATGGTTGGTTCCAACTTTGATTCAAAGTTTCTAGACATGGTTAACTTCATTGTTAATGATTAGAGCATTGAAGTTAACGATGAGTATAAATATACCTCACTTTTTTGTAAACATTTTTGGATTTTGGACACTCAATTAGGAATTGTAGAGTGATATACAAGAAGTTAAAGCCACCCATTCTCCTAATACCTAGAAGGTTTCTAACAAAAATATAATGGGAAAAGCTACTGCTCTTGACATGGATGAGAACTCAATAAGGAATTACCCTGGAAAATGGGTAAAAAACCCCAATATCTATGAAAGAAAGAAAAAAATGGAAATTCATGTGCAGTTCATGTTGATGAGTTAAAGAGGTAGAATTATCCTATTTATGGGGTAAATTTTGATGATACAATGGGTAGTGAGTATGCTCTAATCTATTCAGAAAATTCTCTAGACATTAAAAAGCATGTTGAGTCTTTAAAAAATATCCCTACTGAATAAATACATATTTCTGTTACCACTTTTTTTAATATTACTATTATATAATTCCATAAGGATACCACCCAAGTTATCAATTTCCTTAAGAAACCCCATATGATATAAAATTGTAATGCATGGAGATGAGTCAGTCCATATAAAATCAAATAACGAAGGTGGAATCAATTTGATTTCTCATGATACAAGGTAGTATTCTGATCCCAAAGAAGAAGTTAAAGAACTAAATTATTCAAATACTTATCTATGAATTGGTCAAGGAAACAACATTGTTTATATAGATTATCAAGATTCTATTTTACATGATCAAAGTCTACAGTATATGGTTACAGTTACAAATAAAGGAACTGTTAATTTGATTCCTGTTCACCCTGACAAAATTCAGATGGAATTATTTACTCAAAATTATGCTCATGAGAATTATAATAAGGATTTCAATTTTCATGTTATATCTTATGTACATAAACATCTATTTTATGATTATAATTATATGTAAAACATCACTCATGTTTTCAATGATATCCAAATTTTATTAAGTACACTGTTAAAGGATGAAAAAATGGGAATAAGTGAATGACGTGATACCTCATGCATATTTAAATAGAGTGACTACTCTGGAGACTACAAATGAACATGGAACTTTTAAATCTAATGACAGTACTAAGGTTATTATAGTAGAGGTTTGTCACTCCTTTATGAACATATTTGGTGAGAGAAATCATGTAATGGGACTTCTTAATCCTACTATTCAATGTTAGTAAAAATCAAAAATAATGAGTTATTAGAAGAAAAAAATCTATTAGAATCATGAATTCATCTTGGAATAAAAACTCTCATAGAAAGAAAAGATAGGCCTCTAGATCTAATAAAAGGTTAAAATGAAGATTCATTTTTGAGTTTTCATGGTTTGGCTAAACCTAAAACAATATGTTCCCTTTGTATTTATAAAAATAAACATAAACCTGATATTCTAGTTATTTTATTTCCAATGAAAATTTTTTCTGAGAGTATTTATTTTATACATAATTTAGGTTACAGACTCATCAGTACAAGTCAGTACAATGATGACATCAAAATATATTGGGTAGTTTCTCACTTAGGGTTGGATGGTATCTCAAATATTATTTCTATATAGAATATGGTAACAATCATTTAAAATTTTATGGGTATGGAACATTTATTCTCCATTATATGTGATTATAATGGATATATAGAGAAAATAGGCTTATAAAACAATATTCATAATTTGAGTAGATCAATAAATAACTCATTGAATCTTCTTGGAGACTTAAATGATATTATTATCATGGAAAAAATGCTTATAATGACCATTTCATCCACCTCATCTAGAGAGTAAATGTCTTGTATTGATAACAGTATCCCTCATAATGTTAACTTGTTCTGTACCGAATATAGTTGGTATATGAAACATCTTACAAAATGGTGGCTAGAAAATGGGATAATATTTTTTTAAAATGAATCTTCCCAGGATACTTGGTCCTCCATCTCCTACACTACTTCTATGATAGTAAACTTGGATCATCACTATATTTTAGAAAACCTTTCCACTATAGAGTTAAAATCTCCATTTATATTTAGATTTAATAATTCTTGGGTTTTAAATCCTTATTGTAATAAGTAGGTGAAAATAAAAGGGATTTTGTAAACTATGAGGATGGTTATCTTTCCTATGTTCTAAAGATAAAAATTCTAAAAACAACATTGAATTTTTTCAATTTGGATTGCATCAGTCACATGGATAAAAATGTTGTTCATCTAGAATTCTTTCTTCACATCAGTCAAAAATTTAGCACTGAATTTGATTCATTAATAACTATTGAGATGGAAAATTCAATCACACATGATTTCAATACTCTTATTAATATAAAATAAGGAACACAAAGGGAAACATGAAAATTAAATGGCTCTAAGAGGGTCATCATAATACAAATTTATTTAATACTCTTCAAAAGGTCAAATATAAATAAACCCTTTTCTATTTTAAATGATAATGGGGAATTTTTTTAGAATATATTGGATTTTTAAACTCATGTTACCACATTATATATTAACCTATTTGATGGGCCAAATACTGTCACTAATCTAATGTAATACATAATCCTCATTTTGATGAATCGTGGGGACAATTTGAGACTTACTGTAATTCCCCTTGATCAGGAGATCAATGAAACATTTTTTGGGCTAAACACTAGTATCTCTCTTAGACTAGATGGGTTTAAAAACTATTTATCTCATATATATTGGTAGATCATACATTGTTATTTTAGTATACTTTTCATTCCTTTTTTAAAAGTAGTTCATTTTATGTTAGGAATGAATTCTCAATTTCTTGCACTCATTCCAAAAGTGTATAATGATAATAAAATTCATATTTTCAGACCTGTGGATCTTGATAAAACAATATATTAAATAAATGGGTAAATACTTTCAAACATATTGATCATTATAACAAATATAATTATTTCCCAAAATTGGTTTTATTTCATTAAGGGAAGAATTATTCAATATTTCATTATCACTACTTCTGAATATGTCAATATTCACCAGAAACCCACCAGGGGAGCTAATATTTCTCTCAGTAAATATGTGAAAAAATAGTTTTATAATATACATTGGGCTTTCATTTTTATAGTTATAATAAATTTTAGATTTGATAAGGTTTTTATTAAATGGTTCAAAATCCTTTTGAGATTAGAACATATTTCGATTCGAGTCAATAGATCTATAAAAGGATACTTTACATGTTCTAAGGGTGTTAAACAATGTTATCATCCCTCAATAATTATTTTTTCTATTACCGATGATTACATAAGAAGTCTTTTTATCACCAATGTTGATACCAAAAAACTCAAACCCTATAGATCTGGAAGAGTCCTTTATTCTCCCCCTCATTTGTTGTATAATAATGATATTATCCTTTTTACTAAAGGTAATAAGTGAAATTTAAAGAGAATCATAAATGATATTCTCCATTATGAAAAAATATTAATGTAGGAGATCAGTTGGAATAAATTATATGTATACATTGTAAAAAATATTCCAGTATCTAGAAGAGATGATATTATCAATAATTTGGTAAGCAAGGATGGAGTGCCTCCATTTATTTATCATGGTGTGCCTATATTTTTTGAAAACCACATATCGTTCATTTTTTTCAAATTATCAGTCAGGTTACTAATCAGTTGTCATCTTGGAAGGGAAAAACTCATTCCAAAGTATATAAAATCTACCTTATGAAGTCTATTGTTTTATAAAAATTTATTTATTACATCAAGGTATATAAACAGAATACTTCCCCCATAAAGATTTTTAACACATATATTTGAAACATTGTGTGGAGTTGAAGAATCATGCACTAAAAACATTCCATTATTTCCTGGAAAAAAAATTTTCAACTTATTCACTATAGAGGTCATTTCATTAAATGTCTCTTAAAATTTAATCATTATTTAAATTCTAACATCATGTTGAGACTTATCATTTGTATTTTGAAAGGACTTATCTTTTTTAGGTGCATATTCATTTGTAGGATTAAAGCAGCAAATAAAAATTATATGGAATATTCTATATGTTTTTCCCTAAAAGATTCCTATATTAATATTTTGGTGAATTATTTTTGGATTTCTAACAAGAAAAAATCTTTGAAATTTTGGTCGGATGGCTGGAAAAGTACACCTCTTAAAATATCTTTAACTCTACTAATCCATCACTTGACACAAAGGTAACAATAAGAGAGTAGATAAATAACTACTTGGACATGATTCCTACTGAAATTAGGGAATTTTTATGAATTAAAACTTCATTAATGGTGATGGATTATTACTTTGGGAACATTATTTCAATGTAAATCTCTCATCTAAATCTTTGTACCAGCAGGCTCTACATAGAAAAAAGAATAGTATGGATCTGGATTGGAGAAAAGGGTGGCTTATCCCATCTATATTATCACCTATTTGGAGGGATATATATTATAAAATACCAAATAATTATTTTCTATGTTATGTTTTCATTACTTTATTTTCTTAATTCACCTTATGAAATAAACATAGGGATGATATTAATCATTTTTTCATTTTTGTTTCACCACTACATCTCTATAGAAATATTCTACATCTAAATTTAAAGTGAGTGTCCCTTACACGACTAGTATATAGGATCACCTCATGGATTTTATTAATATTTCTATAATATCCTATGATTTTAAGAATGATACACTATATTTTATATCATATATGATATGCCACTTTGAGATTAAATGAACAACTAAATATTATTATTTAAAGGTTACTATTAAAACCTAGATATTAGAATGACGGTTATGAACATGATTTACTGAATTATGAAAAATATGGTTTACATATGTATATATAATGTATTATTTTGTGAATAATTAATTATAAATGAAAATAAAACCCTTTTTTAAATAAAAAGGAAATATTTTTCTAAAAAAATATTAAAATGAGCACAAGTGTGTTTTATACCAATAAAATAAATAAATAACTATTTTGGGATAGATTAATGATATATTTATATATATATATATAATACTAAATATAATGTTTAACATTCATTATATGTGTTTTCTATATATGATAGAAAAATAAATCAACTTTTACATATAAAATGTTGTATTTTTCTAAAAGCTTTTTTCCCACCATTTGATAGTGCACATGTTTTAAAAATAATTTTTTAAATTTTTTATAAATTTTATTTGAAAAACTAAACTTCATTTTTGAAGTATTAATTTAAAAATTATCTTAGAGTGATTTTTTTCTATTTTTCTAATAATTTTTATTTGTTGATGAATAGGGAAAAATATGGCATTTTATTTGGAAACTTACATTTCATATAAATAATTTATAATGATAAATTATATTTGAAATTGGTTCTAAAATAAAATTAGATAAATTATACATATATTAATCCAATTTATTTCATTGGAATCATTTTCATATTTAATTTTAATATAAACACGATTCAAACGTTAAAACATTCTCACTTTAAATACTCACTTTCTCATCCCATCTACAGGATTATTTTTAAATTAATATTAGCTACTTTAGTTATTCTAATTTTAAAATTTCAATTCAATATTTAGAATCATAATTTAAAAAATTATTAAATATTCCTCTTTTTATTTTTGGAAAATAGGAATGGTAAACCATGTAATTTTATTACCATAGTTAAAGTTAGATCAGGTAATTAAGGGTATAAATAATATTCTAAATATTATCTAATTACCATTAAACTTGTACCAATTTTCTTTGATAAGTAATTATTGACCAAATACATCCATGTGCAGAATGTATGTCCTCTTGGATCCTCTTAGATGACTTTATGTCCCATATATTATTTTATTTTAAGAAAAGTTAAACTTGTCACACTAATTTTTCTTATAAGTATGAAATATTTATTATATGGTCATCCAAAGGATATCACAAAACATAAATGGTATTTATAAATCTAAAAAAGTTATATTCATCACTATAATTTATTTTTAATTTTTAGGTAACAAGAAGTTACCTTAAAGGCTTGCAAAACGATGATGAAGTAATTGTTTTATTAATGGAAATATCAAATAAATGTTTTTAAAAATATTAAACTCAATATAATTTGATATAATTATTCTGATAAAAAAATTATAGAATAATTTGACATGTTAGTGATGTATTCAAAGTTTCATTTCGATGTTATCTAGTTGTATTGATATTTTTGTAAAATTCAAAGTTATGAATAGAGTCAAAATAAACATTAATGATATTTTAAAATAAATAATATTTTATTAAATGATATAAAATTTATAGAAAGAAAACATTAGGACAATTTATTTTTATATGGTTTAAAATTTAATCAATTATTCTGTTATGTGTATTTTGGTATTTTTTAGTATCTTTATTAAACCATAAAGAGTAATAATTCAAGTTGTCATGGTAAGAGTTAAAAAATTTAAATAAGGGTTAAAACCAAAAGATAAGGGTATAAATTTAGTAAAAACATATCTAAAAAATATATTATGAGAGTATTTATACCCAAAATCATATTATATTTTAATTTAATTTTTTTGGATCTATTTTTAAATAAATATTTATTTATTTTAATTTAATATTTTTAGAAATTCTAAGAGTTCCCCCTCCCTCTCCTATAAAAGAGAACGTAATTAACTCATTTATTCACACATAAAAACCATTTAATTATAAATATATATTCCCAAATAACTTCCCATAATCTCTAAACATATTCTAGAGGTCTTATTTTTTCATAACACCACCCTTAGTGGTCCTAAGGTATTAAGAAACAGAATATTTCTAAAGAAGATGTATCGTTTTTAATTAAGTGTTTTTTTGTTTCTTGTTACACATAAATAAAACCTTATTAAACAATGATAAAATAATAATTCCAATATATTAAATATAATTATATTTTATTATGTCAGTTTAATGACCTATATCCATCTTCATTTCCATCAAAATAGAAAATAATTAATCATTCATGTGTACGGTGGACTACCGCCTTGTGAACTGATATAATTCATTTTCCATCATAGTATCCAAAGATTGGTTATAATGATATAATTAATGTTTATATATTATAATATTTACATATATATAATTATGCATAGATAATATATCATTTACATTCTTACTTTTCCATGAAAAGAAAAATGAAAATGTACTTTTTCATGCATACGTGTGAACTTTCACCTCAACAATCCAATGTGATTTTTTTCATCACCAAATCACATGAATTATATATATAATTATATATAAGAATTAATATCATAGTTGTGATATTATTATAATTTTTCTAAGATTAAATTATACTTACCTTCATTACATAATAATATTTAGAAAATGGAAACATTACTCATGCATACGTACGACCTATCATCTCCATGATTGTAATGTATATAATTTTTTATATCCATATGTAATATATGGATTTAAAATTATAATTTATATATAAAAATAATTATTATTTCAGGAATATTATTTTGGAGATAATAGACTAATGACCATTTTGAGTGTAGACATCATCCCAATGTCATCCTGGACTCAAGAACAGAATATCATCCAAATGTCTGATGTGAATGTAAATGATTAATTAATTGTTAAAACATAAAAATTAGGTATATAAAAAGAATAATAAACATGAAAAAAATTTATTAATAAAAAATTAAAACTAAAGGTATGTTTGTATTTAACTAAAACATCATTTTAAATGATTTATTATTTATTATTCTAAATCATTCTCTTTCATTTCTATGTTTTCAAAATGGTTGTTATGATTGTATTTATATTGTAATGAATGTTTTAAAATGGGAATTTTTAAATTTATCTCAATTTGTTTCAAAGAGGGATCTTTTTTAAGTATTATGTAAATTAATTTATATTAAAAACACTCCTTTAAAGTTCCACTTTTAATTCTTTTTTATAAAGGTCAAATGGAATTATTATTTTTACATATACAGTATAAACAGAATTTCTCAATTTTATAATGCTTTAATTTTTTAATTTTTCATTCATAACTTTTCATAGTTATTTTTAAATAAAATGGTTAAATTTTCATGTGCAAATTTTCTATATTTAAATTTTTATTTTTATGAGAAAAGGGTATTTTTATATCTGAAAGTGTTTTATACATTGGTTTAAAAGATGTTTCAAGGTTTTTATTCATTATTTTTGCCTGGGAAATTATTTATGATGGGTGAACCAAATATTAATGGGTGAGCCTATTATATCCTTGGGTGCTTCTAGATAACACTCTAATGTATTGCATAAATATTTTGTTCTCTAAAGTATTATATTGGAATTCATTCGTATGTTATTTCAATTTGTATGGATTATTATAAGGTTTTTTAAGGTTTTTATAATGATAATGTTTTAAGGAACCTAAATGAGTTTTCTATTCTTGATAATGAGTTTTTATGGAAGTTTTTTTATTTTCAAAAGGTAAGATAATGATATTTTTTAAAAGATTATTTCTTTTTCAGACTAAAAAATGTATTTTTTTAAAAAAAAAATTTATGGGATTTTCATATGACTAATTGTATCCATTAACTTATATCCTTTATAGACTTATTTGTGATAATTACATGTATTAAATTTTTTTCATATTGTTTAAGGAAGAGAATAAATAAGTATGAAATTAAGGGAAACATTGTGAGGAGTTTTCATAATGATGAATCATGTATTATTTTTTTTAAAAAATGGTTAAATAAAATGGATAATGAGTGTATATTTTCACTTCTAATGTATGGGTTTACATTTTAAGAGTTTATAAGAATTATCTAATACCCTAAACCAAAAATATCTGAGGGACTTTAAGATAGTGAATTCTACTTCAAAACACAAGAATATGTAATTTTTAAGGTCAGGTTATTATATTTGGTATCAAAATATGGTTTCGACAACATTGGATATTATGATAATTTCATGAGAAGTTATCTTAAGAGTTATAAAATCAATAAATGGTATATTAGACCTTAATTTTAGAGTAATAAACACCTCTTTTGAGGATTTATGTTATGAAATTTTAATGAGACTAATAATATTTTTGTATACTTTTATTTGTTGATGTAATTATGGGTTGTTACTTTTTGGGATGAAAAATTAAATGATTGAGGTAAACATTGAGGTTAAAAAAATCATTAATATTTAATATATTAGGCTTATCTTGAGGATTTTATTATATTTTTGGGAATTTTATTATAATTATATAGTTTTAGAAAAAGAAAAACATGTAGACCATGAGATAACCAGTCGCGTCCAATAAGGTCATGAGAATTAAACCCCCAACCAAAGGGAGAAAAGGGTACATCGCCTATCAATGAAAAACTTGATGTCCTGGTTAGTATGAAACTATTTTATTTTTTATGATGTCTAATGGATAAAGGTTAGGTTCATTTTGGGACCATATTTTTTATCAATTGGATAACCAATTTATTTAAATAGGATTTGGTGATTAAGTGGTTAATGTTATTTTAGAAGACGTTCACTATATTGGAAACCCTATATGATTATGGTAAAAATAATATTTTGGGAATTTATTTTAGGAATAAAGGATGAATAAAATTTTAGAATAATATATATTTTTATTGTGTAATTATGGTGATTTTGGTTATTTATGGAAATGATTACTATATATTGGAAATTACATGATATGGGTATATACTTTTTAGTATGAGATTAATTAATGTATTTTGGAGATAAATTTAAAATTTATCTTGTAAATCTATATGATCAAATCCCTATGATTTTTTGTTTTCAATATTAGTCTATAATAGTTTTGAATAATTTTAAGGATTTATATTTTTCAAATTATCTATGTTGAACTCTGGGTATTACTACTGAATTTTTTAGATTAAAGTGGTTTTTTGTTATATAAAAGTTTATTCTTTTTAGGGGATTATCTTATCCTATGCTAAGAATTTTCATTTTGGTTAATGTATAAAGATAGGAGGAATTAGTTTTTATTATTTTATGTATTAAGTTATCTATATAATATGATTCTAGTTCTTCTTGGATAAAAAAATAATCTTGAATAATCATCATTTGGAGAATAATATGAGTGAAAGGAGATGTGTTGGTATCTCTTAAATGATGTTCAGTTTTGGGTTATTTTTGTGTAGTAGAGTGGAAGAACAAAGTTGTCTCTCAAAGGAGGAAGTAATTTAAAACAAAAAATTAAATGTATTTTAAAAATAAAAAATAAATAAAAAATGTATAAGGATGGGGGATTATTTTTTATTTATAAAATAAAAATAAGAAGTATTCTTAAATAAGATTGTATTTTTTTTTGTTTTTGTTTTTGAAATTAAATTAGATTAATAAGACACAACAAGAATAAGTTTTTTTAGAAAATATTTAAAAATTATAATCGATCTAAATCTACCTATTCACATACATATTAATAATTATAATTTAAATTAACATACAGTTAATTATTATCCCCTAATTTTTTAATCTTCATACCCTATGATAAATAACTTTACCACAAAGATGAAAAGAGTTAAACCCTAGGCTAGCTTCGGAACATGAAATCATAGTACCCTTTTTTTATTGTCGTTCTAAGGATAGCTTAATGTTAGTGGTAAATTAGGGAATAAATTCATTCTTGAAATAACGATGGATTTATTTTAGGGATTATATTTTAACTCTACAATTTTATCTTGTGTAGTTTGGTTTTACCGATTAAGTTTTCACTCTAAGAATTTACACAAATATCGAACTCATGTGTTTTTGTTTCAATAGTTAAATTGCTTTCTTAGTTTCTTATAATTTTAAATCTAAATTAATAGATAATATTATTTTAATTATATTATATCATTGATTCAAAATAAATAAATTAATAAGGCAAGATGTTTTTCGATTATTAATAAAACTATTCTTCCGTCGGCGGTGTAGTCATCGTAGAAACGAATTACATTCACAAAGATTTAGAAAGGGTATAACCCAATATCATTTCTACTCTTGATTTCCATCCAAAATAGGAAGATTAAAGAAGAATATAATTGAAAAAAATATAATAAAATATAATAAATAAAATAGTCAATAAAAAAATTATTACTAGAACAAAAACATTAACAAGTGAAGAAGAAGAAGAAGAAGAAGGCTTTGATAAATGGATACTAGCTTCAAGAGTTATTCCTATTGAAATGTATAGATAAATAGAGTGAAACCAATTTTATTATGCCTCCAATCTCCAATTAACATAAAAATCCTTATAAATGAGAAAAAACAATTTATAGATTGTAGGGGAGGCTTGGTTTAAAGAGGTTTCAAGTGTAAATGGGGAAATTCGGCCAAATATTTTATTCCAAGTTGCACCACCTTTTTGACCTTACAATCTCATGAACAATTTTTCCTTCCAAAATGACTATTTATGAGAAAAACTTTCTCAAGATTTTTCCCAAATTTGGGCCCAATCCAATCACGTATTAATAAGTTATGGCCCAAATACAAAACTGATATTTAATATAGATAGTACAACCTACCTTTGACTTAATTACTCATTTACACCAAACAAATGAAAGATTTATCTCCATTATCTAGAATAGAAGTTTTATCCCATTAAGTGAGTAACATGATAAGAAAATTATAAGTTCAAATAATTCCAATTAAAAAAATTTTGTTCGAAATACTATGGTGAATTTAAAAAGGGTAAAACTAGAATTTTTATCAAAACTGCAAATAAATGATCTAATCCCAAATATTTCATAAGTGAACACATTCTCTACAATGTGAGGAAATTATATCATTTATTATCAATAAAATATTCAATAAAATGTGTTTTATCAATGATTTTGTGGTGGGAATTTATTAAAGGATGAAATTATTCTTTTCAAGTAAGTATATATCCCTATATTATTAGTATAAAAGAATTCCCAAACTGTAAAAAAGAATATTTAAATAAAAATTTCATTCATTTCCTTTTCTTAACTACAAATAAATGGAATTTTAAACAATCGCATATTTATGGTTTTGTGATGGTAAAATTCCTCATGACCATGTTCACTATCACTCTCCATCAAAAATTGATAGTTATTTTTCTCTTCAATGTCCATGTTTTACTACATGGATCCCTCCTACGTTTTATCTCAATAGACCTTCATACTTTCCTTTATATCTTTTCAAATATAATTTTTATTTAATATTTTTCCATTGTGGAATTTCAATAAAGATACTTTGAAAATTAAAACACTATTTACTAAGAATGAGTTAAAATTGTGATGATAAAATTTATTAAAGGGTGTATAATGTAACATCATGATATTTTAAGGAGGAAACTTTATGTTCAATAGTGTACATGATATTCCACATCAAGGTTAAACGAAAAAAAATATTATTATTAAAATGTTTCCATTATAACCTATCCATTAGAAGAGAATGTATGAACAGGATTACCAAAATTATGAATATATTAATTAGACATTAATATATTATGAATTATTTAGTTAAAAATTAATTATAAATCAAAGTAAAATCATTTTGAAAATAAAATGAAAATATTTTTCTTCAAAACTATTTAAATAATCACAACTATGATTTATACCTATAAAATAAAAAATCAATATTTTTGGATTATATTAATTAAATATATAAATAATATATTTAATATAATTTTTATCATTCATCTTATGTGTTTTTTTATAAATTATTGAAAAATAATCCCAATTTTACACATAAAAAGCTATATTTTTCTAAAAGGTGTTTTTTTATCTTTTGATGTACGACTTGTTTAAGAAATAAATTTTTTCATTTCTATAAATTTTATTTGAAACAATAATCTTCATTTTTTAAATAGTAAAGACAAAATTATATTATGGTGATTTTTTGGTATTTTTTTAATAATTTTCATTTTTTATGAATAGTGAAAAATACTAAATTTAAATTTAAAACAAACTATTCATATAAATAAATTTTAATGATAAATTATATTTTAAATTGGTTATAAAGTAAAATTATATCAATTATAAATCTATTAATCTAATTTATATCATTGGATTCATTTTCATACTGATTTTCAACATAAAAACAATTCAATATTTTTATCATTTTCAGTATAAAAACTCACTTTATTGTCCTATCTATGAGATTAATTTTAAATTAATTATTTACATTTATGTGTTTTTAATTTTTAAAAATGTATAAAATATTTTAAATTTATATGTCTAAATTTATTAAATAGGACCCTTTTATTTTGGGGCAATATGAATAGTAAGCTTGGGAAATTCATTACCAAGGTTAAGGGTAAATCGGGTAATTAAGGGTAAAAATAATATTATTAATATTATCAATTATCTTAACACTTGTACCAATTTCATTTTACGAGTAAAATTTGACCAAAATCATCAATGGTTAGAATTGATGACTTGTTGGAGCCACATGGTTGACTTTAAGCCCCATTTAGTATTTTATTTTTAGAAAAGTAAAACATATCAAACTAATGTTTTTATTAAGTATAACATTTTTAATATGTGTTTAACCTAAATATATATTCAACCATAAATATTTTTTGAAAATATCAAATATTTTTCTTCATGATTATAATTTATTTGTAATTTTTTAGGGAATAAATAATTACCTTAAAGGCTTTGACAATGAAAATACAATAACTATTTAATTAAAGAAAATATCAAAGAAATGTTCTTAAAAATAATAAAATAAATATAATTTTATATAGTTAATGGGATAAAATAATTTTCTAGATTATTTTGACATGTTATTGATTTATTATAAGTTTTGGCTCAAAATTATCTTGTTGTATATATATTTTTGTAAAATTCAACGTAATGAATACTATCAAAACTAACTTTAATGATATTTTAAAATAAATAATATTTTATTATATTATATACAATTTATTAAAATCCAAAATTCATACAAATTATTTTGATAAGGAATATAATATTATAAATTATTCATTTATAGGTATTTTTCATTTTATAGTAACTATATTAATCCTAAAGAATAAAAATACAAGTTGCCACATTAAGAGTTAAAAGTGTTAAATAAGGGTTAAACCCTAGATATAATGGTATAAATTTAGTCAAAATTTTCTAATATTTACTTTATTATATTATTTCTCCCCAAAACCATCTTATATTAGAAATTAATCTATTTGGAGTTATTTTTAGTTGAAAATAAATTTATATTAATTTAATATTCTTAGAAACTCCAAGAGTTTCCCTTCTCTCTCATGTAAAAGGGAATCTGTTATTGTCATTTATTTACAAATGAAAACCATTTTTTATTAGACATGATCTACCAAAATTATTTCTAAAAATCCATTCCCTCATTATAGAGGTCTTATATTAGGCCAAACACTACACTTAGCGGTCTTAAGGTGTTAAGAAATAGAGGATTTCAAAAGAATAAGTATACTTTTTAATTAAGTGTTTCTATTTTGTTTCTAATTACACATACCTCAATCCCAATCCAAACATGATAGAATAATAATTCTAATATCCCACATAAAATTAGATGTTATTATTTAATTTTCATGACATATATTCATCTCTAATTCCATCAAATGGAAAAATAATTAATCGTCCATGTGTATGGTGGACTACCACCTCGTAAAATGATAGAATTCATTTTCCATAACCGTCTCCCAATAATAGTAATAATAATGTAATTAATTTTTATAAATTATATTAATTATATTAATTATAATTTTCTAAATATAATATATCATTTACATTTTTACATTTCCATTAACATAAAAATGATAAATTCGTTCATTCATACAAGTGAATTATCACCTCCACGAAGTGATGTAATTCGTTTTTCATCATCACATCACATGAATGGTATATATATTAGTATATATAATAATTAATAATATATTTAACTTATTATTATATTTATGGAAAGTTAAAATTATACTAATCTTCTTTTCTATAATGATCATTGAATAATTGGAATGATACTCATATATATATACAACCTATCATCTCCATAATTGTTGTGTAGTTCATTTTTCATATAAATATGTAATGTATGGATTTATATGTATAATTGATATATAAAATTATAATTACTTCCTGAATATTATTCTTTATATGATGAACTAATGACCATTTTAACTGTAGACATCATACCAAAGTCATTTTGGACTCAAGTACCAAATATCATCAAATCGTCTCGTGTGAACTTAAATAATTAAATAATTGTTATAACATTGAAATAAGTGATATAAATATAATAATAATGATTATAAAAGGTTCTCAATAATTCTTAAATTAACCTAATTTTATTATTCAGGAAGATATAGAACGTACATGATGATTCAAACTCAATGTAAGGTACTCTTTAACTAAAACATCATTTTATATGTTTTAATGATTTATTTTTCTTAATAATTCCATTCCATGTAAATGATTTAAATTTTTTATGATTTTATTTATATGTAAATTAAATTTTTTAAATGTTAATTTTTTAATTTTAGTAAAAAAATCACAAAGGGGTCTTTTTCCAGTATTATGTAATGGATTTTAGTTTCAAAACACTCTTTTAATGTTCCTCTTTCCACTCTTTTTTCAAAGGCCAAATGGAATGATTTTTTATATATATATGACATGAATGGAATTTCCCTATTTTAGGAATATTTAATTCGTTAATGTTTTCTTTATAAGTTTTCACATTTCTTTTCAAAGAAAATGGTTTCATTTTTATGTGTTCAGTTTTTATATTTTGAAAGTGATTTTTATGAGAAAACGGTACTTTGTTATCTGAAAGTGTTTTAAAAATGGGTTTAAAAGAGTATTTAAGGGTTTTGTTTATTATATTTTATTTGAAAATTATTTTTGATGGATGCATCTAGATATTTCCATTTGATCCAGTTATGTCTTTGTATATGCCCAGATAGCGCTCTAAAGCATTGGGTAATGGTTTTGTTCTCTAGAGAATTATATTGGAAATCATTCATCTTATTATTACAATTTGTAATGGTTATTGTAATTTTTTTATGTTTTTTATGATGATGATGTCTCAAGTAACCTACTTAACTTTTATATAATTTCTAATATTCTTTTATAAAAATAATTTTATTTTCAAAAGGTAAGTAATTGATATTTTTGAAAAGATTTTTTCTTTTGAAGGGTATGATGTTATGTTTTTAAGAAATTTTTTATTGGGATTTTCAATGGACTAACAGATTTATTTCTATAATATACATTGATTAGATTTTTTTTATTCTATGTTTTAAAAAGTTTCCACAAGGTTTAAGAAGAGTAGGTACAAGGATAAAATCAACGAGAGAATTGTGAAGATTTTTTCTAAATAGAATTCATGACTTAATTTAAAAAAAATTGTTTAGTGTAAAAAGTAGATTTTGAGTAAATATTTATTTCTATAATGTATTGTTTTACTTTTTTAATATTTTTTCCTAATTCTATAAAACTATAATATGGAAATATTCTTATAATTTTGAGAAAGTGAATTCTAGTTAAAAAACACTAGAATATGTAATGTTTAAGGATAGGTCCTTAAACTACCTTTCATGAACCCCTACCTACAAGGTGTACCCCTCCTAGTCCGGAAATGTGAGAAGGGAGATAGTGACCCCCAAGTCCCACCTCCAGTAGGCCCCGGGTTGGTGAGTAGCACCGAGGGTATAATAAACACACAAATGGGAGGCATTACCCTCTAAGAGAACACATACGAAAGAGAGATATAAGAAAGACACCAACCAACTCCAACTCAAACTGCAATATAAAATAAATCCCAAGTACACATATGTAATGTAATGAAATTACTACTAAAACTAAAAGGGAAAGTACGAGTACCAAAAGAAATTAAAAATAGCAGCAAACACGAAGCTCAAAAGCTCCTACAACCCCGAGCTAGTAGTAACCAGCCTGATATTAAACCTCATCTAATTGACTTGAAAAATAGTTTATATATATTTAGGGTGAGTATAATAGTATAATCAGTAGGATCCTCCCCGGATCCTCTCATGAAAAAGTAAAGAAAGCATTATAAAGCACATTGAACATTAAGTCAAACTAACTCATCACCTAAATAGGTATACTAAGTTCTCAACCTCACCATGGATACTCTTACCAAGTATCACATAAAATATTATATAATATAATAAATAATATCAAGGGTACCCCACTACTACTTCCCCACTGGTTTTCCTCTTTTCCCCAACGTCGCACGTCCTAAGAATCTCTCTCTAGAAAGGTTTTCTTGTAGACACCTGGGTGAAGCACCACAATATGCACCTCGTGTAGCACAACCACCACATCTATGTAACTAAAGTAACCAGGTAGTTTTCAAGATCCACCACATCTCACATAACGTGTATCATACATCGGTTATTAACCGTCAAGCCATTATATCCCATACACTGAGTAAGTATTCTCAAGATATTATAGCCTATACACATTACACATATAGTATTCCATAGGAAACTATATCTAGAATATATGTCTGCGAATAACCACAAGCCATTACAGCCCTCTACACACATATATGGGAAAACTAAGCATTGTGTCTACCATCACAAGTAACTACCAAGAGAATAGAGCGGGGCCAAAGGGGTAGTTATCCATCCATCCTCCCACCAAAATGTTAGGGAAAACACCCCTTAGGGATCAGAATCCCCAGGGTGTTAGTTTCCTGAACTGAAGGGGTGGAGTACCATATAGAAACACAAAAGGTAAAAAATATAATATATCTCACAACCACACTATGGGAATAACCTAGTATTAGACTCAACTGAAGCTAACATCTCTTGGACTCCCAACTTCCACTACTAAGACTACATATCCTATAAGCACACAACCATTTAAATAGATTTATGAAATTAATTTATTCTATTTTTATCAGTTGTACTTTATTTTATTTTATTCTTTAAACATTAATTAACCATTAACAATTCCGCATTATATTTCATTAACATCACACCCAAAGTCCACAGTTCCTTTAAATTTCAACCTCAGTATTGCATCCCAGCAATCTCTAACCCCATGGATTAACATCATTTATTAAATCATTTATTAATAGCATTATTACTTTCCCATATTCCCAGGAATTCTAGAAAAACATTCTAATATACTAAACACAAGGGGGCTCAACATGGTAGGTATTTGAACTGCCCATCAAGTCTTTTCCACCTATATCAAGATCATAGATCCATCCTCCCTCGAGAAGCTAAACACGGAAAGCACGTGGCATACCCCAAGTGTCTTTACCCCTTTTAGAAGGAGGGTAATCAAGACCAGATACCTTGAGCAGTGGGGAAAGTAATATAGATAAACAGCCAACAAGATTCAACAAGCATCCAAACATTCACATCCAGCTTGTTTCATTATCTCTGGTGTCCTCCCCGACACCCAAAAGCATAAACTAATTCATATCACCACTCTAGGCATCAACTACTACCATAACCAATGGGCCTCCCTACCCCCACATATCAAAATAGCCATCCAGGCTCACTTCACAACCCAAGAAGCAAGAAAAAAACATCATAACAACTGGGCTTTTGGACCTTAAATAAGGCATCCAACAATTAAACACAGTGAGCTCTCACAAATCCAAGAATAAGGCTCTTGGACTTTACAAGCAAGAGGGTAACTCAGAAACCTATGAAGAGTTATCTTTTATCAAACAACTGGTTATTTAATCTATCTTGAATTAACTAATTTATTATTCTTAGGTTCCAATGATAGGAAACCCAAATAGTAATCTATCACAAATAATTAAACATGCTTACTATATCAATTTTATTAACATCAAATTATAAAAAAAACAAAAAAACAACAAGATTCATTTATATTCCACTTTATCTTTGAAAAATTAGTTTAAAATTAATTCAAGTTTACGTTCTTTACCAATTTCTGTCAAGAATGACATGCTAAAAAAGGAATGCATATATATCATGCTATCTATAAAAACAAGAGGCAATAACATACAATTGATGCCAATTTATTTATCCGATTCAAATATTTATCATGCCAATTCCATTTTGATATAGTGGATAAAACATGCTAACTCTATAGTTTCACATAAAATAATAGAGAAGCAACAAATCCCCTACCTCAAAAGGTTTTCGACGTTCTTTTCTCGAGAGAAAATCAAATAAATAGATCATGATTTCCTTCCCTGCAACAACTGCATCCACCCAAGGATGTCACGAAAAAACCTCATCAATAACAACTAATAGAAACTCCCTTAGAACAATGGAGATTAAGCACCAAAGAATAGAAAATAGAAATAGGAGAAAATGGATTGAAGAAAACCAAGAAACTGAGGTAGATCTTACCTCGGATCGAAGATGGATCGAAGAAGGAAGCCCAAGATTGATCCAAGCCAAAGAGATCTCTAAAATGCCACAAAGGGGTCTATTGGGTTTCCTAGGATGAGAGCGAGGGGATCCATGGTCGTAGGGTTGGAAATACTTGAGCAGCTGGTATGTATTTAAAACATATAGTGGTAGGTCAGTACACGACGTGTACTTCCCATTCAGGCCGTGTACTGCCTCAAGGTCGGGTTCTACCAAAAAACACGTCGCCTCAACGCTTTGTTTAATTTTTCTATAACTTGAACCAATCACATCGTTTAACTCATGGTTATGTCGTGTACCCTCACTGCTTCCAGCTTTCTATGAACAAAATCCTCTAGAATTATTTTGAGCCTTCTCTAAGCACCCCAGTCTTTGAAAACTTGCAAATGGTCGACCTATGCAGCACCAGACCCTTTCATTAGATACCACTCAAAACATTCTCCTCCTCGAGAATCAAAAACAAACCCAAAGAGGAAATAGAAAATGGTTTGTTCGAATAACCACCCCGCGAGATACCTCTCAAGGATTTCACCACCACATGAGCTCAACCACATCAAAAGAACAACGTGACACCTTGTGACAACCACAACCAGCTCTTAAATTCTATCCCATGGGAGATACCTCTCAAAGAGATAAAGCCACAACAAAAAAAAGGAATTATTCTCATAAAAATGAAGTTTCTACAACCACCAAGTGAACATTATTACAAGGAAATATTTAAACATTAAACAACTCGGGGTACTGAGAACGTATCTACAACTCACATTCTCTAGTACTCTCCTCCACGCCACAGTGCCACCACAAGACACGAACTAAGGTAATAGCATACACGTGCAACACTTTCTCCTTGTGGTCCTAGATCTCTAAAGGATGCTCCTCGAAGGTCCCATCATCATCAACATAGATCTCTCTCTAATCGATGACGTGAAAGTCATCATGAAGATAACGACGGAGCTGTGAAACATGAAAAACATCGTGTATCTGGATCATCTGTGGGGGAAGTGATACCTGATACGCCACGGATCCAACACGATCCAATACCTCTAAAGGCCCAACAAACTAGGGATAAATATTACTCCCATGACCAATCCTTCTCTTCCCATCATGGGGATTCACCTTCAAAAACACGTGATCCCAAAAATCAAACTCTAAAGGTCTCCTCTTTTGGTCAGTATATAATTTCTGATGATCTTGTGTTGTCTTAATCCTCTCAAGAATCACTTGAACCATCTATGTCATATTCTGCACTAGTTACGGTCTAAGAATTGCTGACTCTTCGACCTCAGTCCATCACAATGGAGAATTGAAAGGTTATCCATAAAATGCTTCCAACGTGCCATATTGATGGTGGAGTGAAAGCTATTATTGTAAGAAAACTCCACCAAGGGTAAGTGCCTCATCCACGAACCTCCAAAATCTAGGACACAAGATCCCAACATGTCTTCAAGAGTATGGATTGTATGATCTATCTAACCGTTCGTATGTGGATGAAAATCAGTGCTAAGGAATATATAAGAACCAAAAGCATGATGGAGAGATCTACACACCCTAGAGGTAAAACAAGGATCTTGATCGTAAATGATCATCCACGGGACTCCATGGAATCTCAAAACCTCTTCCAGATACTTCCTTGATAAAACCTCTACCGAGCTTCATTCCTTGATTGCTATGATGTGGGCTGTTTTCATCAAATGATCCACTACCACCCATATAGAATCATGGACTCCACGAGCTCAAGGTAAACTGGTGAAAAAGTCTATAGATATTCCCTCACACTTCCATTTAAGAACATCTAACGAACAGAGAATACCACTAGGAACACAGTTCTCAGCCTTCACCTTCTGGCAGACCAAACATCAAGACACAAACTCCGCAACTGCACGCTTCATCCCTAGCCACCAAAACTGACTCCTCAAGGCTCAGTACATCTTTTTCATACCAATATGCAATACTAAAGGAGAACTATATAACCCTCTGATAATTGTCCCATGCATCTTCAAAGGAACAAAAATCCTTCCCTTATATAGAACTCAATGTTGCTCATTCTCAGACCAACCATCAGGTGCCTGTCCACAAACAACTCGGTCTCTCCAGACCTCCACCTCTAGATCTCCCAACTGGGACTCTTCCACCTTCTACACAAGAGATGATTCCACGGTCATCTGAAAAAGACAACCTATTCCCCCAAATTTTCCCATATCGAGATTTACTGCTGAAATTTCTTCCATCGCCCTCCAAGAATCACCAAATTCACACACTGCATCACTACGTGACTTCCTGCTTAGCGCATTAGCTACAACATTCCCCTTTCTTGGTGTATACGATATTTCAAAATTGTATTCCTATAAAAACTTCATCCACTGACGCTAATGAAAGTTCAGGTCATGCTGGGAGAAAACATACGTTGGGATCTTATGATTGGTGAAAACTAAAAATCACTCACCAATGAGGTAATGTCTCCAAAACTTCAAATAAAACACCATTTTTTATGCCCAAATTTACCCTACTGGTAAAATTTGGTCGAGGTAGTACATGTAGGGGTCGAGTCCACAGTGATCAAAGAAGTAACCTTGAGATGCTATGATTTGGTGAAGGATGGGCTATGAAGTAGCCAACTTTGGTTTTGATTTTGTATGGTTTTAAAGAACACTAAGAAACCTAAGTGAATTCAATTCAAAGAAAATGGGTTGATCTTAGGATTATTCTCGGGGTGGATTGAATTAATTTTACTTCTTTAGACAATTTTTTTTTATTAATTCTTGATGAATCCATTCTTCAAAAATAACACTAACTTCATCATTTTCTAGTTTGGTGCTTACTAAACACAATTACTAATCCCCTATACACTAAGAGAACCAAATTCATGATATCTCCAAGGTATATGGTCATTTAGTAATTGAATTTAGTTTCACCAAACACAGTAAAGATGAAGAGTAGAAATAACTGAAGAATAGATGTCTTAAATTAATAATCCAATTAACAACAATTCATTCATAAAATAACATTCAATCCAGACATTGAATCCTCCTAATATCAACCCATTAAAGGGTTATCCCTCCATTGATGGTATAATCTCAATGGTGGGCGGAATATGGCTTACAAGAATTGGATTGAAGAAATTAAAACCGAGGAAATAACGAGCACTCCTCCGTGTGTGTGAATGAAATTCACACCCATGTGTGAACTAATTCACCACAACGTAGAGATATCATTGTGCTTTGTGAAAATTTAGTTTTAATAAATGAATGGAAAATATATAATAGAGAGATGTTGATTAAGAACAAAAAAAACTTACATGGAAATTGAAAACATTACAAAGGAACTTTTGCAACATAACCTTACAATGAAACAAGAAACAAAAGATGATATGAAAAATATCCGCCCATATTACCTTCACCACTAGCTCCTTATATAGGCATATTAGGAGTCTTATATCCTCCCCACACAATCAATTCACCCCCCAAAAATTAATAGAGTCAAAAAGAGGGTGAATAATCAAAATTAAATTGACATTTCGAAGTTGACCCGAAAAACTGTCCAGATTCATCCACCATATTGACGTGTGAATTTGTAATTGAAGAATTCTGAATCCGTAGGTTTTGTATAATATAAATATCTTCTTCCATCTGTACTCTATAAACTGTAAAAATTTCAGGAAATTTGGCTTATCCGTTTGGAAGTTATGGTCGAACTGGTGGGACGACTTTATGTGCATTAATGTCGAGTCCACCGTTTAAATCTCAACTTCATATCCCTTTATCATCATGAAAACATCGGAATTAGATCCGGCCACAGTTGAATAAAATGATCCTCATATTTTTATATTTCTACTATATAAATTTGAGCTTCATTGGGATTGGTTTGTGGGGCCCACATTTGTTTGTTGGGCCTTATGCCCATTATGCCTTTTCCAGCAAGTTTCTGCCTTCAGGTGCAAAAAATCTCCATCTTCACTTGTGATGAATCCATCAGACCTAAAAGAAAAAATGCTCCAAATAAAGTGATAAATCATATATCAAAATATCAAATTAAAATGTTGAATACTGTAATTTCCACAAGAAAATTATTGAGTGGGCCTAAATTGACACTTTAAGCATGAATTGCACAATGATGGAAAATGAAGTTCAATTTCTGAATTGGACTAAAATTGATGTTTATGCACTTTTAAACAAATTAATATTAAGATATTAACAATGAATATTAGCCACTTTTAGTGACTAATCACACCCCCCAACTTGAGTTTTGCTAGTCCCGAGAAAAATATATTACAAATATGAAATTCAAATCCCCTTTTCCAAAAACATTTAAATACACATTACTCACCCAAAGACCTCAAACCAAAAAAATTATGGAACACATCAAAATCATTTAAAACAAGTTAGGTACATAATCATATACCAAGCCCAAGCTCATTCCTTTGTTCAAATTCATCGCCACATTTCATCCAGTTTCAATTAAGCATGATAAAGTTCTGTGCATCACAAAAGATATGGGGCCCATTTTATTGTTCAAGGGGAAAAAACGGAAGCGCTGGGTGGGAATCACATTAAACCTTAATATGAGTATCCATAATTTTTTTTTTTTTTGATTTTTTTTAATGATTTTTTTTTAACCACAATAGATATGAAAAGAATAACTCTGGGAAAGACAACTAAGGAGTTGCGATCCCCAAGTGCCGGACTCCACACATATTGTCAATTTCATGCTCTACAATAGAGATATAAATCCTAACTCTGGGAAAGACAACTATGGAGTCATGATCCCCAAGTGTCAGACACCACGTATTTGGACAAAACATTTCTCTATGTGGTCATAAATTTTTTTTTGTTTTTTTTTTGGATACTCAAATTAAACTAAAAGTGACCCCAGAACACTATGCTATAATGAAAGGGACCCAAGAACTCAAATTTACACCCATGATCCAGTAGACGTGCATTGTGGAATTTTTATTAAGAGGATGAAAATGTAAAATTTTAAAAATCACATTGGACAACCGCACTTTCCAAAAACTATGCTCATGAACTTAAACTTGTATTAAAATCAGAATCAAGGCATGAAAAAAATTATTTGATATCCAATTTTAGAGTTTGCAATGTGTGTTATCATGTTTAAGGTTAATGGAATTTTTCATTTCATGCATGTTTTTATTCACAAAATAAAAAAAATCATTTTTTATCTCCCCCCAACTTAGAATAACACTGTTCCTAGTGTTTAAAGAAACAAAAAGTTAGAAGGGGGTAGGATAGGAGTTCAAAGATGAAATTGAGAATGATAAACATGGAACAAATTCACCTGGTTTTTGAAGTTGAAGTTCATGATTCTCCATATTACTCCTTTGATCTCTTGGGGGATGTAGGCACCTCCTTGATTCAACATGTATCACCCAAAATAGTTCTTGAACCATACAAAGAAGAACAAAGCAGACAAAACAAACAACACAACGATTTATTTAATTCCAAGTACCATCATTTTTATGGTTTTCCATGTTTTTTATTTAAATCAAACTAATGATACATTGTCTTATTTTAAATTTCTGGGTAAGGTATTACTCAGGGATCACACCGCGTGAAATGGATGAACACGGTGCTCCCCTTTCATACCCATCCATTCTCATAAAATAAGAATAGGTCAAGAGTCTAATTTTTTTTAACCTACAAAAACATAAATAAAATAAAATAAACTGATGATACATTGTCTTCATTATATTTTTTGGGTAAGGTATTACTCAGGGATCACACCGCGTGACACGGATGAATACGGTGCTCCCCTTTCATACCCATCGTTACTCATAAAAAAAGAACATGTCAACAGTCTATATAAAAAAACAAAATGAAGTAGAAGGAAACAAAAGATGATTCACAGTGATTGGAAACATGAAAACCACGGGTTTCCTCCCATGCAGTGCTTTTGTTTAATTTCGTTAGCCCGAATTGTACCCTAAATCTATCAATTTTTCTCTGGTTCATATGTTGTCTTAGTTAACTCCTCCTTAGTTTCTTGTTTATTTAATGATTCAATGAATGGTTTTAACCTATGACCATTGACTTTGAAGACATGACCACTTGTGGGATCCTGAATCTCTATTTCCCCATGAGGGTACACATTATGCACTAGGTATAGACCAGACCATCTGGACCTTAGGTTTCCTGGGTGTAGATGAAGTTTTGAACTATACAAGAGCACAAATTTTCCCAATTCAAATTGTCTGACATTGAGATTCCTAGATTGGTAGGCTTGAACTTTAGATTTATTGATCCTTGAATTTTCATAAGCCTCCATCCTAAGTTTCTCGAGTTCATTAAGATCTAATTTCCTTTTTGTTTCATCCAATGAAATGTCAAAGTTCATTTTTTTTATTGCCCAAAAGGCCTTATACTCAATTTCAACAGGTAAATGACATGCTTTTCCATAAATCAATCTATACGGTGACATGCCTAGGATAGTTTTGAAAGCAGTTCGATATGCCCAAAGGGCATTTAAGAGTTTCTCAGACCAATCTTTCCTAGAGGGATTGATAGTTTTTTTTAAGAATTTGCTTAATTTCTCTATTTTCCAACTTAGCTTGACCATTGGTTTGAGGATGGTATGAAGTGGAAACTTTATGAGTAATACCATACTTAGACATGAGTGAAGAGAATGGGAGGTTGCAGAAATGGGTTCCACGATCACTGATTATAGCCCTAGCAATTCCAAATCGAGAAAATATATGCTCTTTTAGAAATCGGATCACAACATGGTGGTCATTGGCCTTGGTGGGAATGGATTCAACACATTTTGAGACATAATCGATAGTTAAGAGGATGTAGAGGTATCCCTTAGAGTTTGGAAAGGGTCCCATGAAATCAATTCCCCTACAATCAAAGATTTCAATGACCGGAATGGGAGTGAGGGGCATTTGATTCCTTTTGGTAATGGATCCTAATTGCTGACACTGAGGAAAACTTTTACAGAATTGGAAGGAATACTTAGTGAGGTTTGGCCAGTAGAAACCACTTTGGAGGACCTTTACAGTGGTTTTATTTGTAGAAAAGTGTCCTCCACATGCCTCTCCATGACAAAATTTTAGAATGGACTCTTTCTCGGACTCGGGAATACATCTCCTGATGATTTGATCAGGACAGAACTTGAAGAGGTAAGGATCATCAAACACATAGTGTTTGACATCAGAAAGGAATTTTCTCTTAGCTTGGGTCCCTGGGAATTTTGGAATGTCACCTGTCACCAAATGGTTTGCTATGTCAGCATACCAAGGGCAATCACTCACTGAATAGAGGTGCTCATCGGGAAATAAATCAGACACAGAGAGGTGGTGTGATTTGTATTTGAATTCCATCCTAGAGAGGTGATCATCTACAATATTTTCAACACCCTTTTTATCCTTAATGGTTAAATTGAACTCTTGAAGAAGAAGGACCCACCTAATCAATCTAGCCTTGGCATCTTGTTTTTGGAAAATGTATTTTAGGGCTGAATGGTCAGTGAAGACAATGATGGGTGATCCTAAGAGATAAGAACTGAATTTCTCTAAGTAAAAGACAACAGCAAGAAACTCTTTCTTAGTTGTGGTGTAGTTTAATTGTGCATCATTTAAATATTTTCTTGCATAAGCAATGACACATGGAGTTTTCTCACACTGTTGTCCTAAGAATGCTCCTACAGTGAAGTCACTTGCATCACACATGAACTCTAAAAGAAGTTTCCAATTTGGATATTTCATGATAGGTGGAGATATAATAGTTGACTTGAGTGTAGAGAATGATTCTTCACAGCTTTTTGTCCATAAAAATGGAGCATCTTTTACCAATAGAGCACAAAGTGGTCGAGAAATAGAGCAGAAATTCCTAATGAACTTTCTATAAAAACCAGCATGTCCTAAGAAGGACCTCACTTACTTAAAAGTTTTAGGAGAAGGAAGGTGACAAATGATTTCAACCTTAGCTATATCAACATCAATCCCTCTACCAGATACTATCTGACCTAGAACAAGTCCTTACCTTACCATGAAATGGCATTTTTCCCAATTTAGTATGATATTCTTATCCTCTCACCTTGACAAAAAAAATTCAACATTTATAAGGAATCCCTCAAAAGTATCCCCAAATATGGATAAGTCATCCATGAATACCTCTAAAAAATCACCCACTATATCCGAGAATATTCCCGTCATGCACCGCTGGAAGGTACCAGGGGCATTACATAACCCAAAGGGCATGCGCTTGAAGGCAAAAGTGTCGAATGGACAAGTGAAGGTTGTTTTTCTATGATCCTATAAGGAGACTTCGATTTGATTATACCCTGAGAATCCATCTAGGAAGCAATAGAATTGATGACCCGCCACTCGCTCGAGGACTTGATCAATAAAGGGTAAGGGGAAATGGTCTTTCTTGGTACAAGAGTTGAGCTTCCTATAGTCAATACAAACTCTCCATCCATTACTGACCCTTGTTGGAATCATCTCTCCATCCTTGTTGGTTATAACTATGATTCCAGCCTTCTTTGGAACCATATGGATTGGGTTAACCCACTCACTCTTAGCTATAGGATAGATGATATTGGATTTTAACAATTTCAAAAGTTCTTTTATCACTACTTCCATGAGATTAGGATTGATTCGCCTCTGAGGTTGACGACATGGCTTTGACTCAGATTCAAGAATAATTCTATGAGTCCCGATAAGTGGGCTAATCCCAGGAATACCAGATAGGGTCCATCCAATGGCTTTCTTGTGTCTCCTAAGGACATCTATAAGCATCCTCTCATGATCGGCGTCAAGAGAGGAAGAAATGACAATAAGAAAGGATTTATTGTCCCCTAAGAATGAAAACTTTAGTGATGAAGGTACGACTTTAAATTCAAGATCATATTGGTCATGAATTTCCATGAAAGGATGAGACTTTGTATTGAACTTAGTTTCGTTGTTCAGATTTCTGGACGAAATTGGTTCCTTGTGAACAGAATTTTCATCCACTAAATTTTACAGAGTAGTGTCATGAATGGCTATGGACTCAATGTTTTTGATTTCAACCATGGTATCATTGATTGGTGATTCTAGAAATTCATCGATAGAGCTGTCTGAAAGAGATTCAATCCAAGGAGACAAATTTCCCTCATGTGAATAAAGAAAATCAATCTCTTCTTGACTTAACCATCCTTCGGTAATTCCTTGATATTCATTGAGTTCCTTATCAACACTACCAATCCAATTAACCTCATGGATCTCTTCATCATCCCCAATTTGAGAGTTTTCATTGTAGATGTTCAAGTCTAGACTCATGTTTCCAAAGGTGATGTCCATGTTCCCATTTCAGACTCAGATAATAGAGTTGATTGTTGTAAGGAAGGGACAACCAAGGATGATTGGGGTTTTCTCCCTAGGACCTAAGCTTGGGTGATTGTCCAGAACAATTAATTAAGATGGGTAAATGAAATTTTCAACTTTCACCAAAACAACTTTTAAGATCCCCTTTGGAACTTGAACACTACAATCAGCAAGTTGAAGAGTGACAGATGTGGGTTGGAGTTCTTTGAGCCCTAACTGAAAATACATGGCATAAAGAATGAGGTTCACACTATCACCTAGATCACACGAGGCTTTGACAACTTTTTTCTCTCCTAGTTCAAAATTTATGTAAGGGTATCCTGGGTCTTTCAACTTAGGAGGAATGGTCCCTTGAATTGTGGTACTCACATTAGCAGCCAAAAGGACTTGGTTTTTATGTGAAAATTTTCTTTTAAAAGTGAAAAATTCCTTAAGGTAATTTGAGTAGGAAGGTATGGTTTGGATGGCATCGAGAATGGGAATGTTCAACTTGACTTGTGAGAAGATTTCCCTCAATGTTTCACTCAATTCAGGCTTGGTTTTCCCCCTATTGCATTGAGGAAATAGTGCAGGTTGTGGAGTTGTTTTTTGAAGTGTTGTTTCTTTCACATTATTATCAGTTTCTTCAGTTTGATCTTGTGGTTCATTTGAATTTTCATTAGATTTTGAAGCTTCACATGGTTTCTGACTTATTTGTTTAGTTTTTTCAATTTATTTCCCACTTCTTAAAATTGTCACAACCTTTAGTTGTTCCTGAGTTGTTTGAGTGAAACTTGTCTCTCCCCTTGATGTTTTTTGTGGAATGGCCTATGTGGGAATGGGTGCCTTTCCAGTTTTGATGGTTTGAAGTTCTTGTTTAGTGGATGAGAATTCTGAGTTCATTTTGTCCATTTGTTTGCACAGTTGTTCTAGTAGGCTTTGTGGAACAATTTGGGTTGGTGTTTGAGCTTGTTGGTTTATACCAGGAGGATACTTTGGTTTTTGGATAGGTTGTTGAATGGGTTTTTGATATTATACATAAGGATATTGGAATTGGACCGGTTGTGGTTGGAACTGATTATGAGGTTGAGAGTTTTGTTGAGGGTATGGGTTGATACATTTTTGTTGTGTTGGTTGTTGATTTTCCTTCCAACAAAAGCTTGGATGGTCTTTATACCTTGGATTGAAGGTGTTCGTGAATTGTGGATTTTGAAAGTTCATTGCATTAACTTCTTCTGGTGGTCCTCCTAAAAGAACATCCTTGATGGAATTAATGGTTGGGAAATTATCAGTCTTGTGGTCATTCTTGCCACAAATTGTACAAACAAGATCAACAGTTTGGGTTTTGTGGACCTTCCTAAGATCAATCTCCTCAACTTTCCTCGTGAGTGCAGCAAATTTTTCTCTAAGGTTTTCTTCTTCTCCAAGATTTTACATTCCACCAGATTTGGGTGGCTTCTCATAGTATGGTGATGTTCTCCATGTTTGGTTCTATTCAAAAAGATTTTCTAGATACTCGTAAGCATCATTTAGGGCTTTGTTTTTGAAGGTTCCATTACACATCATATCAATGAATTGTTTGTTTCCGGGACCCAACCCTTCATATAAAATTATCACTTGTTCTAGGATTAAGAAACCATAGTGTGGTACCATGTTTAATGTGTCCTTGAACCTTTCCAATGTTTCAAAGAATGTTTCTCCCTCTCTTTCAAAAAAGTTTTTTATGCTCTTTTTAAGTGCAATTGTTTTTTGATGGGGGAAGTATTTTTTATAAATTTTTCATTGAAGTTGGTCCCAAGAGTGAATGGATGTTGGTATCAAATTGTTTAACCAATTCTTTGCTCAGTCCTTAAGAGAATAATAAAAAAGTATCATTTTATCAGATTCAATTTGATTTGGTGGGCACATGGTTTCCGCAATGTCATTAAATTCTTTAACATGAAGGTAAGGCATCTCAGACTCCATCCCATGAAAGTTTGGAAGGTTGTTCAGGACATGGGGTTTGAAAAAATATTGGGAATATACTATATTATCATTCCTAATTCATGAGGGTAAATTGGTCTAGGTTGGTGTGAGGTAGTCATTCATGGTCGGGTCTGCAACAATTCCCAAGTTAGGGTCTTGCCCATTATTTTGGTTCCCTCCCCAGTTTATGATTTGGTTTTGTGGGAGATTCTCTATTATATCGAACTCAACGTCTGAATTTTAAGTATTGGAAAGATTTGGATCTAAAGGAAATTGACCTCTTTTAGTGCTTGACTCCCCAGCCCTAGGAGTATCCACCCTAACTAATCTGTTTGAGTTATTGAGAGTGTATGCGGACATGCGCCAAAAGAAAAAAAGTGAGAAAGGGAAAAGATAAGAGAATTGGGATGAGAATAGAAGAATGGGGGTAAGAAAAGAAGGTTTTCGGTCTAAGGAACTTACTTGGTCCCCGGAAACGGCGCCAAAATTTGGTTTCACCCAAATTTACCCTACTGGTGAAAAGTAGTCGATGTAGTACATGTAGGGTTCGAGTCCATAGGGACCAAAGAAGTAACCATGAGACGCTGTGATTTGGTGAAGGATGGGATATAAAGTAGCCAACTTTGGTTTTGATTTTGGATGGTTTTAAATAACACTAAGAAACCTAAGTGAATTCAATTCAAATAAAATGGGTTGATCTTAGGATTATGCTCCAGGTGGATTGAATAAATTTTACTTCTTTAGACAATTTTGGTTTTATTAATTCTTGATGAATCCATTCTTCAAAAATAACACTAACTTCATATTTTTCTAGTTTGGTGCTTACTAAACACAATTAATAATCCCCTATACACTTAGAGAACCGAATTCATGATCTCTCCGAGGTATATGGTCATTTAGTAATTGAATTTATTTTGCTCAAACACAGAGAAGATGAAGAGTAGAAATAACTGAAGAATGGATGTCTTAAATTAATTATCCAATTAACAACAATTCGTTCATAAAATAAAATTCAATCCAGACTTTTCATCCTCCTAAGATAAACCCATTAAATTTTTATCCCTCCATTGATGGTATACTCTCAATGGTGGGCAGAAGATGGCTTACAAGAATTGGATTGAAGAAATTAAAACCGCGTAAATAACGAGCACTCCTCCGTGTGTGTGAATGAAATTCACACCTATGTGTGAACTAATTCACCACAACGCCGAGATATCACTGTTCTTTTTGAAAATTTCTTTTTAATAAATGAATGTAAAATATAGAAGATAAATATCTTGATTAAGAACAAAAAAACTTACATGGAAATTGAAAACATTACAAAGGAACTTTTGCAGCATAACCTTACAATGAAACAAGCAACAAAAGATGATAAGAAAAATATCCGACCCTATTCCCTTCACCACTAGCTAATTATATAGGCATATTAGGAGTATTAGATCCTTCCCCAACAATAAATTCACCCTCAACAATTAATAGAGTCAAAAGGAGGGTGAATAATCAAAAGGAAATTGACGTTTTGAAGTTGACCTGGAAAACTGTCCAGATTCGTCCACCATATTGACATGTGAATTCGTAATTGAAGAAGGCAGAATCCGTTGGGTTATTAGAATCAAAATATCTTCTTCCATATGTCCTATATGAGCTTTAAAAATTTCAGGAAATTTGGATTATCCGTTTGGAAGTTATGGTCGAAATGGTGGGACGACTTTATGTGCATTAATGTCGGGTCCACCATTTAAATCTCAACTTCAGATCCTTTTATCATCATGAAAACATCAGAATTAGATCTGGCCACCATTGAATAAAATGATCCTCGTATTTTTATCTTTATACTGTATAAATTTTAGCTTCATTTTGATTAGTTTGTGGGCCCCACATTTTTTTGATGGACCTTAGGCCCATTATGCTTTTTCCAGCAAGTTTCTGCCTTCAGGTGCAAAAAATATCCATCTTCACTTGTGATTAATCCATCAGACCTAAAAGAACAAATGTTCCAAATAAAGTTATGAATCATATAACAAAATATCAAATTAAAATGATTAATATTGTAATTTCCACAAGCAAATTATTGAGTGGGCCCAAATTGACACTTTAAGCATGAATTGCACAATGATGGGAAATGAAGTTCAATTTCTGAATTGGAATAAAATTGATGTTTATGCACTTTTAAACACATTAATATTAAGATATTAACAAAGAATATTAGCCACTTTTAGTGACTAATCACACCCTCCAACTTGAGTTTTTCTAGTCCCGAGAAAAATATATTACAAATATAAAATTCAAATCCCCTTTTCCAAAAACATTTAAATACACATTACTCACCCAAAGACCTCATACCAAAAAAATTATAGAACCCATCAAAATCATTTAAAATGAGATAGGTCCATAAGCATATCCCAAGCCCAAGCTCATTCCTTTTTTCAAATTTATCACCACATTTCATCCAATTTCAATTAAGCATGATAAAGTGTTGTGCATCACAAAAGATATGGGGCCCATTTTATTGTTCAAGGGGAAAAAATGGAAGCGCTAGGTGGGAATCACATTAAACCTTAATATGAGTATCCATTTATTTTTTGATTTTTTTTTTGATGATTTTTTTTAACCACAATAGATATGAAAAGACTAACTCTGGCCAAGACAACTATGGAGTCACGATCCCCATGTGGCGGATGCCACACATATTGTCAATTTCATGCTCTAAAATAGAGATATAAAGCCTAACTCTAGGCAAGACAACTATGGAGTCCGGATCCCCAAGTGTCGGACGCCACGTATTTGGACAAAATATTGGTCTATGTGGTCATTAATTTTTTTTTCTTTTTTTGTCTTTTTTTTGGATACTAAAATTAAACTAAAAGTGACCCCAGAACCCTATGCTATAATGAAAGGGACCCAATAACTCAAATTTATACCCACGATCCAGTAGACGTGCATTGTGGCATTTTTATTAAGAGGATGAAAATGTAAACTTTTAAAAATCACATCGGACAACTGCACTTTCCAAAAACTATGCTCATGAACATAAACTTGCATTAAAATCAGAATCAAGTCATGAAAAAATTATTTGATATCCAATTTTAGAGTTTTCAATGTGTGTTATCATGTTTAAGGTTAATGGAATTTTTCATTTCATGCATGTTTTTATTCACAAAATAAAAAAAACATTTTTTATCTCCCCCCAACTTAGAATAACACTTTCCCCAGTGTTTAAAGAAACAAAAAGTTAAAAGGGGGTAGGAGAGGAGTTCAAAGATGAAATTGAGAATGATAAACATGGAACAAATTCACCTTGTTTTTAAAGTTGAAGTTCATGATGCTCTAGATTACTCCTTTGATCTCTTGGTGGATGTAGACACCTACTTTATTCAACATGTATCACCCAAAATAGTTCATGAACCATACAAAGAAGAACAAAGCAGACAAAACAAACAACACAACGATTTATTTAATTCCAAGTACCATAATTTTTATGGTTTTCCATGTATTTTATTTAAATCAAACTAATGATACATTGTCTTCTTTTAAATTTCTGGGTAAGGTATTACTCAGGGATCACACCGCGTGACATGGATGAATACGATGCTCCCCTTTCATACCCATCCATACTCATAAAAGAATAACAGGTTAAGAGTCTAATTTTTTTTAACCTACAAAAACATAAATAAAATAAAATAAACTGATGATACATTGTCTTCTTTATATTTTCTGGGTAAGGTATTACTCGGGGATCACACTGCGTGACACGGATGAATACAGCGCTCCCCTTTCATACCCATCCTTACTTATAAAAGAAGAACAGGTCAACAATATATATAAAAAAATAACAAAATGAAGCAAAAGGAAACAAAATATGATTCACAATGATTGGAAACATGAAAGCCACGAGTTGCCTCCCATGCAGCGCTTTTGTTTAACATCGTTAGCCCGACTTGTACCGAAAATCTATCAATTTTTCTCTGGTTCATATGTTGGATCAGTTAACTCCTCCTTGGTTTCTTGTTTATTGAATGATTCAATGAATGTTTTTAACCTATGACCATTGACTTTGAAGACATGACCACTTGTGGGATCCTGAATCTCTATTGCCCCATGAGGGTACACATGATGCACTAGGTATGGACCAGACCATCTGGACCTTAGATTTCATGGGTGTAGATGAAGTTTTGAACTATACAAGAGCACAAATTTTTCCAGTTCAAATTGTTTTACTTTGAAATTTCTATATTTGTAGGCTTGAACTTTAGATTTATTGATCCTTGAATTTTCATAAGCCTCCATCCTAAGTTCCTCAAGTTCATTAAGATCTAATTTCCTTTTTGTTTCAGCCAATGAAATGTCAAAGTTCATTTTTTTATTGCCTAAAAGGCTTTATGCTCAATTTCAACAGGTAAATGATATGCTTTTCCATAAACCAAACTATACGGTGACATGCCTAGGATAGTTTTTAAAGAAGTTCGATATGACCAAAGGGAATCTAAGAGTTTCTCAGACCAATCATTCCTAGATGGATTGATAGTTTTTTCAAGAATTTGCTTAATTTCTCTATTTTCCAACTCATCTTGACCGTTGGATTGAGTATGGTATGCAGTGGAAACTTTATGAGTAATACAATACTTAGACATGAGTGAATAGAATGGGTGGTTGGAGAAATGGGTTCCACGATCACTAATTATAGCCCTAGGAATTCCAAATCGAGAAAATATATGTAGTTTCAGAAATTGGATCACAACATGGTGTTCATTGGCCTTGGTGGGAATGGCTTCAAACCATTTTGAGACATAATCAATAGCTAAGAGGATGTATAGGTATCCCTTAGAGTTTGGAAAGGGTCCCATGAAATCAATTCCCTGACAATCAAAGATTTCAACGACCAGAATGGGAGTGAGGGGAATTTGATTCCTTTTGGTAATGGATCCTAATTACTGACACTGAGGATAACTTTTGCAGAACTGGAAGGAATCCTTAGTGAGGTTTGGACAGTAGAAACCACTTTGGAGGACTTTTGAAGTGGTTTTGTTTATAGAAAAGTGTCCTCCACATGCCTCTCCATGACAAAATTTTACAATGGACTCTTTCTCAGACTCGGGAATACATCTCCTGATGATTTGATCTGGACAGAACTTGAAGAGGTAAGGATCATCAAACACATAGTTTTTGACATCAAAAAGGAATTTCCTCTTAGCTTGGGTCCCCAAGAATTTTGGAATGTCACCTGTCACCAAATGGTTTGTTTTGTCAGCATACCAAGGGCAATCACTCACTAAATAGAGGTGCTCATCGGGAAATAAATCAGACACAGAGAGGTTATGTGAGTTGTCTTTGAATTCCATCCTAGAGAGGTGATCAGCTACAATATTTTCAACACCCTTTTTATCCTTAATGGTTAAATTGAACTCTTGAAGAATAAGGACCCACTTAATCAATCTAGCCTTGGCATCTTGTTTTTGGAAAATGTATTTTAGGGCTGAATGGTCAGTGAAGACAATGATGGGTGATCCTAAGAGATAAGACCTGAATTTCTCTAAGGCAAAGACAACAGCAAGCAACTCTTTCTCAGTTGTGGTGTAGTTTAATTTTGCATCATTTAAAGATTTTCTTGCATAAGCAATGACACATGGAGTTTTCTCACACTATTGTCCTAAGACTGCTCCTACAGTGAAGTCACTTGCATCACACATGAGCTCGAAAGGAAGTTTCCAATTTGAAGATTGCATGATAGGTGGAGATATAAGAGTTGACTTGAGTGTAGATAATGATTCCTCACAGCATTATGTCCATAAAAATGGAGCATCTTTTACCAATAGAGCACAAAGTGGTCAAGAAATAGAGCTGAAATTCCTAATGAACATTATTTAAAAACCAGCATGTCCTAATAAGGACCACACTTCCTTAACAGTTTTAGGATAGGGAAGGTGACGAATGATTTCAACCTTAGCTTTATCAACTTCAATCCCTCTACCATATACTAGATGACCTAGAACAAGTCCTTCCCTTACAATGAAATGAAATTTTTCCCAATTTAGTATGAGATTCTTATCCTCACACCTTGACAAAATCTTTTCAACATTTATAAGGCATCCCTCAAAAGTATCCCCAAAGGTGGAGAATTCGTCCATGAAGACCTCTAAAAAATCACCCACCATATCCAAGAATATTCCCATCATGCACCGCTGGAAGGTACCAAGGGCATTACATAACCCAAAGGGCATGCACTTGAAGGCAAAAGTGTCGAATGGACAAGTGAAGGTTATTTTTCCTTGATCCTCTAAGGATACTTCGATTTGATTATACCCTCATAATCCATCTAGGAAGCAATAGAATTGTTGAACCGCCACTCGCTCGAGGACTTGATCAATAAAGGGTAAGGGGAAATGGCCTTTCTTGGTACAAGAGTTGAGCTTCCTATAGTCAATAAAACTCTCCATCCACTACTGACCCTTGTTGGAAGCATCTCTCCATCCTTGTTGGTTATTACTATGATTCTAGCCTTCTTTGGAACCACATGGATTGGGCTAACCCACTCACTCTCAGCTATAGGATAGATGATCCAGCTTTTAACAATTTCAAAAGTTCTTTTCTCACTACTTCCATGAGATTAGGATTGAGTCGCCTCTGAGGTTGACGACATGGCTTTGACTCGGATTCAAGAATAATTCTATGAGTCCCGATTAGTGGGATAATCCCAGTAATATCAGATAGGGTCCATCCAATGGCTTTCTTGTGTCTCCTAAGGACATCTAGAAGCATCCTCACATGATCGGCTTCAAGAGAGGAAGAAATGACAATAGGAAAGGATTTATTGTCCCCTAAGAATGCATACTTTAGTGATGAAGGTAATACTTTAAATTCAAGATCATATTGGTCATGAATTTCCAAGAAAGGATAAGACTATGTATTGAACTTAGTTTCTTTGTTCATATTTCTTGAAAAAATTGGTTCCTTGTTAACATAATTTTCATCCACTAAATTTTCCAGAGTAGTGTCATGAATGGCTATGGACTCAATGTTATTGATTTCAACCATGGTATCATTGATTGGTGATTCTAGAAATTTATCGATAGAGCTATCTGAAAGAGATTCAATCCAAGGAGACAAATTTCCCGCATGTGAATAAAGAAAATCAATCTCTTCTTGACTTAACCATCCTTCAGTAATTCCTTGATATTCATTGAGTTCATTAACAACACTACCAATCCAATTAACCTCATGGATCTCTTCATCATCCCCAATTTGAGAGTTTTCATTGTAGATGTTCAAGTCTAGACTCATGTTTCCAAAGGTTATGGTCATGTTCCCATTTCGGACTCGGATAACAGAGTTGATTGTTGCAAGGAAGGGACAACCAAGGATTATTGGGGTTTGCTCCCTAGGACCTAAGCTTGGGTGATTGTCCAGAACAATGAATTCAGCTGGGTAAATGAAATTTTCAACTTTCACCAAAACATCTTTTAAGATCCCCTTTGGAACTTGAACACTACGATCATCATGTTAAAGAGTGACAGATGTGGGTTGGAGTTCTTCGAGCCCTAACTGACAATACATGGAATAAGGAATGAGGTTCACGCTGGAACCTAGATCACACAAGGCTTTGACAACTTTGTTCTCTCCTAGTTTAACATTTATGTAAGGGCATCCTGGGTCTTTCAACTTAGGAGGAATGGTCCCTTGAATGGTGGTACTCACATTAGCATCCAAAAGGACTTGGTTTTTATGTGAAAATTTTCTTTTAAAAGTGCACAAGTACTTAAGGTACTTTGAGTAGGAAGTTATGGTTTGGATGGCATCGAGAAGGGGAATGTTCAACTTGACTTGTGAGAAGATTTCCCTCAATGTTTCACTTAATTCAGGCTTGGTTTTCCCCCTCATGCGTTGAGTAAATGGTGCAGGTTTTGGAGTTGTTTGTTGAATTGTTGTTTATTTCACATTATTATTAGTTTCTTCAGTTTGATCTTGTGGTTCATTTGAATTTTCTTTAGATTTTGAATCTTCACATGGGTTCTGACTTATTTGTTCAGGTTATTCAATTGATTTCCCAATTCTTAAAATTATCACAGCCTTTAGTTGTTCGTGAGTTGTTTGAGTGAAACTTGTCTCTCCCCTTGATGTTTGTTGTGGAATGGCCTGTGTGGGCATGGGTGCCTTTCCAATTTTGATGGTTTGAAGTTCTATTTTAATGGATGAGAATTCTGAGTTCATTTTGTCTATTTGTTTGCACAGTTGTTCTAGTAGGCTTTGTGGAACAATTTGGGTTGGTGCTTGATCTTGCTGTTTTATCCTAGGAGGATACTTTGGTTGTTGGATAGGTTGTTGAATGGGTTGTTGATATTTTACATGAGGATGTTGGAAATGGACCGGTTGTGGTTGGAACTGATTATGAGGTTGAAATTTTTGTTGAGGATATGGGTTGATACATTGTTGTTGTGTTTGTTGTTGATTGTCCTTCCAACGAAAGCCTGGATGGTCATTATACCTTGGATTGAAGGTTTTCGTGAATTGTGGATTTTGAAAGTTCATTGCATTAACTTCTTCTGGTGTTCCTCCTAAAATAATATCCTTTATGGAAGGAATGGTTGGGAAATTATCAGTCTTGTGGTCATTATTGTCACAAATTGTACAAACAAGCTCAACAGTTTGGGTTTTGTGGACCTTCCTAAGATCAATCTCCTCAACTTTCCTCATGAGTGAAGCAAGTTTTGCTCTATGGTTTTCTTCTTCTCCAAGATTTTACATTCCATAAGATTTGGGTGGATTCTCATAGTATGGTGATGTTCCCCATTTTTGGTTCTATTCAGCAAGATTTTCTAGATACTCGTAAGCATCATTTGGGGCTTTGTTTTTGAAGGTTCCATTACACATCATATCAATGAATTGTTTGTTTCTGGGACCCAACCCTTCATAGAAAATTCTAACTTGTTCTGGGATTAAGAAACCATGGTGCGGTACCATGTTTAATGTGTCGTTGAACCTTTCCCATGTTTCATAGAATGTTTCTCCCTCTCTTTCAAAAAAGTTTTGTATGCTCTTTTTAAGTGAAATTGTTTTGGGATGGGGGGAGTATTTTTTATAAAATTCTCATTGAAGTTGGTCCCAAGAGTGAATGGATGATGGTTTCAAATTGTTTAACCAATTCTTTGCTCGGTCCTTAAGATAAAAAGGAAAAAGTCTAATTTTAGCAGATTCAATTTGATTTGGTGGGCACATGGTTTCGATAATGTCATTAAATTCTTCAACATGAAGGTAAGTCATCTCAGACTCTATCCCATGAAAGGTTGGAAGGTGGTTCAGGACATGGGGTTTGAAAAAACATTGGGCATATCCTATATTATCATGCCTAATTCATGAGTTTGCATTGGTCTAGGTTGGTGTGAGGTAGTCATTCATGGTCGGGTCTGTAACAATTATCAAGTTAGGGTCTTGCCCATTATTTTGGTTCCCTCCCCGGTTTATGATTTGGTTTTGTGGGAGATTCTCCATTGTATCGAACTCAACATCTGAATTTGGAGTATTAGAAAGATTTGGATCTAAAGTAAATAGACCTCTTTTAGTGATTGACTCCCCAGCCCTAGGATTATCCACCTTAACTAATATGTTTGAGTTATTGCGGGTGCAGGCAGACATGCGCCAAAAGAAAAACAAAAGCGAGAAACGGAAAAGATAAGAGAATTGGGATGAGAATAGAAGAATGGGGGTAAAAAAAGAAGGTTTTTGGTCTAAGGAACTTACTTGGTCCCTGGAAACGGCGCCAAAATTTGGTTGTGCCCAAATTTTCCCTACTGGTGAAAAGCGGTCGATGTGGTACATGTAGGGGTCGAGTCCACAGGGACCGAAGAAGTAACCTTGGGACGCTATGATTTGGTGAAGGATGGGATATGAAGTAGCCAAATTTGGTTTTGATTTTGAATTGTTTTAAAGAACACTAAGAAACCTAAGTGAATTCAATTCAACAAAAATGGGTTGATCTTAGGATTATGCTCGGGTGGATTGAATGAATTTTACTTCTTTAGACAATTTTGGTTTTATTAATTATTGATGAATCCATTCTTCAAAAATAAAACTACCTTCATAATTTTCTGATTTAGTGCTTACTAAACACAATTAATAATTACCTATACACTTAGAGAACCAATTTCACAATCTCTCCGAGTTATATGGTCATTTAGTAATTGAATTTAGTTTGCTCAAACATAGTAAAGATGAAGAGTAGAAATAACTGAAGAATGGATGTCTTAAATTAATTATCCAATTAACAACAATTAATTCATAAAATAACATTCAATCCAGACTTTTAATCCTCCTAATATCAACTCATTAAAGGGTTATCCCTCCATTGATGTTATACTCTCAATGGTGGGCGGAATATGGCTTACAAGAATTGTGTTGAAGAAATTAAAACCGCAGAAATAACGAGCACTCCTCCGTGTGTGTGAATGAAATTAACACCTATGTGTGAACTAATTCACCAAAACACAGAGATATCACTATGCTTTGTGAAAAATTAGTTTTAATAAATTAATGTAAAATATAGAAGATAAATATGTTGATTAAGAACAAAAAAAACTTACATGGAAATTGAAAACATTACAAAGGAACTTTTGCAGCATAACCTTACAATGAAACAAGCAACAAAAGATGATAAGAAAAATATACGCCCCTATTCCATTCACCACTAGCTCCTTATATAGACATATTATGAGTCTTAGATCCTCCCCCCACAATCAATTCACCCCCCAACAATTAATAGAGTCAAAAGGAGGGTGAATAATCAAAAGGAAATTGACGTTTCGAAGTTGACCCGGAAAACTATCCAGATTCTTCCACCATATTGACGTGTGGATTCGTAATTGAATAATGCCGAATTCGTAGGGGTCGTAGAATAAAAATATCTTCATCGATCTGTTATATATGAGCTGTAAAAGTTTCAGGACATTTGGATAAGCCGTTTGGAAGTTATGATCGAAATGGTGGGACGACTTTATGTGCATTAATGTCGGGTCCACCATTTAAATCTCAACTTCAGATCCTTTTATCATCATGAAAACATCAGAATTAGCTCCGGACATAGTTTAATAAAATGATCCTCATATTTTTATCTTTCTAATGTATAAATTTCAGCTTAATTGGGCTTGGTTTGGGGGCCCCACATTTGTTTGATGGGCCTTAGGCCCATTATGCTTTTTCCAGCAAGTTTCTGCCTTTAGGTGCAAAAAATATTCATCTTCACTTTTGATTAATCCATCATAACTAAAAGAAAAAATGTTCCAAATAATTTGATGAATTATATACCAAAATATAAAATTAAAATGATGAATATTGTAATTTCCACAAACAAATTATTGAGTGAGCCCAAATTGACACTTTAAGCATGAATTGCACAATGATGGGAAATGAAGTTCAATTTCTGAATTGGACTAAAATTGATGTTTATGCACTTTTAAACACATTAATATTAAGATATTAACAATGAATATTAGCCACTTTCAGTGACTAATCAACCATGGATTACAACTCAAGATCATGGGTGACATAGTTACGTTCATGGTGATGTAACTGTTGAGACCCATGAGAAACAACTGATCCAAGCTGCATCAGAACACAGCCTAACCCCAGATGTGAAGCATTGCAGAAAACATCAAACTGAACTCCGTTTTCTGGAAGACAAATTACTGGAGCACTTACCAACTTCTACTTCAAATACTCATAAGCTGCCATAATGATCATTGAATAATGGAAATGTTACTCATGTGTACATACCACCTATCATCTCCATGATGGTGATGTAGTTCATTTTTCATATTTATATGTAATTTATGGATTTATATGTATAATTGATATATAAAATTATAATTATTTCATGAATATTATTCTATATATGATGAACTAATGACCATTTTGACTGTAGACTTCATACCAAAGTCATTCTGGACTCAAGTACCGAATATCATCAAAACGTCTAATGTGAACTTAAATAATTAAGTAATTGTTATAACATTAAAATGAGTGATATAAATTGAACAATAAAAATTAAAAAAGGTTCTCAACAATTTTTAAATTAACCTAAGTTTATTATTCAGGAAGATAAAGAATGTGCATGGTGATTCAAACTTAATGTAAGGTAATCCTTAACTAAAACATCATTTTAAATGTTTTAATGATTTATTTTTCTTAATAATTCTCTTTCATTAAAATGTTTTAAAATTGTTTTTTATGATTTTATTTATATTTAAATTAATTTTTTTAAATGGTAATTTTTTAATTTTAGTAAAAAAATCACAAAGGGATCTTTTTCAGGTATTATGTAATGGATTTTCTTTTCGATACGCTCTTTTAATGTTCCTATTTCCACTCTTTTTTCAAAGGTCAAATGGAATGATTTTTTTACATATATGACATGAATGGAAATTCCCCATTTCATTAATATTTAATTCTTTAATGTTTACTTTATAATTTGTTACATCTCTTTTCAAAGAAAATGGTTTCATTTTTAAGTGTGCAGTTTTTATATTTTGAAAGTGATTTTTATAAGAAAATGGTACTTGGTTATCTGAAAGTATTTTACACATGGTTTTAAAAGAGTCTTTAAGTGTCTTATTTATTTTTTGGTCCTTGAACATTATTTTTTATGGATGCATCTAGATAGTGTTGGTTGAGCCAGTGATGTCTTTGAATACTCCTAGATAGCACTCTAATACATTAAGTAATGATTCTGTTCTCCATAGAATTATATCGGAAATCAGTCATATGATTATTACAATTTTTAATGGTTATTGTAATGTTTTTTATGTTTTTTAGGATTATGATCTCCCAAGGAACCTACTTAAATTGTCAATACTTTCTAATGTGTTTTTATAAAAATCCTTTGATTTTCAAAAGGTAAGTAAATGTTATTTTTGAAAATATTTTCCCTTTTGTAGGGTAAGATGTTATGTTTTCAAGAAATTTTTTATTTGGATTTTCACTGGACTAACATTTTCCTTTCTATTATATAAATTTCTAAATTTTTTTCATTCTATGTTTTAAAATTTTTCTAAAGGGTTTAAGAAGAGTAGGGACAAGGATAAAATCAATGGTAAAATTGTGAAGATTTTCCTAAAGAGAATCCATGAATTAATTTAAAAAGGTTTGTTTACTGTAAAAATGGATTTTGAGTAAATATTTCTGTCTATAATGTATGGTTTTAATTTTTTAATTGTTTTTCCTAATTCTATAAAACTGTAATTTGAAAATATCCCTATAATTTTAAGATTGTTAATTCTAGTTCAAAAACACTAGAATATGTAATGTTTAAGGCTAGGTCCTTAAACTACCTATATCAAAGAAGATTTTGAATATTTTCTTAGTGGAATATTATGGAATTATACATATTCTTTGGGTCATCCATAACACAATGGTTAATCACAATATAGTATTCCATTTATAGTTGGAGCTCTCTGAAATCACTATTTCCATAAAAAATGTCAACTCCCTTAAAAATAGTTTTTGTGATAACTATATTCATGATCTTACAATGATAGAGTCATCGATTTATAAGTAATTATCATACTGATTTTGGAATATTATAATTAATTTAAATCTCCCTTTCCTAGTTTAGATCAAATGCAATACAGATGGATCCATGAGAGGGAATTTGAGCACTTCTAGATATGGTGAAAATTTCATAAATCAAAATAATGATGTTATGGGATTCATCTATGGTCCATATAGAATTATTACATATATTGATATTAAAGTGATAGAGATAATCATTGTGGTTGAAATGGAAAAGTAGTAAGGATAGCTGATTTTATGTCTAGAATGTGATTTTACCACTGTAGTGTAAGAAATTAGGAATGGTACAATTCATATCTAATGGAAGATGAATGTTAAATGGATGAAATATAAGGAGACTCTTATGTCTATAGATTTTATCAACAAACATATATATTGGGAAGAAAATCATTCAGAATATAGGATAGAAAAAAAGGGTGTCACAACCTCCTCCACACAAACGGTACCCCTCCTAGGATGGTAATAGGAGAAGAGAGGTATTGACCCCCAAGTCTTGCCTCCAGTAGGTCCTGAGTTGGTGACTAGAAACAAGGGTATAATAAACATGAATATAAAATGCATTACACTCTAAGGTAAACACATGTAGAAGAGAGAGATAAGACAGACACCAACCAACTCCTACTCATACTACAATATAAAATAAATCATACACAAATTTAATTTTATGCAATAACTACTATAGCTGAAAGTAAAAACTACCATGTACCAAAAGAAAGTAAAGATAGTGGTGACCATGAAGCCCAAACAGCTCCTGCAACCCATAAGCTAGTAGTAACCATCCTAATCTCCAACCTGCTTCAAATGACCTGAAAATAGTTTATATATACATATGGTTAGTATAACAGTATGCTCAGTGGGATTCTCCTCAGATCCTCTCATGAAAAAGTAAATAAATCATTCTAAAGAATAGTGAACAAAAAGTGAAACTAAATCGCTGCCAAAACAAGTATACTAAGTTCCCAACCTTGACATGGATATTCTCACCAAGTATTTCATATAATATAATATAATATAATAAATAATATCAAGGGTACCCCGATACTTCTTCCTCGCTGGTTTGTCGCTCTACCCCAATGTTGCATGCCTTGAGCATCTCTCTCCAAAAAGGCTAGCCCACAGACACCTACGTGAAGCACCACAACATGAACACCATAAAACACACCACCACATCCATATAACCAAAAGTAACCATATTGTTTATGGAAGCCAAAATATCTCACATAACATGTATTATATGTTGGATGTTATACCTCGATAAATCATAGTACATACACCAAGTAAGTACCACAATCCATCACAACCTATATATGTTACACCTATAGTAGTTCATATGAAACTATATCCAGAATATATGTATGTGAAACCACAATCCATTACATCCCTCTATAGAAATATATGGGGAAAACTAACCATCATGAATAACAGCACGAATATCTACCAAGAGAGGAGAGTGAGGCCAAAGGGGGTAGTCATCCATCCATCCTCCCATCGGGATATTGGGTAAAACACCCCCCCCCCCAGGGCTTAGAATCCCTAGGGTGTCATTTTCCTAACTAGTAGGGTGGATTATATTATAGAAACAAAAAAATTACATGATATAATATAGCTCACAACCACACTAAGGGAATATCCTAGTCTCATACACAATTGTAGCTAACGTCTCTTCAACTCCCGGCTGCTACTGCCAAGACCAAATATCATATAAACACACAAACATTTAAAGATCTACATTAAATTATTTTATTCCTTTTCATCAGTTACACTTTATGTTAATTAATTATTAACCATTATCATTTCCAAGTTACATCAAATTACCATTTCAACAAAGATCCATGCCCCTCGACCATAAGAAAAATGAGTCCATGGCTTCTCAGAATTTCAACCTCAGCATTACATCCCATAAAGATCTAACCCCATGGGTTAAACATTTATTAATTTATTTAATAACATTCCTTTCCATATTAGTAGGTGCTATAGGAAAACATTCTATCCTCACCAAACATAAGGGGATTGACATGGTGAGTAGATGAACTACCTCCCATGTCTTTTCCACCTATAGGTGGAGAGTAAACTTATCCAACCACAAGGAGCTAAAAATAGAAAGCACGTGGCATACCCCATACATCTTCACCTCCCATGGAAAGATAGTAACCAAACACATCTTCTTGCCTCATGCAGTGGGGAAAAAAAAGAAGATAAAAAAAATTGGTTTCTAGCCAAACAATAGATTCAATAAGAATCCATCTTTTATAAAAATAGGTAATCACATATGTAACCCATTCATTCACCTCTGGTGTCATCCCCAACACCCTCGTGCATAAACTGATTCATCTCACCACTCTATGCATCAACTGTTGCTACAAAAACTGGGCCTCCCCACCCCATATACCATATCATTCCTCTAATTTCAGAAATCCAAGGATCATGACACATTTGGGTCTCCCTGTCTCACATACCACAATACCCCTCTAAACTCATCCATCCCAGTATCACATCACATCATAAGAAGTAGGAAAAAACATAGCAATTGGTCCCTTGGCCCAAAAATAAGGCATTCTTCCTTCACACACAATGAGCTCTCGTGACTCCAATGCGCAAGTAACTTGGCCTCCACAAGTAAGCAGGAAACTCAGGACCTTCAAAAGAATTATCTTTTATCAAAAAAAAATTCTTATTCCATCTTGAATTAACTGATTCATTATACACAAGTTCCAACTACAGGAAACCTATGAAACAAGCTATAACAAGCTATAAATAATTAATTAAACAATTAATTTAACATACCTTTAATTATTTTATCAACAAGAATCATCATGCTTTAGGTTCATTAACCAATTAAATTAAACATGAATACTTGCATCAATTTTATTAACATCAAATTACAATAATAATCAGATTAATTAAATATGAATCTTTATCTTTTAGCCAATTAATTTCCAATTAATTATGGATTTACATTCTTTACCACTTTCCATCATGAAAAATATGTTAAACCAATAAATGCATAGATAAAACACTATTTATAAAATAAATAGGCAAACCATTATTATGGTATAAAGAAGAAGCATCTGTATGGGATTGATAACAATTCTTTAATTCGGTTCAAATAATTAATTAGGTCAATTTAATTGTGTTATAAGGGGATAAACCATGCTAACCCTATTATTTCACATAATTAAATAGAGAAGAAATGAATCACATACCTTAAAAAGTTCATTAACGTTCTTCATATGAGAACAAACCATGAAAAGGATATCTAATCACCCCTCCCAAAAGAACTGCATCCATATGAGGATGGTGTGGCACCATCGCACCAACAACAACTAAGAGAAACACCATTAGGAACATGGGTAATCAAACTCCATAGCATTGAAAAAATAACAGGAGGAAAAGAGCATCATTCCTAGAGAAACTGATAGAAAACAATGGAAGAACACACCTTAGATCTCCATGGATTTCCATAGATCAAAGATGGAAGACCAAGGATCAATCCCCCTCAAAGGGAATCAAAAACAAAGGAGAAGGTATTATCGGGTCACCTTGGATGAGAGGTAGGGAAGCTATAGTCGTAGGGTTTGACAACCCAAGAAGCTCGAAAATGTTTTAAAATATATATAAGTGGGGGATTACATGACATGTAATCCCCTTTCACATCATGTAATTCATAAAGGTAAATTTCTTCCAAAAAAATCATCGCATTTCACTTTTATTTCATTTTTCAAACCCTGAAAATATTACATGACATGAATCCCACTTTAACATCCTGAAATTATTCTGCATGGTGTGAAACCGAATTTCACATCGTGAAAGTTCCCTTCTTCTAATTATCAACACCTGAACTCCTCTAAACATCATCTGAGCCTCCTTCAAGCTCCTCAAGCCTCAGGAACACACAAAGGGTCGATCCACATGGATCATAACCCTTACATTATATACCTATAAAAACATTATCATCCATAAGAATTCATAACCAACCCAGAGAGGAAAAATAAAGGGGTCATCTGAATAGACAACCCATTTGATACCTCTTAAGGATCTCTTCACCACAAGATCTCACCAACTCATTAGATTAATAAGTACAAAACCATTTGATAACCACAACTAGCTTTTAATCACTCTCCCAAGATATATAACTCTCAAAAGAGAGCAAGAAACAACAATAAAAATAGAAATCCATACCACAACTAGTAATGTTATACAACCATAAAATGAACAACATTACAAGAGAAGAGATAAAAATCAAATATCTTGGGGTAATGAGCGTGTATTTGCGACTCATATTCCTAGTTACTCTCTTTCATTCTACTGTGCTTCCATAAGACATGAACCAAGGGGATATCATGCCTGCGTAACACCTTCTCATGGTAGTCTTGGATCTCTATAGGTTTCTCCTCGAAGGTCTTATCATCATCAACATTGATCTCACCCCAATCAATGATGTGAGAGTCATCATGAAGATTATAACGGATCCACAACATGTAGGAAATATCATGTATCCAGATCATTTACAGGAGAAGATTTATTTGATACACCATGACTCCAACACAAGCCAACCCCTCGAAAGACCCAAAAAACTGGGGGAAAATATTACACCCATGACTAAACTTTTGTTGTCCACAATGGGGAGTCGCCTTCAAGAACACATGATACCCAATGTGGAACTCCAAATGTCTCCTCCTATAATCAGCATATGATTTCTGACGATCTTGTGCTACCTTCATCCTATCAAAAATCACTTGAACCATCTCTATCATATTTTTTACCAGTTCTAGCCTGAGAATTTCCGACTCTCCTACCCCAGTCCATCACAAAATAGAATGGAAAGTTCATCCATACAAGGATTTAAATGACACTATGCTGATGGTGTAGTTAAAACTATTGTTGAATGATAACTCTAGAAAGATAAAGTTCCTTATCCAATAACATCCAAAATCTAGGACACAGGAGCGCAACATGTCTTTAAGAGACTGGATGGTCAACTCTGTCTAACTGTCTGTCTATAGATGAAAAGAAGTGATAAGGGATAGTTGATAACCAAAAGCATACTGGAGACCTCTCTACACATTTGAGGTAAAATTAGGGTCTTGATCAGAAATGATCATTATCATGACTCCATGTAGTCTCACCTCCTCCTCTAGATACTCCCTCGACAAAACCTCCATTGATCTTGACTCCTTAATCACTATAAAGTGGTCTGATTTTTTCAAATGATCCACTACCACCCATATATAATCATATCCTCCTTGATATTGAGGTAAACTGGTAATAAATTCCATAGATATGTCCTATAATTTCCATTAAATGACATCTAATGGATGGAGAAAACCAACGGGGACATGGTGCTCAGCGTTCACCTTCTGGAAGACGAAACATTGAGACACAAACTCTGCAACTGCACGCTTCAAATTAGGCCACCAAACTAACTTCTCAAGGCTGAGTACATCTTTGTCACTCCAGGATGTACTAAAAAAGAAAAACTATGAAAATTTATGATAAAATTATCACGTATCATTTAAGGAACAAAAATCCTTCCCTAAAACAACACTCTATGTCATACATCCTCAGACCAACCATCAGGGGCCTCCCCACAAACAACCCTCTCTCTCCTGACCTCTACCTCAAGATCCCCCAACTGGGACTCCTCCACCTACTGCACTAGAGATGACCGCAACATCATCTGAAAAAGAAAACCTTTTCCCCAAACTTATCTCATATCTAGGTAAAAAACTGAAAGTTTTTTCATCACTCTCTATGAATTTCTTAATTCATTTACTATATCACTGTGTGAATTCCTACTCGGTGCATCAGCCACAACATTCCCTTTTCTAGGTATATATGAAACCTAGATGTTGTAATCCGGTAAGAACTCTATCCACTGATGTTGACGCAAGTTCAAGTCACATTGGTAAAAAATATACCTCGGGCTATTATGATCAGTTAATACCACAAATCTCTCATCAATGAGGTAATGTCTCCATAAAATCATAGAAAACACCACCACCACCAACTCGAGATAATGGGTGAAATAGTTACATTCATAGGTACATATTTGTTGAGACCCATAAGAAATAACTGATCTCTGCTACATTAGAACACAGCCCAACCCAAGACATGAATAATGACAGAAAACCTCAAACTGAACTCCTTATATTGGAAAAAAAGAACTGTAGTACTGACTAACTTTTCCTTTAGATACACAAAGTTTTTCTGGCAGTGTTCATTACATAAGAACATATGATCCTTTCTGGTGAACTTTGTTAAAGGAGTCGCAACCCAAGATAAATTAGTTATGAAGCTACTGTAATAGCCTATAAGACCAAGGAAACTTCTCACCTACATTGTTGTCTTAGGGGATACCTATAATAACCCTACTCTTTATTTCATATTTAAACATAATTTGTTACATAAATTTACACTTAATACAACTCAAACTATTGAGAGGTATAGTTTCTTTGGGGCTTATGAACATTACATAACAACTTAAAACATTAAATACACATATTTATTAAATACTTCTTTTACATGACCATAACATTCCTTCATACTTAGCATTGCATGGGATAACCTGAGGACATACTTAAGAAAAGGTGACCTATAAAGCCTAATAAGATAATAAACATATAATAACATAAGAAAGAAAGTACATGTTAATTAATAGTCATATCAATGGAGCGTAAAAGAAACATGAACATAAAGGCATGATATATTATTATATTCAAAACATGGAAATGTAGAAATAACATACAACATGATATTAGCATGACCCAAGGATCATTACACATGGATTAGCATGAGTAAACCCTAATTTCACATGAATTAGCATGACTAAACCCTCATTGAACATGAATTATCATGAGTAAACTCTCATTGCACATGGTGTATCATGATAATAAGTATTTCCTAATGCATTGGAGCACTATCAGGGTGCACCCTTCATAATCATTTTGTTTTCATGTATAATTGTGCCACATAGATCATAAAACATGGATTCATTAAACATCATAATTTATTCCATGAGCAAGTAACATGGAATACACACATGTAAGTCCCTAATAAATAAGTACATTAGTATAAAGGTGAATTCCCTTGATATAGAAATGGGTATGGTATTCACTACACGATGATTTTGGAATGGAAATCGTGGTGCAATTTTGGCATCATAACAATGTAAATAGAAATTTATAAAATTGTTTGATGAGAGAAAAAGGGGTTTGTCATCATTTATACATGAAATAGACAGTAAGGGGATCATGGAACATAATATCCCAACATATGAAATGGAATTTAGATGCATAATATGAAAGATATTCTTGAATGGAAATAAGAAGAGAGAAATACCTTATGTAATTTTGGCATGGTAACATGTGTACACAGGAGGGATTAATGAGATAGAAATGGGTATCTCATCATTAAAACATAATAAGATCAGTATGGGGTAGGTGAGAAAATATACCACATTATTTTTAATTTGAAATAAAGTGGTGTAAAAATATAAGGAAACTTGGATAAAAATGAGAAAGGAATGAAGCCTTACTTAGATGTGTGATCCCAAAGGCTTGGGAGACACTTCTTGGGAGATTGGGGTGACTTGGGAGGACTCTATAGAGTAAAGAGCATAGTGTTTATGAGCTTCAAGGAGTTTGAGTAAAGCGGAATGGATGGTGAAATTGTTTATTATTTTGGTTTTGGACACTACACACTAAAATATTCAAAACCACAAACCATCCCATGGTTTTTCACATGGTCTCTAGAAAATGGGAGTGGAATATATTATTTTATAAGGGAAAGGGGATAATATAATGCTCTGACCCTAGATTCCCAGAGTCGGTGCATTAATTTAATACATTGGCATGATTACAAGGAATCAAGTCCTGAAAGACCAATCAGTTTAGCAATCTTAGAAAATAGATTACATACATGAACGTTACATTACACTTTCCAACATACAACACAAAAAGAAATCCTTTGATACCACCATTGATCCCCTAGATTAACCCTGATTATCAATAATAAAACACTTATTGGAATCCTGAGAAAATAAAACATAAGAAATGGTTGAGCACAAATGCTCAATAAGGGTAAGCAATATCACGGAAGATAATATAAATATTAGGCAGGTGAATAATTTAAAACAGATCCATTTACAAATATTAAACATGAACACCTTTTATGGTAGGAATATGAGTTGAGTAAATAATTCCATAATAAAACATAGTCATGGGTATTCTACTAGTCGAATAACCACATGAAACATCAATATTATTTTTATAACGAGGGAATTTATAATGCCAGACATTCTAAAGATTTTTTCAAGGCCTCGGCCAAGATGTCTAAAAATGATTAAGGCCTCAGCAAAAATAATATATCAAATTGGGAAATGCCTCATCCAATTCCATATCTAGTTATCTCATAAGACATACCGATGCATCAAGGAGCTATAGCGGGCTCCACTCATCACTTACTAAGTCCAATACATTCCTCATATGAAAAATTGAAATATAACATAAACGTTTGTATTAACACTAGTATAATAAATGTAAATACTTTAACCATAAACCATGAATGGTATAAAAGTAAAATATCCACAGTCAAAAATATCACGAAACCTTCAATACAATATGGAAGATTTTTATCATAATAAATCAACCTAAAACATGTGTAAAACTTATCAAAGGATGTTAACATAGATGAAAATGATTTGTAAAACTCTTTGAGAGAAATATCCCTTTTTCATGAAAACATTTAAAAGTCAGACAATTTAGAAAGGAATACATTTAAATACATTTTTGAATCAAATTGTCTCATACCACTTTGAAACTTTTTAATGAAATTAACATTTTAAGAACATTCATTTCCATATAAATAAATCCTTAAAGACCCATTTTGAAAACATGGACATTAATGAGAATGATTTAGAAGAATAAATATTTAAAACATTTAAAAAGATTTTTTAATAAAATATTCCTTTAAAACAATCCCATTGAAAACTATTTTATGAAACATGGACATGGATAATAAATATTTCCTAGTAAAAACTTACCCATAAACAATCTTGAATAATAATGAGATTGAGGAATTAACCCTTACCTTGCACTTTTCTTTAGTCGAGGGTACGTTTAACCTCATGTATGAAGACTGTAGTATGTTATTAAATTATAACAGAACCATATTAATATTTATGTTATCATACATGATTCATTTATTACTTTATACTACCCATTTAATAATAATTTCCATGTTAAATTAACATTTTGGGTAATAATCGCTCTCTTTATCGTATGTGTTATAACTTGTTACACTTGATTGTATCACTTAGATCAAGATTTAAAAACTTCCAGAATATAAAACATGATTTATATATCATATACATTTAGAATATAAATATTTATAATATACATAAATATGAAATGTAAAATACTGTTTATGGAGACGGTAGTCCATACGTACGCAAAAACATTGTTTCTGTTTTCATATCGTATTGAACGGAACTAAGTGAATAAGATATATGTAAGTATATATATATATATATCCAGTAGAATTATTATGTCATATATTACATACTTATTAATGATATATATTTTATAATCATCATTGAATGGTGAACGTGGAAATGAATCTCATCATGTCGTGGAGACGGTAATCCGAACGTACGCATGGGCCACAATATCATTATATTGATGGCGAAATCGCATGTAATTGGATGGTATATCATATATAAAGAATCATTAACATTTTATATTTATTATTTACATCATTTATACTCATTATTATACTCATCCAAATAATGATGTATTTGAATAACAAACTACACCACGACGTAGAGACGGTAAGCCGTACGTACGCACGTATGGTGACATGTCATTCAAAGGATGAATAGAATAATGAATATTTTTGTACCATATTTATAATACAATCACATTATATAGAAGATACTGGAGTTATTATTTTATAATGGAAACAACAAAGAAAGAGGAAGTGGAAGAAGAAAGGAACTTGAAAGAGGTGATGGAATATTTACCTCTTCTTCAGGTTCTTACTTTTGATTTGATCAAAATTTCTAATTAGGTAGGGTTTCTGACTAAAGTAAGGCCTCTATGATGAATTTAGGATAGTTGGGAGGATATTTGGGTAGGTTTTTTCCGAGCCTAATCGCTTTAAAGGTGTGAATTTGAGATAAGGGGAAGTTCCCTTTTATAGGGTGGGTGAGGGGCACCTTAGGAAAAGCTAGAAATATTATTTTATAATAAAATAATTTTCAGTTTCTAATGTCTCTAAAATTAATTATTTAAAGAAAAAGGTGGTTATGGGTCTAAAAACACTCAACCAATAGGTTTTATACAGTTTTGGGTTACTATATTAACCTCATATTTCAGATTTAACTCTTAGTTAATAAGTTTGACATTTACCATGTCTCTTTGTGTTTTTATATTATATGGTTAATAAAATTACTATAAACTTCCAATATAACCTAAATTGGTTCATTAATGACATATATAATATTATTTAATACCTTTTTCTGAACATTAGATTTTTAGGAATAGTATATCAATTAATAATATAATATTTGTTTTAAAATCTCTTTTATGTTAATTTTGACGCTATTTGCTATTTGGTTTTTGTTAAATTCATAACAGCATTATTACTTAGAAAAAAAATTCATTTAATCAAAACTAACATGTCATATTAACCTATAAAATTAGTGGAATTCATAAAAAGTCTCAAATTACATTTATTTGGATATTTATAATATCAATTATTTTAATATTTCATTAATTTGGTAATTACTGCTTCATCATTGTGTCATAAATAATTTTAATTATTTAATGTCTAAAAATTATAAATAAAATACCATTATGTAGGAAATATTTTTATATTTCTAATGAATATTTATAGTTGAATTTATCTTATGTATAACCCTATATTAAAAATTATTTAGTTATTAAACTTTGATTTAAACACTTTTAACTCTTCTTTGAATTCAATAATAATAAATGTCCTAATCTAATCCAAGTGGACCTAAAGGGTAATATTTTATTACTAAGGTTGTTATTGGTAGAATTAAACTTATCCAATATAATTATTACATGTGTTAGGGTAATAATTATATCATTTTTACATTTAATTACCCAATTTACTTTTAACCGTGGTAAATAAAATTCAAAAGTTACTATTCACCAAAAATTATTTTTATCTTATTGAATCACATTTTATTTACCGATATCAACCGTGTCCCTCATATTTTTGAAATTAAATTCAGAGAAGTGGTAAAATTAAGTTTTATTTAAATTTGCAGATGCTCTTAGGAGGTGGGTAAAAGACAGTAAATAGTTCGATAAAATTTTATATATCTAAACTTATTATAAAATGAATCCAATGAATTATGTTGAACATATATGTGTATTATGTATCTATTTTGACCTTAAATAAATTAAAATAAAATAACTAATTATTTAAATAAAAATTCAGTTTTAACCAATAACGCAGTGTTTTTCACTATTTATCAAAAATTGAAAGTTTTCAAACACATACCAAAAATTCACCCTAAGATTATTTTGAGATTCCGAATTCCAAAATGAAGTCTATTTTACCAAATTCAAAACATATAAATTTTATTTATTAATTTAAAATTAATTCTCATTGTCAAAACCAAAAAACGTATTTTTAAGAAATAATAACTACCAAAAGATTGAAACTTGTTTATGTCCAATTTCAAAATTAAATTACTTACAATGACCAACATTAGATTAAATGGTAAAAATATAATTTAATTATACTTCAAGACCATTCAAATGTATAGTTTAACACTATAAATTATTTTGATTAAAAAAGTTGTTTTCAGTTAAAATTTAGTATTTTTCACTATTCACCCAAATATGAAAGTTATCAGAAAAAACCCCAAAATTTTATCAAAACTATATTTTTATATCCCGATTCTAAATAAAAGTTTATTTTGTAGAATTTAATATATAAAAGTTTCAAATATTGGTTTTAAAAGGGTTTTCCATTAAAAGGCGGTAAAATAGAATTTTAAAAAAAATACTTGTTTTATCTGAAAAATTGAATTTGTTCTTATATTATGTCTAAGAAACTCATAATATAGATTCTAAAATTATAAGGATTATATAAAATTAAAAATTCAGTTAATAATATTCATAACTGCTTTTGAATGGCTAGTTTGGTAAGTCGTGGTGCACTTGAACTCAATTTTGCATGTAGTGAATGTTTTTGAATTACTTTGAATAAATAAGGTACTATGAAATATTGGGGTGTTACATCCTCCCCTCCTTCAATAAATTGAGTCCTCTCAATTTGAAATTGTTCTTCAAAAATAAAATGTTAAAAATAGAAAATACCTTTCTGGAGAAACCCACAACAGAAATTGGGTTAATAAAATTTAGTCTTATTAAGAGGAAAAGGGAAATGAAAGGGTCACCACCAAATTAAGATCTCGATTAGGATAAAATTTGTTGCAATTAGAGACACATAATTGGAGGGAAAACGTAAATATTTATTGGGAGTGATTGAGGTCATTAATCACAAACAAGTGTAAAATTGAGGGCCTCAAATCCATCAATCTATGATGATTTAAAATATCCTTATTTCAACAAAACATAAGGTATTAGGATAACACATTTTTGGTTTTAAGATCCCTTCTGTAAAGTTTAATAATTAATTTACCCATAGAATAAGAGGGAAAAAATTATATATATATATATATATATATATACTTGACAAGTAGAGTTTCATCCTTCATCTAATTCAAACCACAAACTCATCTTTCACTCCAAAAGATGAAAAGATATATTCTAATTATCCTAATCGTATATGGTTCCAAAAATAATGAATTTATAATTCACCTATCATACCCTTTAAAAAAACTAGATTATATAATCCAGGGACTTTACGTACTCCAGTGGTAGGAGATAAATCCCAATCGCACTATGGTTGTGGGTTCGATTCCCACAGCTTTGTCTGACACGACGGATTGTCACACAGTCTGCGTGTTGTCCTTTTTATAACAATAAAAAAATAACCTTAACAATAGTATCCAATTTCAAACTTAATCCATTCCAACCGTTAGAATGATCCAAAATAATTCTATCCAAGCTCACAGTCCAAAATTTATAAGGTAGTTAAACACAATGAAGATCCTTTTTTCCACATAATAGCATGTGAATACCTTCATCATGTATTATTTTAAAACATGGTAACACCCTAAATTACCATAAAACCTTATCGATTACATTCATGCTCCCTTATCCTTTATATAATACTCGATATATTCCTTATATCCAAAAAATTTGATTATTCCAACAATAATGAAATAAACAAACTATTAATCAGTTCCAAGTAAGTCAAGAATATCCAATTTATTTTATCAAAATCAACCATATATTATTCTAAAGTCAATTCCTCATTATCAAGACCATATTAAGGATTACCTTTCCTTCAACCATGTATTTTCCAAAAAGTGTAGCTTACTATTATGTCACTTTTCTTAGAACCATATAATCTCAAATCCTCAATAAAATAGTACTGTAGTACAATCCTTATTTATCTCCATAATTCATATAACTAGTATATTGTTGATACAACACTCAAATGAAATAATTCTATAATAACAAAATAAGAACGCTAGTCATTCTGCTTCATCTGAGGTAGTATCATAAGTTGATTATTATCCAATAGCATCATTTGTGGTATACTCTGATGATTGGGAAATTTATTCGCGTAGTGTCCCAATGCCTTGTAGATGAGGAATTTTACATTTGAAACTTTTTTCTTACCCTTGAAATCACCTACTTGGTCTACCTTTTCTCCACACTAATAAAAAACTCCCATTCCCTTCAAGAATTTACCAAGGTTATTTTTTCCACATTTATTACATATAGGAAAATCCTTCTTTCTGCTCTTCTCTTTATCCATCTTTCTCTCTACCATCATTTACTTCTCTTTCTTCCCTTAAAATCCATAGGACTCAGAGAATTCTTTAATTATCTTATTAACACATGATATTATTTCTTCATATATTTTGAATACATGGGAGACTATTTCCCATCTAAATTTTGTCTTAATACCATTAAAGATATGATCCTTCTTACTCTTTGGATCATACATATTGTTGGAGTTCTTATTCCTTCTACTGGGTGCAATTTCTAAACAATGGAATACACTAGGTCAGTTTATGAATCGTAATGAATAATTCCAAACTTGTAAAATACCTAATGTAAATTGAACAGTTTACAGATATAATCTATAATAATAATAATTATTATTTGGGGAAGTATTTACTTCTAAATCCCTCATAATGGATTGTAATGAAAATTTGAATTATCATAAGCATATCCCCCGGTAGTGTCATAACCAAGAGTGCACCAAGGACCATTTTCATGCACCAGTTCTCATTCGAGTCTAGCTCAAAACGGTGTTTTCGGGTTTTACCCCTAGGTACATATGTGCCAAGGCCGCCTCTACTTGCTCGTATCCAGACAGGGATGTAATGCTTGGAAAACTCACAAAATCTCTAAATTACAAAACATATTCATGGGTATTCTACTAGTCGAATAACCACATGAAACATCAATATTATTTTCATAATTAGGGAATGTATAATGTTGTACATTATGAAGATTTTGTCAAGACCTCGGCCAAGATATCTAAAAATGATTGAGGCCTCGGCCAAAACCATATATCAAATTGGGAAAGGCCTCAGCCAATTCCACATCTAGTTGTCTCATGAGACCTACCAATTAATCGAGGAGGTATAGCGAGATGCACCTATCACTTACTAAGTCCCATACATTCCCCATATGAAAAGGATGAAATATAACATAAATGTTCATATTAAAACTAGCATACGAAATGTCAATACTTTAACCATAAATCATGAATGGTTTAAAAATAACACATCCACAGTAAAACATATCACAAAACCTTCAATACAATATGGAATATTTGTATCATAAAAAATAAACTTCAAACAAGTGTAAAATTTATCAAAGAATGTTGACATAGATGAAAATGATTTGTAAAAATATTTGAGAGAAATATCCCTTTTCATGAAAACATCTAAAAGTCACAAAATTAATAAAGGAATACATTTAAAGACATTTTTAAATCAAAGTTTCCCATACCACTTTGAAACTTTTTAATGTAATTAACATTTTAAAAACATTCATGTCTATATAAATAAATCCTTAAAAACCCATTTTGAAACCATGGACATTAATGAGAATGATTTAGAAGAATAAATATTTAAAAAATTTAAATGATTTTTTAATAAAAGAGTCCCTTAAAATAATCCCACAAAAATATCTTTTATGAAACATGGACATGTATAATAAATATTTCCTAGTAAAAACTTACCCATAAACAATCTCAAATAATAATGAGATTGAGGAATTAACCCTTACCTTGCACTTTTCTTTAGTAGAGGGTATGTTTAAACTCTTGTATGAAGACCATAGTATGTTATTAAATTATAACAGAACCATATTAATATTTATGTTATCATACAAGATTCATTTATTACTTTATACTACCCATTTAATAATAATTTCCATGTTAAATTAACATTTTGGGTAATAATCGCTCTCTTTATCGTACGTGTTATAACTTGTTACGCTTGATTTTATCACTTAGATCAAGATTTAAAAACTTCCAGAATATAAAACATGATTTATATATCATATATATTTAGAATATAAATATGTATAATAAACATATATATGAAATGGAAAACACCGTTTATGGAGACGGTAGTTCGTACATACGCAAAAACGATGTTTCCGTTTTCATATCATATTGAACAGAATGAAGTGAATATGATATATGTAAGTGCATATATATATATCCATTAGAATTATTATTCCAAATATTAAATACTTATTAATGATATATATTTTATAATCATCATTGAATGATGAACGTGGAAATGAATCTCATCACGTCGTGGAGACGGTAATCCGTAAGTACGGACAAGCAACAATATCATTATATTGATGGAGAAATCATATGTAATTGGATAATATATCATATATAAATAATCATTAACATGTTATATTTATTATTTATATCAGTTATACTCTTTATTATACCCATCCAAATAATGATGTGTTTGAATAATAAACTACACCACGACGTGGAGACGGTAAGTCGTACGTACACACGTATGGTGAAATGTCATTCAAATGATGGATAGAATAATTAATATACTTGTACCATATTTATAATAAAATCAAAGTATATAGAATATACTGGAGTTATTATTTTATAATGAAAACAACAAATAAAGAGGAAGTGAAAGAAGAAAGGAACTTGAAAGAGGTGATGAAATATTTACCTCTTCTTCGTGTTCTTCCTTTTGATTTGATCAAAAGGGATCCTTAGGTTGGGTTTATGAATAAATTAAGGCCTCTAGGATTAAGGTAGGGGAGTTGGTAGGATATTTGGGTAGGGTTCGGCCGAGCCTAATGGCTTTGAAGGTGTGAATTTGAAAAAATTGGAAGTGCCCTTTTATAGGGTGGGTGAGGGGCACCTTAGGAAAATCAAGAAATATTATTATATAATAAAATAATTTTAGGTTTATAATGTCTCCAAAATAAATTATTTAAAGTCCAAGGTGGGGTTGGGTCGAAAAAAACTCAACAAATAGGTTTTATACCGGTTTGGGTTACTATATTAACCTCATCATTTAGATTTAACTCTTAGTTAATTAGTTTCACATTTACCATGTCTCGTTGTATTTTTATATTATATGGTTAATAAACTTACTATAAACTTCCAAGAGAACCTAAAGTGTTTCATTAATGAAATATATAATATTATTTAATACCTTTTTCTGAACCTTATATTTTTAGGAATAGAATATCAATTAATAATATAATATTTTTTTTAAATACTCTTTTATGTCAATTTTGACACTATTTGCTATTTTGTTTTTTTTTAATTCATAACAGCATTATTACTTCCAAAAAAATTCATTTTATAAACCCTAAAATGTCATATTAACCTATAAAATTATTGGAATTCATAAAAAGTCTCAAATTTCATTTATTTGGATATTTATAATATCAATTATTTTAATATTTTATTAATTTGGTAATTACTGCATCATCATTGTGTCATAAATAAATTTAATTATTTAATGTCTAAAAATTATAAATAAAATACCATTATGTAGGAAATATTTTTATCTTTCTAATTAATATTTATAGTTTAATTTATCTTATGTATTACTCTATTTCAAAATTCAGTTAATACTATTTATAACCACTTTTGAACGACTAGTTTGGTAAGTCATCGTGCGCTTGAACTCAGTGCTGCGTGTAGTGAAAGTTATTGAATTACTTTGAAGAAATAAGGTACTATGAAATCATGGGGTGTTATAGATAAGATATTAAAATATTTCCCTTTATTATGTGGAGGTGATTCACACTTTCAAGGAAATGATTTTAAAATCTTAAAATATTTTATATGTTTTGGAGGATTCACTAAGGATTTATAAAATAAATAAAATTAACTTAAAATTACATTATTTTAAAGGAAAAAAACATAGATTTAGACAAATATATCTTTTATTGTATTTATTTCATCAATTTTGGGCTATTAATATGTCATAAAACACACCGTATATTTATACCATATTTAAATTTTACCCAAAAATTCTATTGTCCTAGAAAATTATGAAAAATTCACCGTTGTATAATTTTGACATCCTAATTCCAAAAATAATATTAATTTTATCTAAAAAATTATAAATATTTGGATTTTAACATTTAAAATAAAAACCAACATTTACTGAAAATTTATGGGTTTTGGAAAAAATTGTTTTCAAACCTTAATAAAAGTTACTTTTGACTTCATAAAAATTATATGATTGTTAATATTTAATAAATGTAATTTAATAATAATATTTTATTAAATATTATTTAATTCAAAAATACATTAACTCATCAAAATAGATTCCTTAATTGAATTTGAATATTAACTAAAAATATTATTTTTGATTTAGAAAATCATTTACAAAGTAACAATAATATAATGTAAGTATATTCATTATTCTATAAAAAATAATCGTAATGCTAGGGTGTTGATACATATCTATTTATTACACTAGCATATTCCCTAAGAGTAATGTTTTTGATGGTGTGGCTTTCTTGGGGTCGTTCGGTGAACATGGTTTGGGTCGTGTTCTTGATGAGATTTAAATTCTCCCATAAACGGATTCACTCTTACTTAAGTTGTTGGATCTTAGCTTGGAATTGTTATAGGTAAAAGACTAGAAATTCTATAGCCCTTGTTAGCTCTAATAAATGGGCTTCATAGGGTATGATCTTACTGGTTGAGGTCATCACTTCCTTTTTTTGTGCCGAAAAGATTTTTTAAAACCCTTTATTTATACTAGTCATGTGATCACTATTCAAAATCTATATTATCAATGGTAAGGATACTTAATAGTCATTGAAATCCGATTAGATATACTAAAACAAAAGGAGTGCATGTGTTTTCTATATCCATAAATAATTTTATTAAAAGAAAAGTAATTTTATTCATAAATGTTTGAGTCATTACAACCTTCCCCCCTTAAAAAATTTCACTCTCAAATTTTCCTTTTCACACATTAAAACAGATGAGGGTAACTCTGCTTCATCACTTCCTTCGGTTCCTATATTGCTACTTAAAACTTGTGGTTTTTCCATAACTCCTTGACAAGGGGAATCATCTTATTTTGTAGAAATTTTTATCTATGATCTAATATATTCAATGGCTTCTCCTCATAGGAGAGTTCATTCTTCAATGGTACCACCTCTAGAGATGGGTCTGGTATATACTTCCTCAAGAGTGAAACATGGAATACATCATGTACTTGAGAAAGTTTTGGTGGGAGTGCTAGTTGATAGGTCATTGCTTCAATGCGATTAAGGATCTCGAAATGGATGATGTTCCTTGAAATAAGATTTCTCTTCTTCCCAAATCTTATAAATATCTTCCATGGAGATATGTGGAGTAATACCATGTCTCTAACATAAAACTCTAGGTCTCTTCAATGATTGTCATCATAGCTCTTTTGTCTACTCTGAGTAGCTTTGATGTGCTACTCGATGGTCTTAACCTTATCCACAATTTCTTCAACCATTTCTGGACCTAGAAGTTTTCATTCACCAACTTCATCCCAACATGTTGGTTTTCTTCACCTCTTCCCATTAAGGCCTTCATAAGGATCCATTTGGATGCTCGAGTGGAAACTATTGTTGTAAGAGAACTCCACCAAATGAAAATATTGGTCTCATCTGCCTTTGATGTCCATTGAGAAAGCTCTCAACATATACTCAAGTTTTTGGATAGTATTCTCAGATTGGCCATCAGTTTGAGAGTGATAGGTCATGCTAAAGTTACACTCAGTGTTCTGAGAATATTAGAGACTCTTCCAAAACATAGAGGTGAATCTTGGATCTCGATCGGACATAATAGATTGTGGTACTCCATGCATCCTTACCACTTTTATGATGTATATCTATGCTAGTTGATCCAGTGGGAAATCCTCTTGAATTATAATGAATTGTGTAGTCTTTATAAGATGATCCACAACAACCCAGGAAGAATTGTTTCCTTTGGATGTCTTCAGAAGTCTGGTGACAAAGTCCATAGTGATGTTTTCCTATTTCTATATTGGTGAGGGTAATGGTTGCATCATACCCGTCAACTTTGGCCTCTCATCCTTCACTTGCTGACATACCAAGAACTTTTATGTATATTTAGTGATATCCTTCTTCATGTTATCCTAATAATATTTCTCTTAGATATCTCAATACATCTTTGTGTTTCCTAGGTGAATGGATAAATTATAACTATGTTCATCATACAAATTTTCTTTTTTTTTACTCATAATTTGATGGAATACATAGTCTCGATCCAAATATCACAATTCCTTCTTTATTAACATTGAACTCTAAGGATTTATCTTTTATGATAGTTTACACTTTCTTCTAAATTCCCTCATAATATTTTTTAGCATTATTTAACCTTTCTAAAAGAGACAGTTGATCAATCATTAGTACAAACTAGTTCCATACCATCCATGATCAAATAATTTATACAGGTGATTGTAGCAGTGATTATATTTTGTTGGGAAGTATTTTTACTCTATTGATAAAGGAATGATCCTAGAACAGGGTAGAATAATATCATTGATAGGAGGTTACATCCATTTTCATATTATTTGTCTTGAATTACCTTATGAGTAGGGGATTATTTGATCTTTCAATTCCCATGATGGTGGAGGAGTATGAATTCATCCTTCTTGAAGATGTTCCGAGTATACCTCTCCATCAAGATTTTGTTTTCTGAATGGAATTTCACTAAGGAGTACCGATATCTATTCTAGTATATCGAATGACCTTAGGTAGCTATAAAATTTTAAGGGCAGTCAGGAGTCTGCAGATAATGGGGATTTGTATAACCCAGTGTGTTTTCTTGAGAATCCCTATGTTGTTCACTTGATAGGCTGATGAGGGCTTGAGGTTGGGTGTGGATTGGTGTCTTGTGGACCAAGTGGCATGAGGGAACATATCCAATCATAAGAATCAATGTATTTGTCTCCCAATGGAGTGAGGGAAATCAGATCTTAGAGTTTGATCTTGGTATAGGTTATCATCAACTCTAAGTTTGATAGGTTTATGTACCAATTGTGGCTTCCTAGAATATATGCGTGTTTTTTTGAGTCCTTGGTGGTTAACTTTAGTGTGTTAAAATCCAAAAAAAAATAGTTCACCATAATTATGAGCTAAATAATTAACCTTTCCTAGTTCAATTCTTGGTAAGGTACCCTCATGTCCTCGACATTAGATTTGTAGCATGCAAGACATAAGAGGATGGTACTATGCATGCTCCAGTAGTTCAATTAGTTTGGTATATCTCATAGAGTTTGTACTATAAATATGTTTTCTTAGTTTGGGGGGAACTATGGACACTGCAGAGGTTGAGGTGGCATGAGATTGAGAGCCACACAAGGCATGACCATGGAAGTAGATGATGGTAACTAGGTTTCCATCCTATATTTTCAAATGATTTGATAGAGCAGGTTACCTCTTTGCAATATATCCCATGTGGGTATGGAAGGTGTAGTATACCTCCATTCAATAGTTGTTACGCTTTTATTCTTCTAAGAGATAGGGAGGTATGAATCAGGGTTATAAATTGTATGATGTTGTGGGACCATAGATGCAATCGATAATTTCTAGATGTAAATTTTATAAAGGATGGAATCATGTCATCCTTTTTTCATAGATGTATGTTGATTCTAGTAACCTTGTTAGAAGAGGGTCTAAGTAGGTTGTTTTCCAATAATAAGTACATCTGGTGGATGTGAGGGTGTACCAGGATCTCTTAGCATCAGTTGGATATCCTAGGTAGTTTCAGAATGTTTTTTAGTTAAACTATCATTCTTTCATCTGTGTTTGTGTGATGAAAAAAATATAATTTTAAAGAGATGGAACACCTATGTGTGTAGGAGGAAGTTTGGACTCATGTAATTCCTTTTATTATCATTTTATATTGTGAAACTTACTTCATATCATGATTAGGGAGAGGATTCAAGAATAATTTGGGGTTTCCATGGTATTTTTTACTATATATTACCCTAGAAAGCTGGCTAGATAAAATCATACCATTCATATTCTGATGAACATACTTCAAGTTTTTATGTTGGTTTTGATCTACAGCTGAGAGGATCATCAACCGTTGGTGGGGTTTGAGTGTCATGATGATTACCACTCCACCACCAGAGTAACACGTTTTCTAGGCCATGTATAAGAGACATTGAAGGGAACTTTCATACTAGTCGGAGCTAGTGGATAATAATGATTCGGTCCTTTTTTTGGTTCTAGTAATGGTTGGTAGGGGTGAAATTCATCTAGGGGGTGATGAGTAATGCCTGGAAAACATCTTTAGTTCTTAGTGGACTAATGAAATAAGAATTTGGATTTGGAGAGTTATAGTGTCTTACCCAGGGTGGTAGGATATCTTTGGTATTCTTAGACAATTTATTTTCTTACTATTGTGTTGGGTTATAAATTTGGTGAACTACTTAACCTAGAATCCATATTAGTTTTTGGTTTCTTGGTTTTCTCCACATGTCACAATTGAGGAGGTATTTTCATGACTCATTTTATCCATGAAACCCATGTCACATTCCCTCTAACCCTTGACTGACTAGTTCAGTATGTACATGGAGTATATGACCATGATTCTAGGTATAGTTTCACTCCATGTGGGTCATTCCACACACCATGTGCACCCTGGAAGGTGGATCGACGTGTACAGGAAGTCCATTCCCAGTAAATCGTATGGTACTATATGCCATGAATGGGGATACGCCTGCCATGTATCTAGGAAAGTAGATTTTCACTGGTAGGATAAATTCCATGTTCTATCCCAGACATCTACATGCCATATACTCTAGGGATACACTATGTACTATGTAAAAGTGCATTCCATTTGAGCGTAAGACATGAGAAGTGATAGGAATAGTGAGACACACAATGTACCCTAAAAGAAATGATGTATACTAATTTGAAAAAAGTATGGAATCTTATTTCTTCTAAGATAATATTATTTAATATCTTTCATGAGCTTCCTTGGACCATTATTGGTTTAGTGTGTTACCTTGGTTCATTTCTTGAGGGTTAGTATGTAATCATGTCCTACAAAATGGATAGTGATCGCTTCAGTGGAAATTATAAGATAGATTTGTTGTAATCCTTATATGAGTCCCAGATTGAGATAACATATCTTCATCTTCCCAATATGGATTTATTTGTATTTTCTTGGCCAACACTATGACAGAATTTGTCCTCTACATAGTGGGTTACATTAGATTTAGTTTTTGGTATTTTTCAGGGCCTTGGGTGTGATACTCATCTATGTATCGTTCTCTTCATACATCTAGTGTTTGTTTATTATGGAGAGACCTAATGAGTATAAAATCACATATGGATTCTATCAGTGATATCTTACTCAGGGATAATGTTATCTCAATCGATTTCTATCAGGAATGGCAAGTCTCATGGGGTGAAATCTCTTAGAAGAGTGTTATCTTTAATACTTTGTAGTGGTGTTATGGATGGTAGTGGTTAAGACCATGTGGAATATTCAATCTTTATGAGTTCATATGGATGTTTTTATGTATAAATTTAATTATTATTGACATATTTTATGATAAGTTGACTACTCTTGAAGCTTTTTGATTGATTATTTTGGGGGGTCCTGTTGGGTATTATTATACTCATCCCTGCATGGGCTCTGCCTGCACGTGTCATGTCTTATGCAGATGATGGACCTTTTTGTGGATTCCTTGGTGGACTTGGAGTTAGTGGATCTAATTTAGGCTAGATATACTTATTTTTATACTGATGTTCTATTTTATAATAGTCCCCTCTTTCTGATAAGGTTGGATATTACTTTCTAGTTTTGGTTGGGCATGTACTAATCCCCTTTTATGATTTCTAGTAATTTTTTTCATGCTATGATTGCGGGATTAGATAAGTAAACAAGAATTTTTATTAGATTTTTTACATTATATAATTTTATGGGCTTGGATATGTGTGTGTAAGTATAGGTACTTTTGGATAATTTTTCCTATGTGTGTGTTCTGCCTTCTTGGAACTAGTCACCTACCCATAGCCGATTCGAGGCGGTCTTGGGTTAGTTGTGTCTTAGGCCCCATCAAGTCAGGTCGTGATACCCTTCATGGGCCACCACTGCACTGGTGTAACTGTTAATATATTCAATTGGTTGGAGGAATAGGTTAGCCTAGGGCTAGAGGATGATCAAGCAGGACGGATCATATATGCATGTGGAGATCGATTATGTGGTTCATCTTGGAGCATGTAGTTAATACTTGTAAATTAACTATTTAGTTTTTTATTTACTCTTATATATGTGATTGACCCACTAGGTGATACATGTTATATGTTTTACATGGACATTTAGGACTTTACTGTATTTCTTTAATTATTATAGCCTTGTTTATATTTACTACTTCCACTCTTTTTATTTTACTTCTATGAATGTTTCTTGGTTATTTAAGATAGTTTCTTACCATGATATGATGGAATATTCTCTCCACAAACACACCCTTTTCAATTACTTCTAGTAGGAAGTGTCTGACTTATGGTGAGGCGCGCTTGAGGCCTTATGGCCAACTAGTTCAGGGAACTGTTTTAGTGGCTCTTGGTCGGGGACATTATAAATTGGTATTAGAGAAATTTATTTTCCTATTTTTTTACTATTAAAAATATGGTAAACATGAGTATTAGAAATGTTTGGTAATATATGATGGATGTCATACTAGGGTGTCGAGAACACTTTTTCAAGTCTAAATTATAATTTTATAGGGTTATCAGATTGCAATTTTAGATAATTAATGTGATAGTTGTATATGATTTTCACTTTGAGTGACTCAGATGTGGTGTACATTTTATAATTTACTATGAATTTATTACTCTTCACCCATTTTTTAGAGGTAATTGATGGATATTTGGCCTATTTCATTTTGGAAAGAGTCCATTGACTAAGTTTGACTCTTGGTTGGTAATGGAATGAGGAATCTCATGCATTGAATTTTGAATATAGGGTCCACGTGTTATAGTTCGTATAGTGTGTTATTATTACTAAAAATATAGGTTAATTTTTTAGTGTTTCTACAACATCCACAATTATGTTTTTAAAAATAAGTTCTTTGTGTAATTTTATTAAATTGTATAGACATGAATATATATTTCCTTCTGGAAGTTGGTTATATGAATCTAATGTGAGATGGTCGATAATGAGGCTAATAATTTAGTCCTTCTTCAAAGGATATGAAATGACCTCCATAGGTCGGCATAGAACATGGTTCTTGTAACATCCCAAGTAAGTAATGAGTAATAGATATTTTTATCTATGTCTATTAATGAATTATATAGTGTTTTAGAGGCTTAAAATGAAAATAAATCCAATCTTAAGCATGGAATACACTAATATTTTTAAAAGATAGTTTTACTGCCTTTTGATGGAAAACCATTTTTAAATCTATATTTTGACAATTTTATAAGCTATATTTGTCAAAATAAACTTATTATTTATGATTGGGACATAAAAATTTACTTTGTGTGAATTTTTGGTATTTTTCAGACAATGTTCATTTTTTAATGAATAGTGAAAAATACTGCATTTTACATCAAAACTGCTTTTTAATCTAATTTATTTATATGATTAGATTATCTTTTGAGTTGGTTTTGAAGTGAAATTAGAATATATTTTTACCATTTAATCCAATGGTGGTCATTGTAATCAATTTCACTTTGAAATTGGACTTAAACTGGTGTCAATCTTTTGATACTTATTGTTTCATAAAATCACGCTATTTGTCATCACAGCGGAAATTAATTATTAAATTAATTAATGTGAATTATATGTTTTGAATTTTGTAAAATAGACTTCATTTTTCAATTCGGAATATCAAATATAGCTTAGGGTGAATTTTTGGTATTTTTCTGAAAAACTTCAATTTTTTGTGAATATTGAAACCACTAAGTGGTACTTATAAAAACTGATTTTTCGTTTAAATGAAATTTTACCACTTCTGTGTTTTAAATTTCAAAAATCCGACATACATGGTTGTCATTAAGAAGTAAAATGTGGTTCAATGAGATTAAAATAATTTTTTGGTGAATATAACTCCTAAGTTCTTAATCGCGATTATAGGTAATTAGTGTAGTTTAAGGTAAAAATAATGCTTTAATAAAATGAGATGAGATTGACACATGTCCTACCCTCATTGGATGTGTCATGGCCGACCAAGAAAATCCATGGGTCAACTTGGGGACCCCATGGAGCCACTTTTTTTGGGAAATGACATAAATAACTTTTTATTTAATGTAAAAGTAAAAATGACACAAACATGAGATGTTTTACTAAAACAATTTTTACATGGGGTTATAAAGATCATATTTTTGATTATAAATAGTCATTGGAAAGATAAAACGATTTCCTACATCATAGTATTTGTTTTATAATTTTTAGATTTTAAATAAATTAAATTATTTATGACATCATGATGATGCAGCGATGACATCATTATTTAACGATTTAAATAAAATGGAATGATAATGTAAAATCTAAGACCTACACATGGCCAAAACCTATTGTATGGGTGGATTTAGAACCATTATCACATTATCCTAGAAACACATCAATGTGGGATCTCTTAAATCCGAATACCATTTTAAAATAAGGTGACTTTTCTTTACCTTCCAAGAGTGCCCCTCCTCTCCTCTTATAAAAGGCCCCCATCTCTACCTCCTTACCCACACTCCCAAAGCCTTTGGCTTGGCCAAACCTGCCGATTTTGTCTCTAAACTTCCCTATCATACTTCTTAAAGCCTCACTTTGGGAAGAAGTCTTCCCAAGGAAGACTTTGAGCTCAAATCTAAGAGAGTTACCTGATTTTAAGGTAATGTCTTCTTTTGAGTCCTTTTGTTTGATTTTGCTTCTCCAACCCCCTAAACTCTTTTTATTCTTTTCTTTTGTAACAACTCCAGTATCCTAAATATACTAGGATGTTTTTATAAGAAGGATTCGAGCTACACTTACACACACCTACATCTAATGGTTAAAGGACATATTGTTTCCGTGGATGGTGAATTTATGCCTCCCGAAATGATGATTGTTCAACATTATTTTAACACCTTCAAAGGTGGACATTAGGATGTCACTATATTTATATATGATATATAATATGTTTATGTTTTCCTTAAGCTTCTGTATTTTTCATTTTGGGCATACCTTTATGGTTTCCATTATGGGTAAACGCGATATCTTCATTTAAGGAAGTGCGGACTACCGCCCCCTCAAAGTGATTTGATTCGTTAAATACCATATGTGGGACGTATAAAGGTTGGAACTATGATATTATATATGATATTATACTGGAATTATAATATACCTTTATATCATTATGATTCCATTCTATAAAATATGAAATAGAAATGAAAGTAGCGTTCATGCGTACGTATGGCTTACCATCTCCATGAACGGTGCATTTCATTTATTACCTCTAAATGATTATGTAATATTATAAAATGCATGTATATACTGGATATATATTATATATACATCATGATTATAATTATGGATATAATGGATACATGAAAAACTTGTAATTATAAAGGGTTTATTTTTGACTCAAGTACCAATGATCGTTAAAACGACCGTTATTAACTTAAATAATTACATAGTGTTAATGACATGGAAATAAGTGATATAAAAGGAATAATTAACTTGAAAAAGGTTCTCAATCAAGTATAAATTAACTCAAGTTTATTATTCAGGACATTAAAGAATGATCGAGTCAAGTCGGCCCTGAGGTATGGGACTTCGTCTCAATCTCCTTTCATTGAGGCATATTTTGTTTTATACACAACCTTCTTTTATATGGTGTATAAACCCCTTTGACTTTTAAGTTTATTCAAAAGGAATCTTTTTTATACGAAGCATTTACTAAATGACAAAAGGTAATGTTTTTGTCATATGTATGTGGTGACAACAACTTCTCTACCGCCGTGACCATTATTTGAGTTTTGGTTTCCTCTACAAGCCATACCTCTTTTTTTAAAAGAAAAATAAATACCATGTTTTACTTTTCTTTTATTTTGGTATTGAAAATGGTTTTCATAATGTTTTTATATCAATGTGTTGTATTTATATCTTGTGATTTAAAGGTGGAAATATTATGTTTCCTTTATGCATGTTTTATGTGATACGGCTATGTTGAGGTTCTTGGGAATTATTATGAAGATGGGTCGTTCTATGATAAACTAAGGGCGGGTGAGCCTGATATAGCTATCCAATGCATTGGGTAATGCGAAGGAGTGTAACGTTAAGGTTTATCCGAAGAGATTTAGGGAATATAATGTGATGGGTATTCCAAACGTAACCAAGAGGGTTACTCCCTACGTAAAAATGTTATGAATGCCTCAAATTACCTTTATGACTTATGATTTCTATGATTTATTCATGATTTGATGAGGTATGTTAAAGTGCTTATGTTTTATGGGTAATGTATGATTTCATTCTTATGTATATATGTACCCATGTTTCTTTTCCATATTTTTATATCCCTTACTGAGCTTTTTATGCTCATCCCATGTTTTTTGAAATGTTTTTCATAGGTCAAGGGAAAGGTACATGATATGATGATAGTGTCAAGGAAGTGTCAAGAAAGAATCCATGTTTTATTTTAAATATGTTTCAATTGATGGGAAAGAATAATATTATCTTTATGTAACCACTTTGTTTATATGTGGAATTTAATGAAAGTTTTATGATCTAATTCTCTAAAACTCTAAACCCGAAAAGATCCTCAATGTGTAATCTTGTAATAACTCGAGATTAAGTAAGGTTTAAGGCTGGGGCCTTATAGTTGGTATCAAAGTTCGGTTTAGATAACTTTAGGAGTTAGAATTATATTAAATGATTATCCAAAAATATTTTTTTTATGGTCAAATTGAAGTGATATAGTATTTGAAGATTACCATGTTGCTTCATCTAAGACATGTTTGTTCAGAATGGTTTTCCGCAGAGGAAACAGGGAAGCAGTGCTAGGAAGGCATGCAGAAGGAAATAACCTTCCGAATCAGCATCTTGAGATGGTCAGAATTGGAACTGAATAGTTTGTTTTAGTAATGGCGCAGTTGACTCAAGCGATAAATGGTGGTGGTATCCATACACGAGATCAGCCAGATCAACCGCAGAGGAACATGTCAGTGGTGGAACATTTCATGAGGCAACACCCCCCATCATTCAGAGGATCATCTTACCATGTACTAGCTGAAGGGTGGATTAAAGAACTAGAGAAGATTTTTGATGTCATGGTGTGTTCATACAATCAAAATGTTAGTCTTGCTATTTACCGTTTGGAGGGTGAAGCAGATTAGTGGTGGTCGATGGTTAAAAATATCAGGGATGCTGATGAGATTGATGCTCTCGACTGGGATGAATTCAAAGGTATGTTTCTTGAGAAGTATTTTCCTAAGGCTGTTCGACTTAGGATGGAAAATCAATTCTTGGAATTGAGGCAAGAGGAAGACTCAGTGGCTGCCTATGAAGAAAGGTTCACTCGATTGGCAAGGTATGCTCCAAATTTTATCCGAGACCTTGATAGTAAAATCAATCGTTTTTACTCAGGATTAAAGCCAAAATATCGAAGGGAATTAGCTTCTCGTGAGTTTAAAAGTTATGAAAAGCTTGTTCGATGTGCTGAGAAGGTGGAAATAGAGTTTGCAGATGATCAAGTGTTCTATAACAACCAACATAATAAGAGACCGAGGTGGCAGGAGAAAGGTAAGAATTCTTCAAAAAAGTCTGACGGTAAAAAATCTAAGTTTCCAGTTTTTGATAAATGTGGGAAAAGTCATGTTGGGGAATGTCTTCTGAATTCTGGAAAGTTCTACTGATGCGGTAAGATGGGACATAAGTCTCGTGATTGCACTGGAAAAGATCCGGGTGATGGTAAGACCAAATTTTATTTACAGTTCGTGAAATGTTATAAGTGCAATGAGATGGGTCACTATGCAAATGAGTGACCGACAAAGAGCTTGGGTGATGGGAAGCAGTTATACTACAAGAAGAAAGGGGTGGTGAAATTCTTTGCAACTACTTCAGAAGATGTCGGTCCATCAAATGAAGTTGTATCAGCTCCAGGGAGCTCAGTTTTTTTCAAATATTGACCTGAGATCGGGGTACCATCAGCTGAAGGTAAAGGAAGCAGATGTTCCGAATACCGCGTTCCGTACAAGATATGGCCATTATGAATTTGTAGTAATGGATTTTGGGCTAACCAATGCACCTGCTGTATTCATGGACTTAATGAATAGAATTTTCCATGAGTTCTTGGATAAGTTTTCGGTGGTTTTCATTGATGATATTTTGGTGTTTTATAAAAGTAAAGAGGAGCATGAAAGACATTTAAGGGTTATCTTGAAAACCTTAAAAGAAAATAAACTGTATGGAAAACTCAGTAAGTATGAGTTTTGGTTGCAACAAATTTCATTCCTTGGTCATATTGTTTCTAAAGATGGGATAACTGTTGATCCTGCAAAAACAAAGGTTGTTGAAGAATGGCCAAGACCCACAAATGTAACTGAGATTCGTAGCTTCCTTCGTTTGGCAGGATATTACCGAAGGTTTGTTAGAAAATTGTCACGGTTATCTAGTCCAATGACTAAGCTAACTCAGAAGGGTGTTAAGTTTATCTGGACAAAAGAATGTGATGATTGTTTTCAGGAATTGAAAAGAAGATTGGTGAATGCTCCAGTTTTGGCACTACCTTCCAAGAATGGTGAGTTTGTTATATACAGTGATGCTTCATTGAAAGGACTTGGTTGCGTCCTAATACAGAATGATCAGGTAATTTCTTATGCTTCACGACAGTTGAAAACTCATGAGGTAAATTACCCTACACATGATTTGGAATTAGCTGCTATTGTTTTCGCTTTAAAAATTTGGAGGCATCATTTGTATGGAGTAAAGTGTGAAATATATACTGATCACAAAAGTTTAAAGTATATATTCACTCATAAAGAGTTAAACATGAGAGAGAGGAGATGGCGGGAATTAATCAATGATTATGATTGTACAATTCACTACCATCCGGGAAAAGAAAATAAAGTGGCTGATGCTTTGAGTCGAAAAAGTAATGCTTCATTAGCAATGTTGCATTTGGAACGTCATCCTTTGGTTAAGGATTTAATGAACTTTGGCATAGAAGTTGTTGGTGTAGGAATTTCTTCTGTTTTGTTTCAGGTATCAGTGAGATCATCTCTATCAGATGGAATCAAGAAAGCACAGAAGCAAGACAGTGAGTTGCAGAAAAAGGTAGAGCTGGTTCAGAAAGGTAAGTTGCCTGAATTCAACATTGATAATGATTGCGTTTTGAGATTTGGGAAGAGATTGTGTGTGCCTTGTGATTCACAGTTGAAGAGAGAGTTGTTATGTGAAGCTCATAGTTCACCGTTTTCAGTTCATCCTGGTAGTACTAAGATGTACAGAGATCTGCAGGAGTATTACTGGTGGGATGGAATGAAAAGAGATATTGCTGATTTTACTGTGAAGTGTTTGACATGTCAACAGGTTAAAGCAGAGTGGCAGTTACCGAAAGGGATGTTTCAGCCTTTACCAATGCCAGAGTGGAAATGGGAGAATATATCCATGGACTTTGTTGTGGGATTACCGAAGACATCTCGAGGTAATAATTCAATCTGGGTTATTGTTGATCGCTTGACTAAATCTTCTCATTTCCTTTCTATACGAGATACTTTTTCCCTAGATAAACTTTCCCATTTGTATCTTAAAGAGATAGTCAGGTTACATGGAGTTCCCCTATCCATTGTATCTGATCGTGATCCCAGGTTCACATCTAACTTTTGGAAAGTCCTTCAGAAGTCGTTGGGTACTGAATTAAATTTTAGTACAGCTTTTCATCCTCAATCAGATGGGCAGTCAAAACGAACAATTCAGACATTAGAGGATATGATACATTCTTGCTCTATGGATTATCAGGTAAGTTGGTACCAACATCTTTCTTTGGTTGAATTTTCATATAATAACAGTTTTCATTCCAGTATACAGATGGCACCATTTCATGCATTATATGGGAAGTGGTGTCGAACTCCAGCTTTCTGGGATGAAGTGGGTGAAAGGAAGTTGATGGGACCAGAATTGGTAAAAGAGATGGCAGAAAAAGTTCAGCTGATTCAGAAGCACATGAGAACAGCTCAGAGCAGGCAGAAGAGTTATGCGGATAACCGGAGGAAGGATCTATCTTTCGAGGTAGGTGATCATGTTTTTCTCAAGGTTTCTCCTTGGAAAAGTGTGATGAGATTTGGTAAGAAAGGAAAGCTGAGTCCAAGGTTTATTGGACGATATGAAATTCTGGAGAGAGTTGGATCAGTTGCATACCGGGTGGCTTTACCTCCGAGTTTATCTCAGGTACACAATGTTTTTCACGTTTCGATGTTGAGAAAGTATATGCCAGATCCATCTCATGTTTTGAGTCCAGAGGTAGTTCAGCTGGAAAAGAACCTATCTTATGAGGAACAACCGGTCCAGATTCTTGACCACAGGGAGCAGGTGTTACGGAATAAGGTGATTCATCAGGTAAAGGTTTTTTGGAAAAACCACATGATGGAAGAGGCAACATGAGAATCTGAAAATGCAATGAGGGATAAGTACCCCCATTTATTCGATAAGTAAATAAATTGCGGGGACGCAATTTTCAAAAGTGGGAAGGATGTAACATCCCAAGTAAGTAATTAGTAATAGATATTTTTATCTATGTCTATTAATGAATTAGATAGTGTTTTAGAGGCTTAAAATGAAAATAAATCCAATCTTAAGCATGGAATACACTAATATTTTTCAAAGATTGTTTTACTGCCTTTTGATGGAAAACCATTTTTAAATCTATCTTTTGACAATTTTATAAGCTATTTTTTTTAAAATAAACTTATTCTTTATTATTGGGACATCAAAATTTACTTTTTGTGAATTTTTGGTATTTTTCAGACAATGTTCAATTTTTAATGAATAGTGAAAAATACTGCATTTTACATCAAAACTGCTTTTTAATCTAATTTATTTATATTATTAGATTATCTTTTGAATTGGTTTTGAAGTGAAATTAGAATATATTTTTACCATTTAATCCAATGGTGGTCATTGGAATCAATTTCACTTTGAAATTGGACTTAAAGTGGTGTCAATCTTTTGATACTTATTGTTTCATAAAAACACGTTATTTGTCATGACATCGAGAATTAATTATTAAATTAATTAATGTGACTTATATGTTTTGAATTTTGTAAAATAGAATTCATTTTTGAATTCGTAATATCAAATATATCTTAGGGTGAATTTTTGGTATTTTTCTGAAAAACTTCAATTTTTGATAAATAGTGAAACCACTAAGTGGTAATTATAAAAACTGATTTTTCATTTAAATGAAATTTTACCACTTATGTGTTTTGAATTTCAAAAATCCGACATACATGGTTGTCATTAAGAATTAAAATTTGGTTCAATGAGATTAAAATATTTTTTTGGTGAATAGTAACTCTTAAGTTCTTAATCACGATTAGAGGTAATTAGTGTAGTTTAAGGTAAAAATAATGCTTTAATAAAATGAGATGAGCTTGACACATGTCCTACCCTCATTGTATGTGTCATGTACGACCAAGAAAATCCATGGGTCAACTTGGGGACCCCATGGAGCCACTTTGGTTGGGAAATGACATAAATAACTTTTTATTTAATGTAAAAGTAAAAACGACACAAACATGAAATGTTTTATTAAAACAATTTTTACATGGGGTTATAAAGATCATATTTTTTATTATAAATATTAATTGGAAATCTAAAAAGATTTCCTACATCATAGTATTTTTTTTATAATTTTTAGACTTTAAATAAATTAAATTATTTATGACATCATGATGATGCAGCGATGACCTCATTATTTAACGATTTAAATAAAATGGAATGATAATGTAAACTCTAAGATATACACATGGACAAAACCTATTGGATGGGTTGATTTCTAAGCCTTATCACCTTATCCTAGAAACACATCAATGTGGGACCTCTTAAATCCAAATACCATTTTAAAATAAAGTGACTTTTCTTTACCTTCCAAGAGTGCCCCTCCTCTCCTCTTATAAAAGGCCCCCACCTCTACCTCCTTACCCACACTCCCAAAGCCTTTTTCTCGGCCAAACCCTTCCCATTTTGTCTCTCCACTTCCCTATCTTACTCCTTAAAGCCTCAATTTGTGTATAAGTTATCCCAAGGAAGCCTTTGAGCTCAAGTCTAAGAGAGTACCCGATTTTAAGGTAATGTCTTCTTTTGAGTCCTTTTGTTTGATTTTTCTTCTCCAACCCCCTAAAATCTTTTTATTCTTTTCTTTTGTAACAACTACATTATCCTCAATATACTAGGATGTTTTTATAAGAAGGATTCGAGCTACACTTACACACACCTACATCTAATGGTTAAAGGACATACTGTTTCCGTGGATGGTGAATTTATGCCTCCCGAAACGATGATTGTTCAACATTCTTTTAACACCTTCAAAGGTGGCCATTAGGATGTCACTATATTTATATATGATATATAATATGTTTATGTTTTTATTAAGCTTCTGTATTTTTCATTTTGGGCATACCTTTATGGTTTCCATTATGGATAAACGCGATATCTTCATTTAAGGAAGTGCGGACTACCGCCCCCTCAAAGTGATTTGATTCATTTAATATCATATTTGGGACGTATAAAGGATGGAACTATGATATTATATATGATATTATACTGGAATTATAATATACCTTTATATCATTATCATTCCATTCTATAAAATACGAAATAGAAATGAAAGTAGCGTTCATGCGTACGTACGGCTTACCGTCTCCATGAACGGTGCATTTCATTTCTTACCTCTAAACGATTATGTAATATTATAAAATGCATGTATATACTGGATATATATGATATATACATCATGATTATAATTCTGGATATAATGGATACATGAACAACTTTTAATTATAAAGGGTTTATTTTTGACTCAAGTACCAATGATCGTTAAAACGACCGTTATTAACTTAAATAATTACATAGTGTTAATGACATGGAAATAAGTGATATAAAAGGAATAATGAACTTAAAAAATGTTCTTAAGAAATTAGAAATTAACTCAAGTTTATTATTCAGGACATTAAAGAACGATCGAGTAAAGTCGGACCTGATGTATGGGACTTCGTCTCAATCTCCTTTCATTGAGGCATATTTTGTTTTATACACAACCTTATTTTATATGGTGTATAAACCCCTTTGACTTTTAAGTTTATTCAAAAGGAATCTTTTTTATATGAAGCTTTTACTAAATGACAAAAGGGAATGTTTTTGTCGTACGTATGCGGCGACAACGACTTCTCCACCGCCGTGACCATTATTTGAGTTTCGGATTCCTCTACAAGCCATACCTCTTTTTTTAAAAGAAAAATAAATACCATGCTTTACTTTTCTTTTATTTTGGTATTGAAAATGGTTTTCATAATGTTTTTATATCAATGTTTTGTATTGATATCTTCTGATTGAAAGGTGGAAATATTATGTTTCCTTTATGCATGTTTTATGTGATACGATTATGTTGAGGTTCTTGGGCATTATTATGAAGACGGGTGGTTCCATGATAAACTAAGGGCGGGTGAGCCCGATATAGCTCTCCAATGCATTGGGTAATGTTAAGGAGTGTAACTTTATGGTTTCTCTGAAGAGATTTAGGGAATATACTGTGATGGGTATTCCAAACGTAACCAAGAGGGTTACTCCCTACGTAAGAATGTTATGAATGCCTCAAGTTACCTTTATGTCTTATGATTTCTATGATTTATTCATGATTTGATGAGGTATGTTAAAGTTCTTATGTTTTATGGGTAAAGTATGATTTCATTCTTATGTATATATGTACCCATGTTTCCTTTCCATATTTTTATATCCCTTACTGAGCTTTTTATGCTCATCCCAAGTTTTTTTGAAATGTTTTTCACAGGTCAAGGGAAAGGTACATGATATGATGATAGTGTCAAGGAAGTGTCAAGAAAGAATCCATGTTTTATTTTAAATATTTTTCCATTGATGGGAAAGAATAATACTATCTTTATGTAACCACTTTGTTTATATGTGGAATGTAATGCAAGTTTTATGATCTAATTCTCTAAAACTCTAAACCCGAAAAGATCCTCAATGTGTAATCTTGTAATAACTCAAGATTAAGTAAGGTTTAAGGCTAGGGCATTATAGTTCCAATGTGTTGGACCCATTATAGAGAATTTTTTCTTTGATTCGGTAATTTAAATTTTCAATAACAACTCATATGATGTCTTCCAGATAGATTGAAATGACATTCTACATAACCTAAATACGTTCTTAGGATATAAAATGGATCATTGAGGTGTTTTTTTGTGCATACAGTTTACCCTCGTAGATCAAGGTTGGAAATTGAAACCTTTATTTGAGGTGATATATTCAGGTCACTTTGTAAGATTCATATAGATACATAAATTGTTATAGGGAATAAGAGCCTCAAGAGAGTATTACTACATATAGATGCCTAGTGAGTGTCATTACATAATATTTTATATGATCATATTATGAGCCTTTAGGAATTAGTACCTTATGAACATTCTCATAGAGGATCAGGTCCTATGTAGGCTGATTCATGAAGGTTTTTTACCATCATAGGTCAATGTTATATGTAATTCCCTTGGTGGGAGGCTAAACTTTGGGCTAAGTGGGTAGAACTAGTGACCCCGAAATGATACATGATATATGGGGCTTAGTGGGAGACCTATATGCCCTTATTTGTGACTCTGGACCTTTTTTCAATGTTGGTTTGATTGAGGGATACATGTGAGAGGGGTTATGTCGGGTTTATGGAGGATTTTGAGGTATTGATTTTGGTTGTATGCTCGATTTAAGAGTGATATGATGTAGGTCCTCATGTTTTTTGATATAGGAATGATTAGGACATAGGATTCTTGTATAGAACCTCTAGATCAGGTGTATAGATAATTTATTTGATGAGTAGGACTATTTTGGATCCTAATACTATTGACAAATGGGTTTTTTTAGTATCTTGTTAGAGTGTGGGTAGATGCTCGTGGTTATATAACACAGGTTACACGCGGTCATGGATATAAATCATGGGATAGGTGAGGTGTGTAATTTTGACGAGAAGTTCCATGGGATCTTATGGATTAATGAAACTGACATTCCAAGTAGTATGTTCATCTTGGACTTATTGATGAATGAATCATGGGAGCATGATTCTTGGGATGATGATTGAGTGGTATGAGTTTTTAAATCTGTTGTGTATGAAATTTTTTATATATATGATATAAGTGGTACCATTTAAATCATAAATAAGTGATGGTTGTGTTTGGACCTAAGATTGATGGTTGTAAAGAAATGATGTGGGAATGTTTTCATGGAAGTTTTTATGAGATGGTAAATTCCTTTCCATGGTAGAGGATACATTGAGAATAAGATTTGTGCCATGACTTTATTAACTCACGGCTATACCAGGAAGCACATTTTCAGGACACATAATTTCAAGAGGTGGTTAAATTAATATATAAACTATTTTTATATGATAAGGGATTGGGATGGAGATAAATTCCTATCAATAAAATTTAGTGTACTCCTATTTTAGAGATGATCGTTCCTTATATATTAACATTGTCTTGAGTATGCTGAGAGAGAATTGATTGTACATTGATCTATCTGTATATATTTTGGGTTGATGAGAAACCTATTGAATCTATGCATGAGGATAAGTATAATATAATATATATGGTTGTTGTGCATCATTTTCCATTTGAGGGTGGTGAACATCATTGCGAGTTATAATTTACTTTTTTTTCATGGAAACCATTCTCAGGGAGTTGGAATGGGATATATTTTGAGTTGATGCTCAGGAATTTGTGGGTTTCTTTCCCAGCTAGTGTTTATGTTCAAAAAGGTATGAGTCATTATCTACATTGATTAGAAACTCATTTCAAAGGTTTAGAGATAAGGATGCTCCTATGGTGGAGAGTATAATTTCGGTCACCCTTTTTAACCCTCAAATGAGAATGGTAATGGGACTATAAGGTTGGTCAATGGATGGTGGTTTAGGTTTGTCATGATATAGGATAAATGGACCTACAAATTATAGGATTACTTTATTGTATAACAGATATGTGTTCATGTTTTGGAACAAAAATAGATTGAACATGGTATTTTTTATAAGAAATTTCACATGGATTTAGTTACGGATGCTAGTGATCATGTTTAGTGATGATCACAGTGTGAATTTGGATAAAGAGATCAGGATTAAGTTTTATAAGTTGTTTCAGCTACATGAGAAAAGAGTTTTAAAGAATATTCATCTAGAGTTGGTTCGGTTTGAACTCATTTTTATAGTTGTATACAGTCGAGGAGGAACTTCTAGTGGAATGTCGTTGGGATATGTCAGGTGACATGCAATAGTCAAATAGAGCATTTAAAGGAAAATAAATCCTGACTAGGTTTATTGTTGTGTATTGGAGTTTTCCTTATATATCTTGTCAAGGATTGAGGGTATTATCCTAATGTGTGATCAAATGATTAGATATGAGAAACATATCAGGAGTATCTTTAGGAAGATATATGTGTGCTTTTATAGGAAATTTGAATAATGGATATACCATGGTTTGAAATTTTCTATTTAAAGTAAGAACTTAAGTTGGGAGTGCTTTAGGTCAGTTTATGAGAGAGACAATGACATGATCATGTATCACATTAAATAGGATCAAGTAAGTAACGTGATGTTTTTTCAGCAATGGTTTTAAGTATTTGGATAAAGTTTTGGTTGGTTAGGCACCATGTCTTTAAATAGGTGTTGTAGGTTCATTGGGTGTCTAGAAATGTAGTGTGGTCATTTGAACAGAAATCTTAACCAAATTATGTTGGTTTTTTTATTTTCATTCCCACCAAGGCTTCTCGTGGATGAGAAGTTTTATGTTGGGGATGTTTTATGAACATTTATTTTTCCATGTGGTAAATTTCAAATGAATTTGTAATTTTTAATTATAGGATGGGTCAATTTTTTATCAGAGCATCAGAATGGGGATATGATGGTTGGAATACCCCTAAATATTATCATTAGATGTGGTTTAGAGATTCTAAGATAGATTATGGGTTTAGTGAGCATCGTAGGGTTTCAAGGATTGAAACTAGAATACTGGTAAGGTATAACCAATAGAGCACAATCGGCGCAGGGTTAGTATTAATCATGCGGCCTAACCGTATGGACCATTTTATAGAGGTTAGCTGTATGAGAAATCATGTTGTAGGATATGAGAAACCATACAGGGTTTTTAATTTTTTTACAATCATCTTTCATGTTGAGATAATGGTTTTATTAATTGTGTGATTCAACCATGTGAGATGGAGGTGTATAGGGGGTAGAAGCACCACACGGTTGGGGATCGGTTTTCCAAACAATGTGGCGGAACCATGGAATTCATTAAAAGGGTAAAATTACAATTTTTCCCTATGAAACTTAAATAGTTTTACCCCATTCCTCTACTTTATTTATCTAGGATCTCCCCCATGTGTACCATTCTTCTCCTCCCTTACTCAGTGGTAGTTTTCCCTTGTTCTTGGTTAAAATCAGGCACCTTAAGGTACATCAGAAACTATGAAGTAATCCCTCAACTTTGTTATTCTAAATTGTATTTTTTGTCCTCTTACTTTAAACATGGTTCCACCAGTTAGGGATTTTGGTCTTTATTTCATTGGATAATGGTGGAATTATCTACCATTGTTGGTGCTTTCAGTCTTTCGAAGAAGTGGATGAATCGATAGTTCATCTACACTTGGCATCATTCTCTTTCAATTATGTATACCTTATTTAGGTATTTTTATTGGGGTTTTGACCTAAAATAATTTAATTAAATAAATTTTTGACATCATTGGATATGGATTTTTTTTGAATGGCTTCGGGGCCACCCTTTGGGACTTATGGAAGTGGTTTTTCATATTTTCATCAAACGACAAGCATCCTAGTGAGATATTCTCTTTAATAACTTTTCATATTTCTTTTTATAATTGATTTTTAATGATATAAAAACTATTTTGGACTATAATAGAGCTTTAAAACGTTATGTAGGATCTTGGAAGTATATTTTTCTTTGGCTCGGACAATTATGATCATAGGTGGAGCTTCCGAGAGCTATGCATAAATGGTTTAAATGGTTTAAAGGTTTTTAATGGTAGGTTGTATTTTGATCCAACCCTAGGGAATTTATGCATCATTATTTTAGTATGTACATTATTGGGATTTTCCCTTATGGTGACACCCCCATTTCAGAATTATTCTTGATGATTGTTAAACTAAATGAGTTCAGCTATTTAGGACAGATGAATGAGAGGGGCGCTAAAAACTCATATGAACTTCCTTTATGTCTCTCCCTAAGAATATGATTGTGATCGAGGATCCCCTAAAGGATTACTTCTCTTTATTATTCCTATTGAGAACCCAAAGAGGGATTACCTTACATATGTATTGAATTATAGGATCCCAAGTGGGATGACTCCATTTACAAGTGAACCTCAAGGATCCTGAGTATGATTCATTTCCTAAGAAATAACCTCGGGGACCCAGGGGTTCCCCAATGATTGGTAGACCCTAAACTAATACTTCTTGGGTATGGGTATAGATGGTAGCATGTGGAACCTACAACCCACATTGAATATGTAATCACGTGAGGCTATTGTATTTGTGATTGGTTCTATGCATTTGGACACCATCACATTTGATTTTATAGAATTACATGGTTAATTATGATATAGATATGATTTGCATAGGTACCTACTCATATTTTTGTAGGTGAGTCTGATGTGATGCGACTTATGTTAGGGATGACCAGAGGTACTACCTGGGATCTAGGTTTTGAGACTGTAAGAATGAATATTATATTATTAAGATTCCCAAAGGTACTTCATAGGATCCTTATATTTAAAAATTTAGTAATGCATGGTTTCCCAATACCGAATTCATTAGATAGGATCATAGTCTTGATGAAAATATGTTTTCCCATGAGCGATAATTAGTCTACTGATATGGAATTCCTTGGACTAAATTATAGGCTAGATGGAATTTTATATGTATTAAGTGATACTTGGATTCCCATGTAGGAATGCCAATGTTAGAATATTAGATTAAATGGATTATATACATCATGAATGATACATGGATATCCATAAAATAATGCCTTAGATTGACTCATTAGGAGAATATATTTTATACACATGGAGTGATACTTGGATTCCAATGTTTGAATGACTTGGAAAGACTCATAGGGAATGTGATATTATTTAATTATTGATTATCATTATACACAAATGTTTTGGTTTCAACCCTTGGGACCTGATTTCATTTATTGAAGTAAAAGTATCGTATCTATAGTATTTCTAGTTTTTATATGGAATCCTTCATTACAAGGATTTTATGTGCATGTAGGAGAACTAAGGACTATGACATGTATCCCCTGATTGTGACATAGCTTTCTCATAGACATTCCATTGTTGGTTAAAGTGGGAATTGTCATTTAGGATTATAGATCCAGGGATTGAATGGATATATGGAGTCTATGTGGTATAAAATCTAGCTCAATGACTCTTTAAGAGAATTTCTATTCAATTGGGATCATGGTCCCAAGGATCTTCTGTGTGTTTATATTATTATTTTACTTATTTTTGTGTCTCAACTAGGTTAATATTATGAAGTGGGCATGAAATTATGATAATATTCCTCAGTGATAATTATATATTTAATTTATTTTTATTATTTATTTTTATTTTTATCCTAATTATTATCTCACATATATATAAACTTCATTTACTATCTATGTACGAGACTTCCATGGTGGTACTTGATAGATGTTTTTACTAAAAAACTGCTCGGGAAACCATTTCACTCAGGTATGTGGTTCAACTCGAAGCATGCAGTAGCACTCTTTATATTTTTTTTATTTTTCTATTTACTCATATAAATGTGATTATCCTAGTGGTTTCATAGTGATGTATCTATGAAATATTCATTCAGGACATTACTGTATTTATCTTATTATTATATCCTTGTTTATATTTACTTCTACCTCACTTTTTTTGTTACTACTCTAGATGATGTTTGAATATTTTTTCAGATTACTTACTCTAATATGGGGAAATAGTCTCTCCACTAACACACCCTATGATCTCACTTCTAGTAATCATCCTCTAGAACATGGGGGGATATTTTAGATGCCTTATGGACAACTGGCTCGTAGAACTGATTTAGTTGTTCTTGAGAATTGAGGTTACACTACATAAGACTCTTATGGATAATTCCCTTCAAATAAATGGATTTAAGCCACTAAAGAATTGATCAATTTTACTTTTTGGTAGAATGATAATAATAGAACCATAACTCACATGTCTTTAAAAATTTTCCTCATTTATACTCTAAGATTCATAAGATTCATATTTATTCTTCTTTATATCAATGAATTCCTTCTATATTTTTGTACAAATAATTAAAGGAAATTAATAATTGAATAATAAGATCTTTATACTCTTCCAATTCCATGGATTCAATTTAGTAATGTTGTGTTAGGTCCTGGTATTTCAAGGGGTTTATTTTCATTTTAAATTTGGGATAAAATATTCCTCAAAAGTTAAATAAATTTTTTTTTCCAAGAGTAAGGATGGTCATGATGGTTCCCTTGGGGTTTTGGGAATTTAAAAAAAGAAAGGTGTATTTCTTTATAAGTGGAACATTTTCTATATACTTTTACTAAACCGTGTGGGTGGCTAGGGGAAACTGTATGGAATTCCTTCCCCTTAGACAATGGTGGGTGAATAGCCTCTGCACATTTTTTGAAACTCTGTGGGTGTCTCCAGTATATTGTGAGGCCATGACCTATTGGAAAAAAGGTGAATACACTAACACCGCACTATTTTTTAAACCATGTAGGTGCCTCCCCAATGCCATGGAGCTTGGATAACTATTAAATAGAGGAAACCACACCATTGGTGTATAGTTTGGAAAACATTGTGGCCAAACCATGTTCCTCGTTATATGTGTGGAAACCCCCATTTTCCCACTCAAAAATTAAGGTTTATCCATTGAATTTCATCACTATTTTATCCCCATCATTCAATTGTGAGAACCAAGGGATTCCTCCCTCTCCATGGACATTTATATATTGATTAATATGTGTTTTGATTTCCATTTAGTGAGAATGTAATATTTGGATATATTTTTTACTATGTTTCCTTCCATATTTTGGAAGAGGCATTATTGGTTATCTCCTCACATTCCAAATATCATGAACCTATTTCCAAGGGTTCTTTAGCTTATTGTTTGAGGACATTTTAGTTATAATCATATCCTATGTTTGAAAAAGGGGTCGTCTATGTGAATGAGGTGGGTGGTATGTAATATTTTTTTCATATTCTATATATATTATATGTGTATTTAATTGTTCCAATTTACTTACTTTTTGTGTCTTCGTGTCTTTAGAAAATGAAATTAATTTTGGAATAAAATTGTGGTGTGAGGCACTTTACATACCTCATTGGGTTTTTTGATTATTTGAGACTAGATATAGGGATACCCATGGGGTATTCCAATTCCCTAAAAATGATCAAATTAATTGTTTAATTATAAGATAGAAATTTTTTAGAGAAAATGGGTCGAAATTATATTTTAAATATGGGCATCATTAAGGGATGATTGTAATATTTTATATCCTAGATTTGTGAAATTATTATAAGGCTTTTGAAATGTCTTAATTGATGTGTTTTTTATTTTTTATTTAGTTTTGGTTTTCAATGAAGGTAAAATGATGTTTTTAAATTTTGTAATGTTTTAAAAAGAGGTTTTGACCATAAATTGGGTTGTAAGTGGGTTTATTATTATATTTAAAATGATGGTTTGAACTTTGTTTTTGATTTACCCCTATGATAATTCCATGGTTTTTTATTTCAATACAATTTATGTAAATAGTTTTCCCTTGGACATTTTTTTATGTTAAAATAGAAACACCCTACTTTAAGGGTAGTTTTAGAATGTTTAAAGGAAGTGAGTGGATTTGTTAAGCCTATTAAAATGACTAAAGTGGGGTTTTATGAAATGAAATAAATTGGGTTGTTTATATGTCAAATGTTTTGAAATAATTTTAACAGATGTGTTATATGAATAAAATATGAAATGGATTGATTATGAAATTATTAAAAATGGAATTGACCTTATTAAGATGTTTTTTGGTTTTCAAGGTCTCTTGGGACCTTGGTAAATAATGAATTAATAAGGGTTTTATAATTGGTGTGGTAAATGTGGAAATTATTGATAATTTCATGATTCTTTAATATTGGAATAACCCTACTCATTCATAGTTTTTGGATGTTTGATGTACACTCCACTCCTTATCTGGGGAGGGGCATCTAATTATCCAGGAACCACAATGCACCATAGTTTTATAGGAAATACTTATAATTATATCTGCAAGGGTATGGAAATGGAATTACATATCATGGTTTGGATATTCGTACATGATGTTCCAAATTCCAGTTGGATGCTCGGACTGATTCTCCTTGTTTATGGACATGTGACCCCTTTGGTATATTGTTTATATGACCATATATTTCTAACAGAGTCGACTTGCTGGAAGGCTGATTCCGGGAAGGATTAATTTTAAAATAATTAATGTTAGGTTTTTTATTTTCAAACAGTTACTAATGGGTTTTTTCATGGAACCAGAAACACCTAATGGTTTTATATCCATGAGGGACCTAATTTCCAAAAGTAGTCACTCATTGGGGAGTTTGGCCAATGATGCTTAAGAACTCACATTGGTCAAGTGGATGGGAGGTTTTTCTCATCACACCCTTTTGGGGGGAATTATTTCCTACTCTATGACTCTCTTAAATATTTAATACATGTTCATGAATCCTTCATTAATCCCCAAGTATGATGCAAGTAACCCTTGAATTAAAAATAAATTATCATCATTTATGGGATTTAAAATCATATATATTTATCTAATGATATTCATGAGACGGGATATCTATATGTATATAAGGTTATACATCAATGGTATCCTCTTACATAGTGATTAGAGATTCATTGGTTGTTATTATGATGATGCTATTTTTCAAGCCACATAGTGGTTTTCTCTAGAGTGTATCATCTTTTAGGGAGACATGAGTTGTTTTGATGTTGGGATCATACCCATGGATTGGCTTCCTATGTATCCTTATTAAAAGAATCATAACCCATGGGACACATCATACATTTTAAGGTCATGTGATGAGGATAAAATCTTAATGTTTAGCGTCATGCATCTAGGACGACTAGGAGGAAGGTGTCTAATCAAAGTTTAGTGTGGGACTTATGTCATAGCGGCCCAGGGAACCTAGAAGGGATATGGATTTCTAGGTTTAATTATAATGTATTGAGAATTTATCCCATAGATAGTATGGTTGATTTTATATTTTTTGATTGGACCTCACGTAGGCTTCTTATGTATCCCGTTTAGATGGGAATCAGCACCCATGTAGTTCAGTTATGAGGACCCCATGCCTATGGAATCCCTCAGGATGGTCTCACAGGGGAGTATGAACCTTTAAGAGGATTATTTTGGGTCTTATTTCTAAATATTATTCCCTTAGGTGAGATTTTGGGGCTTATTCCAAGTAGGATACCCATATGTTGGTTTGGTTGGGGCTTACACTTTGAATAAGGCCCATAAGGTCTGGGATCATGTAGATTTCATGAACACCATCAACCTATAAGCTCACATTAGTAATTATTGGTGTGATAAATAAGAGGAAATAGTAGGTACAGGGGACCACACAATCTACTTTTCCCTTAGGTTTGATACATGGCCTTGAGGACCCATGCTTGTGGGGTCACTCTAAAGGAAGGAGAGAGGAAGATCTGAAAGAATATTCTTTATATAAGTATCCATCCAACTATGTGGATGTCATGATCATAGATATCTTATAAGTGAACAAGTCATGATGATTCATGAATGAATGTGAGAAACAATAGGAAGTGGAATATTCAGAAAACCACACACTCATTCTCTACTAGTGTTAGAGGATGGGACGATGGGACGATGGGAGAAGAAAAAGGGACTTTGATGCACTTGTTCCCTATACCATTGTGTATACAAGATATCATGTTTTAACTACCCATATAGACACCACCCTCAATGACTAATGAGAATCAATATTATAACCTCCAATAAGAAAGTTATGGGTCTTACTCTAGGATTTATTCCCTGAGATTGGTTCCACCACAGGAGAGGAGGATTTCATTCCATGTCAAATGGAACTGCAAGTGTGATCCTCCTCTTACCCATCTAGAACTGTAGGCTATGGTTATTATATTTGAAAAGGTAATGACATGGTCCTATCCCTAATTCCCATGATTGGGAACTCTGTGACACCTAAAATAGGTCTGGGTTCCTCGTGACCACGGGAATGAAAATGCAAATGCCCCCTAAGGACCCTAACCACTAGATGGGACAGGTGCAGGAAACCTCTGACTGTAAAAATGAAAATCCAAATGGGGGACATGTTGGTGAGCCCCTACTCATGGATTTATAAGTCCATAGGCATTGGTGGGGGTATAAAATTTCCCCCCCCCCCGATTGATGGATCCAGAGGAAGAGGATTCCTTCCATTGGTGGCTTCAAACTAGACTAAAAGAGGGTCTCAAATAGGTCTTAGCTTTGAGGGAATAGGTGCCTAGCACAGGGCCTGTAAGGAACTGGAAGTGATTAATATAGGGGTATAAGCCTATGAGAGTTGGTTACGCCATGGGAAATAGACCACCTAGTAAAAAAGACTTGGGATAGTGTTCATCCTAGGAACTGTGGGTCTCCACAGGTGCCTGTGGATGGGTCTCGTGCAGGTCCCTAGTAAGGGAAAGGGCCTCAAATAAGTGTTTTTTTACTAGAGGATAATGGGTCCTTGTGAAGGTTTCATGTGTTTCAGAACCTGAAGGGAATTTTAACTCACTTATCTCATTCAATTCTCTCTTCTATTAGGTTTTTGAAAGCTACCTGAGGAATTTTTGGAGACCTTGGCGAAGGGGCTGCGTGACCCGAGTTTGGGTGATTTTTTTTTGATTTTCCAGTTGTGAAAATTAGGAGACCTAGGGTCCTATTTATAGTAAAATATGGGACCTTGGATAAATTGGGATTCTCATGTAGTTCATGGTCATAATTTCTCAATGTAGTTATCCCATGTAGGGGTGTACTTCTTTTTAGTTCCGCACAGGGAGGCTGCACACAGGCCAGTTTGGGAAAGTCCTGTAGATTAACTAATTCACATATTCTTAGTGATCTTTACCACTTTAACATGATTAAGTTACTCTTCATAATATTTTCATCCCCCTTGAAAAAATGTAGTTTCAAAAAAATCCACCCTTAGGATTGGACCCAATTGAAATAAGAGGGTCTAGTTCTGAGGTAGAATGGGGAAAATATTATGAAGGGGGTGCTGGACAACCATGAAAGCCATTGGCATAGGTTGATAGTGTAGGCCCAGACACAAGTATAGGGTGCAGTTCCACCACACGGCTTAATGGAATATGTTTTATGAATAGTCTGGTGGCATCTATAAATACCACTAGCCCCTTTTTCGTTTTTCTCGCATTCTAGGTTGGTGATTTTTTTGCAATCACTGCTCAAGTAGTCCACTCAACTCAATTGTTCTTCCATTTTTGCGATGTCTCCAAAAACTTTTCCTATGGTATGATCACTTGATATATGGTTATGTGCGGGTAGAACCTGATCAAGGTTCCTTTTCTAAGGACCTAATCATGGGGATTTATTGTGCAACCTCTTCGAAGGGTGTGCACATGGAACATGGCCGAAGAACCTATACGAGGACTTTCATTTTCCAAAAATTTAAATTCTCCCAACTCAAAATTTTAGCTTTTATAAGTCAATATTTTATCTTAATGGGGGAACTTGGTTCTTTTCTGTAAGTTTTCAATTGCCACTTTGATGAATTCTACTAAAAAAGATATTTCATGTTCTTCAAAGATGATCAAATTTGTTTGTTCAGATTACTAAAACTTGGTTTAGACTACTCTTATAGATTTGAAAAAGTATTTGGAATTGTGTAAATACGAGTAACCACAAAGGTATTAAATTCCATTGTATGATCATGGAATTTTGAGGGGCACTTTTAGCCCTGGGTTTTAGAGATACTTCTCAAAGTCCTAGTTTTTGAAGAAAAAAAACTTCTCTTCTAAAAATATTTCTTATAAGGGTGTGTACATTAACAAATGAATGGTTCCCACTAGCTATATCATGCATCACAAAAATTAAATTTTTGATATTAATCCACACATCCAAGAATTGAAGCCTCATTATTATGACTTGACTTTATGCTCTTCTCAGATAGATCAAATGCAAGGTTGGAAGGGGCAGGGACTTATTCTCCAAAGGGGGAGTTAGGACAGAGTGGATATGGACATATTGGGTGTTCCAAATGTGTGAATAATTAAAAAGGGAGTTTCAAGATATCCACATCTATTAGGATATTTGTGTAGGGAAAAACTATGTCTATAGGAACCTGGATAACATCCCCAAACTGTTGAGATGATGAAGTCTATAGACAAATCCGTTTCACTTGACACATGGTGATGTTTGCATCATCCTGTGGGATATCTACAAACTTTTTAGGGGCCTCATTCTTGGGGAAATGTATAATGAGTTTATCCAATTAAATATAACATGGGATGACACTCAAATTTTTCATTGTTTGATTCATGTGAATAACAAGAGGGGCTATTTTAGAATTTTAGGACTATTACAAGTGTTTTGGGGGTGGATTGCATTGCATTTCAGTTCATATATGCTGATGATCCCAATTAAAATCTATGACAACCAATTCCACCCATTTGTTCAAGATGTATCTAGAATCTATCCTTTGAGCCTAACATATGATGACGTGATGAGGATGCTAAATGTGTTGGGAGAATTCAACTTCTTCTATTCTAGTAACCCACTGAAAGGGATGTTAATTGATAATGAAAATGAAAATAATTATGAACTAAGGTCATACATAATATAATTAAGAGACAGTGTACTGGTGGCTTACATTGATAGTGAAATAATCTGTGAGTCTTATGAACTATATCAGTTTTCTCTCTTTTTCAAATGTCTTAAATGGTCATGAATGTTTTCCTCTATGCATTTTAGGCTTGACAAACATCTGTTGGTAGCCTAAAAGTTATGGATACTGATGGCCATTGAGGTATCCAAAATTTCAATCATGCTTCCTCTATTGGATGCATCAATACATCTAGAGGCTTGGTATTCTAAGTTGTAGAACTTTTCATACCATTAGGTGGTATTTAAAAAAGGTGTTTATTAGGTTGCATCCATGAAAATTGATGGTTGTTTTATGCAGGGTAGAAAGGATCAAACTGAGGATGTTGATAATGAATATCTATATCCATCAATGTGATCTCGATCAAAGACCATTGAGTAGTCTAGGGTTGAGAAAACCACAATTTCAACACCAAGGTAGTCCAGTATTCACCGTTATGAGGAGGTTCCTACTTCATCCACTAATTCTCCCATGAAATAAAAGAGTCCTGAAGATTCTTCCAATTCGAAAGGAATTAGGTCTTCCTCAAAGATAGCTGCATCATATCCAAATTTTGTATAGACCTTAGCAATCCTGGATTGGGAGAGATTAAGTTGAGATGTCAGATATTCATGTAAGTTTCTCCAATATGGCCTATGAATCTCAAAATTGGTCATTATCAGAGCACCTGCTAATCTCCTCCCTAAAAATTATCTAGCTGGGGTGAAGAAATATATTCATGATCCTAATGATTTTATATATTCAACAACAGATCATATCTCGGTCACAAAGTGAGTGATTGTCATTCATGACCAAGGATATAATGAGGGTGTAGCTGGTCATCTTGAAGAGGAATTGGATGACTAATTTTTTCCTGCTAATGTAATTTGTTTTTATCTCTTCCATCCTCCATTATTAATCTGGAGGGGGATTAATTTTCAATATATAGGAGAATAAGAAGAAGTAGAAGGAGAAGTTATAGAGGTGCTTAAATCACCAATGTATAGACCCATGGGCACCCCCATCAAGGAAGTGGACGAGGACCTTAGGTCTCCAGAACTATCTCTAGATTATAGTACCATGTTGAAAGATATGGTGAAAGGAACTCCGAGATCATCACCAAAAGTCTCTATTACTGAGAGGACTGAGGTGGACCCTTCACCATCTCAAGAGATGAAGAGAAAGAGGGAATTAAAGTTGGATTAGTGCATGTGTTGTAGTAAGTATTCATGTATTCATTATATTTCATTATTTTATTGATATAATCTTTTTTTTGTGATTGAATTTTTCATAATCTTAATTACTTTTCTCCCTCAAGGTATTTGGCACTGATCCTTCAAGGATTGAGGAGGATGCCCTAGGGTAGGTACAGACCCATGCTGGTGAATCTATAATTTTGGTAGATGAAGCATCAAGAGATGAATCTATGTCCACCCCCATTCCTATAGATAGGTGAGAGGTTCATGGTAACATCAGACATAATCCTTTTTTATTTCATTTGTTTTTTTTTTACTTTCCTCTTCTCATAATATTTTAGATCCATTTATTATATTGGAGGACCTTATGATAGTCAACACTATTCCCGTTATCACTTCATAAGGGGATGAAAGAGATCATAGATGGTTCGATAAAGGTGTTGATGGTGAAACTAACTTTGTATGGATTGATGATGTTGTTCCTACTAAGTAGTCGGTAGAGGGGATTGATGGCAGAGCCAATTTGGGTCTCATGAAACATGCCTCATATGTCTCTACTGGTGAGGTTGTTATGAGACTTTAGGCTACGTGTCATGAATTGATGAATATAATTAATCTAGACATTGATATTACAGGTTCCCTCAAGGATTTTGATGATTTACCTAGATAATTAGACTAATGTGAGTTTTTTCATTATTCTAATATACACAATTGTCTTTCTTTCACTATATTCTTCACATCTAAGATCAACTTGTGTATCTTTGTCTACGGAGAAAATTCACAAGGTTCATTATGAACAAGGAATTTAAGTCCATCCTACTAATATTTTAAAGGGATTAATAGATGATAATATAGTTTTGGTGGATTTTTTAGATCCTCTTATCCTTGTTTCTGAGAAAATTCATGAGGATGCTCCTCATTGGGTGGTCCCCACTCTGAGATTTGAGGGTGGAGGTGTTAGAGAGGTATCGATTCCAATGGTAAACCAAAAATTGAGTGAGTTTCATCAACTATTTTTGTCATTTTATTGCCTTTCATTCCTTTTGACCACCTGATGTTGATGAGGAGTGTCAAATTTTATTCAATTCTATTAGCTTTAGTGACTAGGCATGAGATGGGGTCTTATATGCTAGTTCTACCAACATCAGTAGATGAAATTGAGGCTATTTTGGGGTGAGAGTAATAATTCATATAATTGATTGAATTGATACTAGATTATGCATCTCCCTCTAAGAGTGGATTTGATTCTAATCTAGATACTTATGAGGCTTTTGGAACTACATGCCTTTTGGTCTTGCAAAATATCTATAAGATAATCAGAGAGACGCCTCTTCAAGTAATACTATCAAAGATTCACCAAATTCCATTCAAGAATTACATGCTAGGATATGGAGAACTTAATTACCAAAGATCCATAATATGGTTAATGTAATCATCTGTAAATGTGAAGGGGGTTGAATATTGTAGTAGGTTAAGGCGTAGTTGGTGGGTCACTTTCAAGAACTCAGAGCTTCCATAATCCAAGTTGAGGTCAGCCACTCTCATAATGTCAAGGGGTACCAATCCCTCCTTGATGAGAAGTATATCTAAATAATTAACCTCAAAGAATAATTAAATTCCTCAAAGGAAAAAAGTAGTCCTACTTCACCAATCCCTGGTGGGGATTTTTCACAAAGAAGAGATAATGTCAGCACCGAGCAAGAGAAACTCCAAAAATGTGAGGAGGCTTATACTACATAAATGGATGAGATATGGGAAGATGTGTATATTTATCAAGGAATAGTTCAACATCTCAAAGGGTATTTCAAGGGTAAAGTGTAAAATTCAACAGAGAAGCTCCAACATGTAGAAATTCCCCTTCACATTGAAACATAAATTAAAAGGATTATTTTTTCCTAATCACTCTTTCTTTAATTTACCTCCTTATTATATTAGTAATAAAAAACTGAAAAATGACCCATTTTATTGAATTTCATTGTGATATAATTACAATAACCAGGTTGAGATAGTTCTATAATTGTTTCTTAAGTTGGTCGGCCTAGCGAGAATAGTTTGAATATTTCTATTATTGTATAAACAAACCCCACAAACTTTCTATATTCTTATGTCATCATCCTAAAAAAATTCCTAATTCCAAAATAAGTAAGACTTAGTAGGAAAGACTTGAATTTTGATTTGAATTCCCTTTTCAGTTTTTCCTCCTAACAATTTTTTTGCCTCTTTTTTTATTATTTCTTAGTTTTTTTGTTTAAAACACATGGTGTACAGGCCTGGTTAGTTGAGACTCAACTTTTTTCCAAATATCCCTTTTTGGGTTTTCCACATGGTGAGTATTATGTCTGTTTTTTTGGGAAATTTAATATTGTGCATGTTAGACTAATGATATTGGTGTTTTAGGTCAAACTTATTTGACTAAAGGTTGTGAAATGATGACCCAAATAGGGCTTGTAGGATGAGAATGTTCCAAAAAATATTTAGATACCTGATGGGGAATCTTGTTAAATGATTTTTTGGTTTCTAAATTTAAATCATGATATTCAAGAATAGAGGACGTCCCTCCTAAAGATGAAGTTAAAATTGTTTGAAAACCCTATTTTTTGGGAATCTTTATGCATAGCCAACTGGGGCATGTTTATTCATAGTCAATAGTGGTAACCTTTAGGTGAATAACATGTTTGGTGGGATACTTTATACAAATCCAGATGGGGTGTGTTTCAGCATAGTTAGGCAAAGGAGTTCTCAGGAATTCTAAAATTCTATTGCAGATATCCGAAGGAAGTTTATAAAGATTTGGATTTCTCAAGACCATGGTGGGTGATTTTATAAGGGAATATATATAATAATTAAGGGATAATTTTTTTGGCATTGGAAATTTATGGGAAACTGCTCCTATAAGAATTTGTCTTATTTGAAGGAGGGTACATTTGTTGGATGACTGATTCCAAGGATGGGGAGGCCCATTCCTATCATAGATTGAAATATCATACAGTTTAACATCATTTGACTAGGATATTGACCATGTAGTTTAACATATTATAGAAAGGAGGGTGCATACAATTTAACATCTTGTTACTAGGACATTATGATATATAGTTTAAATTTTTACAATAAGAAAATTGTGTTATGCAGTTTAAATTCATACAATAAGGACATTGTTCTATGTAGTTTAAATTCATACAATAAGTAAACTATAGGGGATATGATTTAAAGTAAATAGATTTGAACAAATTTTTAATGATTCTCCCATTCTTATTAAAGTATCCAAGAATATAACATAATATTCGAGCAAGAAGAGGATAATTTTGTAAGTTGTGACCTATTGATCTTCATATCTTAGGAGTGGTATGAAGGATGGGATTCTATAAATAGATGAGGTCTCTCCTGTGGAAAAAGTTATTACTGAATGAAAAACCTATTTTGTGGGATATTTTATGAAGACCTAACTGGATCATGTTACAACATAGCCGATAGTGGAATCCTTCTGATGAAAACCCTGTTTTTGTGGTGTGCATTATACAAATTCAACTAGGGAGTGTTACTGCCTGTTAGGAAAAGAAGTTATCATGAATTAGAAATTTTATTGTTGATGGCCGAAGGAAGTTTATGGATATTATAATTTCCCTGGACATAGATTCTGGTTTGTTGTAGGAAAGTACCAAAATATAGAAGGATCATTCTAAGTCAAAATTATTCAATGATTGGGGGAAAAGGTCCCATGTGTGGTTCTGACCCAAATGTGGGAACTATGTTGTTTATAGTTTTAGGTCATGAACCTAGTACCATAGTATTATGGAAATTATAGGTGATATATGTCTAATATACCAAGATCATTTCAACATACTTTATACATGAAATAGGAAATTGTAAACCATGGTCTTTGGTGTTTTTAGACTAAGAAACATTACACCCAAAAAATATGAGAGGGATGACTGCATACTAAATTTGAATCACATTTTCCAACATAATTTCATGAAATCTTACAAGGATATAAGAGGATTCTCCAAATGGTGAACTTAAAACTAGTTGATAGACCTCTTTTGTGTGATTTTTTATGAAAAGATAACTGGGTTGTATTACTGCATAGTCAAACAGTGGTATCCTTTGGCTAAAAACTATTTAGTGGGATACATTATGAAAATCCAACTAGGGTGTGTTACATAATATCCAGGTGAAGGAGTCCTCATGTTTCAAGAAATTATATCATTGGGAGCCAGAGAAATATTACAATGATCTGAAAGTACTGTAGAGTAAGAGTATGACGTGTCAAGGTGATATTTTTAAGAAAAAACAAAGCATTTGGACTGATATTCACCATGAAGTGTGGAGTCCCTTAAAAATATCTTAATCATATTGAGAAGGGGGGTATCTTTGTTTCATTGGTGGACCCCCTGATGAGGTAACCTAAATTAAGATCTCCTACACATATATTTTTTTGAACACTAGATAGAGAGAAGTTTAAAGTTTTTTTACTAGGACATTAATTATTTATTTTAACGTCATGTGTTAAGGATGAAGGTTACTTGATGTCATGGTAGTTGAACTGGGGTATAGGTATCAACCATCACTACATATCTTGTTGGATAAATAAAATATCCACACATGGTTCTAAAATAAAGATCCCCCACACTAATTGAAATCATATGTGAAGGAAATAGGGGGTTGAATATGGGCTCATGCATAGGGTTAGAACACTTATTGGATCATCTCAAGTAGATCTGACTCATACATAGAAGAGTGGGGGTATTTTCAACATCATGTTGAGACTGGGTATAGGTTATAATATCTAGATGAATCTATGTATCTCATTGAAATTATAATCAATCCACATGTGGTTCTCAAGTAAACTGTGTATTTTTTTGTCATGCAATGAGGACATCAGGTGTGCCTTTTAACTTCTTGCAGCTAGGACCATGATAACCCCAATGTGAATAGATCTTATTTTCTTATGTAGGGAATCCTTTTACCAAAACCCATAATCCCTCATGATTTGTGATTAGTGTAAGAAACAAGGAGTGGAAAATTTTTCTTCCATGGCACCAAGGAAACACTAGTGAAGGATAGATGAATTTAGATTTTGTGGTAGCTGGGCCAAAAGATATGATCTAGGCACCACTTTGTATCTCTACAGGATGATAATATGGCCATAATTAGTTTTTAAAATCCCATGTAGTTTAATTTTATATAGTGAGGATGAAGATGAACCATCATGAAAGAAAGTACATGTTGTAGTTGGTCCCAAAGATAGAAATTTGGGTTTCACTACACATCTCACTATAATGAGAATCAATCCACACATAGTTCTAAAAATTCTCTTAGGACAAGCCTGACTCACATGCAGGGAGTGGGGGATATTAATTTGGTTGTGGATGGACCTGATATTAGAGATTTGGGCATCACTACAAATCACATTGAGATGAGAATTAATCCACACATAGTTCTATAAGAACCGTGCAGTTTAACATAATGTCGTAAGGACATCATCTTCCCAACATGAAAAGGGGTATTGTAGCTAGACCAGGTAATAATATTTGAGCATCACTAAGTATCTTGTTAGAATAAGAATCAAGCCACATGTAGATCTTGAAAATTGTTCCCCATATTAATCAGGATTTTATAGGGGGGTTTAATATTTTTTAGAATAATGGTTGGGACCAAGACATGGGTTCTAGGTTTCACTATGCATCTCATTGTAATGATAATAAAACCAAATGTTCTGAAAAATATCCATGTAGAACTATGATTTGTACATAGTAAAAAATGGATTTTTCTTCTCTTTAATCACGGCTAGACCCGGGATGGGACGTTTGAGCATCACTATATATCTCAATAGAATGAGATTCAAGCTACGTATGGTTCTTAAAAGTATCATACATTTTTATTTTCATGTAAATAGGATGTTTTCCATAAATTTTTATGTAATTTGGTGAGGACATGATAATGTTGGGACTTATACCCCTAATGGGGACCAAGCCCCACTATGGAGTGGCAATGATGTGAGTGGGGCTTATTCATGGGAGCTTCCCATCCCTTCTTCCTCATGTCTGGCCAAGAGGGAATCTCAAACCACTAAGGGTATAAAAAGATGTGGTTGGGACATATACCTGAGAAATAGAAATCGGTTTAATGGATCACGAGGAGTGTCTAATATTACGGTATTTTGGGGGTTTCTTAACATTTAATGTGAGGGATGTCAATCGTGCACTTTAATTTCATGCACAGAGGAAGAATAGTGTATTTTAGTTTTAGGTCATATGACAATGACCATATGTCGTTCAGTTTATCATCATGCAACAAGGATGATGATGTTGTGTGGTTTAACATCACATGGAACGGTCTTATGTTATTTCTTTTAAGAAAATTTGAAAAAGAATAACTATATAGTTTAACATTTTTCATCTTGGATGTGGGTCGTGTGATTACACAAAATATTTATTTAGGAATATTTCATTGGATGGGGTCATAATGACATCTCAATCCATTGATATTAAGGAATAATCTCCATTAGAGTAGACCCTGGGTATGGAGTAAGGTCTCTCCCACTTTGGATCAAGATTTGGAGGGTTATTTCTTGGTATCATCGGAGTTTTTAGGACCAATACAAGTTCTCCTTGGAGGAACATATGGAGAAAAACCTTCTTTTTAAAGGAATGCGCTATCCAATTTGGATAGAACTCACAGTGATCCAAGTTATGAAATTTTTTTCATCCATACGCTCTAATTTATACTATCATTATTAGGATTTCTCATTTGTGTATAGGTAATCATAGATAGAAACACAGAATGATGGAAATCGGAACTCAATGGGTAGGACTTCTTCTGTTCCATATACCAATGAGTACGGAGTCTCTCATGTCATCATATGAGTTATAGTCTGATAATTCCATAAGGCATGAAAGAGATTTTTAGGCCAAGAAATTTTATCTTTATCTACCATTTTTTAGAGTATGTTTGACATATTCTTGTTGAAATCCTCTATCTGTTTGTTAGCTACTACATGGTAGCGAGACTAATGGTTGCATTTGATATCGTATTCCTGATATAGATTCTTCACCACAACAAAATAGAAATTGGTGCCATTTTCCATTATTATTGTATGGGGGAAACAAAATTTGGTAATTATGTTGGATTTAACAAAGATAAAAATACTTTTGGCCCTGACTTCTTTGAGGGATATTGCATCATCCCATTTGGAGAAGAAGTTGGTAGTAGTTAGTACGTATTTGAACTGATTGGATGTAGTTAGAGGTTATGGCCCCACAACATCCATTCCTCATATAGATAATTTCCATGAGTATTTGGATATATGTAGAAACTATGGGGGTTTATGGATAAAATTTCCATACATGTGGTAGGAATGAAACTTCTTAGTGAATTATGTGCAATCAAGCCTCATTGAATACCATAAGTATCCAAGCCTTTTGATTTGGTTGGAAATATTATATCTAGAATTATGGTCACCATAGACCCTATTGTGTACTTCATTCATGACATCAGATATCTCTTATTCATTGATACATCTGAAAAGGACTCCATCAAAGCCTCATTTGTAGAGGACATTCTAGTGATTTGGTTTGTCATAAAGCGCGAATTTTACTACTCGTCGCCAAATTTTCTCTTTCACGGTTCTATGAAATTGGAGTACACCATCATGAAGTTATAACATAATTGGAATCATTCACCTAGTAGTAGGACCATATGGTCCAGGGATGGGACTAAATTCATTGATCTCCTCCCTTCTGACTCAGATAAAAGGTGTGTAAGATCCTATCTTTTTTTGGGTATAAATCTTTTTAAATTTTTTGTCAGGATGTGTTGTTTTGAATTTAATTTATGGATTCAATTAATTCATAACCTTGAAAATTTACACCCCCTATAAGTATTTTCCAATGCATGTCAACATGTCAGGAAAGTAAATTACACCCCCTATAACTGTCTTTCCCCATGTGCTGACATGTCATGAAATATTATTTCACCACGTGTAAGATTTAACTATGTGTAATTAGATTTCACCATGTGTAATTGGATTTCACCATGTGTAATCTTTGATTAATTTTTTTAAATGGTTTGGTTGGATTTCCTCTGGAAAAGGGGAAATCGGTTACAAATCATTACATGAAGTCAAATGAGGATTCATGTCATGTCATTTTCATGCCCTTCTTTTTAAAAACATGTTTCTAGCATCGTGTAAACCCTCTAAACCGGATTTTCTTGGCTACAGAAGATTTGTGTATAAACTTTTTCATCCAAAGACGTCATGTGCACCCCTTCCTTGGACCAAAACTCCTCTATTCATTGCAATCATTGATCAAAGACCCTCCGCACACTGACCTCCTTATTACGGGTCTTCTTCCATTGATTTCTAGGAGTCTGCTTCGATCCAAAAGTGATCTCGCATCATATTTTAGATATCCAGACCTAGATTTTTAAGGTATTCTTTTCATTTATTAATATTATTATAGATATGTTGTTAATGGATTATCTGGTTCTTATTGAGAGGAATCTAGTAGCTGATTACTATCATAGATGTAGGGATTTTGTCACTGCTTCCTCCTCTTTTGATGAGTCATATGTAAATCATGTTCATCGATGCATTCTTTATTGATTGCACTCAATTTTTGGATATTATTTGTTGAGTGTTATTCATCACCGTTATTGATGTGGGTGGATTATTTTCTAAATCCCATAGTTTTGATTTGTTCTTATATATAAAATTTATAGAATTTCTAGATTTTTTTAGTAATTGACACCCCTAATTGAATTAATTAATGTGGTAAATTAATTAATTGTGAAAGTTGTGAAATTGTGGGATTTAGGGATTTTTGAATAAGATAATTAATTGTGATAATTAATTTTTATGGGATTGAGATAGTTGAGTTGTGTATTTGAATGATAAATAAGGATAATTAATTATTGAATTAATTATCAATGTAAATAATCAAGAAATTGAGATGATTAAATTTTGAGTTAATTATCAAGTCTTAATTTTTGTGATTGAGAATAATTAATTAGTTAATTGATTTTTGAATGTTGAGATTTTTAATGGTTAATTGATTGTGTAATTAATTACCATGAAATTGATTTTGTTGATTATTTGTTTAATTAATTAACAGACTTGATTAATAAATTTATGAATTAATTAATGGATGTGATTTTCAGTGTTAGACATGGAATTATGAAACAATGGGATTTGGGGTGATAGACATGGTGTTTTGCGTAAATAACATAAATAAATGAATGGGATCTCGAGTGTTAGAAATAGAGTTCTACACTGATGTGATTTGGGGGTTCTGAACATGGCGTTCTACATTGATGATTGATCTATCTGTATTGTTGAGAATTGGGATGTTATAAATGGTGTTCTAAACTAATGATAAATAATAAAAAATTGAATTTTAGGTGTTAGACATGGTGTTCTACACTAATATAATTTTGGGAGTTATACATGGTGTTCTACACTAGTGTGATTTTGAGTGTTAGATATGGAGTTCTATACTAAGTATAAATATGTATAAAAATTCTGAATTGAATGTGTGACACGATTCAAACCTGATAGTATATGTGGTTAATAAATATTAATTTATAATGTAAAAACTATTAAATTATGCATTTAATTATTGTCTTTATACAATTGCATACACTTTTTATTGACTGATTTGTTTTAGGCACCATTGGTGGTGTCCTGCTAAGTCGTACTCACACCCTATTTGGGTTTCCTAATTGGTACCTGAATAGAATTTATTGTTACTAGATAGGTTAAGGTAAAAGGACCTAGAATATATTTTTGATTGGGGATGGAGCTTGTATTAGGGAATTGGATGTGGTTTATGACTCGATTGGGAGTTGTTAGTGTCTTTACTTTTAGTTTCATTTTAGAAAATTTGTCACCTAATTTGTCATGGGATATTTCCTTTTCAGTTTAGTAATCTATTTTCTTATTTTGGATATCTTATTACATTGGTATTGTTAATGATTTTATATGTTTTATACTATCGTATACTTGTTTCTACTATTTTTTTACTCTGATAAAAGAGGGTATAGTCTCCCCATGAATGACTTAATAGACCCTATCTGCTATTCGGTAGCCTCTGGTGTACAGAGAGGCATGCTTGAGGTCATGTGACCGACTAGCTCAGGGCACCATTGTGTGGATCCCAGGTCAGGATGTTACAAATTGGTATCAGAGGCCTAGTTTTCTTTCTTCTTCTTTTGTATTACTATTTGGGAAAGGAATACAGGATACTAAGAAGAGTAAAGGATTGCTAATGAGCTTGTGCATGGGATTCTCATACCCATGTATGGGGGGAAACCCCATAGGGTGGGAATATTGTTATTGCTATTTTCTATTACATTTAAATATTATTTCACCTTGGGTGATGCACTTGTTGTGTGATGTGATTATTATTTTTGATATTTGTTGAGAATTGACTCATGTTCCTATAATGGCACGATAGTTGAGTCTAGATGCATCATTCTAGGAACTCATGACTATTTTTTACATACATCATCTTAGGAACGCATGAGAAAATGAGTTTTGGGTAAGTTTTTAAACTTTAACTATTTTTCTAGCTTAAGAAATTGAATAAAAAAGGTGCCTAATATGAATTTTTAAGTGGTAAAATGATGTAATAATGTGACTAAATGGGTGTCTAAATGAGAAACATAAACAATGATATGGTGGTTACCCCAGTTAACTGGACCTAGGTGTAGGGTGGTTAAGGGTGGTAATAGCCCCTCAGTTTTGACCATGTGGCGAGGGTTAGGGAAAAGACCTATTGTGACTTATTGCAATTTTCCTCTAACATAAATGTGATAAAGTTATTCTATGAGTTCTAAGACATGTGCTTGGATTTATAGAGATATGTATGACAATCCTACTTTTTATTTCAAACTTAAACATGATTTATTACATAAAACCTTCACTTGATACAACATGGAAGATCGAGAGGTATAGTGTCTTTGAGGATTAGGAACATTACATAACAACTTAAAACATGAAATACAACATCTTTATTGAAAACTTCCTTTAGATGACCACTATATTCCCTCGTGCATAGCATTGCATGGGATAACCTGAGGACATGCATAAGAAAAGAGTGAGCTATAAAGCCCAGTAAGGGAATAATCATGGAATAACATGAGGAATACAATACATGTTAGACAATAGGCATATCAATATAGCACAAGAGAAGCATAAACATAAAGGCATGATAAATCATGAAAATCATAACATGGAATTGTGGCAACAACACTTAACAAGGAATTATCATCAGCCAAGGCTCATTGCACATGGAGCATGAGTAAATCATCATTGCATATGAAGCACGAGTAAAACCTCACTTCACTTGAATTATCATGATTCAATTCCCATTTCACATGACTTATCATGACACTATACTTTACCCAATGCATTGGAGATCTATAAGGGCGCACCCCTCTTAAACATTTCATTTCATGCATAAGTGTGCCACATGGATCATATAACATGGATTCATAAAACATCATCATTTATTCCATGGTAAAGGAATGTGAAATTAATAAATGAATATTTATAATAAATAAGTAAATGTGCATAAATTTTAATACCCTTGATAGATAAATGATCATGGTATTCATTACACAATGGCATTGGCTTGGAAAATCGGTGCAATTTCGGCGGCGTAACGTCGTGACGTAAGAATTCATAAAAATGGTTGATGAGAAAGAGAAAGGTGTGTCTCATAATATTTAAATTACATGGATAGTAATGTGTTCATATAGATACATGTCCCAACAAATGTGATGGAAATTAGATTCATGAAACAAAAGAATTGCTTGAATGTAAATGAGGAGAGAGAAATTCCTTTCAAAATTTTGGTATAGTAACGGGTGTACATGGGAGGATTTTAATGAGAGAGAAATGGATCTACAATCATTAAAACATAAATAGGGCAGTATGGGGGAGGTTATAAACCATACCCCAACATTTATAATTGAAATTAAAAGGGCATAACAACATTAAGAAAATTGGACAAAAATCAGAAAGGAAGAAAAAACCTTACTTGGAAGTGTGCTTACAAAGGCTTGAGAGAGGATTCTAGGGAGCTTGGGGCACCTTGGGAGGATTTTAGGGAGAGTAGGGAATATTTTATATGAACTCCAAAGGCTTTTAGTGAGGATAAAGTGGGAGATTGGGTGGGTTTATATAGGAAATGTGAGGGAATTATTTATTATTTAGGGTTGGGACACCTCACATAAAATTAATTCAAACCACAAACCATCCCATGGTTTTTGCCCATGGTTTTTTACAAAGGGGAGTGGAAAACAATATTTTACAAGGCCAAAGTCCAAAATTCTTAAAATAACGTGGTTGATTATGTGGAGGTGAGTCACACTCCCAATGAAAACAATTTAAAAAGACAAGATGTTTAATAAGCCTTGAAGGGTCCATTAATGCTTTGTAAAATAAGTCAAAAAAACCCAAAATTACATTATTTTAATTGTAAAACATATATTGGCCGAACATAAGGCTTATAGTATTTTATTACTTCACTATTGGGTCATTATGATGTTATAAAACACATTATATATTTAAATGGTATTTAATTTTTACCCAAATATTTGACTGTCTCAGAAAATTATGAAAAATTCACCATTGGATAATTTTGACATCCTGATTCCAGAAATAATATTTATTTTATCTAAATAATTTTCTAAATATGTTAATTTTTACTTTTAAAATAAAAACTGACATTTATCGAAAATTCACGGGTTTGGACAAAAATTGCTTTCGAACCTCAATAAAAATTACAATTGGATTCATAAAATTATACAATCATTTATATTTAATAAAAAGTAATTTAATAATAATATTATTATTTTATTAAAATATTATTTAATACAAAAATCCATTAATTCATCAAAATATATTTCTTAGTTAAATATTAACTAAAAATACTATTTGAGTCTTAAAAACTATTTACAAGGTAGCAAAAATAACATGAAAATATATTCATTATTATATAAAAAAATAATGTACATAACCATAGTGTTATGTTCTTGTTACATAACCCCTTATAACACCCTCATAATACCAAAGGGTAAGGAGTACGATGGTGACCAACTCTTGGGGTGGATCGGATAACATTGTCCGGGTGGTAATCTCTATCAACTTCCACTTCTCTTGTAGGTGGTCCCGCTCAAGCTTAACCTATTGAAGCTCGGCTTGGGATTGGTCAAGAGTGAAGCCTAATGGTGCCACCTCTTTTCTGAGCTCTGACAAATGGGATTTGTATGGGGCACGTCTACTGGATGAGTACATCGCTTCCTTTGTCTGAGTAAATTGAATTCGTTAAAGCCCTATATTTATACTAATCATGTGATCATTGTTCAACGTCTATATTAGAAATGGTCACAATTATTAACATAAAACCAAATAATTTGACATAAACATTTTACATAAAGAGATATTTAATTAGATCAAGAGGTATTTCCATTAATGAATGTTTGGGTCGTTACAATCTTCCCCCCTTAAGAAATTTCACCCTTTAAATTTCCTTTTCCCACACTAAAACAAATGCGGGTAACTTTGCTTCATCACTTCCTATGATTCCCATGTTGCTTCTTAAAACTTGTGGTTTCTCCACAACACCTTGACGAGGGTCATTGTATTATTTCGTAGAACTTTTTCTCTACAGTTTAAGATCTTCACTGTTTTCTCCTCATAATATAGATCATCCTCTAACTATACCACCTCTGAATAGAGTAAATGTGAAGGGTCCGGTATGTACTTCCTTAAGAGGGATACATGAAAGACATATTTTACTTTGTCCATGGTAGGTGGAAGTGCTAGTCGATAGGCCACATCCCCAACACGATCAAAAATCTCGAAGGGGACGATGTACCTTGGACTTAACTTTCCTTTCTTTCCAAACCTTATGACCTTATTCCACGGAGATATGCATAGAAAAACCATGTCTCCAACATTAAACTCAAGGTCTCATCGATGGTTATCATCATAACTATTTTGTCAACTCTGGGCTGCCTTGATATGCTTCTGATTGGTTTTCACCTTCTCCACCATTTCTTCAACCATTTCTGGTCCAAGTAGCTTACACTCACCGACCTCAACCCTACACGCTGGTGTTCAACACCTTTTCCCATAAAGGGCTTCATATGGTGCCATTTGGATGCTCGAGTGGAAACTGTTATTATAAGAGAACTCAACCAGAGGAATATTTTGATCACATCCTCCTTTAAAGTCAATTGAGAATTCTCTCAACATGTCCTCAAGTGTTTGGATAGTCCGCTCGTATTGGCCATCAGTTTGAGGATGATAGGCCGTACTGAAGTTCAGTTCAGTATTCAGAGCATGTTGAAGACTCTTCCAAAACTTAGAGGTGAATCTTGGATCTCAATTAGACACAATAGATAGTGTTACTCCATGAAGTCTTACCACTTCCCTGATATATATATGTGCCAGTTGATCTAATGAGAAATCCTCTCAAATAGAAATGAAGTGTGCAGACTTTGTAAGATGGTCCACAAAAACCCAGATTGCATTGTTGCCTTTGGATGTCTTCTAAAGTCCATTGAAAAATTCCATGGTGATGTTCTCCCATTTCCATTCTAGTATGGGTAATTGTTTCATCATCCCCTTAGACTTCTTCCTCTCTGCCTTCACTTGCTGACACACCAAGCACTTTGGTGTACATTCAGCGATCTCCTTCTTCATATTATCCCACCAAAATTGCTCCCATATATCTCGATACATCTTTCTATTTCCTGGGTGAATAGAGAAATTTTAAGTATGTGCATCATCCAAAACTTACTTCTTCAAATCTAAACTTGATGGAACACATAGTCTTTTCCAAAATCTCACAATTCCTTCTTCATTAACATTAAACTCTGAGGATTTTCCATTTTCGATAGCTTCCACTTTTTTCTAAATTCCCACATCATCCTTTTGAGAACCCTTTAACATTTCCAAAAGTGATGGTTGAGCAATAATTTGTGAGAGGATTGATGATGTTCCCTTATTTATGATTCCCATGTCCATCCTCATCAAATCTAAGAATATTTGATCCTTTTCAATTCTCATCAGTGATAGAATTGTTGGGTCCTTCCTACTTAGAGTATATGTCACCTTGTTCGCTTTCCCAGGGTGGTAATGGATTAAGCAGTCATAGTCTTTGATCAACTCTAACCATATTCATTGGTGCATATTCAAATATTTCTGTGTGAATATATACTTGAGGCTTTTTTGGTCCATATATATTTCACACTTCTCCCCAAAGAGATAATGCCGCCAAATTTTTAAAGCGAAGATCATTGCAACCAACTCGAGGTCATGTTTTGGATAGTTCTATTCATGAACTTTCAATTACCTTGAAGCATAGGCAATGACTTTGTCATTTTTCATCAACACACATTCTAGGCCCTTCTTTGAAGCATCACTCAATACCATGAAAATTTCTCCACTTGTGGTTAAAGTGAGCATGGGAGTAGTGATAAGCCTCCTTTTCAACTCCTTGAAGCTTTCTTCACATTCATCAATCCAAAAAAACTTTACTCCCGAGTTAGCTTGGTAAGAGATTTGTACAGTCGTGAAAAAATTCTCACAATTCATTGATAATATCCAGCTAACCCCAAGAAGCTACGGATGTCTGTTACCGATGTTATCCTTGGACATCCCTCAATTACATCTATTTTTGAGGGATCCATAGATATCCCATTGCTTGTGATGATATGGCCTAATAATGATACCTCCTTCAACTAGAACTCACACTTGGTGTACTTGGCATAGAGCTTCTCCTTCTGCAAGGTCTCTAGTACAGTTCTTAGATGCTCCTCATGATCCTACTTGGTTTTGGAGTATATTATAATATCATCTATAAATACTACGACAAATTTGTCGAGGTAATATCTAAAGACTCTATTCATCAATTCCATGAAGATTTTTGGAGCATTAGTGAGTCCAAAAGGCATTACTATGAATTCATAGTGCTCGTATCTTGTACAAAAAGAATTCTTGGGGATATCTTCCTTCTTCACCCTTACTTGATAATATCCCAACCATAAATCCACCTTGGAGAAATATTGTGATCCACGCAGCTGATCAAACAAGTCATCAATTCATGGGAGAGGATACTTGCTCTTTATCGTGATTTTGTTGAGCTCACGATAATCGATGCAAAGCCGCATTGACCCATCCTTCTTCTTGACGAAGAGGACTGGTGCACCCCATGGTGAAGCACTTGGGTGTATAAACCCTTTATCCAAATTCTCCTGTAGTTGTTTATTAAGATCTTCAAGCTCCACAACAGCCATTCTATATGGATTTTTGGATATTGGATATTGGAAATGCCCCCAGTATAAGTTCAATTGATAATTCAACATCTCTTCTAGGAGGAAGACCGGGAAATTCCTCAGGAAATACTTCAGTGAATTCCCTCACAATAGGCATGTCTTCAAGGATGGTTGCTTCCTTTGACTCAATCATCTGATCTAGATACGTGTGCTCATAGGGCAGTAATATCCATGCTTGAGATGATGGAGCTAAATAAGATTCATCTTCCTCCTTGCACTTGTAATGAATCGGGGTTCGATTCTACACTTGGAGAGTGATTTATCTCTCACGGAAATTTATGTTGGATCTATATAAGTAAATCTAATCCATGCCAAGAATTGCACCAAATTCCACCAGAGGGAGTATGAAGATGTTTTCCGGGAAGTTCAATCCACAGATTATGATAGGGGAGGAGTTATATTCATGAGATTAAATAGTCTCCCCATTTTTCGTACTCACCGAAATCTTCACTTCTATGATTTGTGGTGGTGATGGTATTGTTCTACTAAACATTCAAGATATAAAAGAATGAGTAGAATCGGAATCAAAAAGTACATTCACTATGCTTGAATGAATAACTAGTATACCTATCACCACTTCGTTGTCGAGGTTCACTTCAGTAGTAGTGATGGAAAAATCTCACCCTTTCTGTCTTGGAGGTTGTTGGTTGCCTCTAAAAACCCTTAGCTTAGGGCACTGATTTTTAAGATGCCCTAGTTTTTTGCAGTTGTAGCAATGAACCACGCGTTAAGGTTTGAACAGAGCATTCCTCTCCTCTGTCACAGCCGCGGGACTTTCTTGCCGACATTTTACAGCCAAGTGCCCTTCTCTTCCACACCTAAAGAACTTTCATGTACCCTTTAGGAAATTTCCAAGGTGCTTCCTTCCGCACCTTTGGAAAGTGGGGTGCTGGATCTTTTTAGCACTGTTGGATTTATCCATCGGATCACCGGCATTGAATTCCACCTTACACTTCTTATCCCCATGATACCCATGAGATTATACGATCTCCATTTTGACCTTGAGGTCACATCGTACAATTTCCTCATAGCTATCAAAGTCATGGATTACTAGTGCTTTCCGCAGGCTAGGTTTCAGCCCACCAAAGAAGCGGTCAACCTTACATTCAGGGGTAACGACAAAGTCAGAAGCGTATCGTGCAAGCCATGTTATGTTTTCCTCATATTCTACAACATATTTGTCGTCTTTTTTCTTGAGGGCAAGGAAGTCCCTTTCCATCTTAAGTTGGAGGGTTCACGGAAAATATTTGTCAAAAAACATCTTCCGTAAATCCTTTCATTCTAATGCCTCGATCTCCTCCTCAGGCTTCGTATTTTTATTCAACGTCCACCATTGATCAGCTTCACCCTCCATATGATAAGCATCCAGGAGAACTTTCTCTTGTTCAGAACATTGAAGGATGGAGAAGATATTTTCAATGGATTTGATCCATTTTTCAGCGATTGAGTGATCAGATGATCTATTAAAAGTATGAGGCCTTTGTCTCATAAAGCTCTAGATAGCTAATTGTTCTTTCTTATGGGGGTTGAACGTTCCCATTGACCCATGTTTCTATTCAAATCTTGAGTTAGCTAAGATAGAAGCATTACAAAGTTCATGATTCCTGCTCCCATTGGATTAGGCATCTCATTAGTACAGTCATCACATTGATCTTCACATCGGTTGTTAGCCCGAGTCCTCCTATTACCGTCCATTGGATGAAATAAAAGGAAAGTTAGGGGTAACACATAAACGGTAAAACAAGGAAAAAACTGATGACTTATAAATAACTCTTATTTCCTTAACATATAAATCTACTGGCTTCAGTCTATGTTATCCATGATCTACATTCTAACATATATTCTTAGGGAATTTTTTTTGTCCCTTAATAATGGTTCATACTAAGATTGTGAATTTACCAAAGCATATCCCTCAGGAGTGTCATAACCAAGAGTGAAGCAAGGACCATTTTCATTCACTAGTTCCCGTTTAATTCTTGCTCAAATCGGTGTTTTCGGGTTTTACCCCTAGGATACTTATGTGCCAGAGCCGCCACTAGCTGATCGTCTGCAGACAGGGATGTATTTTCTTGATAAACCACTTAATCAATACCCAAAAAACTTAGGGATGTTTTTATAATACTTAGTCTTTTCTCTAAGTCTTTACTAAGGTTTTCTAATCCTAATCCCAAAAATAAATAAACCTATCCTTTGATACCAACTATGACAACTCTTCTTTTTATTTCAAACTTAAACTCGATTTATTTCATAAAAAATTCACTTGATACAACATAGAAGATCGAGAGTTATAGTGTCTTTGGGGATTAGTAACATTACATAACAACTTAAAACATTAAATACAACATCTTTATTGAAAACATCCTCTACATGACCACTACATTCCCTTGTACTTAGCATTGCATGGGATAACCTGAGGGCATGCATAAGAAAAGGGTGAGCTATAAAGCCCAGTAAGGGAATAATCATGGAATAACATGAGGAATAAAATACATGTTATACAATAGGAATATCAATAGATCACAAGAGAATCATAAACATAAATTCATTATAAATCATGACTATCATAACATGTCATTGTGGCAACAACACTTAACATGGAATTATCATGAAGGCTCATTGCACATGGAGCATGAGTAAATACTCATTACACATGAAGCACGAGTAAAACCTCGTTTCACTTGAATTATCATGATTTAACACCCATTTTACATGACTTATCATGATACTATACTTTACCCAATGCATTGGAGCGCTATAAGGGCGCACCCTTCTTAAACATTTCATTTCATGCATAAATGAGCCACATGGATCATATAACATGGATTCATAAAACATCATCATTTATTCCATGATAAAAGAATGTGGAATTAATACATGAAACATTATAATCAATAAGTAAATGTGCATAAAGTTTGATACCCTTCATAGAGAAATGGGCATGGTATTCACTACACAATGTCATTGGCTTGGAAAATTGGTGCAATTTCGGTAGTGTAACGGCGTGACGTAAGAATTCCAAAAAATGGTTGATAAGAGAGAGAAAGGGGTGTCTCGTCATATTTATATGACATGGAAAGTAAGGAGGTCATATAGATACATGTCCCAACAAATGTGATGTAAATTAGATTCATGATACGAAATAATTTCTTGAATGTAAATGAGGAGAGAGAAATTCCTTTTGAAATTTCAGCATAGTAACGGGTGTACATGGGAGGATTTTAATGAGAGGGAAAGGGGTATACAATCATTAAAACATAAATAGGGAAGTATGGGGGAGGTTCAGAACCATACCCCAACATTTATAATTGAAATTAAAAGGGCATAACAACATTAAGAAAATTGGACAAAAATGAGAAAGGAAGAAAAACCCTTACTTGGAAGTGTGCTTCCAAAGGCTTGAGAGAGGCTTCTTGGGAGATTGGGGAACCTTGGGAGGATTATAGGGAGAGTAGGGAAGAGTTTGAAAAAACTTAGAAGTCTTTGAGTTTGGAGAAAGTGTGAGCTTGGGTGGGTTTATATAGGAAAGGTGAGGGAATTCTTTATTATTTTGGGTTGGGACACCTCACATTAAATTAATTCAAACCACAAACCAGACCATGGTTTTTTCCCATGGTTTTTGCCCATGGGGATTGGAAAAAAATTTTTTACAAGTCCAAAGTCAGAACTTCTTAAAATAATGGGGTTGATTATGTGGAGGTGAGTCACACTCCCAAGGAAAATAATTTAAAAAGACAAGATGTTTAATAAGCCTTGAAGGGTCCATTAATGCTTTGTAAAATAAGTCAAACAAACCCAAAATTACATTATTTTAATGGTAAAACATATGTTGGCCGAAAATAAGTCTTATATTATTTTATTACATCACTATTGGGTCATTATGATGTCATAAAACACATTATATAATTAAACGGTATTTAATTTTTACCCAAAAATTTGACTGTCTCAGAAAATTATGAAAAATTCAACATTGGATAATTTAGACAACCTGATTCCAAAAATAAAATTTATTTTATCTAAATAATTTTATAAATATTTTAATTTTTAGTTTTAAAATAAAAATCGACATTTATCGAAAATTCACGGGTTTGGACAAAAATGGCTTTCGAACCTGAATAAAAATTACAATTGCATTCATAAAATTATACAATCATTTATATTTAATAAAAATTAATTTAATAATAATAATAATGTTTTATTAAAATATTATTTAATAAAAATCCATTAATTCATCAAAATAGATTTCTTAGTTGAATATTAACTAAAAAACACTATTTGAGCCTTAAAAACTATTTACAAGGTAACAAAAATAACATGAAAATATATTCATTATTATATAAAAAAATAATTTACATAACCATAGTGTTAGGGTCGTGTTACATAACCCCTTATAACACCCACATAATACTGAAGGGTAAGGTGTTTGATGGTGACCGACTCTTGGGGTGGCTCAGATAACATTGCCCGGGTGGTAATCTCTATCAACTTCCACTTCTCTCGTATGAAGTCATGCTCGAGCTTAACCTGTTGAAGCTCAGCTTGGTCTTGGTCAAGAGTAAAGCTCAATGATGCCACCTCTTTTCCAAGATCCTACAAATGGGCTTCTTATGGGGCACATCAGCTGTATGAGGCCATCGCTTCCTTTGTTTGAGTAAATTGAATTTGTGAAAGCCCCATATTTATACTAATCATGTGATCACTGTTCAACGGCTATATTAGAAATGGTCACAATTCTTAACATAAAACCAAAGAAGTTGACATAAACATTTTACATAAAGAGATATTTAATTAGATCAAGAGGGATTTCCATTAATGAATATTTGGGTCATTACAATATGCCTCCATGAATATGCTTTTTGAGAGGATTACCAGAGGACATGACTATGGATGATCCTCTAGTGCTGGAACCTAAGGCATCGATAGTGTCAGGGGAGGAAGTAGTAGAGAATTTCTGAGAGAACTTCACTAGTTTCCTGAAATTTATGGAAAGATACCCAGGTCGAGTTGTGAAAATCATGTCTAATATAATGAGAAAGTTTCAGTTACAACACCCTCTAACTTTTACTAGATAGGGTGGATCTAATGGAGCTGAGTTTTGGGTTGAGTCCATCGATATGATACTTGAACATCTGGAGACTCCTATTGATAAGAGGGTCAATTTGGCTACTTATATGAGATAAGGATCATAGAATCTCTAGTGGGATATTCATGTGCAGACTAATCAGTCTAATGGTGTGGAATAGAAGGATTTTTAGGATAAGTTCTTTAAATACTTCTACCAAGAGACACTGAGGTAGGAAAGATAAGATAAGTTAATAAGGTTGAATTAGGGGAATATATCTGTGATGGACTATGTTGGATGCTTTATAAACTTACATAGTTTTTCTTTAGTGTTGGTAGTGGATGAGGATACTTCAATAATATGATTTTAGGATGGGCTTAAATGTGAAATTAAGTCCCAAGTGAATATTTATAGGCTAAAGAATATTAAAAAATATGTAAATTAGTCTCTCATTTATGAGGGGAACCTGAAGGGGGCTCTCATTTGTGAGAATTTCAGCCAGAGCAATGGGAAGAAAAGTGTCCAATTAGGTGGATCAATTACACAAGATCTTACCCGTGTTATTTTCCACCAATGTGGTAGGTCATGAAATTTTTGGAAACATTGTTCTCAACCTCCATTAGAGTGATGAGAATATGGTAATATAGAACATCTATAGAGGTTCTTCAGGAACCTGAAGTAGTCAGGTAGTGATGGATGAGCTAGACAGAACCATATTGTGGGAAGGGGGTCTTCTACACCATATTATTATAGTAGCTAGAGTTCTAATGGATGAGGCAGTAGAGGTAGTGGATGTGGTGCTTCTAGGATAGAGTGACCATATCAGTAGATTGTTACAACTTAGGGGAGTCAAACAGCATCATAGGGAAGAGGTATAAGGCAGTTGCATGCAATGTAGCCTACACTTTTGGATAGCGAGGCTAGTCCACCAACATTGAGAGGTACTATTCTTATAGATTTTACATTATCTAGTGCCTTATTTTATACTGTTACCTCTCATTTATTTATATATACTAGAATTATTAATGGTTTGAGCCTAGCGATAGTGTTTTTGATTGGGGTTGTGACTATAGATACACCATTGGGAGTGCAGTCTAGAGACATATGTATGTGAAAGGGATGTTCTCTTGAGATTTGGGTGTACCATTTTCTCTTGGATATCTATATTCTTTATATGCTAGGATTCAACATAGCTAGTCACATACCAAGACCACATAGATTTTTACCATAGTAAAGTGACATTTTTTCTCCTAAGAGTGACCTTTACATTCATTATGGGGAGTGGGATATCCAGGAAGGTTGAGAAAGGCCAATTTCTCAAAAACTGGGAGAGTTCACATCCCAGGTTTTTAGTCTATTACTGGATAATGAGGGTGTTAGGAAATATTTCCTTCCACCAGTGGTGGAACTATTTCAGTATGTCTTTCCAGAAGACTTCTTAGGGTTTCCACCTGATAGATATGTGGAATGCACTATTGATCTCATGTTGGGGGTTCATCCAGTATCTATTCCACCATACAGAATAGAACCAACTGATCTTCAATATCTCAATACTTAACTGGAGGATTTGGAGGATAAGGGATTTATCCATACAAGTACGTCGTATTGGGGATCACCTATATTGTTTTCAAAGAAGGTTGATAGGATTTTATGTTTGTGTGTCGATTAACAAAAGTTTAATAAGATGATTGTGAAGAACCAATATCCTATTCCTCATATTGATAATCTTTTTGACCAGTTTAAAGGAGCTTGTGTGTTCTCAAAGATCCACTTGAGATCAGGGTATCACCAACTAAGATTTAGGACTTCTAAAATACCATGGTTTTCTTTCAAAAGAAGGTTTAGCCTATATGATTTTGTCATAATGCCTTTTAGGTTGACAAAATCACTAGTAGTGTTTATGGCCTTGATGAACAGGATCGTCCATCCATACCTGGATCAGTTTGTGGTGGTGTTTTTGGATGAAATCTTAGTATACTCCAAGACTCGTGATGATCATGACCAACATATTGAAATCTTATTGAGTGCACTAAGAGAGAATTTGATATATTCTAAACTATCTAAGTGTTGGTTTTGGATTGACCAGGTACACTTATTGGGGAACATCATCTCGGAGGATGTTGTGTCAGTGGACCCAAATAAGGTTCAGGCAGTGGTTTCTTGGGAGTATACCAATAATGTTTTTGATATCTAAAGCTTTCTGGGATTAGCTGTATATTACATGAGGTTTATCCAAGACTTTTCCAGATTGTAAGTATCACTTTTGGGATTGACCAAAAAGGGGATAAAGTATGGATGGTCAGAAGCATGTGAGAAGACCTTCCATGGATTGAATAAGAGTTTGACATTGGTGCTAATTTTGATCCTACCTGAGTCAGGTGATGAGTATACAATGTATTGTGAATCTTCTAGGATCATACTTGGAGTTGTGTTGATGCAAGTAGATAGAGTTGTGGTGTATCGGTCTCAACAGTTGGGGCCATGTGAACAGAACTACCCTATGCACAACCTCATGTTGGCAGTAGTGGTTTATGCTCTTAAGTGTTGGAGATACTACCTTTTGGGAGAAAATTTTATAGTTTGTACATATCATAAGAGCTTGAGGTATATATTTTCCCAAAGATATTTTAATATTTGGTAGTGGATATGGGTTCAGTATATGTAGTATTTTGATTTTAATCTAGCATATACACCTGCGAAGGGAAATAATGTGGATGATTCTTTGATCAAGAAAACTCAGACTCAGGAAATTCAGGAATCTAGTGTTGAGTAGAAGATGATGACATTGCTAGCAGAGATGCACGTTGTGGTTCAGGAGAGTCAGGGGAAGATGACTCTTATATTAGTTTCATTGGAATCGACACTTTTGAGATAAATTAGGGATAAACAATATGAGGATCCTAAGTGCTTGTACTTAAGAGAAATATTTGAAGGTGGGGTGACACCTTCAGACTGGTTTATAGATGAGGATGAGATCATCTACATGAAGAATCAAGTTTTTGTGCCTACGGGCATGCATGAGGAGCTCATGTAAGAATTTTATGCCTCAAGGTGGGTAGTGAATCTAGGTGAGAAAAAAATGTATCATGATCTATAAATAAATTTTTGGTGGATAGGAATGAAAAAGGAGATAGCTGGTTTCATAACACGATGCTACACCTTTCAGCAGGTGAAGGTAGAGCATCAATGACCTAGAGGTTTGATACAACCATTTCTCATTTTTGAATAGAAGTGGGATGATGTGACCATTGATTTTATGGTAGGTATTACAAATACACTTAGTAATAAAGATGATATCTAGGTTTTTGTGGATCGGTTGACCTAAGTAGCACATTTCATTCAAATACAGGAAACCTTCATAGTAGATAAGTTGGGATAACTATATGTTTGGGAGATATTCTATATGCATGGGGTTACATGGAATATAGTTTCAGATGACGATTCGTGCTTTATTTTGTTCTTTTTTCAGGGCTTATAGAAGGTTCTTAACACACAGGTATTATTGAGTATGGATTTCCACCCGCAGATAGATGGTATGTAGGAGCATACTATATAGGTGCATTAGAATATGCTACTGGTGTGTGTTCTTGACTTTGGTGGGTCTTGGGATAATCACTTGGATTTAGTGAAGTTATTCTATAAAAAAAGTTATCAAGAAATGATATATATAGAACCATACTAATATTTTTATGTAAGGTTGTTCAGATCACTGCTATGCTAGATGAAGTCTAGTGAGTCAGAGTTATTGGGACTGAGTCACATGTAGGAGAAAGTGGAGCAAGTTCAGCTGATTCTGAAATGTATGGCTACAGATCATAGTAGGTAGAAGTCATATTCTAATAGATAGAGACAACCCCTATATTTTACAGAGGATGTTCTTGTTTTCCTTTGGGTGTCTCCTAGGTTGGGTCATCATAGGATACAAAGATAGGGAAAGGTGGCTCCCAGGTTTGCTGGACTGTTCGAGATTGTGAAGAGAATCGGTCTAGTGGCATACCAATTGGATCTTCCATAGAAATATAGTGTTATGCATGATGTTTTCCATGTATCAAAACTTTAGTATTATCACCCCAACCATTATAATGTGATCTATGTGGATGTTTTCAAGATTTAGATATATTCATCCTTTGAGGAGTATGTGATATGTGTTTTGGATAATAATGAGAAAGTGTTGGGGAAAAGACTGTGCTGATAGTTCATGTATTATGGAAACACGGACATGTACAAGAGGAGACATGGGATAGGGAGGTAGATATGCAGGCTCAGTGGCCGAATATTTTTTACTTGTAATCTTAAAGAGGCTTGGGAGTGTATCTTGAGGATGAGTTGTTATAATATAGGGGGATTGTAAGATTCCATCTTTTTTGAGGTATGAATCTTTTTAAATTTTTGATCAAGATGGGTTGTTTTTAATTTAATTTACAGCTTAAATTAATTACAAATGTTGAAAATTTACACCCCCATTAAGTAGTTTTTGCCATGTGTAAACATGTCATGAAAGTATATTACACCCCCTATAACTGTCTTTCACCACATGTTGACATTTCATGAAATAAGATTTCACCACATGTAATTAGATTTCACCATGTGTATAATTTCACCATGTGTAATTAGATTTCACTTCATGTAAGAATTCACCACATGTAATTGGATTTCACCACGGGTAATCTTTGATTAATATTTTTTAATGGTTTGATGGGATTTCCTCAGTAAAAAGGGAAAATTGGTTACAAATCATTACACAATTTAAAATATGGATTCACACAGTGTAATTTTCCTGCCTTTCTTTTTAAAAACATGTTTACAACATTGCGTAAACCCTTCGCACTCAATTTTCTTGGATGTAAAATCTCTGCACACCACCTTTTTTACTAAAGATGTCCTGCACACCTCTTCCTTGGACCAAAACTCCTTTATGCATTGAAATCTTCGACCGAAGACCCTCTGTGCACCTCCCATCTTACTATGGGTCTTCTTCCATTGATTTTTGAGGGTTTTCTTTTATCTGAAAGTGATCTCACATTAGATTTTGGATATTATAGTGTAGATCTTTAAGGTATTCCTTCTAGTTATTAATCTGCTTCTAGATCTGTTGCTGATGGATTATCTTGTTCTTATTGAGAGGAATCCATTATCCAATTTCTATTGCAGACATAGGGATTTTATCCCCACTTCCTCCACTTTTGAGGATTCATATCTAAATCGTGTTTATCAAATCATTCTTGATTTATTACTCTCAATTTGTGGATATTATTTAGTGATCATTCTTCATCACTATTCTTGAGTGTGGTGTTCTAATTTATAAATCCCATAGTCATGATTTGTTCTTGTATATGAAAGTTATAGGACTGATAGATTTGTTTAGCAATTGAGACCACTAATTGAATTAATTAATGTGGTAAATTAATTAATTGGGAAAGTTGTAAAATTTTGGGATTTAGGGATTATTGAATAAGATAATTAATTTTTAGAATTAAATATGATGGGATTGAGATAATCGAATTGTGTATTTGAATGAGAAATAAGGGTAATTAATTGGTTAATTAATTATCATTGTAAATGATCAAGAAATTGATACTATTCAATGTTGAGTTAATTATAAAGTTTTCATTTTTGTTATCGAGAATAATTAATTGGTTAATTAATTATTGAATGTTGAGATTTTGGATGGTTAATGGTTAGTAGAATTAATTAATAGTAAATTGATGTTGTTAATTAGTTGTTCAATTAATTAACAGAATTAATTAATTAATTTTTGAATTAATTAATTGATGGGATTTTGGGTGTTAGACATGGAGTTATAAATAAATGGTATTTTGGGTGTTATACATGGTGTTTTTCATTAATAATATAAATAAATTAATGGGATTTTAGGTGTTAGACATGGCATTCTACACCAATGGGATTTGGAGTTGCTATATATGGAATTCTACAACAATGATAGGTCTATATGTATTTTTTAAAATTGGGATGTTATAAATGGAGTTCTACACCAATGATATATAATAACAAATAGGATTTTAGGTGTCACGAACCAGCCTGAGTCGACCCTGAACCAGTCACCCAGGCTAGCCCACGACAAGTCCCGAGAGGCGTTCCCAATCCTCCAGGGATGGTGACAAGCACCAAGGGCATCAATAGAGTACACAAGGGAACGATTTCACCCATATATAGACAATCAAACAAACAGTGGAAATAAACGGACAGCCCAAAATGAATTTATATAAAAATTGAACAAAATATTATTTATACAAGAAACTAAAGGTAGAACAAAATAAAAAAAACTCAAATGAACAATCCCAATGACCAACTAACTCCATGTGACACTTCTGGTCACTCTCCAACACAATGATCAAAAGTCACCCAAGGAGATCGAACTAAAGATGAAACCTGCACAAGGGCTAAAAAAAGAATATTATAGGCGTGAGTATTAAAACTTAGTAGGTTAGCCCGATATTCTATTCCCAATGTAAATTCTTTTAAAATTAATGAAACATCAATTTATAGTTTTAAATTCAAGATATGAAAGTATGGTTTTCAAATGAGGTTCCATGCTATAATAATTATCAGACAAAAACATGCATGTTTAATAAACAAAAATGCAAGTAACTATTTTTTTCAAAGAGGTGAAACTTCAAAATGAACATAGTTTTCAAGAGGGATAATTTAAATAATTTTAACATTCATATAAATAACACATACTACTTAATTTACCAACCAAACACACCGTATGCCGACGGTGAGTACAAAATAGCCAATGATCACTAGTCACGGGAATACCCCTAGGCACTAGTTAGTTTTGAGCCCCAGGTACCTCATATCTCGGTGAAAGTAACCATAATAAATATCCATTCTCGTGAACGAGCCACTAGTAGGGAACATACCCATAACCTAGTGGTCCCCAATCATCATCATCATCATAGTTTAGTTAGTGTTGTCATCGTCAAACTTGCTACGTGAAACAGGGGCCAACCCCCACAGAATCACTAGCATACTAGTACACGTCCACCCACCTAGATACTCGGGATTCCCTTTAGTGCTCAATCAAGTTACGCATATTATAAAATACACATTTCACATCCACATTCCATTCCAAAACCATAAAAACACAAACATCCCATAATCTTTCTTCACATTTCTTACACTAATCAACAAACCGCTAAATATTTTGGTAAAACAATTTCATGAAGTGTATTGAGGCTTTGCACATAAAACTCTTTCAAAAACACTCTTTAAATTATAAAAACACATCATAACCAAACAAAATAATATTTGGCAGCCCAATAAACATTTAATAAAATCATTTAATGGACCATAAAACAATCCCAATTTCACAACTTGTTATATACAAGTAAAACACTCCTTCATTAGGAAATGCCAAACGGGCCTTTAATCATTTTCTCAAAACTAACCTTTGATGAAGGTATGCATTTTAATTTTATTAAGGATCTGTATAAACATCATTTACAGAAGCAAACCCCATTCATAAATCTCTTATAATACTCAGGTTACATATTCAAAACACAACCATTTTCATAAAGATGTGAAACGGTCCATTTTTGGGCAACTCGGGCCAAAATATGTTGTAAATCAAAACCCACTTGTTTGTAAAAACAAATCCAAATTGGAAATCAATATAAGTACCCAAAAATACCATTTATAATTCTTCCAATTCCTTTATAAATCCAATCAAATAACTTTTAAATCACACATCACACATAAAAGCCAACCGGGCAATTTACCGAACACATGTCATGCCCTTTTTAAACAAAACAATTTATTTTATGTACATGAAAAGGAATAAAACACCAATTGAATGTCATATTTTCATTCAAGATAATGTAACATGTTAAAAATACCATAAACCATATTATAAACCTTACTCACAAAATATTTTAAAAAGATAACGGAACATTTAAACAAACACTTGTTGAGCACTTTCATGGAAAAACAACATTGCCTTTCACAAAACCATGATTAAACAACCACGTTGGACACCAAGAAGATTATAAAAAGGATTAAAAATAATAATTAACATTTATATCAGTTTAGGAAAATATTAAAATGATGAAACTTGAATGATAAAGGCATGTGCAAGGGATATCCTACCTCAAATCATTGGCGTAATTGAAACGCACACCCGAAATCACCCGCCGCGGGTTTATAAACCCTAAAACTATAAAGATCAGACCTAAACAAACAGAAACCCCATCAAAAAAACATTTCATAACAAAACCGTAGGTTGATCAAGACTAGGTTACAATATAAAACCAAGAAATAATGAAAGGAGGGGGAAGAGGAAGAAGAAAGGAGAAAGAATCTCACCTTTCATCCTAGAAAACTCTTCGTCTTCCATTAGATCTGAAGCCCTAGAGAAAAGATAATGGATTGAAAATTCTTGGAGATACTCATAAGGTCTGGGAGAACCAGGGGAATAATATTGGGGGCTAAAAGAGTACGAATTTATTGATTTATGAATGATAAAAGTTACCTTGTAAAATCTGGGCGATTTGAGGTTTCCTGAGACTTTTCGCCCTAATATGCGACCCACATGAGCTCCAAAGAGGTAAAATAGATTATGAGGGTAAGGATAGGGTTATTGGATTCTAGGGTCAGGTGTAATCACCAAAAAATAGTAAAATATGAAAAAGATATAAATGAAACAAATTATTTTTTTAAAACAGGAAATGGGCCCATGGGCTGGCCCAATACCTAAATAAGTAACCAAAATTCACCCGACTTATGAATTTATAATGGGTCCAAAAGGATAAATAAATTTTAATATATCAGTATATAACAAGTGTAAAGTTGAATGGGTGAAAAAGGATGAAAAAAAAAGAGTTATAAAAGAAACAAATTCATTTTTTAAAACTGGGAATGGGCTCACGGTTGGCCCAAATCACGAAGTGACCACCCTTTCTTCAAAAACTCCTAAACAAGCAATGGGGATCCCAAATTATGGTGGTTATAAATATATGAAACTTCAAAACTCAAGATTCATCTTATCAAATACCCATTAAAAGGATCGGGATTTCTAATGGGGCGGATCAATACAAAGACAGGAAAAAAAACCGTGTGTGACAATTCTCCCCACCATTAAAGCTTTCCGCCCCCGGAAAGCCATAACACTTTCCGGCTGAAAAAAAACAACACATATGGATTCCAGAATGTACTCCCCACCATTAAGAATCAACTAGCACTAGAAATTTTCTTAGGATGAAAATCCAGGAGACCCATGGTGGGTCTCCCCACTATTGGAAACCAACTAGCAATAAGTAGACAAGAATTGAACATGAGCTAGAGTTGGGACTCACTCACACAAACCCAAAAAAAACCCTCCTACAAAAACCTACTATACCAAGTTAATAGAGTTACAACATGAACATATAAACCACCCACTCCCGAATGGAGGGGACAATAACTTGGTCGACACATTCAGCACAATTCTGGACCCCCGTCACTTGGGGATGGGAGGGAAGGGGACCCAATAATTTGGCCACTAAAACCACAAAAGAAACAAAGAAACTACCCAAACCTCTCCACCTATGAATAGGTAACACCAAGACTGCACCTGATTTTTATAGGTGGTCCACACAGGGACATTGATTGAAAACCCACATCCATGAAGGAATAACCATAGACACTGTGTGAGGGGTTAAGTCCACCATGCTTGTTGCGACAAAGGGAAATTCATAGAAATGAAGAACCAAAACATTGACATAGAAAATAACTTAACAAAACAGAGGAGTAAGGATCCTAATCGAGCACTCCACACCTCTGTCGATTTTCTAACTGTGTGAAAAGCTTCACTCTGAGGCCTATGGTTGGAGCCCTAATTCTTGAAGCATTTTCTGCACCGCAGTCAGGTGATAAGGATCACACCACTCAAAAAAAAGCACACTTGATCACCAAACAAAAACCTTCATCTAAATAGGAACTCATAGATACATATCAAAATTCTATCTCACTCCAAACAAGGGGAAGAATGGACAAGGAATACGACGAAACACATCAACATCACCGAACACAACTGCTCTGTCCAAAAGAATTATCATTACCTAGAAGCACTTTTAATAGATCCCAAACAGCTCTCTATTCCAACAAAAATGTTGAGGCATCATCAAAAGAGGTGGATTTAAAATTTGAAAGGAATCCTTAGGTTGATCAGCAGGAAATATTTCCAATGTAGAACTATCCATGGCCACATCACAACATCAAACACATTTTTAGAAACCCAATGAAAATTACTCCAAAACCGAGCCACCAACAAGATCTCATCACTAGATAGAACAAGAGTATGAATTATAGATCACATAGAAGCTAACCAAATAAACAACTCTTCTAAGAAATAGAAAAATCAAGCCACATAACCATTGGTTTTAAAAAAAGGCCACAATTTTCAGCTCAAAACAATTTTGAAAAATCAAACTAACTTGGTGGGTTTCCACATTCACCAATGGTGTTTCATCAAGTCTCACCCACATGCACATTTCCATGCCACCCCTGGCACCAAACCACAATACCATATAGGCCATACTTCCAGATATAATTAAAACCATGCATGTGAGCACCCATGAAAACACCAAAGGCTAAAATTAAATATCATAATTGAAAAAAAACAATTTACCTTCAAAAGGAACACCAACCACCAAGTCAAAAAACATTTTCATGTTTCACAAAAAAAACCACAATTAATTAAGAACCATTTTCTTGAAAACCTACCCCTTTTCATTTTTAAAAACTTTTTAAATAACCAAGCCACTCCAAATAACCCCTTCTCATTATTTTTAAAAAAAATCAGCAATGTATATTTTCATTATCTGAGGTCCATTGAGACCGATAACATTTCTTGTAAAACACCAACCGATCAAAACTAATTTCCAAAACTAATTTATCTGATTCAACAACTTTTTAACATCCTAAAATGCCCCATTTAAAAAAAATATCCAGAATCACTTTAAAATGATTCACAATTTCAAAACTTTTTATTTCAACAAACCACAAGTTTAGATTATGGATAATCCAATCCCTTTAAATCATTTCCACTTCCCTCCATTTTTTTACAAAAACACAACCTTCCAAAACCATTCTTATATTTAATTATTGAAAACCCCAATTTTCACTTTTAAAAATCTAATCCTTCCTTTAAAACCCATTTCCACAATTCTCACACAAGGATTTTAAAAACAAAAAATTCCGAATTCAAGAAAGTTTCAAGAGACCCAAAAAAAAAGGGAACTAGTGTCGGTGGGTGACTTGACCATATGGTTGGCGGCCATATGCCAAACACAACACCAACACAGAGAGACTTATTAGGACCAATCCCCAGCTCCACATGGCTTTCCAGGCCCTGCGAGCTCATGGAGGCCATTAGTCAGACTCCCCTTGTCATATCCCAACACCAAAAAAAAATCAACCAGAATAAAGGACACTAATAAAACTGGACTCCCTTGGAAACCTGAGGATTAGAACAAGAAAGAGTTCGTGAAGCTCTTCTTGTACTTACCCCTCAAGTCCCAACAATCCTACTCCATCTACCTTGACATCCCCAAAATAACAAGGGTGCTCTAAAAAGAAAGGTCCACTAAGAGCCAACCTGCTCTGATACCATTTTGTCACGAACCAGCCCGAGTCGACCCTGAACCGGTCACCCAGGCTAGCCCACGACAAGTCCCGAGAGGCATTCCCGATCCTCCTGGGATGGTGAAAAGCACCAAGGTCATCAATAGAGTACACAAGGGAACGATTTCACCCATATATAGACAATCAAACAAACAGCGGAAATAAACGGACAGCCCAAAATGAATTTATATAAAAATTGAACAAAATATTATTTATACAAGAAACTAAAGGTAGAACAAAATAAAAAAAAACTCAAATGAACAATCCCAATGACCAACTAACTCCATGTGACACTTCTGGTCACTCTCCAACACAATGATCAAAAGTCGCCCAAGGAGATCGAACTAAAGATGAAACCTGAACAAGGGCTAAAAAAAAGAAGACTATAGGCGTGAGTATTAAAACTCAGTAGGTTAGCCCGATATTCTATTCCCAATGCACATTCCTTTAAAATTAATGAAACATCAATTTATAGTTTTAAATTCAAGATATGAATGTATGGTTTTCAAATGAGGTTCCATGCTATAATAATTATCAGACAAAAACATGCATGTTTCATAAACAAAAATGCAAGTAACTATTTTTTCAAAGAGGTGAAACTTCAAAATGAACATAATTTTCAAGAGGGCTGATTTAAAGAATTTTAACATTCATATAAATAACACATAATACTTAATTTACCAACCAAACACACCGTATGCCGACGGTGAGTACAAAATGGCCAATGAGCACTAGTCACGGGAATACCCATAGGCACTAGTTAGTTGTGAGCCCCAGGTACCTCATATCTCGGTGAAAGTAACCATAATAAATATCCATTCTCGTGCACGAGACACTAGTAGGGAACATACCCATAACCTAGTGGTCCCCAATCATCATCATCATCATAGTTTAGTTAGTGTTTTCATCATCAAACTTGCTACGTGAAACAGGGGCCAACCCCCACAAAATCACTAGCATACTAGTACACGTTCGCCCACCTAGATACCCGGGATTCCCTTTAGTGCTCAATCAAGTTACAAATATTATCAAATACACATTTCACATCCACATTCCATTCAAAAACCATAAAAACACAAATATCCCATAATCTTTCTTCACATTTCTTACACTAATCAACAAACCGCTAAATATTTTGGTAAAACAATTTCATGAAGTGTATTGAGGCTTTGCACATAAAACTCTTTCAAAAACACTCTTTAAATTATAAAAACACATCATAACCAAACCAAATCATATTTGTAAGCCCAATAAACATTTAATAAAATCATTTAATGGACCATAAAACAATCCCAATTTCACAACTTGTTATATACAAGTAAAACACTCCTTCATTAGGAAATGCCAAATGGGCCTTTAAACATTTTCTCAAAACTAACCTTTGATGAAGGTATGAATTTTAATTTTATTAAGGATCTGTATAAACATCATTTACAGAATCAAACCCCATTCATAAATCTCTTATAATACTCAGGTTACATATTCAAAACACAACCATTTTCATAAAGATGTGAAACGGTCCATTTTTGGGCAACTCGGGCCAAAATATGTTGTAAATCAAAACCCACTTGTTTGTAAAAACAAATCCAAATTGGAAATCAATATAAGTACCCAAAAATAAAATTTATAATTCTTCCAATTCCTTTATAAATCCAATCAAATAACTTTTAAATCACACATCACACATAAAAGCCAACCGGGCAATTTACCGAACACATGTCATGCCCTTTTTAAACAAAACAATTTATTTTATGTACATGAAAAGGAATAAAACACCAATTGAATGTCATATTTTCATTCAAGATAATGTAACATGTTAAAAATACCATAAACCAGATTATAAACCTCACTCAAAAAATATTTTCAAAAGATAATGGAACATTTAAACAAACACTTGTTGAGCACTTTCATGGAAAAACAACACTGCCTTTCACAAAACAATGATTAAACAACCACGTTGGACACCAAGAAAATTATACAAAAGGATTAAAAACAATAATTAACATTTATATCAGTTTAGGAAAATATTAAAATGATGAAACTTGAATGATAAAGGTATGTTCAAGGGATATCCTACCTCAAATCTTTGGCGTAATTGAAACGCACACCCGAAATCACCCGCCGTGGGTTTATAAACCCTAAAACTATAAAGATCAGACCTAAACAAACATAAAACCCATCATAAAAACATTTCATAACAAAACCTTAGGTAGATCAATACTAGGGTATAATATAAAACCAAGAAATAATGAAAGGAGGGGGAAGAGGAAGAAGAAAGGAGAAGGAATCTCACCTTTCATCCTAGAAAACCCTTCGTCTTCCATTAGATCTGAAGCCCTAGAGAAAATATAATGGATTAAAAATTCTTGGAGAGACTCCTAAGGTCTGGAAGAACCAGGGAAAGAAGAGTGGGGGCTAAAAGAGTACGAATTGATTGATTTATGAATGATAAAATTTACCTTGGAAAATCTGTGTGATTTGAGGTTTCCTGAGAAGTTTCGCCCTAATCCGCGACCCACATGAGCTCCAAAGAGGTAAAATAGATTATTAGGGTTAGGATAGGGTTATTGTATTATAGGGGGAGGTGGAATCACCGAAAAATAGTAAAATATGAAAAATATATAAATGAAACAAATTATTTTTTTAAAACAGGAAATGGGCCCATGGGCTGGCCCAATACCTAAATGAGTAACCAAAATTCACCCGGCTTATGAATTTCTAATGGGTCCAAAAGGATAAATAAATTTTAATATATCAGTATAGAACAAGTAGGAAGTTTAATGGGTGAAAAAGGATGAAAAACAAAAGAGTTATAAAAGAAACAAATTCAGTTTTTAAAACTGGGAATGGGCTCACGGTTGGCCCAAATCACGAAGTGACCACCCTTTCTTCAAAAACTCCTAAACAAGCAATGGGGATCCAAAATTATGGTGGTTAGACATATATGAAACTTCAAAACTCAAGATTCATCTCATCAAATACCCATGAAAAGGATCGGGATTTCTAATGGGGCGGATCAATACAAAGACAGAAAAAAAAACCGTGTGTGACATTAGGTGTTAGACATGGATTTCTACACTGATGAGATTTTGGGTGTGATACATGGTGTTCTACACCAAAGGGAATTTGAGTGTTAGACATGGAATTCTACAATAAGTATAAATATGTATAAAATTTTTGAATTGAATGTGTGAAAAAATTCAAACCATATAGTCTTTGTGGTTAATAAATATTAATTTATAATGTGATAACATTTAAATTATTCATTTTAATTATTCTCTTTATATAACTGCATACACTTTTTATTGACTATATATGTTTTAGACGCCATTGGTAGTGGCCTACTAATTCGTACTCACACCCTATTTGAGTTTCCTAATTGGTACCTAAATAAACTTTATTTTTGAAAGACAGGTTAAGGGAAAAGGCCCTAGAATAGATTTTGGATTGGGGATGGAGCTTGGATGAGGGAACCAGACATGGTTCGGGACCCAGTTGGGAGTCTTTAGTGACTTTACTTTCAGTTTCATTTTAGACACTTTGGCACCTACTATGGAAAGTCATGTTTCCCTTTTATTTGAGTACTGTATTTTCCTATTTTTGTTGTCTTGTGACATTGGTACTGTTTATTATTATATATGATTTCCTCTATTGTCTATTTATTTTTTATGGTGTTTTACTCTGATTAAAGAGGGTATAGTCTCCCCATGAATGACTTACCAAACCCTCGCTTCTAGTCGGAAGCCTTTTTTATGTAGTGAGGTGCACCTAAGGTCATGTGACTGACCAGCTTGGGGCCCCATTGTGTGGCACTCGGGTCATGACATTACAAGGTGAGACCATTCAGTGATGGAAAATTCCAATGATTGTTTCATCCTAGGTTGGGTTTTCTAGAGTTGTAGGTGTATTTCCCAATGCATCTACCCAGGAATTCTATGATCTTAGGATGTTAGTTAATGTTGTCTACAAGGGGAATACCTCAATAAACCCTCAAACATAGTCAAGAAGTGGGATTAGCATTTATTTTCTGATTGCATAATCGCTATTGTTCTATTTAATTACCAAATTCGAATCAAATCCCCCTATAGGAGGTCTGCCAGTCTTTGGAGTTCCAGTTCTAGGTCTAAAATGATGGCCTCGTATTTTGTCTCATTATTGGTACAACCTTCTGATAATATGAAGGATTAAGTTAAAAAAGGCCTTTTCTAGAGAGATAAGCATGATCCCTACATGACTTTGTTAAGTTTAGGGTATTCCATTCTCCAACCTTTTTGGATCCTGGATGCATTGTAAAAATAAATTTCCCATGTTTGGGGGCCACCTTTAATAGAAAATATATATTCATTAATAAATTTAGTATTTAAGGATGTTGTTTTTATAGATGGCTTTTTTTTAAGGAAACCTACCAAGGCCTGACTATTCACTATTTTTTTAGGCACAAACTGTATATCGAACTACTATAGTACGACTTCCCATAGTTCTAGATGTCTTGTAAACATAGGACAGTTGATGATATATTTGACCCAATTATTGTGAGAGACCAATTGGACCTCGTGGTACTACAGGTAGTGCCTTAATTTCTGAACCACAAAGATTATGTCAGCTATCTTTTCTCGATATTATAATAATGAGTCTCATTGTAGAGCATGATTTCACTAAGATAATAGAAGTTATTTTCATTCCTAGAATCATTCTTTTGTGCTAGGAATATTCCTAGTGATCATTATAGGGCTATCTCATATAGGATGAGAAACTTTCCATTGATATGTGGATTTAATATTGGTAGTCTCAAGAGGTATTTCTTGAGGTTTTCAAATGATTCTTGACATTCACTATTCCCCTGATATGCTACCCACCTCTTAATTAGTTTGGTGAAGGGGAAACACTTTCCTGTAAGAATGGATATGAAGTTCCAAATACATCCCAAGTTCTATTGAATTCCTCTTAACTCACTTTGGTTTTGAGGGGGTGACATGTTATGGGTAGATTTTTTTCTCAAGGTCAACTAATATGTCACAATGACATACAATGAAGACAATAAATTTCCCCAATGTTACCTTAAAAGCGCATTTTAAGAGGTTAATATTTAGGATATGTTGTAATAGATTATCAAATATGGTTTCTAGTTCATCTAGGTGTTCATAATTTTTTAGATACTTGACCATTGGATCATCAATATAACATTAGAAAAACTTCTCTCAGAAGGGTTTGAAGATGTGGTTCATGGAATGTTGGTATGTGGTGTCGACATTATTTAAACCAAAGGTAATTAACTAGTAGAAGAATACTTACTAGGGGGTCTAATGGAAGTGGCTTCTGTATCTTACAGGGTCATCCAAATTTCGTTGTACCCTAAATAGACATCCATAAAAGATAGGTCTTTATAACAATATGTTTCATCAATTGAGAGTATTATGATTGGAACTCGGAATTCATATTTTGAATAATTCCGATTGAGATCTCTGAAATCGATGTACACTCTTATTTTATCATTGTTATTATTCATAGGGGAATTTTTTTCTAGAAATTTTGGATATTTTACCACTTTTATGAATTCTTCCTTGATGAGTTTTTTCTCTTTAGCTGTGATTTTGGAAGCATTGGTCAGGTGTGTGCTTCTAGATTCCTTCTTGTATCCTTGATGGTCTTATGAAAACCCTATGTTATGGGTGGAAACCTCAGGGTCAAATCTCAGCATCTCTATGTAATTCCAGGAAAACGCATCCTGATGTTCCTTAAGGAAGGAAGTATATATCTCATATTCCTCAGAATTTATGGTCGCACAAATCAAAGTTGGTTATGGATCTTTGTTTATAAAGATATTATCTCTATGAGTTTATCAATAGTGGTGGAGACACCTTCCTCAAATGATATAGGAGAATCCCTGAAGTCGTCCTCTTCTTCCAATTCCTCATGCTTTAACTCTTTCACCTCCTCCAGCGAATTAGGTGATGAATTAAGTTTTATGGAGTTATTGGAGGAGTCATAATTTGGACATTCAGAGGATAAAGAAACCACTTATGGAACCATTGATGGATCAAGGCCTTTTTTGATCTCTAAAGGGGATATAAGGGACTCATAATGAGTATATTAATTTTCCCTATTGACATGAAAACTTCATCCAACCCAGCTGTCAAAATAAGGATATGTTGAGGCTCATGGGATGGAATGAAGGCATTTTCATCCATTATTTCATCATTGTTCAAAGATTTGACAACTTATCTAATTCCATTATTATTAGTTGTAATGACATAAATCATGGATGTCACAGGATGTGTGTTTGGATTTGTGCCCACCCCTTTGACTTGATTAATGGGTAGAACATAATCTGCACTAAGCTATTTGAAAGGATTATCCAGAATCATTTTAAGACCATTTGGGGCATTGAATCTAGAGACATTTTCATCCATCGACTATTTCTCTTCGATGTGGTAGAATTGTATTTCAATGTATTGTGATTCATAGGATTTTAATGGGGCTTTTTAACCAAAAAATGTCCCAATTTTTCTATTGATAAAATATTTAAGGAATTGGTGGTATGACGAGGGGATGGTTGCATGATAATGTAGCCAAGGTCTTACTAGAAGAACATTGAAGGTTGTATCATGCCTAACAACCATGAATTTTGAGTTAGACATGAAATCCTTGATTTGGGTCATGAGTTTTATTTCTATAAGGGTATATTTATCATTCTTGTTGTATCCCTATAACATTAAATTGGATGGGGGACATGTGAAATTCATTGAAACCTAGTTGAAGGAGTGTTCGTATTGGAATGAGGTTTACATGTGATCCATTTTCAATGAAGGATCATCGGATATCAATGTAATTTATCCTACCAGATATATACAAGGGTCTAACATGCCCCTTGTATGATGACATCCTTATCTTGTTCTCTGAATGAGATGACTATACGGTATTCTGTAGGATCATTCTCTTCATAATACACTTTGGAAGCAGTGACCTCAGCTTCAAATTATTGTGGGGTCGACAAGGACTCTATGAAGGATTCCCGAAGCTATTTTGATAGACACAAGGAATCCAATATTGATATCTTAGACAATACCATAGCTATTTGCTTCAAAACATCATACTTGTGGTCCAAATGCCTATGTTTCCTAGTATGGTGATGTTTTATTCCATGTTATTTAGGAACTAAAGTACTTTATATGGATATATTATCCCTTGGAATAGGAGTTGAAGGTTATTTTCCTCTTAGGGGATTAGTTTGGCTAGTTTTTCCTACACGCCGAAGTTGATTAGGTGATAATGCATCCTCTATTCGATCTTCCATGTTGATCATGATAGGGAAGGCCCTGTCATGTGGGGGGTCCCTTATTTCCAAATAACTCACTAGATATCTCTCCCACATGTTTTAGCTACATAGATAGTTTAAGAAGGGACATAGTAAAAGTAGTGACTCCTAGAATGACCACATCCTCTCCTATATCCTCGACATTGATATCTTATTCCCCCAGTTCCCCAATAAAGTGTAGAGAAATCAGGTTCATATTCATGCTCATAATTTTGTATGTGATCCCTTAAGAGAATAATGTTAATGGAACCAAATATCAACTCCTCATCTGATGGAGATTCTGTCTGGCAGTTTAACCCTTGTTGTTCCCTTTGGTTGGGTGGTGCCTGTGCTTATGGGGATATAGGAATGAAGTTTTCTACAATTAAGAATCACATTGTATTTGGAATAGAATCATATTATTGTGTTTTCTTCTTTATATTATATCAATGTTTCTTCTTAGAGGAATGGCCTTTGGAGGTCTGATTTTCTAATGAAATTGGTTGTGTTATAGGGGAAGCAGTTCAAGGCACGGTTGGTTATTTTAATTGTGTTATATGAATATTATGCATTCAGTTAATTTTCTTTTTGACCATCCAATTAATGAACTTATTTGTAAACTTGTTTTTTACTTCATGCCATTCATTTTTATCCTTTATATTGATGGTAGAAACATATTCTACCTACGAAGGAAAATTTATCATCTTTACATTTTCAAATTCAACCATCAATTGTAGGAGGTCTTTTAAAAAAACCTTTTAATGTTGTGCCCCATTACTTGATATAAGGGGAAATAGTTTGGGAGATCTTCACCACCATAATTTCTAGGATTACTGGGCTTTGGAAACTTGACCAAGTCATTTTCTAATGCTGAGATAAAGTATCCAAGGAATTGGTCATTTCAAAAAGAATTTACCTTCTTTTTCATCTCCTCAAACTATTTTTTCCTTTTCTCCCTTTGATAATCTTGAAAAGGTGGGAATTTTTTCTAATTATCAAGAGGTGGAGTTGCACGATATGGTTCGGGATTTGGAATGGTAGAAAGTATAAGGGCTTGATTAAGTGTAACTATAGTAGCCTCTGATTTCCCTACTCTCTTTCCATGAGATTATGTAATTACTCATAACTTAGATTTGATTTATGTGATGGAGTCTTCCATTATATGAGCAATTGCTGCAAGGTCCTAAAACCCTTGTATGTACTTAATAAGGATAATTGGTGTTAACATATCATCCTGAAAATTATATATATAGATAGAAAAAAAATATTCATGAGGAAGCAGAATTTTTAAGGAGTATTTTAATCTTTTCCACCAAGTGATAAAATTTGGGACCATTTAATTCTCCTGTTGCTTTTAGTTTTAGAGGTTGAGAGCTATTTTCTTCTGAATTATTGAGATGAACTAGAATAGAAACATCTGATGAAGGTCTTACTACCCCATAATTTATTGATCCTGAAAACTCATGTACTATACAAAAGATGTTCGCTATAGTGATTTCATGAATAACCTGAATTTTATGACCTCATGTTGTTCAGGGGTCCCCATAATTGGGTCATAGTGGGAGAAAAAATGTTTCAAATGCTTCTATGGGTCTCCTAATCCATTAAAAAAATAGAAATTTAGGATTTCCAAATATTAGTGAGGGAAGATTTGGATCTACCCATTCAGGGAAAGGCTTTTTTTCTAGTGGTATCGGTGTGTGTTGATCCTCCATGGATTCCAATCGAGTCGTAAGTGACTCAATAGAATTCATAATCCCTTGGGGGATGTCTGGATAAGATGGAGCTTGACTAGGTGCAGTGGCTAGTAGGGTCGTTTATGGCGGCACTGCTGGTATATTCTGTACGTAGCCTATAGGGACAGACTAGTAATGATGCACTTTGATTTGTTATATTTATGCACCCAATGGAGGGAACTCCTAATCTGATGTTTTGGAATATGAGTACATTGGTGGTTAGTATCCTGCATTGAGTGGATGATCTGTATCTACTCCTGTTGCTATGAAAACCCCTCTTTCTTGAGGTATGATAACTGGGATTGTGAGATGAGGATCTCCTTTTAGAACATATCCAACTGGAAGGCTACCTCATGGTAATTATGCATTGTGTCTCCTAAACACTTTCATCTCTTCCTCCTATAGAGAAAATATTTCCTCATGTGAAATTGGATTGACCTCTCCATGAGGTTGGTGAGGCATAATTTGTTTCTTACTCTTATCCTTGTTAGATTCCTTTTGAGGAGGTAAGGATGAGTTGATTAAGGGAATTCCCCAATTCAAGGTAAGCCTCTATTTATGGGTATGAACACCTCCTTCAATTGTTTTGGTGTGAACCACATTATGAATTAGAGCTTCCTCCTATTATTCCTCCTCCAAATTGGACTTGTTTTTATAGAGCCTATGAGGGACGCATTGATGAAATTCACTGATGTTGTAGCGCCCCGACCCTAGTTACCCAGAGTCGGTGCATTATTATATAACATTGGAATGATTACAAGAGATCAAGTCTCGAAATATGGATTAGTTTATTATCCTTGTAAGTACTAGATATATACATAAGTTTTACATTACATCATGAAATGGAAAAAAACAAAAACATTGTGTCCCCTTTGAACACAATCATATCCCTTGGCCTATTCTAGTAGGTTAAATATTAATATAATTCTTTTCATCCAAGGAAATATAAAACATAGAAAGGGGAGATATCAGATGCTCAATAAGGATAACAATATAGCAGAAACTATCATAAATAAGCATAAACATTTAAGGAAATGTATAAGACTAAAACAGAAGCCTTTTAAACTTAAACTTCATCATAATATGGAAAAGATAAATAAAATAATGTCGTTTACTTATTCACATGGATATTCTACTAGTCAAATAATCGCATGTAATATTAATAGCCAAATTCATAATGATGGAATGCATAATGTCGGACATCATAACCGCATAGTCAAGGCCTCGGTCCAAGACTACAAATAAGATTTTGTTAAGTCCTTGTGCCAAGAAATTATTTTGTCTCATGAGACCTACTGATGCATTGAGGATCTATACCGGGCTCCACCTGTAACTTACTAAGTCCAATGTATTCCTCATAGAATAAGTTTGAAACATAATCTAAACATTCGTATTAAAACTAGCATAAAAAATGTCAATATTTTAACCACAAACCATGAATGGTATTAAAATAGCACATACATAGTCAAAAATAACTCATTAAATACAATATGGAATATTTTATTATAATAAATCAACCTAAATCAAGAATAATGAAGGATATTGACATAGATGACAATAATTAGTAAAACTATTTGAGATAAATGTCTCCTTTTTCTTGAAAACATTTAAAAGTATCACTATTTATCAAGAAGGTGTTAAAAATAGATTTTTTAATCATTGTGTCCCATACCACTTTGAAACTTTTAAAATTAATTTTAATTTTAAACCATTCATGTCCATATAAATAAATCCTTAACACCATTTTTAAAACATGTACATTAATGAGAAATATTTAGAATAATAAATCCTTAAAACATTTAAAATGATATTTTAGTTAGAGTTCCTAACAAAATGAGAGGTACTTGAATACAAATAATTGAGGTAATAAAAAGTTTATAATATCATGAGAATAAAGGTATTCATGATATACTATGTCAAAGTACAGTATGTACACCATATAAAAGTGAATTGGCGGATAACAACAAATAAGTCTCAATAGAATGTAAATTGAGATGAAATCCATTATAAAGACTTTATCCTTAGGTTAAGGATAAATCAATGATATAATTATGTTTGAATATTCAGTGTAAATCAATCATATGAAATTCACACATATTCTTGTAAAAACAACACCAATGACTTGGATGTTTAACTCAATGAATGGAAATTGAGTTAAGATTACTCTTATCAAGTTCATATCAATGAATTGAGAATTTATAAATGGATTTATTATGTGTATAAAAATTTTATCCACACAAATGGAAGTGTAAATTACTGCATACATAAATAAATAGTTATTTCACATATAATCTTGGAGTAAAATAATCGATGAAGTTTGTGTAAAACCCAATGAGTGGAAATTGAAATTAGAAATTACCTTACCAATCTGGTAACTTATGAAACACACACCCCATGAAAGAAGGATCATACAATTAATATTTAAATACCAATAAATTAAATTATATTATAGAAAGAATACAATCATGGGCAGTACATACACTACACAAAAGGAAATAGTGGCAAATATAGCATGAATCTCACGGGAATAAATGTGAGATATAAACCCCTTACCTTGTACTTTTCCTTAGTAGAGGGTGGGTTAACATCAGGTATAATGGTGAAATAATTGTTATTAAATTATACAAAACCACAGACATAGATATTATATCATATATAATCTTCTAATATTTCTTTATTGATGATATTTCAGTAGTATCATTGTTTTGGGTGTTAACTGATTCATTTTCCTTTATATGTTTTGTTATGTAAGTCATGTTTGTTATGGATAGGATGTATTTGATTCATATATAGAATGATATTAAGTTCTTAAAAATTATTTTTAATCATCAAATAAAAATTATTCTTGAATGGTTACGATGGGGAATGAAATCTCATCGCGTCGTGGAGACAGTAAGTCGTACGTATGCACAAGCGACAATATCATACTATTAGTGATGAAATCATATGTAATTAGATGTTATATTATATATATATATAATAATTAACATGTTATATTTATTATTTATATCATTTATACTCATTATTATACCCATCCAAATAATGAAGTGTTGAATAACAAACTACATCATGACGTGGAGACGGTAAGTCGTACGCACGCATGTATGATGACTTTGTCATTCATAGGATGGATAGAATAATGAATATGGTTGTACCATTTTTTTAATAACATCACTTTATGTATAAGTTACTTTAATTATTATTTTTTTATGTAAAAAAAAATAAAATAGGAAGTGGAAGATGAAAAGAACTTTGGAAGAGGTGATGAAATTATTACCTCTTCATCGGGTGTTTCCTTTTGATTTGATCAAAAGGGATCCTTAGGTTGGCTTTATGATCAAATTAAGGCCTCTAGGTTGAATTTAGGGTATTTGGGAGGATATTAGAGCATATTTTGGCTGATCCAAATGGCTTTGGAGGTATGAAATTAAGAGATGGGGAAGTACCCTTTTATAAGAGAGGTGAGGGTTACTTTAGGAAAAGCTTGAAATGATATTTTATTATACAATAATATTTGGTTTATAATGTTTAAAAAAGAATTTATTTCAAGGATAAGGTGGGGTTGGGTCAAAAACCTCTCAAAAAATTGGTTTTAGACAGTTTTAGGTCACCATATTAACCTTATCTTTTAAATTTAACTCTTAGTTAAATAGTTTAACTTTTACCATGTATTCTTGTATTATTATAATAAATGGTTAATAAACTTACTATAAAAATACAAAATAACTCCAATTGGTTCATTATTGATATATATAATTTTATCTAAGTCTTTTGGTCGAACCTTATATTTTTAGGAATATTATATCAATTAATAATAAAGTAATTTTTTAAAAAACTCATTTATGTCAATTTTGAAACTATTTAGTATTTGGTTTTATTGAAAGTCATAAAAACTTTATCACTTCAAAAAAATTATTTAATAAACCCTAAAATTTCATATTAACCTATAAAATTCTTTTAATAAACCAAAAGCCTCAATTTACAATTATATTAACATTTATAATATCAATTATTTTAATCTTTCAATAATAAGGTAATTACTGCATTATCATTGTGTCATAAATTAATTTAATTATTTAATGTCTAAAAAATATAAATAAAATACCATTACGTAGGAAATATTTTATATTTCTAATGAATATTTATATTCAAATTTATCGTATGTATAACCCTATATTAAAAATGGATTAGTTATTAAACTTTGAATTTAACACTTTTAACTCTTCTTTAAATAAAATAATAATAAATGTCCTAATCTAATCCAAGTGGATAAAAAGGATAATATTTTATTCCTAAAGTTTATTTTGGGTTAAATACACTTATCCAATAGAATTATGACATATTTTAGGGTAATTATAATATCATTTTTACCTTTAATTACCCTATTTACTTTTAACCGTGGTAAATAAAATTGAAAAGTTACTATTCACCAAAAATTATTTTCATCCTATTGAATCACATTTTACTTGATAATTTAAAATTTTTTTCTCATATTTTTTAAATTCAATTCACAAAAGTGGTAAAATTACATTTTATGCAAATTTGCAAATGTGCTTAGAAGGTGGGTAAAAGATGTTAAAAAGTTCAATAAAATTTTATACATCTAATTTTATTATAAAATGAATCCAATGAATTAAATTGAACTTATATTGGTAATATGTATCTATTTTTACTTAAAATAAATTTTAATAAAATAAATAATTATTTAAATAAAAAGTATGTTTTAAACAATAACGCAGTGTTTTTCACTATTCATCAAAAATTGAAAGTTTTCAGAAAAATACCAAAAATTCACCCAAATCTAATTTTGATATTCCAAATTAAAAAATTATGTCTATTTTACCAAATTAAAAACATATAAGTTGTATTAATTAATTTAAAAAATTATTCCCATTGTGAAAACCAGAACGTGGGTTTTTGAGGAGTAACAACTATCAAAAGATTGATATGTGTTTATGTCCAATTTAAATGTAAAAATACTTTCAATGTCTAAAATTGGATTAAATGATAAAAATATAATCTAAATATACTTCAAAACCATTCAAATGTATAATTTTACATTATAAGTAATTTTTTTTAAAAAAGTTGTTTTCAATTAAAATTTAGTATTTTTCACTATTCATCAAAATATGAAAGTTATCAAAAAAGCACTGAAAATTTATCCAAACTAAATTTTTATGTCCCACTTATAAATAATAAGTTTATTTTTTTCAAATTGAATATATAAAAGTGTCAAATATTTAATTTAAAAAAATCCATTAAAAGGATGTCAAATTTCATTTTTTGAAAAATGCTTCTTTTATCTGAAAAATTGAATTTGTTCTTATATTATGTCTAAGAAACACATAATATGGATTTTAAAATTATATTAAGTATATAAAATTCAAAATGAATTTAATACTATTAATAACCGTTTTTTGAACGGGTATTTTGGTAAGTCGTGGTGCGCTCGAACTCGGTGTTGCGTGTAGCACAAGCTATTGAATTACTTCAAAGAAAATAACTTACTATGAAATATTGGGGTGTTACATTATTCCCCCATTTTGTAAATTGTGTCCTTGAAATTTTAGAATTGGTCTTGGAAACTTCATTGAATATCCCAAATCGGAAAAAGAGTCAATAAAACTATCACTTTAAAAGAAAGAAAGAGAAGTAAAAAGGTCACCCAAGATAACCCATTCTAGGATTCTATGTACCAAAATATGGATATGTAAGATAAACTAAGTGTCAAGTTCTTATGGAGAGTGGTAGAAAACATGATCAGGAGAAAGTTAACAACAAGAAAAACACAAACTTATGATGGGTTAAACGGTCATTAGTTTCCCGGTAGGAAAAGTAAACGGACAACGTTTTTTGTTTTAAGTTCCATTTTATAAAGTTGAGGAATTTATTTATGAGATTGACTAAGTACAGAAATAGATATACATAATTTTTAAGTAGAGTTTCGTTCTTTAATAAATTTCTACCACTAACTCATCTTTTCTCTAAACAATGAGTATTCAAGATGACTTGGTCACACCTGAAGTGCAGAATCAACTTCTATAGAATCACATAATCCACAAAGTATGAACTATATTTTTTCATTGTCTTTAGAGATTAACCAAAACCAACTGGTTAGTACAAGATCATATGATCCCCAAAATAGATAATACTTTATAGAAATATATATTAATCTTAATTTCCAAAATTAAACAAACAATACCCAAAGTTCAATAAAGACCATTCAATAAACAATTATCCTTAAAATCCTTCAATATAGTCTAAACTAATATTAAAACCCAAAACTCAAAAGAATTTAATCACATAGTCTTTTATAATAAATCTTAGCATTCATCTCCAAATAACAACTACTACTCTTAAAGTATCATACGGAAGTTTAATTAACCAAATCACATATTATCTATGATAGGTTAATCATTTCCATTAATAACATGAATATCTATAAAAATAGATTCTTCCAAAACAAAAATCCACCATTACTCCTCAAATTAAATTCTATAGTATTCTATTTTCCTTAGGTATATAAATTCCCAACAGAGAAAACATATTCCAAAATAAAATTTATTACTTAATCACCAAATCACTTTCTTATACTGAGTATATTCATTAGATAAAGCATAAGATCCAAAATCAACTTATTATTGATCAATAAAATCATTTAACTAAAAATAATTAGTTGTGTTAACCAGGTACTTCACGTAGTCTAGTGGTAGGTGATAAATCTCAGTCGCACTTCGATTGTGGGTTCGAATCTCACGGCTTTGTCCAACGTGATGGGTTGTCACAAGGTCTGTGTGTTGTCCTATTTTAAAAAATATATTTTATAACATTCCCAAAATAAGATAAATTCTTCAAAATGACCATAACATGATTTAACAACAAATTTTATCTCATACCTTGAATTTTCATCCCAAAAATTAATAACATGTAATTTCCTCAAATTCAAGGATCATATAAACCCAAATGGTTCTTTATAACTATATCCACACAAAAAAGTCTTCCTCAAATAGCATTTTTACATAACAAACTACAGGGTTACACATATAAGAGAAAATTCTTCCAAACTAATCCCATCAACAAAGAGAATTAATACTTTTAAACATTTCTCCATCCATTTATTTCCACATAGGATCTTCCTTGACCTAGTGGTTATACTATAGAATAGGTAATTGACTCGGGTAATACCCTAGTCCCCTATATTTACGGAAAATGACTGTAAATGGATTCTTAGTATCATTTTATTTTCTTCCATATTACTCTTCATTTTCCTTCGGCAATTATTTACTTTATATCCTTCTTTCCCACACATAAAGCATTTCTTTGTTCCATTGAGACACTTTACTAGGTGTCTCCTTCCAAATTTCCGGCATGATGAAAATTGAGATTTCTTTTCTCCATGGTCTCCACTACTGGAGCTCTTATCATTCTCTACCTTTCTCTTCTTTGTTGAGTTTGGGATTTGGTTAATGTATATATTTTTTATCATATTTTTAGAAACCTTCTTCGGTATGAACACGATATATTCTATGCCTATCAATATTCCATTTAGTTTCTCATCTCCACCATCGTTCCCAACTTGTATATCATGCTCATTGTTACTATGACTTCCTTGGAATCTATCCATTGACTAAAACCAAATATCATAGTGTGAGTAACAATAGTCATAAAATCATTTAGAGAATATCATGACACCTTATTTTTAATCTAAAACACCTTAGGATTAACCGAGGTTATTTATTCTTATCTTATATTAAAATCCTTCAAATAAGTTTGTAAATAAAATGTGAATTATCATATGCATATCCCCGAGGAGTGTCTTAACCAAGAGTGAAGCAAGGCTCATTGTCGTGCACTAGTTTCCGTTCGAGTCTAGCTCAAAGCGGTGTTTTGGGGTTTTATCCCTAGGTACATATGTGCCAAAGCCACCTCTACCTGCTCGTATCCAGATATAGATGTATTTCTTGGAAAATCCACATAATATTTACATTACCAAAATTTTTGAATGTTCTTCTATACTAATCCCCAAATTCTGTATTAGGGTAGTGTTTTCCAATCATAGTTTTTCTAAATCTACTTCTAAGGTTTGTATTAAACTTCCTCTGATACCAACTGTAATGCCCCGACCCTAGTTACCCAGATTTGGTGCATTATTACATAACATTGGTATGATTACAAGATATCAAGTCTCAAAATACTGATAAGTGTAGTAGGTTTTTAAGTGATAGATACATACATAAGTTTTACATTACATCATTAAATGGAAAAAAACAAAAACATTGTGTTCCCTTTGAACACAATCATATCCCTTGGCCTATTTCTACTGGTTAAATCTTAATATAATTCTTCGCAACCTAAGAAAAATAAAACATAGAAAGGGGTGATCTCATATTCTTAGTAAGGATAACAATATAGAGGAAACTATCATAAATAAGAATAAACATTTAAGGAAATGTATAAGACTAAAACACTATCCTTTTAAACTTAAAATTAAGCATAATATGGAAAAGATAAATCAAATAATGCCATTTACTTATTCACATGGATATTTTACTGGTCTAATAATCAGAATTAATATCAATATCCAATTTCATAATGATGTAATGCATAATGTTGGACATCATAACCACATAGTCAAGGCCTTGTGCTAAGACTACAAATAAGCTTTTGTTAAGGCCTTGTGCCAAGAAAATAGTTTGTCTCATGATACCTACCGATGCATATAAGAGATATATTGGGATCCACCCATCACTTACTAATTCCAATGCATTCCTTATATAAAAAGGTTGAAACATAATCTAAACATTCATATTAAAACTAGCATACGAAATGTCAATATTTCAACCACAAACCATGAACAGTATAAAAATAGCACATCCACAGTCAAACATAACTCATTCAATACAATATGGAAGATTTTATTATAATAAATAAACCTAAATCAATAATAATTAAGGATATTTACATAGATAAAAATAATTAGTAAAAATATTTGAGAGAAATATCTTATTTTTCTTGAAAACATTTAAAAGTCTCACTATTTATCAAGAAGCTGTTAAAAATATATTTTTGAATCAATGTTTTCAATACCACTTTGAAACTTTTAAATGGAATTTTAATTTTAAAACATTCATGTCCATATAAATAAATCATTAACACAATTTTTAAAACATGTACATTAATGAGAAATATTTAGAAGAATAAATCTTTAAAATGTTTAAAATGATATTTTAGTTAGAGTTCTTAACCAAATGAGAGATACTTGAATACAAATAATTGAGGTAATAAAAATTTTATAATATCATGAGAATAAATTGATTCATGATATACTATGTCAAAGTACAGTATGTACACTATATAAAAGTGAATTGGTGCGTAACAACAAAGAAGTCTCAATGGAATTTTAAATTGAGATGAAATCCCTTATAAAGACCGTATCCTTAGGTTAAGGATAAATCAATGAAATAATTATGTGTGAAAAATATAAATACACTCAATATTATTTGATATTCAGTGTAAATAAATCAAATGACATTCACACATATTCTTGTAAAAACAACACCAATGACTTGGATGTTTAACTCAATGAATGGAAATTGAGTTAATATTACTCTTATCAAGTTCATATTGATGAATTGAGAATTTTTAAATGGAGTAATTATGTGTATAAAAAGTATATCCACACAAAGGGGATTGTAAATTACTAAATACAAAAACAAATAGTGATTTCACATATAATCTTGGAGTAAAATATTCACTGAAGTTTGTGTAAAACCCAATGAGTCGAAATTGAAATTATAAATTACCTTATCGATTCGGTAACTTATGAAATATACACGACATGAAAGAAGGATCATACAATGAAGATTTAAATACTGATAAATTAAAGTATATTACACAAATAATACAATCATGGGTAGTACATGCACCACACAAAAGGAAATAGTGGAAAATATAGCATGAATCTCATGGGAATAAAATTTGAGATGAAAACCCCTTACCTTGTACTTTTCCTTAGTAAAGGGTAGTTTAACCTCTTGTATAATGGTGAAATAATTGTTATTAAATTATATAATAACCACATACATAAATATTATATCATATATGATCTTATAATATTTCTTTGTTAATGATATTTTAGTAGTATCATTGTTTTGGGTGTTAACTGATTCATTTTCCTTTATATGTTTTGTTACATAAGTCATGTTTGTTATGGATAGGATGTATTTGATTCATATACATAATTATATTAAGTTCCTAAACATTATTTTTAATCATAAAATGAAAATTATTCTTGAATGGTTATGATGGGGAATGAAATCTCATCGCATCGTGGAGACGGTAAGCCGTACGTACGCAAAAGCGAAAATATCATTCTATTAGTGGTGAAATCATATATAATTGGATGGTATATTATATATAAAGAATAATTAACATTCTATATTTATTATTTAAATCAGTTATACTCATTATTATACCCATCAAAATAATGAAGTGTTGAATAACAAACTACACTACGACGTGGAGACGGTAAGTCGTACATACGCACGTATGGTGACTTTGTCATTCATAAAATGGATAGAATAATAAATATAGTTGTACGATAATTATAATAACATCACAGTATGTAGAAGGTACTAAAGTTATTATTTTGTTATGGAAAAAATAATAAAAGATGAAGTGTAATAGGAAAAGAACATTGAAAGAGGTGATGAATTTATTACCTCTTCTTCGGGTGCTTCATTTTGATTTGATCAAAAGGGATCCTTAGGCTGGCTTTCTGATCAAAGTAAGGCCTCTAGGTTGAAGTGAGGGTAGTTGGGAGGATATTTGAGAATATTATGGCTGATCCAAATGGATTTAGAGGTGTGAAATTAAGAGAAGGGTAAGTACCCTTTTATAAGAGAGGTGAGGGTCACTTTAGGAAAATCTTGAAATATTATTTTATTATACAATCATATTTGGTTTATAATGGCTCCAAAAGGATTTATTTCGAGGATAAGGTGAGTTTGGGTCGAAATAATCTCAAAAAATAGGTTTTAGACAGGTTTAGTTCACCATATTAACCTTATCTTTTATATTTAACTCTTAGTTAAATAGTTTAACTTTTACCATGTATTCTTGTATTATTATAAAAAATGGTTAATAGACTTACTATAAAAAGACAAGAGAACCAAAAGTGGTTAATTATTGATATATCTAATCCTATCTAATTCCATTTCCTAAACCTTGTATTTTTAGGAATATTATATCAATTAATAATATAGTATTTGTTTTAAAAACTCATTTATGTCAATTTTGACACTATTTAGTATTTGGTTTTTGTGAAATTCAAAACAACTTTATCACTTCGAAAAAAAACTATTTAATCAACACTAACATGTCATATTAACCTAGAAAATTTTTGTAATACACCAAAATCTCAATTTACAATTATATTAATATTTATAATATCAATTATTTTAATCTTTCAATAATAAGGTAATTACTCCATTATCATTGTGTCATAAATAAATTTAATTATTTAAGGTCTAAAAATTATAAATAAAATACCATTATGTAGGAATTATTTTTATATTTATAATGAATATTTATAGTCGAATTTATCTTATGTTTAACCCTATATTAAAATGTTTTAGTTATTAAACTTTGAATTTAACACTTTTAGCTCTTCTCTAAATAAAATAATAATCAATGTCCTAATATAATTCAAGTAGATCAAAAGGATCATATTTTATTCCAAAGGTTTATCTTGTTCGAAATACACTTATTCAATAAAATTACAACATATGTTAGGGTAATTATAATATCATTTTTACCTTTAATTACCCTATTTATTTTTAACCATGGTAAATAAAACTGAAAAGTTACTATTCACCAAAAATTATTTTCATTCTATTGAATCACATTTTACTTACTAATATCAACCATGTTTCTTGGATTTTTTAAATTCAATTCACATAAGTGGTAAAATTACGTTTTATGCAAATTTGCAAATGTGCTTAGAAGGTGGGTAAAATACGTTAAAAAGTTTAATAAATATTTATACATCTAATTTTATTATAAAATAACTCCAATGAATTAAATTGAACTTATATTGGTATTATGTATCTATTTTTAATTAAAATAAATTTTAATAAAATAAATAATTATTTAAATAAAAAGTAGGTTTTAAACAATAACGCAGGGTTTTTCACTATTCATCAAAAATTGATAGTTTTCAGAAAAATAACAAAAATTCACCCAAAGATAATTTTGATATTACAAATTCAAAAATGATTTCTATTTTACCAAATTCAAAACATAGAAGTTATATTAATTAATTTAAAAAAATATTCCCATTGTCAAAACCAGAAAGCGGGTTTTTGAGGAGTAAAAACTATCAAAATATTGATATGTGTTTATGTCCAATTTAAATGTAAAATTACTTCCAATGTCCAAAATTGGATTAAATGATAAAAATATAATCTAATTATACTTCAAAACCATTCAAATGTATAATTTAACACTCTAAATAATTTTTATTAAAAAATTTGTTTTCAATTAAAATTTAGTATTTTTTACTATTCATCAAAATATGAAAGTTATCAGAAAAGCACCAAAAATTTATCCAAACTAAATTTTTATGTATCTCTTATAAATAATAAGTTTATTTTGTAAAATTTAATATATAAAAGTTTCAAATATTGGATTTAAAAAGGGTTCTCAATTAAAAGGCAGTAAAATTTCATTTTTTGAAAAATACTTCTTTTATCTGAAAAATTAAATTTGTTCTTATATTATATCTAAGAAACACATAATATGGATGTTAAAATTATATAGATTATATAAAATTCAAAATTAATTTAATACTATTCATAACCGTTTTTTGAACGGCTAGTTTGGTAAGTCGTGGTGCACTCGAACTCGGTGTTGCGTGTAGCGCGGGATATTGAATTAATTTAATGAAAATAACTTACTATGAAATCTTGGGGTGTTACAGATGTGTAATGTGTTGTAATAATTCTATCATTGTATTTTCAAGACTACCTCATTCTACTCCCTCAATGAGGTTTTGTCCTATATTTTATTAATTCTACTGGAAATAATTTTCGTAAAATAATTTGAAGGAAATATCCGAACATTTCAGTTGTATGTGTCCCTAATTAGGGTACCAAATCATGGAGTGGTATGAACATGGAGGATTCACTCTGCGATGTTCCCCCTAATCAGGAAAATAATAATATCCACCAAGGATGATATTTTTGAGGTGAAAAATCCCCAATATTGAAGGTTGGGGATTCTCACATTCAAATTTCAAAACTCTTCTGTACAAGTTGTTGGGCTTGAGGGTTGGGTTAAAAATCCCAAAGCCCTATGGGCTGGGGTTTCTCATAAACTTTCAAGGATACTACTATCACGTCTGCCCTTCTAATTCTATGGAGATTTTTCTAAACATGGCCTATCTAAATCATTTGGTATGCACTTGAATCACACACTTCCAAAATTATATGATATATTTCAAAAATTTATGCTATATTATGGATAAATTCCTCTAAACGGGAGGCTTCCTTGACATTTTCATATGCTTGATGAAAATTTCTCTCAATAGCCTACTCTCTTCTAACCTAACTTCAATGAGATTTTTCTGGATCCTTTTTTTGTTGAGCAGATATTCGGTTGTGAATAAGGCCAATTTTTTGAATCCAACCTAAATCTATAACATTGCATGATATCAATTTTGGTGGGATTTTCTGGTTTGAGAGTGTAGTGAAATTTAATGTTCCATGTTCACCCCATCCTCTGATATGAACATCAGATGGGGTATTTGCGATCAGCTGTCACAATATTTCTTACACACTGAGGCATGCGCATTGAAGGTATCCTTGCTATTCCTTAAAATTTGGATTTCATGCAGCTAGGAGTTCCTCCAAGTAAATTTTGTGATGCGTCCCTTCCATTACCTTGGTGTGACTATGGTACTCGTCATAGGGTAATGCTTTCTATACCAATTGAAAAATAGTTTTCCATATATTGAGGAGGATATAGTGCACAACAATCTTCCAACAACGCCTCTAGATTGCTATATTAAGGGGTAAAAAAAGGCCAGAACATTACTATTATGTCATATTTAGATAGATATTTCCACATGTTTATCACGTCTTTTTCATATTTTTTCAGAGGCTCCTCAACCTGGTCCGACCATAGTGGACTCTTTCCTACCACTTTAGCATAAATACTGAGATCAATAGGGACTTATTCTATTTTATTGGAAGGTAACCAATCCAAAGGAGGTTTGGGGAATGACCTTCTCCATTGAAAATCTTCTTGATGGGAAAGAATATAACTTGGAAAAAGAAAATACATTAAACATGAGTAGCCTTGTTTTCCCAAGTGTCTCATAGTAGGAGTGCATTCTCATTAATACATCTCTAAGGGGAGGACCATTTTGATGAATTAAAACACAAATATAGATAGAACTTTCATAGAGAACACCATCATGAGGAGGATTACTATGGTAGATTAAAACATGGGAAAGACCATCTTGATTCTTGATCTTCTTACCATGTGGGGGGGGGGTACTGTGACTCTCTTCAGGAGATAGGTTCTCAAGATAAATCATAGTATGGTCATGAATAAAGCCTTCATGATGAATTTTCTGAGAATGACCTTTAGAATTACTGGTACTGCCCGCATAATTTGGAAACAGGGGAGTAGGATCTTGAGCTACTATAGATAATCATCTAAGGGCTTCATGAACTACAAAATTAAGTAGAGTTGAATCATACATCAGCTCTTCGTTTTCCAATTTTCATGGTGATGATTCTTCATTGATGCCTTCTAGTGAGCGATTAGGCCCACATGTTAGGGGATGTGTTTTTCATGTGTAGGGGTTTGTTCCTACCTTGGATTGGGCATTAGGATAGGCTAATTACCTCCTATTTTAATGGGTTTATATTCCCAAACCTATTGTCCATATATTTTGGGATATTTTTTCCCATGACCGTATTTGATGGGAAAAGAGTTGTGTGTCTAGTATGGGGTGACATGGTGGAGAGTCACCCCATTTATGGGGACAAATCTATGTTTCCATCCCTTTAAAACTACTGTTGTTTCCATAATGATGTCCTAGAAAGTATGTAGTATATGGGAAAGGATTTGCACCTGCCCTTTCACTATTTTCAGGATATGCTTACTGGATTCAGTGATTGGAACCGGGATATATACCAATTCTATATCTGAAGTAGGGGTTTGTGCCTTCTCTTGTCCTCTACTTATTTTCATTAGATACTAATAGTAATCATATGTGTGGGCATAGATTTGGGTATGCCCCCTATTTTTCTTCGAAAAATTTTGACTAACTTCTCCAGGTGTGGAATATGATACTACTAGTAGAATTCATAAATCTAGGAACTGTGTGAATCTACTTACGATTAGCCTCCAAACTTGGTTGGTGGGATCCTTTAAGTGCTATGGGATAATAATTCTAGTAGGATTGGTTAGGGTGAGTAGGTGTATTTTCCTGCTCTTGGTTTCCACCAGAATCAAATGATGGTATTCCTTAGATGCAGTCAGATGAATCTAATGGCTAGCTAAATTAAGGTGGGTATGTGTATGTTCCCACTTTCAATTTACCACCAATTATGTTGGTGGGATTATACAAAGGGGGAATAGGTGTGACATTTCTCCCTATTGACTAGATACTTCGCCCTACAGGTTTTCTTTCATGCCTAGGTCTAAGTGACCCAGTCCAAACTGCTAAGGACGACACCCTCATCTTGTTGATGGTTCACTACTATGTGGAATTGGAAGTGGAAATGTATAATAGGATCCCTTTGTAAGGACTCCTTCATCTTCTGGATGAGGATGTATGTGGCCTCTTGATCTACCTCGATGAGGTAAGGGAGGGATTGGTTGCCACATTCTAGGGATAATCTTCTGAAATAGTTGAATATGGTAGTTGCATCCATCAACTTTTAGGCCACCAACTATTGCCTATAGGACAATCGGTGGGTATTCATAAGTTAGATGGCTTGGAGGGTAGCCTCTATTGTCAATATTATACCGTTATGGAGGTATTCCCAAACCAGTACATTTGATAACTAGTGTTAAAGATGCTGGGGTGGTGAGGGAATCCTCTACTTGGATAGAGACTCAGAATTAACAGTATTTGGGGAATACTTTGGTGAAATATGGAAGGATTCCATTGGATTTAAGTGAGTCTTAAGAGAAAGTTATTGAATATATGACAAACACAAACAAGAAATCCCCATCAGAGAAGCATATCATTTAAATGAAAACATGCATTATTGATTGTCTTACTTGTACTTCTTTCATTTTGAGAGTGAAAGGGGCCTGAATGGTAGGGTACGCTATTATCATGGTTAAGGATTCATGTCAGGTTCAAGGTTTTTTTCTGAAGGAATCGACTTTCCTGATGGATAATTGCGGTCATTTGAATTGTGCAATCATTCATTTTAAGTTTTCTATTTTTGAAATATTTCATTGGGTTTGATCATGGAACTTGAAACAGCCAATGGTTCTACATCCATGAGGTACTTTATTTCCAAAGGTAGGTGCTCATTTGGTAGTTTGGCCAATTATTCTTAAGAAATCACATTGGTTGAGAGGATGGGAGGATGATCTCATCACATCATTTAGGGGGAATTATTTCCTACTCGGGTTTTCTCTTAAATATTTAAGATATGTTCATGAATCCTTCATAAATTTCCAAGTATGAAGTGGGTTTCATTTTAATTAAAATTAAATTATTATCCTGTATAGGATTTAGAATCATCTATATGTATCCATGGTTCTTCATCAATAGGGATATCAATATGTATTTGAGGTTCTCCATCAATTGTACCCTAATATGTACTGATTATATATTGTTTGGTATTTATTATGATGATTCTGGTTTATAGCCACATAGTGGGTCACTCTGGAGTGTATTGTCATCCAGGGAGATGGGAGTTGTTTTGATGTTGGGATCAAACCCAGGGATGTGATTCCTATATATCCTTCTAAAATTTATCGTAACCCATGTAGTTTTGTGAAACTCAATGAGACACATCATACCTTTTAATGTCATTTGATGAGGAAAAAACCATGCAGTTTAGCTCCATGGTGATAAGACTTATAGGAGGAAGGTTCCTTGTCAATTTTTGGTGTGGGAATTATGCCAAAGTGGCCCAGATAACCTGTAAGGGATATGAATTTTCAGGTTAAATTAGAACCTACTGGGAATACATCCTAGAGAGATTAGGTTTGATTTTGGATATTGGGTTTGGACCTTAGGGAGGCTTCTTGTATATCCAATTTTGATGGGAAAAAAATCCCACACAGATCGGTTATGAGGACCCACGCTTATGGAGGCCCTCAAGTTGGTCTCATAGGGGAGTATGGCCCTTTGAGAGAATTAATTTGGGTCTTATTTTTAAGAGGATTCCTGGAGGTGAGATGTTGGGGCTTATACCAAGTAGGAGGCCCATAAGATGGTTTGGTTGGTGTTTACACTTTGAATGAGGCCCATAAGTTTTAGTATCATGTGGATATCATGACCATTATCAACCTACAAGCTCACATGAGTAATTCTTGGTTTGAGAAACAAGAGTAAACGTAAGATTTGGGGGACCACACAAGCCACTTTTCCCATATGATGGATACATTGTAACACCACAAGTTTTTATGGACCTTTTTTTAATGAATTAATTTTAATTGATTTATTTAATTTAACTAATTCAAACATTCCTTTTAAATAGAACCAACTTGTCATGAACTACATGAAACATCGACATGGCGTTTATTACATGCAACACTAAGTTTCTATAAAACATCATTTTATTATTATAATTATTTAAACGAGATATTTATAGCCTAAAAATTAAACTTAGTAATATGAATAGTAATAATTAATTTTAAAATGTTTTTATAATTTTTTTATATAAATAGAACAAATTTATAATTAAAAATATAATTTCTGGTAATGTATTTATATGTTTAAAAATACTATTTTCTCAAATAAACTACTTTCAATGTCCCTCTGTGAAAAAACAATAAAATTAATATTAGAAACATTAATAAATTTAATTTGATAAAATAAACATCATTTTTGAATTTAGAATGAATAAATTATCTTAGAGTGGGTTTTGGGATTTTTCTGAGAAACTTCATTTTTGGATGAATAGTGAAAATACTGAATTTTAATTCAAAACTGCTTTTTCATCTAATTTATTTATATAGTTAAATTATATTTTAATTTGGTTTTAAAGTTATATTATATAAATTATACATCCATTAACCAAATTTAGGTCATTTTAATCTTTTTATATTGAATTTATATATAAAATTATAATGAACTTTTGAATATTCTCACTTTAAAAACCCACTTTCTCACCACGTTTGTGAAATTAGCATTAAACTTAATTTTTTCAATTATGTGAATTAAATTTAGAAAAATGGGAATAAAAATTTGTAATAAGTATGATATTTATAGTCTAATAATATCAACTACACTTTTTACCAATAATATTAGTGAAAGTGATTAAGATTAATTACAGCGATTAAGGTAAAATTAAGCTTAATAAGGGAATAAACATTAATATTAAGGACCTAAATGACCTAGAAACTTGTAAAGAACTCATTTTATGGACATATTTAGGGCATAAAGTTTCTATTATTGATATTTTTTTATGATTTTTGGTAGGTAAAAATGTGGGAACATCTCACTTGTTTTCAAAAATGACAAGAGTGCCCCCTCCCTTCCCTATAAAAGGCCACCACCTCTCCCCATTTTTATCACCTATAAAAACACATAGGTTTGGGAAATATCTTCCTAATAAACATCCAAAAATCCTCCCATACTCCTTGATTCCTCTCTTTGGTAATAAATTTATCCGAGGAATCCCTTTGGTCCAAACTAAAAGGAGTTACCGAAAGAAGAGGTAACATTCTCCCCCAAGCTCCATCATTTTATTTTATTTATCCACCACCTAAATTATTCTTATTACATGAACACCTAATATTTTAAGTATTCATAATAAACTAATATGTTTTTATGATAATTTTTCTGCCTACACTTACAAACACATCCATCTAATGGGTAACAAATTTATTGTTCCTGTGTACGGTGAACTATAGCCTCACGAAACAATATTGTTCGATTTACCTTTATCGCCTCTTATGGTTGGTAATTATGATTGAAATATGTTTATATATGATATATATGATGTTTATTATGTATTTATACTTATTTATTTATTATATAAATCCTAACTTTATACTTTCCATTTTGTGTAAATACGATAACTTTGTTTGTGGAAGTGTGGACTACCACATCCTCAAAGCGATGTGATTCATTCACACTTTTCATGGAATGTATTAAGGATGGATTTTTTAAACTTATATGATATATATGATGTTATAATTCTACTATAATTATATTAAATGCATATATACATACATTTTATTTACTTTCTTCCTTTCAATATGCCATGAAAATGGAAACAGCGTTCATGCGTACTTACGGCCTACCGTCTTCCTAAACGGTGTATTCCATTTCATATATATATATTTTATAGATTATTATAAATGTTTATATACTGAATATATATGATATATAAGTCATGTTTTACATTCATGAAATAATTAAATCATTATTTATGTAAGAGGATCAAAAATGAAAAGTCAAAACATGTACGATAAACAAAGTGGTTATTACCTTAAATGTTACTTTAACATGGAATTTTTAATAAATAGGTAATAGAAGGTCATAATAAAATATAATATGGTACTATGAATATTAATATGGTTCTGTGATAAATTTATAATAAATTTATACTTATTATACTGTAGGATTGTACGTGTACGACAAAATTCAAGACATAATATAATGGAATCCCGTCTCACCTTTTATATCAGTTAGATACATGCCATATTAACCACTCTTTTATTTTACATGGTGTATATAAATCCCATGAATTTATTCTATGATTATTATTCTTAAATTTATGGGTATTCACATATCCATTATACGATCTTTCTTTCATGTGGTTTATGTTTCAAAATTTAACAAATCGGTAAGATAGTTTTGTCTCAATTTGTTTTATTTGAGACACATGTTTTGTTATGAACCTAAATTATTTATCAAGGTGTATTTGACATGTTATATTATGAAAATCACTCTATTCATGATATTTTAATTTTAATTTAATTTCACTTTCTGACATGGAGAGTATTATTCCATGTTACCATGTGGTAAGAGTTTATCGAAACAATCTCATCATTTATAGAGATTGTTTATAATTATGCTTTCATTGATGAAATGTTATGATCCATATCTTAAGAAAACTCATGTATTTTCTTCTCCTTTGTCAATTCATGATTTATTCATGTATTATTACCATTTTAACACTTTTTTTACTTTAGATAATTAATAAAATGTATCTAATAAAAATATGACCATATTTATCTCTTCGGTCGAAAATATATTTTATTTCAAAAACCATGTTTTCAAAAATGTTATCAGAAATGTTTTCAAATGATATTTGAAAATAAATTTCAAGAAAAAATGATTTTAATAATGTTTTATGGTTTTTGAATCTTCCTTTATAAGTTTTCAAAACTATTTTCAAAGAAAAATATTTTCAAAAATGTATTATGTTCTAAAAAATTATTTTTTATGAAAAAATGATGTTTTCCTCAATAAATATTTGTAAAATATCTTTCAAAATTATTTCCCATATAAGATGAAATATATTGGTGTTACTCATGCCTTTCTGGTTAAATTATTTAATGTTTCCATTCAGATTATTTTCCTTAGTGGTTTATATTTTCATGGAATTGTATTTATGAAACTTGTTTATCTTTTACAGGTTATATGAATTTGAAACCTTCTTCTTTTAATGGGTTATTCTTTTGATGAAATGATTATGAAACTTGTATCCTTTTCAATAAGTTATAATATGATTACATTTTTATGATACCTATTTAATTTCATGGGTTATGATATGATTCTTTATAATTGTATGGCACATGTATATGTGATTTAATTATGAGATGGGTGGGACCTATATCTCCCTTCAATGCATTGGTAAATATTTATATCTCATGAGATATTCTAATATGGTCATGTGAGTGAACCTTGACTATTAATATGGTCAAGGGAGTGAACCATGACTACCAAGATGGTATGAGGAGTAAAAAAATACTATTATGATGGTCATGGGATTGAACCATCACTACCAAGATGGTATGGGTAGTGAAACCAAACTACTAATATGGCCTTGGAAGTCATTCCTTGACTACTATGGAAATCATATTATATGCTTATGTTTTTTCCACAATTCCATGTTGTATTCCTACGTTATAATATCCTGGATTATGTTCTTTATTTTCTTATGATTCATGTCTTATGAACTACTAATATTTATTCCATGATTCATGTTTGTGGTCTTATGTTATGTAGGGTATGATCTTCTAATGTTATGATCACATTATCATACCCCCATGATTATTTTTATGCTTACATGTCACCCTTGTTTACCCTTAATAGTCATCTGATCTCACCCCTTTTATGTTTCCTTCCCCAGGTTATGAATATATGTATTATATTTGATGTGTCTACGAGGGTTTCTAGTCAAGAAGAACCTAGTGGGAGATAATGTATCTCAATTATGTACTAGTGTTTATATTTCCATGTTTCCAAAGGCACTAGACTAATAGAGTATTTGGGAATCTGTTTGTATAATGTTTTAAGTCTTTTGAAATAGATATGTAATGTTAATATATGAAAATAAAGGGTCACTATATGTATTTTTTTAAGGACCCATGCTTCTGGGGGGGACTCGGAATGAAGGTGAGAGGAATATCTAAAAGAAGATTCTATACCTAAGAATGCATCTAACTATGTGGATGTCATGATCATAGATATCCTTGAATCCCACAAGTCGTGATGATTCATGCATGAATGTGAGAAACAATAGGAATAAAAAGATCTCGAAAATAACACACTCCTCCTCCTCTACTAGTGGAAGAGGACGGGGCGACTAGAGAAGAAAAAGGGACTTTGATGCATTCATTCCCTATCCAATTGTGTATCTAGGATAGTCAGGTCTGACTAACCATATAGACACATCCCTCGGGGAGTGAGGGGATCAAGATTTAAACCTCCTTTAAGAATTTATAGGTGCTTACACTATAAGGGATTCCCTGAAATTGGTACCACAACAGGAGAGGAGGATGGAATTCCATGTCAAAAGGAAATTCAAGTGTGATCCTCCTCCTACCCACCAAGAACCGTAGGCTCAGGGTCTTAAATATGACTAGGTAATGATATGGTCATATCCCTAGTACCCATGACCGGGAAATCTCTAAAACCAACATAAGGTCAGTGTCCTCATGCTCATGGGAATGAAAATCCACATGCACCCTGAGTACCCTAACCATCAGGTTGGATAAGTGTAGGAAACCTCTAACCATAAGCATGAATATCCAAATTGGGGACACACTGGTGTGCCCCTATTCATGTATTTTCAAGTCTGGTGGCTTAGGTGGAGGTTTCAAATTGGTCCCCTTGAGTGATAGATTCATATGATGAGGAGACCTTTCATTGGTGTCTTGTAAAAAAATCAATGAGGGGCTCACACAAGTCCTATATTAGAGGTAATAGGATATGGTCGTAAGGCCTGAGAATAACTAGAAGTGCTTATAATAGGGGTTATAGACCTGTGAAGGCTAGGTATTCCTTGGGAAATAGACCACCTGGGAAATAGCACGTGGGTGATGGTTTAGCCTAGGCATGACGGGTATCCTCGGGTGTCACTAGTAATAGAAGGTGCCTTGCATATGTGGTTTTTTACTAAGCTATAAGGGTTCCTTATGAAAGAGTCTTATATTTTAGACCTTTAATGGAATTTAACCTCACTTATCCCATTTAATTTTCTCTTCTCTCATGTTTTAGAGAGCTACCTAAGGAATTTTTAGCGACCTAGGTGAGGGTGTTGTGTGACCAGAGTTTGGGGGATTCTTTTTATTTTATATTTTTTAAAAATTAAGAGCCCAAGGGTCATATTTATATGAAAATATGGGACCTTTGTTGAAGGAGTTTTCTCATGTAGGTCATGGGCATAGGTGGTCAGTCCAGGTCTCTCGTGTAAGGGTAGACAACATTTTATTGTCGCACATGCGGGTTATGCACCGTCCAGTTTGGGAAATTCCCTTGGATTAACTACTCAACATATTATTAGGTTTATTCACCACTTTAACATGATTAGGTTACTCTTCATAATCTTTATATACCCCTTGAATAAAAACATGGAGTGTCAACACCATCATAGGCCAAATAAGGTTTGATTGTATCAGGTGTCTCTAGGAATGTGAGGTCCAATGAGGTTAATTAAATAATGTTCAACTATGAAATTTTGGTAATTTTTATTTATTAGTTATTTTCCCTTATCCATATTCATGAACTATCGATATAATAATTATTTATTTAGACATCATTGGTGGTGGACTACTAGGTTGTACTCACACCCTTCTCTGGCCTCTATGGAACTTGTGTACCCAAAAAGATGGTATATGTTTCTAGGTATAGGTTCTTGATAGAGAGGTAGGGGTTAGTTTATACATGGGAATATGGGATGTATCATGGGATATCCACACCTAGTTGGGACTCAGGACCATTTTAAGGATCTTATTATTGTTTTGGTGTTAGAGGATTTATTTTTATGATAGCCTGACATGTGGGGTATACATTTCATTGTGGTATCATGTATCATTTGGGTTATTTTTTTAACATTTTTTATGTTATTTATATTAATTTTTATACTATTTTTTATTTGTATGGAACTATTTTCCTCTATTTTATCACTCTGATAAGTAGGTATAGTCTCCCCATTATACCTCCTTATACTTATTCTATTAGTAAAAAACATATGGTGTAAATATAGGTGTACTTGAGGCCATGTAGTGATCTAGTTTGAGGAACTAGTTATAATTTAACTAGGGATGTGACATTCTAAATTGGTATCAGATGTAGTGTCATTTTTTTTACTTTTTGGGGCATGGTAGACATGAGACTAGGCGCTTGGGAATGAGATCATGGATGGGTGTATGTTGCACCACATATGGGGAAAATCCAAGTTACCATGGGTGGGAATGGATATTCTATTTATAATTTTATAAATGATTTATATTTCTATTTTGAGTGGTGAACTTGGATTTGACGTTATTAATTTATGGGCTTTAATCTTTTATCCTAGTATGTTAAGAGGGGGAATATTTGTTTATAAATTATGTTTGGCACATAGGATTGATAGGTGATCCTTATGTTACCTATGATTGACATATGAATGAAATGATGTTAAGAAAAAAGGAATGAATATGAAAACTGAATTAATATAAAAACATTTAAATGTGGTTTAATAAAATGGTTTTGGAAAGTGTAAATCCATGTGGTTTAAAATGGTAATGTCTAATTAAAATGGGAATAGCAAATGATGTATCCTTGAGATGTTTAAAATGATTATCCCTTGTTTTTTATTTTTTTTCCCAATGTAAGGGTGGTTTTGGATTGATATTTCCCTATTTTTGAGACCCCTAGTTATGGGTAGTGTGGCTTTAATGAGATTTGATGTCCTGGTAGTGGATATTGCTTGTTGTGACTTTGGTTAGGATGTGACCTTAAGGGTGAGAAATGTCATATTATAACATGAATGTGGTGACCATTTTGGGTTTTACGTTGTTATGTGTAATGGTTGTCTTGGTTTGCAATTTCATTAATCATGGTGGTTAATCTATGGGTTTAGGACCTAAGTAAATGATCGATTGGTGCATTAGTTGTAGTGTGTTTTGAAATGGGGGTAGGAGTGTTTCTCATGAATAGTGACTTTTTTGAGGTTCTATGTGAATTTATTAGAGGGATATCCAGTGGCCTATTCTAGAAATTACTCCATTATATAGAGTTAGTTTCATTTTACCTTCAATGGTGACATGTGAGAGGGTTTAGACGGGTTCTTAGTTCCTTTGGATGCACAAGTAACAAGTGGAAGTTTTGATATTTTTCTAGTGGAACATGGGGAGTGCTACCTTAAATAATTATATCCTCATAGGATATGATGGAAATTTGGTGGTTTTGGGAAATAGAGTTTGACCTCATGGGAGGTTATCCCAGTGTTGTGGGTGGTTTGGAATGTTAATCCCAGGTGGATGTCTTAGAGGTGGAATTGATGCATGTAATATCCATCAAGATTCTTTAAAAGGCATGGTACTTCCATGGGTTGTTTCCAAGAGAAGAATATGAGTGCTTGTAGTAATTTCTAAGGTTTTTTTCAAAGGGAAAAATCATTTTAATGCATGAACTGAGTATTTTGGTAATGTTTTCTATGATGATTCATGTTGGATTTGGATGGATGAGATAAGGTGGTGGGATCTAGAGCGTGGATATAATATTCTGATCAAGGAATGACGTATGGGGTGAAAGGTGGTCATGTGATTTAGCATGTTTTCACAAAATATATAGTTTTATGGGAATATTGAGGATTCCTCTTGTCTGATAAGGATGGTAGAACAAGAGGAATCACTAGGTGTGTGAGTTGGAGTTTAGGCTTAGCATTCTTGGCATACGACTCATGGAATATTGATTATGGTTCAATAAAAGATAGTGTAAAATCATTTGACCACTATTTTATGATGAGGTTGGAATATTTGACACATGTTAAAGGAACATGATATAATTTGGGGTAGGTGGATAGGTATCATGGAAGAAAGAACCTATCATTTTCAAATAAATTAAGAAGATGAGCAATGGTTATGAATTGGACTGATTGGTTTAGCATTGGGGTGATAGAGGATTTTTGTTTCCATGGAAATAAATTTATTCTTGGTCCAGGACTTTGAGTAGTATGGTGGTTGTGGTTACCAAGATAATTTTATGTTCATAAAAGAGTGGTAGAGAGTCTTGAGGTAGTGGTGAGTTTTGGTTGTTGAATCCCTCCTGAAGCATGGAGGCTGGTGGTTGATGAGTTATTTATGGGAAGTGAGGCCCATGGATTTTGAATGTGATTTATTTGTCCCTATATTGAGAAGTTAATATAATAGGGATCATTTTTTTGGTATTCTTCAATGAAATCTTGGTGTGCCCTCATATTAAAGACGATCATGCCCAATATCTTGACATTTCATTAAGTAAAATGAGTGGTAATTGGATATATACCAGAATACCAAAATATTTTCTTTTGGTTAAATGGTGGGACTTACTTAAGTATGAACCCTTATAAAAGGTATTTGATGTTATGTTGTGGGAGGTGTTCCACAGACCATCACTAAGTAAGGTTCGTTTGGTAGGTTACATTATGAAAAATGTTAAACATACCATTCTTGGAAGCTGGGAATGGGAAATGGTAAACATTTTTAATTTTCTCTCAAAAGAGGGAGAGATGGCCATATCTACATCCCAGGCTCTACAATGGAGGTAGAATGAGTGGTAGTTCTTTGAATTTGTTGGGTGAGGTGGTGATAATGACACTACTATTGTGGGGAGAAATATATCAACTGTAGATGTGTGGATAAGGATGTGGATTAGATGTGGTGGTATCAGGAGGCTAATAAGGATCATGTTATGTACATGTTTATATTCCTTATAAAAGTCAATGTGGTCCTTATATTTGGTGGTTGATCAATTTGAGCATTGGATTTAGGCTTCGAGTGGTTATAAAAGAAATTTGTGGTGTTTGTGTTGGAGATGTGTTAGTGGGTGAAACATAGCATGATTGAAATTTGGGGAGAGGTGGATGCATTGACGGTGTAATTTCACCAGATGTCAGGTATAGACTCTAGTGGGTGAATTCAGATGATGGTGGCATGAATTAAGTGAGAAGGCATCATGTCTATGTAAAGTGGTATCATGTCAATAGTGGGATTTGGTAATTATCAGGATGTTTTGGACAGTGATGGCGTTAATAGAGAGGTTGTGTCTAGTTTCAAACAACATCTAGTTTGATATTTTGGAAATGGTGGATGATTTTCTATAATGGATACAGGATCTTAAGGAAAACCCAGGTTATTATTTGTTAGTGGATTGATGACGGGTATGAGTCCATTTCTATTGTCTTTCAATGGTAAGTTTTTATGCTGATATTGGATGATTTTCTTGTATATGATTGGTCATGGTGAGTTGGAAAACATGTAGAGTACATTTTGAATGCTTTATTTTGAGGTTCCAGTAATCTTTTTTTATGATAGACGTGTTAAAAATGATATGTTAGTGGTTTTGAGATCAAGAGTATGGTGGGGAGAACCATATAAGGTGATTGGTCTATTGATTAGTTTATATGTGTTTTGGGATGGATGGGTTTTTGTATATAACTTCTTGATGTTTGGTTTTTAAAATGGGAATTGGATGTGGTTTTGATGAGTTGAGAGCTTGAGATGATGGTTGTTCTTTTTTTATTTTAGATGTTTTGATATGGTATGAGTTCATTAGTCCTCATGTTGTAGACTAACATAGGTCATGGGATTTGGTAGGATAATCATATATTCCTTTGGGATATTCTTGGTGTGATGGTCCGTTTGATACCTTTTTGTGAATCATACTGAAGGTGTAGCAATTGGCTATCATAAGTCACTATAGTGCTTTTGTTGATACTCTCCTTTTGTAGAATTTTCAATGGATTACCCATAGTTTTATCATCTTTTTGATATTGTTAATGATGAGTATTAAGTTGATGAGTCCTTTGAGGAGTGTTTAATATTTTTTATAAATCATAGTGGGATAGTTTATGGGGTAAGACCGTGGTTTTGACCTATATTTTGTAATAGCATGGTCATGTTCAGAAGGAATATTTGGAGAGAAAATCAAGAATGCAATCCCAGATTCATGAGACTTTTTCCTTGGGTGTATAGTGATTTTTTAAAGTCCATCTCAAGGAAGATCTATTATATTGTGGGGAGGGTGTAAGGTCATGTTGTTTGTAAGGGGTTCATTTTTATTTTTATTTTTGTCTAAACTCCTCCTAAATTGGATAATGAATTATTTAATGAGAGTAGATAATGTCCCAGGGGTTTTATAAGGGTTTACTACATGTAAGAAAAGGGGTAAATGGGTTTTCATTGTAGGGCATGGTTTTCACATGGTTTTCCTAAACCATGTAGGTGGATAAGAGAAACTATGTGTCCTTGTTTATTCTTGGAAATATGTGGATGCATGAGATCTGCATGGTTTTTAAAATCATGTGGGTGTCTCCATGAGACTAGGTAGACTAGACCACTTGGATATAGGTTAGCACATATGAATCACATTGTTTTTCAAGTTTTTTGGTTACCACCAAAAAACTATGTGGCCTAGTTTCCTCTCTGACATAGGGAAACACATGGTTAGTGAATAGTTTGGAAAACCATGTGTCCAAAACATAGACCTCGTTAAAATTGGGAAATTTTCATTTTCTCCATATTAGTATATAAGGGTTTCCTCTATAATTTTGTCCCACTTCGACCACCAATAGACCAGGGTGCTAACCAAGGTCTTCCACCCTCTGTATGGACATTTCTCCTTTGATTCATAGGTGTTTTGAGTATCATTTAGTGTGAATGAAAGTTCTGGTTAATTATTCAACTCTTTTTTATTCCATTTTCTAGAAGAGGATTTTTTTATGTCTCCACTCTCTCAAAATCCCATGAACCCTATTTCTATGGGTTTATTCACCTTGGTTTTTGAAGTTATTTTAGTTTGAATCAATACTCAAGGATGGATGAGGTGTTATTATCAAGCATGAGGTAGGTGTTCTACAAGATTTATCTAATATTAATAACGTTTTATATGTTTTTTTGTTCCATTTTGATTCTTTTATTTATTTTCAAGTATTTGGATAATTAAATAAATTTGGGCATGAAATTAATGTGTGGGATAATTTAAGGACCCATTGGTTCTGTCGATGAGTTGGGACTAGATTTAGGGATAACCATGGGGTATTCTAATATCATCAAAATACTGAAATTAATTGGTTAATTATGAGATAGATAATTTATTATAGAAAATGGGTTGAAATTCTATTTTCAATATTATTATGGTTAAAGGGATGATTGAACTGTTTGATATCCAAGATTTTTGAAAATCCTATGAGGCTTTTGAAATGGTTTAAATGACTTATTTTGGATTTTTTATTCAGTTATGGTTTTCAATGAAGGGAAAATGTTTTTTTGAAAGTGGGTGATGTTTTAAAAGGAGGTGTTGAATTTGAAGTGATTTTTAAATGGGTTTCTTATTAGATTGTAAATGATTATTTGATATGTGTGTGTGTGATTAACCCCTTCTGATAATTCTATGGGGGCTTCATTCAAATGAATTGAAGGGAATGGTTATAATTTTTCCTTTTTTATTTTTAAAGAGAAATACCATTATTGAATGGTTTTTTTAAAATACATAAATGATGTGAGTTGTTTGGTTAAGTATCTTGAAATGTTTTAAGTGGAATTTTATGAAATGAATTAAGGGGGAATTTTTAAGTGATAAATGGTCTTGAAAAAATTTTAAGAATTGTTTTATATAAATTAAGTATTAAATTGTTTGATTAATAAATTTCGAAAGGTGGTTGGGCCTTATTTAGACATGTTCTGTATTAATGTTCCATTAAGACCTTGGTATATGATTAATGATTTAGGGTATTGGATTATTTTGATAAATGATGTGGTAAAGATGGAAATTATTAATACTAAATTTTTTTTGTAATGTTGATATAACCCTCCTCATTCATAGTTTTTGGATATCAGATTGACACTCCACTCCTAGGTTTGGGTGGGCCGGAAAGATTCTCCATGCACCCTGGTGCACTGAAGTTTTGGAGGATGGAATGATGCTCCTAACTCCAAGGGTATGGACATGGTGTTATGTATCATGTTTGGGATAGTCATACTTGAAATTATGAATCCTAGTTGGATACATGGACTGATACTCCTTATTTAATGACAATTTTTCCCCTTGGTATATTGTTCAGACAACCTCTATGGGCCGAAGAAGGTTGGATTTTCTTGATTGTTTCTTGGAACCTGAGGGCCAGTTAGGTTAATTAAATATTATTTAACTTTGGAAATTTCATTATGTATATTATTTGTTTATTTACCCAGATCAATCAGAATACACTATTGATAGACCGATTATTTTTTTAGACACCATTGGTGGTCGCCAACTGAGTTGTACTCACACCCTTCTCAGGTCACCATGTCACTTGGGTACATGAGTATATGGTACATGTTTTTAGGTACAGATTCAAGATAGGGACCTGGTGGATGGTTTATGAATGGGATAATGGGTTATGGAAAAGGATATAAGGATTGGGTTTGGAATTGGGACTGTTTTCAGTGTACTTTAATGCATATAATTGTAATATTTGGTGTCCTAGAACCAACTAGTTTTACTTTTATTACATGGATATTTAATTTATTATTACATATTGTTCATTATTCTGCATGACTATGATGTAATAACATCCTAGAGTATTTGTTGCATTGATAAGGTCATGGCAGTTCCCCGCTATGATGAGAACCTTGAAATGATATAACAATATTCTTAAATATAGTTATGTGGTTGGATGCCATACTATGATGGGACACATAGCATGAAAACTGTCAGGTGCGAGTACTCGTAAGCACATGAGACGTTCTCTCATGAAGTTCAAACTTGGTAATCTTCAAGATAAGAGATTATGAGAACATACCCGCTAGTAGGAATTCTGCATGTTTTAGTATCATTGGATATTTCTATCTACGAGTGTGTGTAATGATCCTTAGACTTTAAGATCATCATTAATGTGTGTCACGACTCACGCACTTTGATTTACTGACAAAAACCGTCACGTAGGCAGTTTGCGGGAAGTAAGGTATGTTGGGTGCATATCGAGTGGCATGTCATTAATGGATAATTTAAGGAAGGATTTTACCTTTCCATTTATGGAAGTTGATATCTCAGCCCTTTGATTTAAATAGAACTGTCACGTGAAATTCCATGGACATGGTGTAATGATGAGTTTATTTTAGGTTGTCAAAGAATGACGTATCAAGCATAAAAGTTGATGACACGATCATGAAACCATCTTGATGAGATATTGTGATAAAGTGATTTTATTACATAGTGAGCGTTCATATGTGGATGTCGTTTTTTAGAATTTATGTTCTTTCTCTTGGGTGCCTTGACCCGTTTCTAGACAGTACACTTGGACTTTAGGCAAGTCGCCTAATGCCAATGAGAAAAAATCCTAGAGGGTCACACACTAAGTGTTTTTGGTGGTCTCGGTTAAAAACTATTTGAATTTAATTAATGAAATAAATATTATTCTCAAGACAATGGAATAATTTTATTCAAGTTAAAATTTTTGTATAAATTAAAAAAAATATTTATTTTATTGAACATTTAATAAATATTTATTTACTAGTTTGTAAATAAATTTTTTAATTAAGAGAATAAATTATTTATTTATTTATTTGGGTGTTCAATAAATGGAAGTGGAGTTTGAGCAGACCAAGGTCAGTCCTATAGTAAAATAATTACTTTTAAGATGGTAAATAATTATTTAACTAGTTGGTACAAATTAAAATAACGCTGCTATTATTTTTGTGATGCGTAATTTTATTTATAATTCCGTTTTGCGCAATTTGGCACAGCATAAATAATGATGCGGTGTTATTATTAAATGCATGGGTTTTCTCTAAGTTCATGAATGTATTTAATTTTTTCTATGCAATTAAATATTGTAACTGAAACTCCATATATATAAATAGGGAAGTACGCCTATTATTCCATACACCACACCACACACCTAGTGAATTGATAATTGTTGAGCCAAAAAATTTCTCTCTCTAATCCTCTTCTCTCCCCTATCAAGAACGAGAGACGTTCTTCAAGTCCGAAGAACAAGTGATCAAGAATGACTGATACAAGACACTCGCTTCACTGTGCTAGCACCCTGAGAATGAGCGGTGTCAATCGAAGACCATCAGAGCATGTGTGGATCACCGCTAGATGAATTCTAGTTTGGATCCTTACAAGTGCAAAGAGATAATCCTTAAGGGTTATTCCGGATGATCAACATCATCAATGAAGAAAAATACCAAAGATCCAGGTATTATTTTTCTTTATGAAATTAATTAAATTAATTATAAACATGATGTGCAAGATCCTCTCTAAAGGTTTTGGGCCTCTTTATTTTTTATCTAAATCTTTGATTATATTCTGTGGAGACTGGCATTCATCATCGTATTGATCTCAGAACAATCATTGATCATGGTAAAAATCAAAGTTCGGTGTCGTCCCAACCATGCTTCCGCTATACTCGGAACCTTCAAGTGGTATCAGAGGGGTTACATAATAGTTTATAATTATTTAAATATTTTTTTGATGACTTAAACGTTTAAGAATTTATTTGTTTCGATTTAATTTAATCGTTATGAAAATATGAATCTCGAGATCTATTCCTCCTATTTCGTTTCTCGTTCACCTTATAGAAATGATATTTTCTTTTAATTTTTATTAAAATAAAATAGAGGATCTCGTCCGGAGGTGCCAAAGATTCTTGTACATACAACACCAGAACACATAGTGTGTATTCGGTAGTATATTCTGTGTAGTCAAGATTCAATGCATTGGACTGGTCCACCAAACCAAGTCATGTGTTGGAGTCTTTTTAAGTCTTAAATGACTCCATCTGTTGATCGATAATAGGTGGTACGTGGTTTCCAGATTACACGCTGTGTGGCCCAATGGATATGGCATGTAGTCTCTTCGGGTTAGGGTTGGACCGTGTACCCCATACACATCTTTCCTGGCTAGAGACCGTATAATAAGGAACTACACGGTGTGTGGCCCACAGGACACTCCATGTACTCTGAAGATTTCCTAAGTATACTCTCATGTTGGTTCCCTAGGCGTTTACTTCGGATAGATGGTGAAAAATAGTACACGCCGTGTAATTGGAACTACACGTTGTGTACTCATCCAAATTACGTAGATTTATTAAAATTTATTATTATATTATACAAACCCTTGAGACATGTACCATCATGTGAATGTAAAGCTGAGTCACAACACGTGATAGGTGTTTTATATATATGTTTTTAATTTTACATCTACGTAATGTTCATTTATACTCATTGGGTAGTTATAAATAGGAATTCACTGGGTTGCCTCCAAGGTACAAGTTACGTATAAAGATAATTTTAAATGAATTTATTTGTTTAAAATTATGATGGATGAGAATATCAAGGAAATTAATAAAAGGGTTTAAGATAAACGGATTGATTAATTAAAGATGATAATTAATTGATTCAAACGTGATTTATCTTAAACAAGAATGATTAAAGAATTGATTTCTAGTTTTATCTATGCATAAATATTGTTGCATGTATGAATGATCATGAGCTAGACCAAGACCATTGTATGTAGATGGTTTCTTTTAATTTATTTATTTGAATTAAATTTGTTGCCATGTGAGCCTTCTCCTCATTAATATATAGGGCCTTCATGCCCAAGGTTTATTTTATGTAAAACCCCTTTTACCCTTCACCTACATGTGAGTTAAAAAAAGGGCATATGTAATGGATGGAACTCCCAAGATAGTGGAGGAAGTTCAAACTGGAACCGATACGAAACCAATCCCAAGAGATACATAGGTGGACAGGTGGAAGCTGTAAACATGAACTTAAAAGGTTCAAGGTGTTTCTCCCCTAGGCTAGGGTTAGTTTATCAACCACTAGATAAACTAATGATTATAAAATCTCATGATCACGCCATTTACTTTATTTTATTTCTGACATTTTCATGGATTATCATTATGGATGTGTTGTTACGATCACATAATTAATGAATTAAACAAGCATGCAAGATGGAACTAAAATAAACCAGAATTATGGATAAATATTATCAATACATGGTTAATCACTTAAGTAAGTTCCACTTAATATTAATAATCATGTGATAATAATAAATTCACGCATAAGATATAAAAATCCCTCAAATAAAATATTAAGTCAGACCAAGCCTTTCATTACTTGATTAAGGGAAAAACTCAAAAAAACTATGTGTCTAACCAACCCTTGTTAGGACACTTAATTTTATACAGAAATACCTTATGAAAGGTTTCAGGTTGACTTAACCATATTACATCAAGAGGAGTATCCCTCGCTAGACTTGGTGTAATATTGGAGGAAAGAGTTGAGAAAATCCAACGTCATGATTTCAGGATTGGGGAGTCCACTCAACATATCAAGGAACTGCAAGCCCGTAATTTTCAAAGACCTGCCTACCTAAATACCTTCTAATAGCTTGACCAACCCTTGTTGGGGTTATGCTAAGGGGAATATGTATCCTTGACACTAGAATATCATGGAAACTATACATTTCGAGTTCAATGGTGAGGGACATTGAGACTTGATAAAATAGGGGAGACATAATTAAATTTATTATTTCTCATAAAATTTAATCAAGAAAGTACTAATGATCTTCTCTTTTAATTGTAGAATAAAAATTACAATATCATCAACCACACTATCCTTGAGATCAATTCTGGATAAAGACAACATCCTCACCAGCAATAACTTCTAGAAATGGTTTAGATGCCTTCGGGTTATCCTACACCATGAACGGAAGTCTTACGTGCTGGAGTCAGCATTACCTAATCCGCCTACCAAGGAGGCAAGTGATGAGGATTTTCTGGTCTACAAGAAACATATGAACAACATGGTCGATGTTCAATGTTTGATGTTATCATCAATTTCTAGTGAGCTCATGAATTCTCATGAAAACATGGATGTTTATAGCATGCTCAAGCTTCTCTTTGGTATTTACCAGGAGGGAGAAGGACATGAAAGGTTTGAGATCTCTAAGGCACACTTTCATAGTAAGATTGGAGAAGGTGCCCTAGTTGGGCCTCATGTAGTCAATCTCATTGGCTACATTGAGCACCTGGAGATTATAGGGTTTAAACTCCCTGAAGAACTGGGCACCGATCTCATTATCGCATCACTCCCTCATAGCTTCTCTAACTTTGTTGTCAATTTAAATATGAACAACATTGAGAAGTATCTATCTAGTCTTCTTATCCTCATTCACCAAGTGGATAAAGATATGAAGTGCAAAAATCCTTCTATCCTTATGGTGAATAAGAGGAAAGGGAAGGCGAAGAGATTTAAGCCCAAAGCTTCTTCACGGACTTTCAAGAAAAGGTATATTAAAGGGGAGGAAAGGGAATAGGAGGTTTTTTGTTTCACATGAGGAAAGAAAGGCCACTAGAAGAAGAACTACACCCAACCTAAGAAGCAAGGGGAAGCTTTAGGTGCATTTTTTATCGAATGCAATCTATCTGTTTCTACAAATTGGGTATTAGATACATCTTGTGGTGCTCACATATATATCCAAATATAGGAACCAAGTATATTCAATAAGATTGATTAAGGGGAGGTAGATCTATGAGTAGAAAATGGATCTAGACTTGTTGTTGTAGCTATTGGGGACTACCACCTCACGTTGCCAACTAGGATGCTCTTGGTGTTAAAGGGTTTTGTTTTTATGTGGCTTCTATAACCAAAAACTTAATTTATGTATCCAGACTGGATATTGATGGATTTTTTTTTAAGTTTGTAAATTAATTTTGCTACTTTTATAAAGATAACATTTTTTTTGGTAGGGAAAATTTATACAACGGTCTTTATGTGTTGGATTACACAAACCAAGTAATGGAAATCGATGATAAAGATACTTTACATGACTCATACCACACCCAACTTTGGCATCACCGGTTAGGTCATGTAAACAAAAAATTCTTGAAAAAGTTACGTCAAGATTAATATTTAGATTCTTTTGAACTAAAACCACTTGGCGTATGTCATTCATGCTTACAAGGTAAAATGACCAAATCCCCATTTGGTGGGAAAGGTGAAAGGGCTAAATATCTTCTTGAATTGGTTCATACCGATGTGTGTGGACCATTTCCAATTTAAGCAAGGGGTGGGTAATCATACTTCATAAATTTTACTAATGATTTTAGTAGATATGGATATATCTACTTAATGAGGTATAAGTCGGATTCCTTTGATAAGTTCAAGGAATACAAGAATGAAGTTGAGAACCTACTTTGTAAGAATATTAATAAAATATACTCAGACCGAGGTGAGGAATATCTTAATCAGGACTTCATTGATTACTTACGAGATTTTGGGATCATATCCCAACTCACTCCTCCTTACACACCTCAATGTAATGGTGTAAGTGAAAGGAGGAACCACACCTTGTTGGACATAGTGAGATCAATGATGAGTCATGCAAGTCTTTCATTATCCTTTTGGGGGTATGCATTACAAACAGCGGCACACATAATAAACTAAGTACCAAATAAATTGATAAATGGTATTCCATATGAGTTCTAGAGTGGAAGAAAATCCATGTTATCTAATTTTCATGTGTGGGGTAGTGAATCATTTGTTAAGGTCTCTTCTGGTAGAAAACTTTCACCCCGAGGCACAAAGTTTACCTTTATAGGATACCCCAAGGAAATAGGGGGATATTACCTATACAACCCCTCAGACAAAAAGGTTATAGTGGCAAGACATGCCATATTCCTTGAGAGGGAGCACATATCCAAAAGAGATAGTGGGAGAAAGATATAATTCGATGAATTTGAGGCTCAAGATACACAAGAGTTGGTACAGGAACAGATTCCACAAAGACCTATGGAAGAAGAATATGTTCCAGGGACACAAGTACTACGTAGGAGTACAAGAGAGGTTAGAGAATCAGAATGGTACAGTTTTCTAGTTAGTGAGGATGGTGACTCATTATTAGTTGATAATAATGATCCTCTAACCTATAAGAAAGCAGTAAGTGGCACAGAAGATGCCAAGTGGCAAGAATCCATGAATTCTGAAATGGATTCCATATACCAAAACCAAGTCTAGAATTTGGTAGATACTCCAATTTATGTAAATCCTGTTGGTTGTAAATGGGTATTCAAGAAGAAAATGGACATGGAAGGACAAGTTAGTACCTATAGGGGAACGACTGGTTTCAAAAGGGTTTAAACAGCGTCAAGGATTTGACTACGATGAAACCTTCTCACCAATTGTAATGCTGAAATCTATTAGAATTCTACTCGCCATTGTGGCTTACCATGACTATGAGATTTGGAAAATATATTTAAAAACATTATTCCTTAACGGGAACCTTCATGAATATGTCTACATGACACAACCTGAAGGGTTTGTGACACCAAAGGATTCCAATAAGGTATGCAAGTTGCAGAAATCCATTTATGGATTAAAGCAAGCATCTAGGTCATGGAACATTCATTTTGATGAATCCATAAAAGAATTTGGTTTTATCAAGAATTAATGTGAGACTTGTGTCTATAAACGGTTTCATGGGAGTGCAGTAGTTTTCCTAATAGTATATGTTGATGACATATTACTTATTGGAAATGAGATACTAGTCTTGCAGTCTGTTAAGGCATGGTTGAATCAATGATTCTCCATGAAGGACTTGGGCGAGGCATCGTATATTCTTGGGATCAAGATCCATCATGATAGATCCAATAGATTGTTGGGCCTAAGTCAAAGTACATACATTGATAAGATACAGAAGAGATTCAGTATGGAACAATCCAAGAGGGGATTGTTTCCAGTGTCACATGACATTCATCTTTCCAAGAAAATGTGTCTTCAGACACATGAGGAAAGAAAGATAATGGCAAGGACTCCATACACATCAAAGATTGGTTCAGTCATGTATGTCATTCTATTTACTAGGCTAAATGTTGCATATGCATTGAGTGCAGTAGGCAGATATCAAGCTGACCCAGGTGACCGCCATTGGATGGCAGTCAAGACTATCCTAAAGTATCTAAGGTGTACTGAGGATATATTCCCAGTTTATGGAGGAGATGAGGAACTAGTCATTAGAGGATATGCTGGTGCTAGTTTCCAGACAGATCAAGATGACATGAAGTCACAAACGGGATACATATTCACTTTCAATGGAGGTGCAGTGAGCTGGAAGAGCTCAAAGGAGAGTGTGGTCGCAGATTCTATAGTAGAGTCTGAGTATATCGTAGCTTATGAGGTAGCTAAAGAAGCAGTTTGGATGCAAAGCTTCATCTAGGATCTATATGTGATACCTAGAAGTAAATATCCCATCACATTGTACTGTGATAATACTACAGTGGTGGATATCGTAAAAGAGCCAAGGTCACATCAGCGGATGAAGCACATACTTCAAAAGTATTATCTCTTGAGGGATTTTTCTCAGAGAGGTGAAGTTGCAGTGAATAATATTTCCACAGAAAACAATGTGGTAGAACCCTTGACTAAAGCCTTGACTCATCAGAAACATGATCATCATGTGAGGTCTAGCAGACTGAAAGTCATAGGCAGTTGGCTCTAGTCTAAGTGGTATTTTGTAAGATTTGGTGTCATAAAACCAACTAGTTTTACTTTGATTACATGGATATTTAATGTATTATTACATTTTGTTCATTGTTCTGCATGACTATGATGTAATAATGTCCTAGAGTATATGTTGCATTGATAAGGTCATGACATTTCCACGCTATGATGAGAACCTTGAAATTCTATAATAATATTCTTAAATATAGGTCTGTGGTTGGATGACATACTATGATGGGACACATAGAATGAATACCATCAGGTGCGAGTACTCGTAAGCAGATGAGACTTCTTCTCATGAAGTTTGCACTTGGTAATTTCCAAATAGAAGATTATGAGAACAGACCTGCTAGTAGGAATTCTTCATGTTTTAGTGTCGTCATATATTTCTATCTGGGAGTATGTGTAATGATCCTTAGATTTTCATATTATCATTAATATGTGTCACGACTCACGCACATTGATTTACTGATGAAAACTGTCACGTAGGCAATTGGCGAGAAGTAGGGTACATTGGGTGTGTCATGAGTGGCATGTTATTAATGGATGATTCGAGGAAGGATTTGTCCCTTCAATTTATGGAAGTTTATATCTCGTCCCTTTGATTTAAATAGAACCGTCGTGCGAAATTCCATGGCCATGGTGCAATGATGAGTTTATTTCAGATAGTCAAAGAACAGCATATCAAGAATAAAAGTTGATGACACAATCATGAAACCTTCTTGGTGAGATATTGTGACAAAGGGATTATATTACACAGTGAGCATTCATATGTGGATGTCGCTGTTGCGACTTTACGTTCTTTCTATTGGGTGCCTTGACTCGTTGCTAGATAGTACTCTTGGACTTTAGGTAAGCCCGCCTAATGCCAACGAGAAAGAATCCTAGAGGGTCACACACTAAGTGTTTTTGTGGTCTTGGTTAAATTCTATTTTAATTAAATTAATGAAATAAATATTATTCTCAAGACTATGGAATAATTTTATTCAAGTTAAAATGATGGTATGAATTAAATAAAATATATTTATTTATTTTATTGAACATTTAATAAATTTTTATTTACTATCTTGTAAATAAAATATTTATTTAAGATAATAAATTATTTATTTATTTATTCGGGTGTTCAATAAATGTAAGTGGAGTTCGATCGGACCAAGGGCAGTCTGGTAGTAAAATAATTATTTGCAAGACAGTAAATAATTATTCAACTAGTTGGCACAAATTAAAATAACGCTTCTATTATTTTGTGATGGATAGTTTTATTTATAATTCTGTTTTGTACAAGTTGGTGCACCTTAAATAATGACACGATATTATTATTAAATGCATAAGTTTTCTATAAGTTCATGAATGTATTTATTTGTTTCTATGCAATTAAATATTGTAACTGAAATTCCATGTATATAAATATGAAAGTACGCATATTGTTCCTTACACCACACCACATTCCTGGTGAATTGAGAATTATGGAGCCAAAAAAATTCTCTCTCGAATCATCTTCTCTCCCCTCTCAAGAACGAGATATGTTCTTCAAGGCTGAAGAACATGCGATCAAGAACGACCAACAAAAGACACTCCCTTCGGCATGCTAGCACCCCAAGAATGAGCGATGTCAATCGGAGGACATCAGAGCACATGTGGATCATTGCTAGAGGGATTCTAGTTTGGATCCTTATAATCACAACAAGATAATCCATAAGGGTCATTTCGAACGATCAACATCATCAATGAAGAAAATTACCAAAGATACAGGTATTATTCTTATTTGTGAAATTAATTAAATTAATTATAAATATGATGTGCAAGATCCTATCTAAAGGTTTTGGGCCTCTTTATTATTTATCTAAATCTTTGATTATATTTCATGGAGACTAGTGTTCATATTCTTATTAATCCCAGAATAATCATTGATCATGGTAAAAATCAAAGTTGGGTGTCGTCCATCCACGCTTTCGTTGCGCCCGAAACCTTCAATAATGACTAATATAAATTTGAGAACATAATTTTAAAATAATTTTATTATTATAAATCTATTGTTTATAATATTCAAAATAAGGTTATTACTATTCAATCCACACATTTATTAGATATTTTATAATGGTAAACTATATTATTGTTCATTTAGACTCGGGGATGAGTGTATCACAAGTTATCTAATAAAATAAATTTATTTGAAGTGAAATACATCATAAAATATTAGGGTGATGCATGGATGAAGCATAAAAAGATTATTAATATTCAAAATATGATATTCAGCCACATAAATTTATCATCCATCAAATATTTTTGAACCCAACATCTTAAAAGAATAGTTCTCTAGCTACGCATCAGACTGTAAGAAAATATAGAGAGCATGATCATTATAATATTCTTCAACATATACTTTGGAGATATGGGTATTATTATATTTATTAATATCCTTAATAGGGTCATATAAGGATTAAATAACATAATTATTATAAGTATATGGATATATTTTCTCTATAGGCATTGGATTCTCCTCTACTACCCCAACTTCAGCCAGGATGTATCACTAGATAAGTGATTTACATTATTATTTATTTTGGATATTTATTAGTGGGAGTTGTCATAGTTTTCTTGTTCTTAGGATCATAATATTGAATATATTTATGCTTCATTCAACTTTTATGGAACTATTTGGGAGGTAGAGTTGATGATTTAACATTACATGCATCACCATTCTGTAAGATCCTCTTAGGGGGTTGGGCTAACTTCCCTTTAATCTTATTGAAAGGGGGAACTTGTTTATTGATCTAGAACTTCCTAAAACTCAAGTATTTTTCTATATAATTCACTAATATATTAATATATGTGAAGAATGTAGATATTAATTCAAATTAAAATTCCTATTCAACTTCTTCTCCATTCACCACATTAGTGAAAATGTCTAATGGATGTTATTAGAGGTCAACATCCATAAGAACCCATATGTAGAATCCATTATTTTATTCTAGTATGACCTCATCCAATTTTAAGTGAGATATAAAATAATAGGCAGTATCTATGAAAATATTTGGGTGCTAAGAGAACCAATTCACACCATGATGTCTAGAGAAAATTTTGGAATTGTAAATATTTTCTAAATATAGGATAAATAAATATATTATAATGAGAGATTAATGACACGTTGTTTAATATTTTAGTAACATGAACTATAGAATAGATTTATGAATTTTCATTTGGAAGATATGATGGAAATATCCTTTTCCAAGATGAATGATTTTCTAACTATTAATGTCCTAAAATTTGGGACAGGTTATGTTTAAGATCCTTAATTTCAGAGGATTTTACCATATAGTAAGAATAATACATCCAATCAATGAGTAAATACAAAATTTAGACATTTTATTAAAACCTTAGGAGTAGAATTTAAAAATATGTTTCATCCTTAGTTCTCAATAGGTGCATTCATATTTAATTTGAGTTGAAGATCCAGTCACTATAATATCTTATGTACTCCAAATCTTCTCAACGGGTACCTCCTTCAAGGAAGAAGGATATGCAATAAATTTTTTATCCATGGAAACCTAGAATGAGGCTAGAAATTAATATTTACAATATCAGTTCATGGGTGTTGTTGAGTATCCATATCGAAGAGAGCATGAAAAAGGGAATAGTATATATTCAAGATAAAACTATTTTTTGATAATTATATAAAATTACTTAAAAATATGATTTATAATATAAAATATTTGGATGTGATAAAATTGAATAAATTTTTTAAATAATATTCTTTAAATTATCTTAGGATGAGTTTTCGAAATACTACATAAAATGTTTGATTTTAGTGGAATGGTACAAAATAATTTTTCTTCAAATACAATATGTTTTATGAAAAAATACTGATATAAATATGACTAATAAATTTATGTATAGAATTAAAACATAAAATTTATTTAATGAGTAATATAATTCATTTAGAAATAATAATCAAAATTTCAAAAACTATAAATAAATTTTATAATCTTATGTTATATTATATTTGATTAAAACTATATTTGATTATTTAAATTTTATAAACTATTTCTAATATTCCTTTTTTCAGGTGGAGAAAATTTTAATTAATAATCCTTTTATAATTAAAAAATTAATAAACATCCTTGAAATCAACATTTTTCATAGTTTTTGGCATATGTTGTCCCTCTAGCATGTCTATATAAACACCCTTCCTAAACCCCTTACTCCTTACTTAAAAAATCAATAATCTACCAATGATTTATCCAAATCCCACTAAAAACCCACTTAGACACATACTTATTCCTCTAGTCTTATTGATAGTACATCCTCTGAAGGCTTTAGGCTCAATCCAAAGGATGTGACTCAATGTCCAAGGTTAGCGGTTCAAAACCAATGATTCCATTTCAATTATCCTCGTAAAATTTATATAATATAATTAATAAATAAAAAGGCAACATTGTAAATAAATTTTAATATATGTTAATGTTTTTATAAAACATTAATATTTATCGAATTACCACTTCGATTGAAAATTCTCTTAAAAATAATGTTTCATTAGTGGTAGTTTTACACTCCCATGATGAATAATAATGTTAAAGTTCTCAATTAGGAATTTCATTGATATTGATTGAATTTATTTAATGACTGAATATGAAGTGATTATTAAATAATATCATTTATATGGTTCTATAATGATATAATATGAATTTTAATATTGACATTAAATGTATATAATCATTGTTATTTTTAACCTCTAAAAACAAATTTACCCATAAAGATTCTCAATATCTTTAAATATCCACGAAGATACTTAAATACACTACTTTTTTAATTCCATGAAAATTATTAAATGGAACATATAATTTATATGGAACAAATATATAGTGTATTTAAATCATTACCCATACAGTGAAGAATGTTTTGACCTATCAACCAAACAACAACAATGTAGTCAAAAAAATATTAATTTAATAAATGAATAATATATGATAATTAAAGGATTTTAGATATGAAATAAATATGAAAAAGTTTCAAATTAAACTATTTAATGAATTTAAATTGACTATTCAAATGGATAGTGGATCATGTGAAGCATATCAGTATTTGAGGTAATGGGTTTGTCCCTATCATTCTTGTTTTTGAGGATATGCTCTCCAACACCCTATACCATTATCTCTTCATATTTATAAACTTATCATATAATTCAATTATTTTTCCCATATTTTATTCTCTTTATTTTTTAGGTATATTTATGCCTTAATGTTTCACTTTCTATTGGTTCTTTAAAGAAAACCAAATGGATGATACAAAGGAATATTTTATATCTTTTTTTATTCCCTTAATTCCTCTTATGTTTTCCAACAAAATTTATTCATTAATTCATCAAAAAAATATTTTAGTTTTTTTAATTGGGACTTATAACCTTTAAATCTAAATTATTTTCATCATGTTTTTAGTATCTACATGACTCACAATTTAATGAATCCTTTTTACATCATTATTTATCCCATTTCATTGAAATGTTTTTATTTCTTATTTATTCTTGATGAATATTAATTTTCAATATATTATATATTTATAATGTATTATTATTTTATGGGTGGGGTTAGAAAGATATATCCCTACAATATATCAGATAATATTTTATATCACATGGGATCATTATATATTTTCCAGAAGTAGTTAATCCCTTCAATAATGTTAATCATATGCCATTATTTTAATGTAATGGTAGTTTCCCATGTCCTATAATTGATATTATATACATTTTGTTTTTTCTATATTATATTATTCTCATTATATTTTTTATCATATCCAAATCTTTCATTTGATGGGTTTTATCCTTTTCTTTTTGGTTTTCATGTCCTAGATTTTAAATCTTATAATATCTCATCTCATTATAACCCTATTTTATTCTATTTAATGGAATTTATAGATCACTCCTTTTTTAAGCCCCATGTATATCCAATTAAATGATAGGATATCTAGTATGTTTTAATGAATATGGAATTGAAATATTACATTTCCCACTTAAAATTTATATATTCTAATAAAAATTTCACATTGATACTAGAACTATGGATTTCTAGCTTTATTTATATATATTTCTTTTAAAAATGATATAATAATGTTTCTAAGAGATATGGGTCATTATAGTTTTCATTGTCGAAATGTATAGTTTCGTGGGTATTATGATGGAGATCCTAAAAGGAAATACACCCTAAATTACATTGATTGTGATTTAGTAAGCCATAAGATTGGATTTGAGTATAATTTATGAGTTATCCTTTCCATGATCATATTATTTCTCTTATATGACTTTTAATTCAATTATTTTAATCCCCATAAGTAATTTGTTTTACTAAATGGATAAAAATATGATGATTCATATAAATAACTGATGCATGGGGAATTTAGAGGATTGCCTAAATGAGATTCCTAATATGATGGTAAAAGGATCCAATAGCCACATTGTGATACATAACCATTTTATTAATGTTTTTATCAATAAAATTAATTACGGGGAGCACCATAATCCCCCCAAGTAGGATCAAATAGTGGCTTAATCCATCATGTGACAATGATATTCCTCTTTTGGTGGGTCATTAAATCCTTTAATCTCAAGGAAAAGAAAAATTCCTTTGACAATATATTTTCTATGTTTTAATGATCTAAGAGAAAGTAATCTTGGATATTTGTTTCTTAGTCTAATAATATGATCATTTATAAACATTTCTCAACAATACCAAGTCTATATAGGATATCAATTTAATTGTATATGATGAAATAGAGGAAAATATTTTTCAATAAATATTTTCTTCCACCCTTATTATTAAAATAGATATGATTTTTTTTTGATAAAGTAAAGGGAGATAGAATCAATTTTCTCATACAAAGGAAACTTCCTTAGTCATGAAAGTAATTACTCTATTTTTTTCATTGACCCTGAATGAATGTTTAGATTCATCATTAATGGCCTAAATCAATTCCATGAAAAAATATTAGCAATTCAATATTTTGATAGCTATGAGAAAATAGTGTAAACTGGTGTTAATGTTGATATAGAGATCAGTGAATTGTAACAGTGCTCTAGGATTAGAGATAAGAAAATAAGAATAGTGTTTAACGTTGGGGGTTCAACTGATATACCTCACATAGGGAAGATGATTTAATTACATATGTGTCATAATTTTGGGAAGAATAATCCTATGATCTACCAAAAAGGTACACATAGACACTTCAAGTATAGAAAATAATGTAGTAAAATTATTATTTTTTAAGGAACATCTAAAAGAAACTCAATATCATGGATGAAAATAATGTTATACTAAATCATTCACCAATGTTCAAATTTTATAGCTCCAAATATCATGGACCAAATAAAACATAATGTCCATGCCATTATTTTGTGAGGATAATCGATGACTAAAACATCCAAATAATTGAGTATAAAAAATATTTATGCTTGGAATACCAATGCAGTGGAGAACAAAAAAAGTGTTGAAAAGTGAAATTATTTTCATTCCAGAATAGTGGACACCCTATTCGATTTTGGCTCTTCATGTTCTTTCATATAATGAATGTTAGCAAGAAATATTAAAATTCCTCTCAAGTAAGGAGGTTGATCTATTAGTGAAAATAAAATACAATGTAATGATTAAATATAATGTATCTAGATCTCCACAAATTAAATATTATAGGGGGATAATTTTTTAAAATTTAGTTATAAATCCTTTAGTATAATTATTTGATATATGAGGAATAGTTTGGCTATCCTTATATAGATCCATTATCAATTTTATAGATATATAAGTTAATATACCTATCCCAAACCATTTTATAATCATAGATAAGTACATAGAGTATTATGACTCTCTTTTTGAAACTCCAATTGAGTAATAGATATTTTTTATTTATGAACATGCATTTCAAGATCAAATGATTGGGGAAAAGGAACCCATTATATGAGAATTTGTTAATGTATTCCCTGATGTATTTCAAGGTCAACCTCCTAGATATGAGGATGATTTCTCCATATAAAATATACCCAAAATTATACTCATATCCAATATTCCATTAAAAATAGACCCCATCAAACATGATGTTTAAAATAAGAAACAATAAGAAAACATGGATAAGTACTTTATATACCACATTGCTTCACCATGGGTTTCATCATTCTTGTTTTTCAAGACAAATGATTATTCAATGTGCATCGTAATTAATTATCAAGAGCCTACCAAGATCATGATTAAGAAAAAGTGTATTTTACTTTGCATTGATGATGTATCTGATAAACTATGTGAGGCTTAGTACATCTCTATGGTGGATCATTGATCAGGATAACCTCAAATAATGGTCAAAAAGGATGATATTCCTAATAATGACTTTTATAAATGATAGGTACATTATGAGCTCAAAGTGATTCAATTTTGACTCACTAATGCTTTACAAATTATCAAATAAAATATAAATAGATTCTATGGATATTACCTAGAAAATATGTGGTTGTATTTATAGATTATTTTCTCATGTATAAGAAAATTTATAATGGAAATGAACATGTGGGAATTAGGATAAATAATTTTTGAAAGGGGAATTTTTATACAAACTATTGTAAATGTGACCTCAATATGGAACTAGTCACACTAATGGGATATTTTATCTAATGAAAATGTATATCTACATGTATATTAATTCCTAAGGTAATAAATGGTGTAGACTGACAATATTGACAAAGAATTAAATCTTCCTTGGATTTTTTTGGGAATTGTCAATGATTTTTGTGATGTATCTCAGGATTTTAAAAACATTGAACAAGCTACCATGGAAATGAGTAAAAAATTTCAGGATAGAAGAACATGATGAGCGATTCATGGAGTTTATGAATAGGCAATTAAAATCGTGTTTCCTCACACTATGATCATATAGGGAATTATTGATGGTATACAGTTATATTTCAAGAATTGATATGGTTAGGTAGTCATAAAAATGATACCGTGATAGCATATTCCTCATGAAAATGTAATTTACTTGAAAAAATTAATTTAATCAGGATCTATAGTTGGAAGTAGTTTTTTTGTTGAAACATGGAGACAATATATCAATAGATAAAAATGATACGTGTATAACAATAAAAATTCTCTATAGAATATATTCATATAGAAGGACATAAATATGCACAAACAAAGATGGATAAGGAATATTAAAGGAAAAGAATTCTCAATCCATTTCAATCCAAAAAAATCAAACACAGTGGGGGATAATTTCAACTAAGAGCTTGTATATTGTATTTTTTATCAATTGTGGAAGGTTAAGGATGGGTATGTGTTTCTTTAGAGTGATGATAATTATTTGTTACAAGTCACTAGGGTTTGATTTTGTGTCCTCCATAAGTAAGGAACATGATGTATTTATAGATATAATAAAGTTTTAGAAAAAAATGAGTTTATTTGAACATAAAGAATGAGATTTTACTCTATAATTAAAGATCTTTAAGAAATCATGATTTGTTTTAGAGTGTAATTTTTTCTTTATATTTTGAAGAAGTTTCTATAAAAGTGTGATATGGTTAGAAGAAGTTTAAAATATTATTAGATAGTTTGAGATACTCTGATGTTTCTAGTTGTTACAGGAACAATTCATAAGGTGAGAACATGGTTCACACCCTGATTGAAGTGGTGGAAAATTTTAAAATGTCCCATATATATGTTTTTTCCTTAATTATATGTAAGGGTGGATTTGAAATTTATTTATTTCATTGTTGTGGGAAATGAAAAAGTGTTTTATATGAATGGTTTTATGTTTTTGATATTAAAGAGTATTCCTGAGAAGGCAATTTTAGGAAATAGAAAAATATACATCACATACATGATCTCTAAGATCATGATTTCTTGGAAAATTATCAAAATCCTAATCATAATCATATTCACGTTAATATGAAAGATAAATTTTCCATATATAAGAAATATTCTTTGATGCATAAGGATTATTTCATTCAAAATACTGAGAGTCATAGGCTAGAGATGTAGTTCATTTATAATCATTGTTTTTCATTTTCAATTGTAAAATATGATTTTAAATGTGGCTATCCATGAATTAAAATATACATTATCAATTATAAAATAAGATTGATAAAGTTCCAAGTAGTGGATGTTGCTACACTACAATATAAAGGTTGCATCATGATTACATTGAATTTTATGTGACATTTAGTGTGTGAAGCATGAAACAAGGTAGTTAAATTTAAGCTCTAGGATATTTGGAAAAATAAATTAAAGGATTTTTTTAATGAAGCTATATATCACTCCAAAATGTATCTAGCATTTAATCAAATAATCATCCTGTCCTATGGTAATTTATGACAGAAAAACATGATTTCAAAAGTCTTCTGAATTCAAATATAATTGACCTATTAGATCTTTACAACTATTCAATGGTTGTGGAACTAAATTAAACAGTTTAAATGGTGTTCAATGGTATAGATTTACTTATAGATGATCTGAATAATGAATTTGAATAATGGCATGTACCAGATAAATAACTTCTTGAATTTGAAAATCAAATCTATTTACAATAAATAGAGGGAGACAAATGTATTAAATATAAGGGGAATGTATCATAAAAAATTAAAATAATGAATAGATGAACCAAATAAAGAGTCCTAAGGATGAAAATGAAAATTAGTAAGAAATATGGGCTTTATGGAATATCTGAATTAAGAACGTTGAGATATTTATGAATATAATTTTAATAAAAATTTATTTTTGTGGAGTATTGTGGTGTGTAGAAAATAATAGAATGTAAAGAGGATAAATAAAGTTTTATTAACCAAATCATGTTATTTGTTTAAATATGATATATTATAAAAATAGAATTCCAAATATATAATTATCTTCATCTATACTTTCGATGTTCTATGATATTTTCATAAACATCTTAGATTCAACTCTTCTCATAAGTATTTGATTATATCTTGTCATTGAATTGGGAGAAGCACATGGTATACATTGAAGCCTATCATCATGAATTATATAGTAGTTCATTGCAATTATACATTTAAAATTTGGAGTGACCTTCATTCCAATAAATTTAGAATGAACTAAAACCTCCATAAATTGATATCTTTTAGAGCAGTGCATAAGGATATGATAATGACCTTTGGGTGGGAGGGATATATTAAATAAATCATTATATTGGAAATGATCCTTAGTGATATGTGAAATCACCTAAATTGTATTGGTAGTTATCCTTGGTGAGGTGTGACGTCACATAAATCATTTATATATAAAAAGAGTGTTTATAGGGGATTCACAGTACACCAAATTAATAATGAGTTTTTCTACTTACGTTTAGCCCAGTGTTGATGAACCAATTAAAACCATTTTTTTCTTGCATGTTTTTTCTTAAAAAAATGTGCATGATATTTGTTATGGGTCCCTTTAATAAATTTATGTATTGAATATTGTTCTTTCTAAAAATGTAACAAAACCCGAAGAGAAATTGATGAGTTGAAAATATTTAATCTAATAAGAAATTGATTCACCCCCTTCATAGGGTGTCTTAGGTTATAATAAGTGTTATTAGAGAAAATATGTTTTGTTGTGGATTTGATAAGGAATATCTAACTCTATTATATTTTATGATTATGCAAGATATTTCTTCAACGGTGAAAATTAATTTATTTGATAGAAATCATTTTTATCATTGGATGGAGTATATGTCATATCTAGAGGAACATATTAGAATCCTTCTAGATGTCTTGTTAATTAGGATGGTTTTTCTAAGTCAACGTTGAATTGAGTCTGAGATGGATCGATGAAATTTGTAGATCAATTCAGGTTGCAATAATTTCTTAAAATATATCACAGATACAATATTACATGATAATAAAGAATACTACTGGTCACCCAATCATATGTAAATGAGATTAGTGGATTTATAAGACAAAGAATATGTCTTAATGGAAGGAAACCATGCTACTTCTACAATGGTGGAATTCATATCAGTGGAAGATGTATAAATACATATGTTGAATAGTTTTATATGTTATAAAGAAAAGGAAAAAAAGAATAATAATAAGTTACCCAAAAATTGGGAATTCCCATTGAGGTGGACAAAAATGATTCCTTGTATATGTGAAAATATAACTCTGTAGTAGATGTTATTTGACCATCTTAAGATTTACATTTTATATCACCTAAATTCTTAGTTGATGATTCTAGAATTGAGGCAACTATCCATGCTGTAAATTTAGAGATTATCCATGAAAAATATAAGAGATTCTTCAAGCCATAAAAGTGTAGAAAAATTCATGTAGAATATAGGAGAAAAAACTATGCTTAGATAATAGATTTAGAGGATGAAAAGTGAACGTCGATGAAGGAAAAGATAACATTAAAAAATCACATTGTAAAAATGAATAATAAAATGAATTAATAAAGAAATATACTTAATGAAATTGTTTATGAGTTAAACATAATTATGTAATAATGTGATACCCCATGAATCATCAATATTTGTCCCAAGAGAGCAGTGTAAATACCATTTAATAATTTTACAGAATGAAAATAATTCCCACTTTAGGAGTTTTGAAGGGGAGAAGTATTTTGGTTTAAAAAAGATCGAGGGAGAGAACCATGCTATGAGAAAACAGTAACAATTTTATGATTTTAACATAGAGCCTTCAATTTATAGTTTGATGAACACAAATCATGAATAAATAGAGAAGAAAATGAATTTTTTATTTGAAAAGAAAAAATCTAAAAGAATAGTGATGAAGAAGAGATATTTTTGTTGTATAATTGGACAAATAATGGATATGTGTAATGATAAATCTACGATGTGAATTCAAAAGAGACATTATAATAAATCTTATCGATTTAAATCTATTAAAAGTTACAATTATTCTAGGATATTTTATATATGATCTAAACATGGTCATATAGAAAGTTACTATAAAAATAGTAATGGGGGTTCCAAGATATAAATATCCTCTCCTTGGACAAGCATGCATAAATAGATGAATAAAAAATATATTCCATTTAAAAAATATATTCATGAAATTGGATGATTAAAATGTGGCAAGGAAAATGAGTTTTCCTCCTGTATCATTGAATGACCTTTCGTAGTATCCATCACGGAGATAAAAGAATAGACTAGAATATAAATAACAATTCCCTTATAGAATAAATGTGAATAGTTGTTCAAAAAAATATCTTCTGGGGTAAAAAATATAAGGTGTCATATAGATGCTGAAAAAGAAAAACAATAGGCCTCGTTAAGTGGTTAAATCCATACCGTTATAAAGAATGATTGAAAATATGGTTGACTTATCCTTTCATTAAGAATAAAGCGTGGAAAAGAATGAATAGATGATGCATTTAGGGAATTGATGACAGGGTTTTCGGCTTCTTTAACCCACTTCAAAAAAATTATTGGCCTAGCTACTACAATATATTAGCAAAGGGTTTCCTCCCTAGGAGACATTATTTAAGGAGCTTCTATGTCATGATTTTGATTACTGTTATTTACTAACAAAAATATATCTAGGATATTTGTAAGTCTAAAATGAATCTAAACTAATTTATAAACTAACAAAACATTTAAATATAAGAAAATGAGAAGCAAATTGAAAGGTGGGGAGAAGTCCAAAAAGAATTGGCCGTCTTCCCAAGTGACTAAATTGGTTCATCCATTATTCATTGAATTAAAATAATTCATTCCATAATTCTATCAAAACACTGAAATCTCTAAACTATGTCTCATTATGATTAAGAATCCAATTTCATCAACTAAGAACTCAGTTTTATCCTTCTTTCATTAAGAGCCGGTCAAAGTATTCAACGATCGCCAAACACTTTGAAAGAGTCAAAGCGCAATGCTCAAAATTCTCAATCGAGAATTGAGAAGTATAAAAATGATAATTGAACAAAAAACTCTTTATGGACTGATAGTCCGCACCTAAAGAAAAACACATATTGATCAGCTATGTGCCAAAAAAAGAATGAAAGTGAAAATGAAACGAAATGATGGAGATTAAAATATCAAGCATCAATCAAATATCTAACAATTCTAATTCTCGAGAAAATTAAAGATTGAATGAAATTATAAATATAAGGCCCCAGCCTTAAACCTTACTTAATCTTGAGTTATTACAAGATTACACATTGAGGATCTTTTCGGGTTTAGAGTTTTAGAAAATTAGATCATAAAACTTGCATTACATTCCACATATAAACAATGTGGTTACATAAAGATAGTATTCTTCTTTCCCATCAATGGAAACATATTTAAAATAAAACGTGGATTCTTTTTTGACACTTCCTTGACACTATCATCATATCACGTACCTTTCCCTTGACCTGTGAAAAACATTTCAAAAAAAACTTGGGATGAGCATAACAAGCTCAGTAAGGGATATAAAAATATATGGAAAGGAAACATGGGTACATATATACATAAGAATGAAATCATACTTTACCCATAAAACATAAGCACTTTAACATACCTCATCAAATCATGAATAAATCATAGAAATCATAAGACATAAAGGTAACTTGGGCCATTCATAACATTCTTACGTAGGGAGTAACCCTCTTGGTTACGTTTGGAATACCCATCACAGTATATTCCCTAAATCTCTTCGGAGAAACCTTAACGTTACACTCCTTCACGTTACCCAATGCATTGGAGAGCTATATCAGGCTCACCCGCCCTTAGTTTATCACGGAACCACCCGTCTTCATAATAATGCCCAAGAACCTCAACATAATTGTATCACATAAAACATGCATAAAGGAAACATAATATTTCCACCTTTCAATCACAAGATATCAATACAACACATTGATATAAAAACATTATGAAAATCATTTTCAATACCAAAATAAAAGAAAATTAAAACATGGTATTTATTTTTCTTTTAAAAAAAGGTATGGCTTGTAGAGGAAGCCGAAACTTAAATAAAGGTCACGGCGGCGGAGAAGTCGTTGTCCCCGCATACGTATGGACCACATTTTACCTTAAACTACACTAATTACCTCTAATCGCGATTAAGAACTTAAGAGTTACTATTCACCAAAAAATTATTTTAATCTCATTGAACCACATTTTACTTCTTAATGACAACCATGTATGTCGGATTTTTGAAATTCAAAACACAGAAGTGGTAAAATTTCATTTAAACGAAAAATCAGTTTTTATAAGTACCACTTAGTGGTTTCACTATTCATGAAAAATTGAAGTTTTTCAGAAAAATACCAAAAATTCACCCTAAGCTATATTTGATATTCCGAATTCAAAAATGAAGACTATTTTACAAAATTCAAAACATATAAGTCACATTAATTAATTTAATAATTAATTCCCGCTGTCATGACAAATAACGTGTTTTTATGAAACAATAAGTATCAAAAGATTGACACCAGTTTAAGTCCAATTTCAAAGTGAAATTGATTCCAATGACCACCATTGGATTAAATGGTAAAAATATATTCTAATTTAACTTCAAAACCAATTCAAAAGATAATCTAATCATATAAATAAATTAGATTAAAAAGCAGTTTTGATGTAAAATGCAGTATTTTTCACTATTCATTAAAAAATGAACATTGTCTGAAAAATACCAAAAATTCACACAAAGTAAATTTTGATGTCCCAATCATAAAGAATAAGTTTATTTTGACAAACATAGCTTATAAAATTTTCAAAAGATAGATTTAAAAATGATTTTCCATCAAAAGGCAGTAAAACAATCTTTTAAAAATATTAGTGTATTTCATGCTTAAGATTGGATTTATTTTAATTTTAAGCCTCTAAAACACTATCTAATTCATTAATAGACATAGATAAAAATATCTATTACTCATTACTTATTTGGGATGTTACAATAAAAGATCATAAAGAAATCACTAAAAGAAAACACATGGACAAGCCACTGAAAAATTACGAAACATGATCCGCATTCGATCTTCATCTTCATTCTCAGAAATAGATATACAACAAGCTCACAAAAAGATATCCCAGCTCCACTCTCTGTTGCTCTGCTTCATTGTCATGAAAATATTTTCTGCTTTTTGATGTTGGCTGCTCCTCATACTCCCTCTGGACCTAATCTGGAATAATCCCTAATTGAATTCATTTTCCTAATTTATTTTCCAGCCAACATTATAGCCTCCAATCACAGTGAAAGACACAAAAAAGAATTAATTATATGACCTTCAGTCAATGTCTCCACCACTTTGGTAATTTTACTCTCTTCATCAGATTCTAACTCCTGTACTAAAAATTAATAAATTCATCTAAAACCATGACTGCTCCTACATGACATCATGATGGCCTCGAATTGATTATTTTCACTTGTCTATGAGTTTTCATTTTTACCTAAAATATATATCACCATCTCGGTTTCTTCTTAATATTTTATTATAATTTTATGAAAAACCCTTTATTTAAAACAGTTTTCAGCCAACCAGCATCACAGAACAAGTTCACAGGGCAAGTTCCTATTGATGAACATACCTCAACCAGCCCCTAGCTCTGTCTTCACTCCCACCACCTTGAATTCATACCATCTCCGGATAAGCCTTTATATGCTTCCCTCACTCGGCTGTAAGAACACACAATTCATCGTCAACTTCCACATCGATCATCACTAACTCAACATCCACATAACAACATTCCCGACTTCAGCTTTGGTGACATGTTGTCTTCATCATCAATGAATTAGGGTATCCCAGTTTCATCAACAGTGGGCATGGATTCATCATCTGGAAATACTCAAACTAACCGGGCGCAAAGAATCCAAGCCATCAAGTCAAACAATGTTTTCTTTAGTCGACCGATCTCACATAGATCAACATAATGTTTCGTCCTAGCAATTTATAACTTCATTTAGGATTTCCTTCAAACACATAGTGTTCATGCCCACGAGTCCCATGTCCACAACATACGGATTCAACAAGGCCCTATCTTCTTCAAACGAACCTGCAAAGGGATCACACCCAACAAACATGTATCAATTTAGAAAAGAGTGGATCATGATTCATTACTTAATCTTTGGATGAGCTCGGATGGATCTCGGATGGGTCGTCTTTATATTCAAATAGTCTTCCATGCTTCCATGTCAATCTCGGATACCATCAACAAACAAATCAAACATAACGAAAATCCCTAGTTCGATTGGTCTCCTGCCTTCACAAAGGCTTGGGTGTTATCCAATGAATAGTGGCGTCAACAATCAGATCCATGGTGGAAGCGGCATCAGAAGTTATTCCACATAATGGTATCTCTTTCACTCAACAAAAAGCCTGCCTATAATCAATTTCATAAAATCAATCCCAGATCCAAAATGATTCACTATACCAGGATTCATCCTCACGAGCCCGGTCGCGGCTTCGAAAAACATCAATGATGGATTCATCCGCAAAAATGGTGACTCAGAAGCTCGGATCTACCTCGTTAAACCTCAACAATGGCGATGTCCAAGGTTCCTTCAATGACGACGAGCGATTTGGTGAGGGGTCGTATGCGGCTTCGATCGTTTCCTTCATTTGGTGGCTCGAGAGCTCGAATCCAGATCCATGGTGATAGCCATGGTTCTTTCATGCTCAGGTGACTACGAACTGGTTCATATCTTCAAGGGATTGGGACAATCGATGGTGGCTTCAGCTCGGCTTCTCCAACAACGGCTGTGGCCGGCTTCAACTTATCGATATCGACATCCAGGTTCTTCCAATCGACAGGGTAATTCAGTGGAGGCCCTGCACACCAAATAAAAGTCGACATAAATAAATAAATTCATCATCACAATATGTCCTGCACCTGCACAGATGATAAATAAATGAAAAAAATAATTAATTAAAAAAATTAAAATGAATTTTAAATTTTAACAATTTACAAAAATATATTTACAAATAAAAATTATATTTAAATCAAATTTCTTTTGTTAAAATAACAATGTAAATTAAATTATTAAAATAAATATGAAAAAATAATTGATTGATTAATTAAATAACTAAATTAATAAATTATAAAATTTATTAAAAGAGTTAAATTATAATAACATGTATCATTTATTAAATTATTTAAATAAAAAAAATTAGAAAACAAGGAAAATAAAATTATAATAAACATAAAACTAATTTTAAAAAACACTTAATTTATTATGTTAAAAGACTCTTCAAAATTAAATTATAAATTCCAAGTTAAAAAATCTAAAATTAAATATATAATTAAGTACCTTATTATGTTAACACTGAATTAACAACAATTATAAACCAATCAATTAAAACATTCTTTTAACAAATAAAATTCAATTAAGTGATAAATATTATGCAGATAATTAGTACCCAAATACACCCACAACAATTCCCCCCGCACGAAGTTTTTCATCTCCTCCATCAAACAATAAGTCAAATATAGTGAAATAAAAATAAATCTTCTGTTTGAAATATTGGGTTACCACAAAAAATAGCGTTTCAAAAGGACTTACCCCCTCGTATTTCATCAATTAATGAAAATATTTTACGACGAAGAAATTAAGTATTATTTTGTGCAAAACTTTTTCATGTTTTACAAAAATAATTGACCTTAAAATTTTGAATTCCGATTAAACTCATTTCAATTTTCATTCTACTAAAAGTCCAAAATTCTCTTTACATATAGGAGAACCGACTCACTTAAATTAAGTGTCACAACCCCCTCCCCACAACCTCCTGGGTCGGCAATGAGAGGAGAGACACAGTGACACCTGAGTCCCGCCTCCAATAGGCCTCGGGTTGGCGACTAGCACCGAGGGTGTAGTAAACACACCAATGGGAGACGTTGCCCTCTAAGAGAACACATGTGAAAAAGAGAGATAAGACGGACACCAACCAACTCCAACTCAGACTGCAATATAAAAGAAAACCCAAGTACATAGATGTAATGCCATGCAAAAACCGTTACAACTTAAAGGGAAAACTATAAGTACCAATGGAAAGTAAAATGACAACGACCACGAAGCCCGAACAGCTCCTGTAACCCCAAGCTTGTAGTAACAAGCCTGATCTTCAACTTGCTCTAAGTGACCTGAAAAACAATTTATATATACGTAGGGTGAGTATAACAGTATACTCAGTAGGATCCTCCCCGGAGCCTTGCGTGTAAAAGCAAAAAGAGCATGCTAAAGCACAGTGAACAACAAGTGAAACTAACTTATCGCATAAACAACTATACTATGTTTCTATTCTCACCATGGATACTCTCACCAAGTATCGCATTCAAGAGTATATAATTTAATAAAGAATATCAGGGGTACCCCGCTACCACTTACCCACTAGTTTGCCGCTTTGTCCTAACGTTGCGTGTCCTAAGCACCTCTCTTCAAAAAGGTTTGCCCGCAAACACCTGGACGAAGCACCACAACATGTACCTCGTGCAACAGAACCACCACGTCTACATAACCAACGTAACCAGATAGTTTTCGGGAGCCACTACAGCTCGAATAACGCGTATCATACATAGAGTATTATACCTTAAGCCATTATAGCTCATACACTGAGTAAGGATCATTAATCCATCACAACCTATACACGTTAAACCTATCGTAGTCCATAAGAAAATACATCCAGAATATATGTGTGTGAATAACCACAAGCTATTACAGCCCTCTGCACACATATATGAGGAAAACTAACTGTTGTGCATACCAGCACAAGTAACTACCAAGAGAAGAGAGCGGGGCCAAAGGGGGTAGTCAGTCATCCATCCTTCTATCGGGATGTTAGGGAAAACACCCACAGGGCTCAGAATCCCCAAGGTGTCAGTTACTCTAACCGACAGGGTGGAGTAGCATCTAAAAACACAAGAAGTACATAATATACTATAGCTCACAACCACACTATGGACACAACCTAGTCTTAGACTCAACTGCAGCTAACGTCTCTCGGACTCCCGACTGCCACTGCTAAGACTAGGTATCCTATAAGAAGACAACCATTTAAATAACTACATTAAATTACTCATCCCTTTTTATCAATTTGACTTTACGTTAATTAATTCTTTAACCATTAATTAACCATTATCATTTCACATATACATTTCATTAGCATAACACTCAAAGTCCACTGTTTCTTTAAATTGAAACCTGAGCATTGCATCCCAGCAAGCTCCAGCCCTATGAATTAACATCATTTATTCAATCATTTATTAACAACATTATCACTTTTTCATAATTTCAGGTATTCTAAGAAAACATTTAAGCTACCAATACAAGGGGCTCAACATGGAGAGTAGGTGAACTACCCGTTGAGTCTTTGCCACCTGTAGCAAGAGCGTAGGCCCATCCATCCTCGAGAAGCTAAACACGGAAAGCATGTGACATACCTCGTGTGTCTTCACCTCTTTTGGAAGGAGAGTAAGCAAAACCAACTGCCTCAATCAATGGGGAAAGTAAGGTAGATAACAAACAACAAATTCAACAACAACCAATTTCATATCAACAGTAAGCCCAAATTCAACCTATTCCACCACCCCCGATGTCTTCCCTGACACCCACATGCATAAACTGATGCATCTCGCCACTCTAGGTGTCAATTGCCACCACCACCACTAGGACTCTCTGCTCCCACATCTCACAACAACCATCCAGGCTAACAACACATCACAAACAGTAAGAAACAACAAAGCAACTGGGCTCTTGGCCCTAAACAAGACATTCTGCCTTCACACACAACGAGCTCTTATGGCTCCAAGTACAAGGCACTCGGCCTTACAAGCAAGAGGGTAACTTAGAACCCTTTAAGAAATTGTCTTTTATCAAACAATCGATTCTTTAATCCATCTTGAATTAGCCGGTTCATTTAAACATGCATAACTGCATCCATTCGATTACCATCAAAGCACAATAACAATAACCAGATTCATTAAACATGCATCTTTATCTTTGTCTGATTAATCTACAATTAATCCCAACTTTACGTTCTTTACCAATTATATCAAGAATGACACGCTAAACAAGAAAATCATAGATATCACACGATCCGACAATCAATAGGTAAACCGTTATCATGATATAAAGCAATAACATACAATCAATTCCAATTATTTAATCCAGTTCAAATATTTATTATGTCAATTTCAATGTGATCCAGCAGTTAAAACATGATAACACTACAACTTCATGTAAAATAAAATTATAATCCATGAATCCCCTACCTCAAAAAGGTTTCTAATGCTCTTTGCATGAGAATGATCCACACAACGGATCACGATCGCCTCCCCCCGTGACAACTTCTGTCGATGATGAATCGACACTTGCTGCTTGCACCAAAACACGAGGTGCACATGCAGAAAGAATAAACTTCAAGGGAAATGATCCAAGGATTATGGTTTGATCACACCACTCCCATGGGAAGAAAGTCTCTGGGCACCTCACACCAAGAGGAAGGAGAAATAATGAAAGAAGGGAAGGTGACCGACTTTGAAGGATTAGATCCGAGACTAACAGGATTTGAAAAGGCTTAGAATTTCCATTAATGCGGATCACATTAAACCATGCAGTTTGACCAAGTAAAGGAATCCTGAGCCTTAGGGAAATTAATATAGGCATTACGGGCTTTGAATTGGCCTTAAATCCCTTAAAACAAGGCTTTAAATGCATTTTACGTCAAAGAAAACGTCAAAGGGACGAAACTATAGGAAGTTGGAAACACTGTTCACCAGGTGATCTGGAAACACCGTAGCACCTACCGACACCAACAGTACAAATTACTCACTGATAGTACAAATGACTCACCGACAGTACTGTTCACAAATAACTCACTAATTGTAATGTTCATAAATGACTCACCGACAGTAAAAATGACTCACCAACAATACTATTCACAAATAACTCACTGATAGTAAAAAATGACTCACCGACAGTACAAATGAATCACCAACAGTACTGTTCACTAATGACTCACCGATAATACAAATGACTCCCCGACATTACTGTTCAAAAATGACTCACCGATAATACTGTTCAAAAATGGATTATCGACAGTACAAATGACTCACTGATAGTACTATTCACAAATGAATCACTAAAAGTGAAAATGACTCACCGATAGTACTGTTCACAAATGACTCACCGATAACACTGTTCACAAATGACTCACTGATAGTATTGTTCACAAATGAATCACCGAAAATAAAAATAACTCACCGACATCACTGTTCACAAAATTGGAAACACTGTTCACAAAACTAGAAATTTGGAAAAGTGTTGGGGATAAGTCACTTAAACCTCCCAGAACACCCCAAACATCAGATTTCGGCAAAGGAATGGACCGTAGAGGTCTGGGAAATTACATCAGATACCTCTCAAAACATTCTCGTCCTCGAGAATTCAGAACCAACCTAAATAGGAAATAGGAAAAGGGGTCTAAAAAACCACCCTTTGAGAAACCTCTCAAGGCTGTCACCACCAAAGGAGTTCAACCACTTAAAAAAGGGAACACACGAAACTGCATGACAACCATAACCATCTTCTAAAAAATCTCACGTGGGAGATACCTCTAAAAAGATGGAAATCCACAAAAAAGAAACAAAATAAACCCATCTTATAAACAAGAAAGGTTAACAACCACAAAATGAACATCATTACAATAAAAGAGTTAAACATCAAACAACTCGAGGTACTGAGCGTGTATCTGCAAATCATGTTCCCATGTACTCTCCTCCATGCCACCATGTCACCACAAGACATAAACCAAGGGGATATAATTCCCACACAACATCTTCTCCTAGCGGTCCTGGATCTCTACAGGTCGCTCCTCGAAGGTCACATAATCATCAACATCGATCTCACCCCAATTGATGAGGTGAGAGTAGTTATGAAGATAACGAGGGAGCTGCGACACAAGAAGAACGTCATGCATCCGGCTCATCTGCTGGGGAAGTGCTACCCGATACGCTACGACTCTAACACGATCCAACACCTTGAAAGGCCCAACAATCCAAGGATAAAGCTTACTCCAATGACCAAACCTTAGATTCCCATGATAAGAATTCACCTTCATAAACACGTGATCCCCAAAATCAAACTCCAAATGTATCCTCCTATGATCGACATAGGATTTCTAACGATCCTGTGTTGGCTTCATCCTCTCACGAATCACCTGAACCATCTCTGTCATGTTTTGCACCAGTTTTGGCCCAATAATTATTGACTCTCCAACCCCAGTCCATCACAATAGAGAATGGAATGGTTGACCATACAAGGATTCAAACGACACCATACCAATGGTGGATTGGAAACTATTGTTGTAGGCGAACTCCACTAAGGGTAAGTGCCTCATCCATGAACCTCCAAAATCCAAGACACAAGAGCACAACATATCTTCAAGAGTCTGGATGGTCCACTCTATCTGATAATTTATATGCATATGAGAAGTAATGTTAAGGAATAGTTGAGGACCAAAAGCATGATGGAGACCTCTCCACACCCTAGAGGTAAAACAAGTATCTTGATCAGAAATTTTCATCCTCGAGACTCCATGAAGTGTCACCACATCCTCCAGATACTGCCTCAACAAAACTTCTTCTAAGATCAACTCCTTGATTGCTATGAAGTGGGATGATTTCATCAAACGATCCACTACCACCAATATAGCATCATAGCCTCCCCAAGCTTCAGGTAAACCGGTAACAATGTCCATCGTTATGTCCTCCCACTTCCACTGAAGAACATCTAACGACTAGAGAAAACCACCGGGAACACAGTGTTCGGTCTTCACCTTTTGACATACCAAAAATCAAGACACAAAATCTGCAATAGCATGCTTTAACCCAGACCACCAAAACTGACTACTCAAGGCTCGACACATCTTCATCACACTAGGATATACCGCTAAAGGCAAACTATGGAACTCCCTTAGAACTATCTCCCACATCTTTAAAGGAATGAAAATCATTCCCTGATACAACACTTGGTGTTGTACATCCTCAAACCAACCATCATGGGCCTCACCATAAAAAACTCAGTCTCTCCAGACCTCCATATCATGATCCCCCAACTGGGACTCTTCTACTTGCTGCACCAGACATAATCACACTATCATTTAGAAAAGACAACCTATTCCCCAAACTTCTCCCATATCCAGATGTAATGCTGAAAGTTCTTCCATTACTCTCTATAAATCACTTGATTCATGCAATACATCACAACACAACTTCCTGATCAATGCATCAGCAACAACATTCCCCTTACTAGGTGTATATGATATTTCAAAGTCATAATCCTATAAGAACTCCATCCACCGACACTGTTGCAAGTTCAAATCACATTTGGAGAAAACATAATTCAAGTTTTTATGATCGTTGAAGACCACAAAGTGCTCTTCGATGAGGTAATGTCTCCACAACTTTAGGGAAAATACCACTACTGCCAACTCTAGATCGTGGGTGGAATAGTTACGCTCATGGGGATGTATCGACCAAGACCCATAAGAAATGAATGATCTATAATGAATTAGAACGCAACCTAACCATAGATGTGAAGCATCACAAAAAATGTCAAACTGAACTCCTTCTATAGGAAGACAAAGAACTGGAGCACTGACCAACTTCTCCTTCAAATACTCAAAATCTACCTGACACTGATCAGTCCATATGAACACTTGATCCTTCCTGGTCAATGATGTCATAAGAGTCATAACCTGAGATAAATCAACTAAAAATATCTGGTAATATCTTACAAGACCAAGGAAACTATGCACCTCTACCACTGTCTTAGGGGATTCCCAAGACAAAAATACTTCTATCTTTGAAGGATCCATAGCTACTCCCTACTGGGATACAACATGCCCTAAGAAACGGACTTATCGAACCCAAAACTCACACTTCAACAACTTCCCAAACAGCTGTTGTTGATAAAGAAATCCCAAAACAGCATGTAGATGCTCTATATTCTCCTCCTCAGATGCATAGTACACAAGGATGTCGTCAATGAAAACCACCACGAACTTATCCAGGAACTCATGGAACACAACATTTATCAACCCCATGAACACAGATGGAGAATTCATCACACCGAACGACATTACAATGAACTTGTAATGCCCATGATGATAATAATAAGTATTATTCAGGATATCCTCATCCTTCATATGCATATGATGATATCCTAAACACAAGTCAATCATTGAGAACTAACTTTAACCCTTTAGTTGATCGAATAAATCATAAATTCATAAAAAATGATAACGATTATTCACTGTCACTTTGTTCAAGCAATGATAATAGATACTCAACTACAAACTGACGTCATCCTTCTTTACAAACAAAACCGGTGCACCCCACAGTGACACACCTGTCCAAACAAAACCGCAGTGTAATAGACCATAGAGCTGTATATTCATCCCCAATAACTCATAAGGGTCCATCCTATATGGAGACATAGAGATAGGTGACATTCCTAGATGTAGCTCAATCCCACACTTGATCTCTTATAGAGGGGGTAATGCTACAAACTCTTTTAGAAAGACATCAGGGTACTCTTCTACTAACCTGGGAAATGACAACTACTGAACCTCCAAAGAACTTAGCATAAACTCTTTCATCAATGATGATAAGGATGAGACATTCCTCTGATCCATGTGAGGGTCTCGCTCACCAACAAACACCACTTACTCTTGATCAAAATCGAATAACACCACTTTCCTTCTGAAGCAATCTATGATAGCCTGTACCAAATACAAAAAATTCATGTCAAGGATGACATCATATGGTTGTATCTGTAAACATAGGAAATATCGCCAAGAGCGGTACTGCCCCGACACTAGCTCACAGCCTATACACACTACAAACAAGTCAGCTCGACCTCCAACTAGTGTAGTAAACGCCAAGAGAACTATAAGCCTCTCCACATCAAGCCCAAATAATGGACAAGGGTAGGCGATATAAAGGAGTACATCACTCTTGAATCAAACAAGGCATACATCAATGTAGAAAATAAGTAAAGGGTACCTCAACTGATGTCTGGATCGCTTGGCGTTGGCAATGATAAATCATGAAGCTGAAGAGGACCTACTCCACAAATGCTCTGAACCTGATGATGAACACCACCACGATGGTGATATTCTCTCTGAGGACGGTGAGCATCTCAGGGTTGTCCTCTACCTTCCCCATCTACTCTCTATTAATCCAAAGCTAGTGCAACCTGCTGCTGCTGCCTCGGTTGGAACTGCCTGAATAGAGGAACCTCAAATGGAACACTTGATGCATGCTGACTGCTCTAAAAGGCCAGTCACTCTCACTGCTGATGACCTCTTCCTCCATAAAAAAAACAAGTGCCTGATCCCTTGGTATAGGATTGAGATCCAATTACCCCAGAGAAACGAGATACTAAGGGCTGGGACCTACCCTATGCTAAACTAAAACTCATTTTCACTAAAAATCGAGAACCCCATACCACAAATCTACTTCATGAGGATTCTTGACGACTCCCCTCTTGTGATGATCCAATTTTGGCTAATTCCATCCCGATGACCTCTACCCTCTCCAGCACCTCGAGATATGTCTTCAGCATAAACAGGGTGACCTGACGCTGGATATCTGGATGTAAAGCCTACTAAAAATGCCTCTCCCTAGCCTCCTCATATGACAACAGGTCCGAAGAATATCGCATAAGGTTCTTGAAACAGATCCCAAACTCTTGCACACTAGAGCTTCCTTGCCGAAGGGTAAGAAGCTCCCGGTGACTGGCCACCTTTGCTGTCAAAGAAAGAAACTTGACTCTAAACTTATCTCGGAACTCCTCCCATGAGACTTACAACTCCTTGAGATCCTCGAGAAAAAAGAACCACCACTTCCTTGCTACCCCACACAACATCGTCATAACCAATGACACCCAGGGCTCCTTCCGAGCACAGATCGAACTGAAATCTATCTCAAACTCTTCCAACCAGTCCTATGTGACTGTATCTAAAATGGATCCCTCATACTTCTTTAGACTCTAGCACTAAAACTCTTGGAGTTTCCTCCTCCAAGTTTCATTGTCATCGACCTCCACTCTTCGGAAATCTGCTGGCATAGCCTACTGGACATATTCTGTGCGAACCTGACGAGGAAATCAACCTAGAGCCATACCTTCAAAATAAAAAATAGTTAGAGATCCTAAACCTGGAATATGGAAGACTCAACATTAATTAATTAATTATTTTATTTCATTCATTTTAAGTTAGAAAATCCCATTCAAACAGAGGTACAAAGAAGAATGATGCATGATAATTTCCTAGGTCTCTACCCTGCAACAAGTATCACCTCATTTAGTAGCCACTGTAAACTTAATGGGCTGTGCTTCAGACCACAGGGGGCCCTAAATACCTATTTCTCATCTAGTTTCCAGTGTTTACAACACTTTCTAAACTTTAATGGAACCATTTCCCTACCAACCCATGCAACCTCACCTATGCTTAACTCTAAACTCCATTATATCCATCAATCAGCCCTCTTATACCACTATGTCACAGCCCCCTTTCCATAAGGTGTACCCCTCCTAGGCCGACAATGAGAGTAGAGAGATAGTGACACCCGATATCCACCTCAAGTAGGCCCCGAGTTGGTGACTAACACTAAGGGTATAATAAACACACAAATAGGAGGCATTACCCTCTAAGAGAATATATGAGAAAGAGAGAGACAATACAGACACCAACCAACTCCAAATAAAAATTCAATATAAAAGAAAATACACAACTGAAAGGAAAAACTACAAGTACCAATTGAAAGTAAAACAACAACGACCATGAATCCTAAACACCCCTTACAACCCAAAGCTAGTAGTAACCATCCTGATCTCCAACTTACTCCAAGTGACCTGAAAAATAGTTTATATATATAGGTTGAGTATAATAGTATACACAGTAGGATCCTCCCCAGAGCCTCTCATGAAAAAGTAAAGAAAGCATGCTAAAGAACAGTGAACAACAAATGAAACTAACTCATCACCAAAAAAGATATACTATGTTCCCATCCTAACCATGGATACTATCACCAAGTATTGCATACAAGAGTATATAATATAATAAATAATATCAAGGGTTCCCCACTACCACTTCCCCACTGGTTTGCTGCTTTGCCTCAATGTCGCACGTCCTAAGCATCTCTCTCAAAAAAGGCTTGCCCGCAAACACTTAGGCGAAGCACCACAACATTCATCTCATGCAACACAACCACCACGTCCACATAACCAAAGTAACTAGGTAGTTTCTGAGAGACACCATAGCTCAAATAATGTGTATCATATATCAGGTATTATACCTTAAGACGTTATATCCCATACACCGAGTTAGGATCCTCATGCCATCACATCCTATACACATTACACCTATCGTAGTCTATAGGAAACTATATCCAAAATATATGTGTGTGAATAAACACAAGCCATTACAACCCTCTACACACATATATAGGGAAAACTAACCATCATGACTACAAGCACAATTAATACCAAGAGAAGAGAGCAGTGCCAAAGGGGGTAGTCATCCATCTATCCTCCCATCGGGATATTGGGGAAAACACCCCCTAGGGATCAGAATCCCCAAGGTGTTAGTTTCCCTAACTGACAGAGTAGAGTAGTGTATAGAAACACAAAAAGTATAGAATATAATATAGCTCACAACCACACTATGGGCATAACCTAGTCTTAGAATCGACTGAATCTAACGTCTCTCATACTCCCGAATGCCACTGCTAAGACTAGATATCTTATAAGAACGCAACCATATAAAGAGCTACATTAAATTACTTATCATATTTTATCAGTTTGACCTTATGTTAATTAATTATTTAACCATTAATTAACCATTATCATCCCACATTACATTTCAATAGTATCACACCCAAATTCCACTGTTCCTTTAAATTGAAACCTCAGTATTATATCCACCCCATGGGTTAACATAATTTGTTCAATAATTTATTAACAACATTATCAATTTTCCATATTTTTGGGTATTCTAAGAAAAAATTCTAAGCTACCAATATAAGGGGATCAACACAGTGAGTAGGTGAACCACCTGCCGAGTCATTTCCACCTATAGAAAGAGCGTAGGCCCATCCATCCTTGAAAATCTAAACATAGAAAGCATGTGGAATACCCCATGATTCTTCGCCTCTTTTGGAAGGAGAGTAAGAAAAACCAGATACCTCAAGCAGTGGGTAAAGCAAGGAAGATAATAAATAGTATATTCAACAAGAACCACTTTCATATCAATGCTAAGCCCAACTTCAACCTATTCCATCATCCCCGATGTCCTCCCTGACACCCACATGCATAAACCGATGCATCTCGCCACTCTAGGCGTCAACTGTTACTACCACCACTAGGCCTTTATTCCCACACATCTCACAATAGCCATCCAAGATCACAAAACATCACAAAAAACAGGAAACAATAAAGAAAGTGGGCTCTTGGCCCTAAACAAGGCATTCTACCTTTACACACAACGAGCTCTCATGGATTCGAGTACAAGGCACTCGACCTTACAAACAAGAAGGTAACTCAGAACACTTTAAGGAATTATCTTTTATCAAAAAACTGATTCTTTAATCCATATTGAATTAGCCGATTCATTTAAACATGAATAAATACATCCATTCGATTATCATCAAAGCACAATAACAACAACCAGATTCATTAAACATACCTCTTTATCTTTGTCCGATTAATTTAAAATTAATCCAAACTTTACATTCTTTAATAATTCCATCAATAATGAAATTATAAACAAGAAAATCATAGATATCACATGATCCATCAATCAAGAGGAAAACCTTTATCACAGTATAAGTCAATAATATATGATCAATTCCAATTATTTAATGCATTTCAAATTTTTATTATGTTAATTTCAATGTGATCCAGCGGCTAAAACTTGCTAGCTCTACAATTTCATATAAAATAAAATTAGAAGACACAAATCCCCTACCTCAAAAGGTTTTTTATGCTCTTTGAATGAGAACGATACATGCAACAGATCATGATCACCTCCCCCCACGACAACTTCTATCGATGATGAATTGACACTTGCTGCTTGCACCAAAACAAAAGGTGTGAATGCAACAAGAAGAAACTTCAAGGATAAACAATCCAAGGATAACAGTTCGATCACACCACTCTTATGGGAAAAAATTCTCTGGGAACAGCACACCGAGAGGAAGGAGAAGGAATGAAAGATGGGAATGTGCCCGACTTTGAAGGATTAGATCTGAGACTAATGAGATTTGAAAAGGCTTAGAATTTCCATTAATATAGATCACATTAAACCACATAGTTTGAACAATTAAAGGCATCTCGAGCCTTATTAAAACTAATATAGGAGTTATGGGCTTTGAATTGGCCTTAAATCCCTTAAAACAAGACTTTAAATGCATTTTACATCAAAGAAAACGTCAAAGGGGTGAAACTGTAGAAAGTCAGAAACACTATTCCCAAGGTGATTTGGAAACATTGTAGCACCTACTAACAATGATAGTACAAATGACTCATTGAAAATACAAATGACTCACTGAAAGTACTATTCACAAATGACTCACCGACAGTACTGTTCACAAATGACTCACCAACAGTACAAATGACTCACCAACAATACTGTTCAAAAATGACTCATCAAAAATAAAAATGACTCACCAATAATACAAATGGCTCACCGACATTAAAAATGACCCACCGATAGTCATTTTCACAAATGACTCACCGATAGTACTATTCAAAAATGAGTCACCGATAGTACAAATGACTCACTAACATTACTGTTCACAAATAACTCACCAACAGTACAAATAACTCACCAACAATACTATTCAAAAAAATGGAAACACTGTTCATAGAATTGGAAATTTTAAAAAGTGTTGGGGATAAGTCACCTAGACCTCCTGGAACACCTCAAACACCAGATTTCAACAAAGGAATAGACCAGAGAGGTCTGATTCATTACATTAGGAAAATAAATAATTTAGACACTCTGATTAGATGAGAGAACTTAATAAATTAAAAGGAGAATAAATAACACATCCGAAGACTCAATGAAAAAAGAAAATTTTAAACTAGAATAGGGTTTTTTCTTAATTCATTTTAATTTATATATTTTTATTTTGAATCCAAATTAAAACATTTAAGGGAAATGATAATTTTAAAACATTCTCAAAAATATTTACTAATTTCCAACTCTTATCAAGAGGGAAATGAAAATTTAATTACCCAAATTAATCTAATATGTATTAAAAAATTAACCTACTTAAAGTGTCTACACATATCTAAAACATCATAGAAATTTAAAACATTCGAAAATATTTCATTGAATTGTGAAAAACAATCAAATTTGAAAATTTTAAAGGGTTTTGATGGGATCAGATTTTGGTATAGTTTATCATAGTGAAAGACCATATCCCCCACACTAAATCTCAAAATTATATGTAATTTTAAAACCATGGTGATGAGAACATGTAAATTAAATTTTAAAATTAAAATAGATTTAATAATTTAGTAGATCAAAAACATGTTTGATGGGTTATGAGAAAGCTAAATGTAGTTTTCCCACATGACAAATAAATTTCAACAATTTAAAGAATGAACACAATTTTTCTTACTAGTTACCACTTCAAATATTCATCTCAAAAATATAATATATATACTAGTGTTTTATTAAGATGTTTTTAGAAAAAAAAGTTTAGCAAAGCATGAAATTATTCATCACTAGTACACATGCCATAATAATCTATTTAATGGAAGAAACCAGAACATTTCATCACAAATTTTCATCATGAAAATGGTCTTAAATAATAATAATTATAAATAATTAAATGAAAAAATTGGTAGTATTAGAAAATTTATGAAAATTCATGTGAATGTGAGTATAATTTTAAATTTTAAACTCCTTGAATTAGAAACTTTATTCTTATTTTCTAATAATTAAATGAATCCATCATTTTCATTGATAATGATCCTCCAGTTAATCATATTTAATTTCTTAATGATAAAAAAATTAACAATAGATTAAAGAAATTTTAGCTCAAATTAACATTATACTTAAGGGAACTGAACTAAGTTGCTTTATCTTATAGCTTTATTTGATCATAGAAATTGTAAAGCATCAACTCAAAATTATTGAGAGTAGATACTAGTGTATTCCACATAGTGAGTCAATGAACTTATAATATGGTGTAAATCCTTTGAATGGTATATAAAAACTTGTTGTCCATATTATGTTCTACAAGAAAATCAAGCACAAATAAAAATATTTATTGAAATTTAAAAACTGAAACTTAAAGTGAAGAAAAGGTGAAGTAGAGGAAAAATAAATCATGGGTTAAAACTACCAATAGGTTTTGCAGTTTATGTTGTGTAGAATTAGAAATCATGTTTTTGAACCCCAATACATGAGTGGAAGAGGATTATGTGATAAGAACAACCACATACTTTATTTACCACATAAGTTCATCTTAGATTCCTTATTGATGTTGATTTTTAAATAGTATGATGTTTACATACCTTTTGGTATGACATATTTACTCAGTTTGGGGAATAATAATGATATATGTTCCCCCTATTCAAATTCTGAAGAGGAAAAATTTATCACTAGCCCCTATATGATTTTTTGGGACATCCACAAAAGATGAAAAATATTCTTATTTTATCTTAATTAGATAGACTCCTCTTCAATTTCCAGCATAAAATGTTTTTCCAAAGAGGTGGTCTCTATTTATAGCTTCATATCCTAATATAAATCTTTATAAAGTAAAACTTATTAAACAAAAACTTCCAGAAAATCCTCGACCAGTGAAGATGATATCGTGTCTACAATGAAACAACAAGGTGATTTAGTAGAAATATCATATTTAAATTGATCTAAATAATAAAGGTTAAAATTATTGAAATCCCCCTAAAATAAAATAGTCTATATCCCTTTATCATCATTCATGACCATAGGTAAAATAATCATATTATTAAGTGAAAGTAAAAAAAATTATGCCCCAACCACATGGATTTTGTCTTCAAATGTTGGAAAGTTAAGCTCTCCTACATGGAACTCATGGAAAAAGTGTGAAAACCCATGAATTTATTTAAGTAAATCTTCCAAAACATGTAGATTTATATATTCTTTATATTCATATATCATTTTTAACTACATTTTCATTAAATTATTTTAAAATATCCTTGGTTTTTTAGGAAAATATCTAACAACATTGTGAAAGGGTGGGTCATATTCCATTTGTTCATAATTTTTTTCAATAGTTATATTTTTTTTTAACTTTTTATGTTTTATAGTATTTTTTTTTGAAATCTCTTTGGAATCCTCCCTAAAAAAAGAACCAATTTATGAAAGGATTTTCAGTATTTTTCACCATCTTAAAATTTTTTATTCTCGTAACTACTACAATATAGAAACAACCAGGTTTGTCTCCCAATGAGACTACATTTAAGGATATTATCTATCATAATTTTTATTATTAGTATTTACTAACTAAAATATCTATAAAGGATTTCTAAGGCTGAAATGAATATAACATAATTTCTAAACTAACAAAACATGTAAAGAGAATAAAACATGTAACATATTGAATGGTGGAGTGATGTCAGGAATAAATCACTGACCTTTCTAAGTGACTCAACTGGTTCATCCATTCTTCATTTCATTGAAAGTATTATTTCCATGTTTCTCTAAATACATAGTCAAAAATCTCTAAACTGTGTGTCTCATTAGTTTTAAGAAGTCAAGGTCATCAACTAAGATCTTAGTGTTTATATTCTTTCATTAAGAGATGGTCAATGTATTCAACAATCACCAAACACATTTAAAGAGTCAAAGTTATATCCTCAAAGTTATCAATTGATAATTGAGAAGTTTCAACAATGAAAATCGAACAAAAAACTCCAAACCAAATAAACCTTACATTTTTCATGTGATAAAAAATGTATGCTGATATGCTCTATATAAGACAAAGAAAGTAATAGAAAATGAAACAAAATTAAGGAGATGAAATTATAAAACATCATTCAAATATCTAACAATTGTAATTATGGAGAAAATTATAGTTTTAAGGAAAACATAAAAGCTTAGAATGAAATAACCAAAATAAAACTCAAGGATCGTCCACTAAAAAAGTAGATGATCATGTCCACAAAACACGATCAACATTCGATCATCATCTCCATACTCAAAAAAAAATATTCTTAAAGCTCACTGAAAGACCTAATAGATCCACTATCCATCATAATACTCTAGTTTTGTGAATGTATTTTATTACTTTTGTTGTTCTCTACTCCTCTGACTCCATCTGGAACTAATTCAGAATAATCACTAATTGAATTCCTTTGGATAATTTATTTTCTAGCCAACGTCACATCCTCCCATCACTACTTCCATTATGAGAAAGAAACATGAAAGAATTAATTATATTTACTTCAGTCACTATCTCCATCACTTTAGTAATATCCCACTCTTCATCAAATTCTAAAACCTGTACTAACAATTAATAAATTCATTTGACACAATGACTTCTCCTAAATTATGTCATCATTACATCAATTTGATTATTTACATGTGTCTATGAGTTTTCATTTTTACCTCTAATATTTATATCCACCTCATATTATTTTTAATAATTTATTACCCTTTAATGAAAATTCCATTCATTAAATGTATTTTCTTCCAAACTTCAGCTGGTGGACAGTTCCTATAGATGAGCATACCTCAGTCAGCTCACAACGTTGTCTTCACTCCAACATCCATTAATTTATACCATTTCCAGATAAGTCATTATATGTTTCTCTCAAAAGGATTCAAGAACACACAATTCATCATCAATGAACACATCAATCATCACTAAATAATATTCCACAAACCAACATTCCCGGCCTCAGTTTTAGTGACCTTTTATCATCATCGTCATTAAATTCAGACATACTAGTTTTATCAACAGTGGGAATGGATACATCATCTAGAAGTAATCAAACCAACCATCCATGAAAAATTAAATCCATCAAGTCAAAAAACTTCTTCTTTAGTCGATCGATCTCACATGGATCAATAAAAAATGTTCATCTAAGAAGTTCATAACTTTTTTGAGGATTTCTGCTGAACACATTATGTGCATGAAACACCAGTCCTGTGACCATAATAGTCAGATGCAACAAGGCCCCTTCCTCTTCAAAAGAACTTTCAAAGGGAGAACACAAAATAAAAAAGCATCGATTTAGAATAGGGTGACTCAGGATTCGTTACTTCTTTTTCGGATGAGCTTAAATGAATCTTGGTTGGATCATCTTTATCATACAATATTCATTTTCATGGTTCCATATCAAGCTCCAATAACATAAAAAAAAAATCAAACATAAAGAAAATCCTTGGTTTTATTCAGATCCATTCTTCATGAATGATTAGGTGTTATCCAAAAAATAGTGGTGTCAAACATTATATCCATGGTGACAGTGACATCTAGGGTTTATCCAAACAATGATATACCCTTCACTAATTAATAATCTTACACAGAATCAATTTAATAAAATAATTCCATGATCTGAAATGATTCTCTATACCCAGAATCACCCTCACAAGCCCAATGCAATCTTTAAAAAACTGTGATGATGACTTCATAAAAAAATAACAACTCATAATATTGGATTTGTGTAATCAAATATCAAGAATGGTGATGTCCAGGGATCATTCAGTAGTGATGAGGGTTTTGGTCATGGATTTTATGTAAATTCAATCATTTCATTCATACGGTGGCTCACGAGCTCAAATTCAGATCCATGGTGATGGCCAATGTTCCTTCATGATCAAAATAAAAAGAACCAGTTCATATCTTAAAGGTATTCGGAGAATCAAGAGTGGATTTAGCTCAACTTCTCTAGAGATGATGGCGATTGACTTCAAGAGCTTGAGATCAACATCCAGATTCTTGAAATCCTCAGGCTCATAAGTATCGAATTTGTACTCAACAACAGCAAGTTTCATATCCTGATCATATAGAAGCAGTTTCAAAAAGACTTTAATGTTAACAGTGGCTTAGATTCTCAACAAATGTGGTGAGATAGGGAAGATGGAATACAAGTTTCTCTCAGATATTATTATTGGCATCAGGTTTGGACACCATGTAGGATAAATTAACCTATGTGGGATTAATCATACACATATACTTCAGGAGATTCTGAGGAGGACTGAATTTATCTTACACACACTGCCCATCAAACTTGTCTTACGCATGTTAAATTTATGGTCCGTATTGATTAACTTTTCTAAACTTCTATAAAATATCCTATACTGTAAAATTTATCTTATGCACTTATTTTCCAAATCATCATATGTGCATGTGAAAAATTTTCATTCTATGGATGCCCTATACACTAAATAAATGTAAAGATAAATAAATAAATAAATACATTCATCATTGAAATACATCCTACACTGACAAAAAAAATACAAATAATAATTTATTAAAAAATTTAATCTTTAATTTAAATTTTAACAATTAAAAAACAAATATTATCAATTCAAAATTAAATTAAAATCGCATTTATTCTGTCAAAATAATAAAGTAAATTAAAAAATTAAAATCAAAATGAAAAAAATTTGTTTTTTTAAATAAATAAATAAATAAATAAATTATAAAATTTATTAAAAGAGTTGAATTATAATTACATTTCTTGATTACTGAATTATTTAAATAAAAAAAATTAGTTATTTAACTTAAATTAATTAATTATTTAGAAAAACAATAAAAATAAAAATAGAATAAACATAAAAATAATTAAAAAAACCTAATTTATTATTTTAAAATATTATTCAAAATTAAATAATAAATTAAAAGTTAAAAAAATATAATTAAACACATAATTAAATACATTATTATTTTAATACCTAACTAACAACAATTATTAATCAATCAATTAAATCATTTTTTAACAAATTGAATACAATTAAATTATACATATTATGTGACACATTAGTACAAAAATACATCTGCATCAAGAATTACTTTCACAATTAACTTGATTCTCAAAAAGGAGATAAATACCGAGCTATTTGAGAAGATGAATCTTGGTCCACACATACAATGATAAGTTTTCACTAAATTTTTAATCTAGATAATAAATTTAAAGAGAATAAAATTCCAAGGTTTTGTTCATAATGACAAACCAATCTCTTTTAGTAGAGGACGTTATAGGCTTCCCATCTCCCCATGAACATAATTTATATATCTAATGATTAAAGTGATGCAAGATGAAGGGGGGATATATGACCCATGGGGATTATACATTTAATGCAGATAAATGAATAGTAAAAGGATGAATGAAATGATGATGAAATTCTGGTGATGTTAAACGAAACATAATCAAAAGGTGATATCAAATAGCTATTATGAAAAATCAATGGTGAAAGAATTATATATGTTGAGATAATGAGGTACAAGGTGTAAGAGTCCTAATTTAGAGTCAATTAATTTTCAAAAACAATATATGTTTATTATAAATATTATCAATAATTTTTGAAATGAAAATGATGTATCTAGAATTTATAAAGTGGTGGTAGAACCATATGAAATAAGTAATAAAGATAATGGATGAAGAAAATTCATGACAATTATGAAAATGGAAAATTTTGTTTCATAAATAAAAGGTTTCTCTATGAAGTACTATATCACAGTACGAGAAAATAAAAAATTAAGGAAGGAAACAACTTATTATACATAAATTTATGATAAAATTTCATTATTACTAAAATCATGAGAATTTAAAAATAATTTATGTGTTTGAATATTTTAACTATTTGTTCATTATTAATCAAACCTCAACAAGCTAAATAGATTTCAATGGTGGAGTTTTGCCTAAAGATGATCTAAGAGATACATTTTAAGTAGTGGATGTTCGATGTAGTTAAATTTATGAATTTGAATTTTAAATTTAAGTCTCCTAAATAGAAGTGGAGGGATATGTATAGAATAAAATTATATAGAAAATTTATATGTATAATCAAGATAGATAACTTGGATAAGGAATAGATAGTTCCATGGAAAAAGAGGAATGGTGGTTAGCTACCTAAGCTTTATTGAATATCTTAAATAATGAGGTTGGATTTTTGTGGAATAATATTATATTAATGAATAATTATTTAGAATTATAGTATTGTGCACAAAATAATAGACATTTAAGAGGATAAATGATGTTCTATTTATCAAATTCAGTCATTCGATTTAAGAATATATATTAAAATGAGATAATTTTTAATATAGACTTATCTTTTTCTATAGTTTTTTAGTTTTATAATGATTTTTTTGAAGATAAATAATTAAACCATTTTAAAATAGAGTTGATTATATATATATATATATATATAATTTGGATAAGAACATGTTGTATACTGAATCATCACATTATTAATTATGATGATGTTTACAAATGATATACATGTTGATTATATATATTATTTTATGTTGGTAAACTATGAAAATATTTATAATTATATAAATTAATATCTTATAAAATATAGAGAGAAAGAGGAGAATGGAGTGACCCCTAGGATACAGTGAACTATTCTACGTATCATTATATTGGTAGTGGGACATGGTGGGGATTGAATTCATTAAAATTTTATAGGTAGTTACCCTTGGTGAGGAGTAACATAACATAAATAATGTATCCACTAAAATAGTGAGATTATATTGTATATTCAATAGATCAAAAAAATGTTGAGAGCATGATCCTTAGATGTATCTCATTGTGGGTAACCCATGTAAAATCCATTGGTCTCTATATGTTTTACTTTCTATACATGTTCATGCTAATTGATTTATGTGCATTTTATTAATGGATACATCAAATATTTCTCTCTCTAATCAAGAAACATGATCCAAATAGAATAGACTAAGGTGAAAAATATTAAATATGATAATTCTATGATTCACCATTTCCATTTTGTGTATTCAAAGGCATCAAATAATATTAGACATGTAAAGGATGTACATGCATATCATCAATAATGTTTTAAAATGATCCATTTCTCAAATGATTTCTCAACCATCTATATTTTATAGGATATAGGTGGAACATGTTAATGATGTTGTAATATAAAATAATGTGGACTCAATAAGAAAGGGTAAAACCTCATAGATCAATATTGATAATGATAGAGATAAAGGATAAGGTATAGGATTATGTATACCATCTAATTCTATAATAAATAATTTTTTATTATATTATGATCATATCTCATCATTCATCATCTACATAAGAAGCATCCACATGTATAAATACCTCTCAGAGAATAATTATTTATATAATATGAAGAATTAATTTTTTTAATATACATCAATGTTCCTGGTATATAAATAATTTATGGTATAATTATATAATTCCAATATGATAGATAAATCATTACCCATAACAACATAGAAATTAAATAATACCACAATAGACTTTTTTATTATTTTTACAAAAATATCTTAGTAAAACAATGGCATATATTTTATATTCTATTAACTTATAAAGACTACCCACTTAATCATTTTTTATGAAGACTTCTAACTCAATATAATTCTATTGATTTATATTATTATAGTGTTGGGGTTCCATTGAAAACTACTATCAATTATATGTAATTGAGATTTTTGGTTCTTAAAAGGCTATAGAGAAGCCTTTTGATGATATTGATCATCAAGTTGAACTTCATTATAAAATATTAAAGTTATAATGATTTTCAATTTGAATGGATCATTAAAACTCTAGATTCAATGCTCATGTCACTCTCTAGGGTCTTTAAAGTAGGATAGGATCAATACCATCCTATGGTTGAGTTCTTATAAATCAATAGCTTCCATTAAATCATTCAATTTTTCCTATATGAATACCTATATGGGAATAATTTAAAAAGAAATATTTTTCCAATGAATCCTGAGAAATTTAGATATTTGGACTAGAACTGGTATAACATATTACCAAGAATGTCCAATATATTTAGATACATATTAATGTATATTATTGTTTCCTTGAGATATTTTTTGAAAAATATTGGTGAGGCCTATTTTCGAAATATGTGGATAATGTATTTCAAATAAACCCACCATGGAAAAAATTTCTAGGTTTATAGAATAATGGAAATCTATGTCCTAGGTATATAGACTCATTTTTGATTTTTCCATTTTATTGGGGATATGGTCTATTGAAGGGGACTTTCACCATAATAGTCTAATGTGGGAGATGATTTCCTTATATCACACTTATGGAAGAACTGAAGAACCCACATTATATTTTAGTTTTATTTGTTTTTAATTAACAAAACAAAATGAATGATGTCAATATGAGATAAAGTAAGATAGCTTGGAAGGAATTTATAAAACCCAAACCTATTAAGAGTATTCATTAAGATCAAATGCAATGAATCACATATATATTAGATAGTTTTCACCATGGTTTTCATGATAAATAATAAGTATGAGCTGTATTTATATTCACAAGTCTCTGGAGCTACTGCAATAGGGAAATGAAGTTGTGTTTTATGTTATTATATAGCTAAGATAATAATGTGAAGTATATGTTACCAATAGATGTTAGATGATGATCTATTCCCTTTGAAAAGATATATTGAAATCTAAATGTGAAACTTCTTAGTATATCAAATAAAGATTCCATTTAATAATAAATAATAATGATGAGAGTGTTATCATTGTTTTGTTAAGTGTTGGTCGGAGTGAGCATCTCAAGAGGATGGTGAATTGAGTACCCAATAAATATTTCTGTTAAAATGGGTTTAAATAAAATCTACTAATTTAAATAAAACAACCCAGTTAGTTAGTATAGTAGATCGATACATGTCTTGACCATTAAAAAGAATTATCAATGATTGATTAGGTATCGGTTAAAAAATATATAATATTACTTTAACCATTGAAATAAATTTACTCAATCAAAACCTTATATAAACACTAACTAAAACTAACTATGAAACTAGTAGTTTTTGTTTTTAGTTTAAAAAAAATTTAGTTTTAAAGCTTAAAAATGAAACAAACAAAATAAACAGTGGAAATGAATACAAGAGGTTATGTCTTAAGAAGGGACATAATACTATCCACTCAGAAATCACCTGATGCTAAGCAGATTATATAAAATAATCTATGGTCAGTAGTAAAAAAACTATCCAGGCCACCCTGGACCTCTTCCACAATAATCATGGGAATAAAACAATAAACAAGTCACAACCTTAACTCTACTACCACATGTGGGAAAACATGTAAAGTGAGTGTTGTGAATATATCTAGTATCTTAAAGTTTGAGTACAATAGATAGTGTATGTTTAATAAATAGATTATACACACACTGCTCACAATGTAAATAAAAATAAACAAATAGAGAAAGTAAAGGTGTGGGAATGTTTTTCTGTATTATAAGATATATAGCTCATGAATCCTTGAATTTAGTTTGAAATGAATCTTTAGTATTTTTTATGATTTTTTTATAGAATAGAGTTTTTTAGACAATTTCTATTATCTAAGATCGAATCTTTCACAGACATGTGAAGGAAATCAGGGCCGTGTAAGCTCTCTATAAATGCAATTCTTTAGCTTCTTCAATATTTTCTCATCCCAATTCTCATGTGCATGAATATCCCTTAGTTTATGTGTGTGTTTTCTCTATTTAGTACATCTTCACATGAGGGAATCTTCATTAAATTGGAATAGCCACAGCAATAGAGAGAATCATCCGGATCCACTTCTCCTCATACTTAAGGCCAACACATTATTTAATACATCTCTGTAAAACAATTAATAAAAATCATTAAAATAAGTTTAAGAATTACTTTCGATAAAATAGATGTTAGAAATATTTAATTCAATGTAAATTAAATAGTGTCCATGACTCTTTGAATGGAAGGAAAATATCTGATGGTGAGTCATCCTAATTGTGACTCAGGCTGGCGGTGATTCAGGCTCTAGCTGTGTCTTGTATCTAATGGTAATTGTTTCCAACACGTTGTCAAATTTTAGGTTCAATGGTGAGTCATGTTCTGACAGTGAGACAAAGATGACAATGGGTGATTCAAGTACTTTTCCAAATTTCTATGTTGGTGGTGAGTTATCTCCAACTATGAGTGACCCTTGGCGGCTACTCATCCTCAATGGTGAGTCGACCTTGGTGGTGAATCAACCTCATCGGTGAGCCTTTCTCATACCTAGCCAAATTTATTACCAATATTCCTTATATTATAATTTTTTTTCATAACAAATAAAACTCATCAATAGTATAATAAATATGATTTTGTGATCATTAAAACAAGGGTGCCAACAATATCCCCTTTTTTATGATCACAAATCATTTCATTTTATATACAAATAATCAAAGTTAAATCATGAAATTTTATACATATGGTATCAAATATAAACAATAAACACATGGTATTAAAAAATAACTAGATAGTAAATAGTATCAATGAACAGATTGTACCAAAGGTGATATACCCACCATCAACCTTTACAAGGTTCATGAAGATAGAGTAGTCTCATGACATATTCTTGGAATATCTACTATAAAAGTACCATAGACTTTAATATGATCTCTTCAAGTATCATTCCTTAAAAACTAGTTTATAATAATAATGACTTAGGTACCGATATTTTATTGGGTCCTGATGTGTTAGAAATTAATGCTTTAGGAACCCACATTTTCTTAATGGGTTTCCTATAAGAAGATTGTAAAATTGTTGAAATAAAAGCTTTGTTAGTTCCTTTATAATAATAATTGGTAGTAGAGCTTTTAGATTTATATTTAGGTACAAATATTCTCTTAACTATTTTTCTATATCCAGGTTGGTATCCTAGACTTGTAACATATTTTAGAGAAATATTTTTACCTAGAATCATTGTAATTTTTTCTCTTCCATAGAGAAATATTTCTAAATCCTTATTCAGTTCTTCATTAGACAATTTACGTTCTGTATTCTACATTAGTAATTGATCATTTTTGTCTTTTTCTATAGTATGATCAGTTTTAATAATGGAAGACAGAGTGTGATGTTTCTTCAGGAATTTATATTTATCGTTAAGTTCATTGAATGTGTACTCAATAATTATTTAGTATTAAAACATTTATTATTGATAGATATCATCTTCATTGTTTTAATATTCAAAGTTATTATAATTAAGAATAGATAAAGCAATAGATACAATAGGTAAATTAGAAACTTTTTTCATGAATCACATGTTGGCTCTATCAGGTTTCTCTTAATGAGATGATTCAGAGTTACTGGAGCTATCCTCATAGTCACTCCAAGTTTCTTTCATTTATTTCTTAAAATTTTTGTTCTTATCATTATATTTATTTTTGTATTTATATTTTGGACAGTCTACCTTAATATTTCCTTTGTGATTACATTCATATTAGGTTATCTCACTTGTATTTTCATCATTTTTCCAATATTTCTTCCTGTTTCCTTTCCTATCATACTTTCCTTTACAATAAGTATTTTGGAAAAATTACTTCTTCTTGTAGAACTTTTAAAATATTCTGTCAAGATGAGTCATCTCCTCATCACTGTCTGATGGTGACTCATCATCACTGGAACTCTCAGCTTATACCCTTTTTTTATTTTTTGTTTGGATGCAGTATATATGAAATCTACTATTTTTTTGGGGTTCATTATCTTCTTCTATGTTGAGTTTAATTTCTTCCTCATACATCATCAATTTCCCAATCAGTTCGTTGAAAGGTAATTTACTAATGTCTTAGGATTCACTTATTAAAATAGATGTCCCTCTCCATCTTTCAAGAAGGAATCTAAGCAGTCTCATGATCTTGTCTTTATTAGATACTAGATTTCCCAGTGAACTCATCATATTGACTATCTCATTGAACCTGATATACATATAAGAAATTACCTCATTAGGATTCAGCTTAAATATATCATATTTAATTGTATATATATTTAGTCTCATATATTTAAAATTTGTTGTTCCTTCATGTGAAAGATCTAAAGTATCCCAAATATCAAAGGAAATTTTACCAATAGATATTATATTAAACTCTTCATATATTTAGGGATGGTAAAGAAAATTCATTTCCATAAAATTATATTTTTAATAAATATTAGTAGCATCATCCTAGTATTTTCTAAGAGTCTTAGGTAGCTCATATCTATCCTCAATAGAATACCAAATTAAAAAACCCATGATTTAAATATGAATTATCATTTTTATTTTTCACTACGTATAATTGTTTCCATTAAAAAAGGGAGGTCTGTTGTTAGTAGAAACTTATTGTCTATTATCAATTTGTATAATTATATTTATAATTGATAGAAATTAAATATCATTAAATCAACTAAAATCACGATTTATTTTTTTTGAAAAAAACTTTGATATCAAATGTTGGTAAAAGCGAGTATCTCAATATGGCAGGCGAATTGAGTTAAAAATATATATTTCTATTAAAAACGAGATTAAATAAAATACCAAAATTTAAATAAAACATCCCAATTAGTTAAAAAAGTAGATCCATATAAGTCATGAAATTTTAAAATAATTCTCAAAGAATGATTAGGTCTTGGTTAAAAAAATACATAATATTATTTTAACCTTTGAAATAAATTTACTCAATAAAAACCTTATATAAACACTAACTACATCTAACTATAAAAGTAGCAGTTTTTGTTTTCAGTTTAAAAAAAATTAAATTTTAATGGTTAGAAATGAAACAAACAAAACACAAAAAAGAAAATAAATACAAGAGGCTCAGTATCAACTAGATACTTAATCCCATACACTTGGAAATCACATATTGTTAAGAAGATTATGTAAAATAATCTATGATACAAAACCTGGATTAGATGTACAATAGTAAAACAACTATCCATGACACACATGACCTCTTCCACCATACTTGTGGGAATAAAACAATAGATAGGTCACAACCATACCTCTACCTCCACATGTCAGAAAACAGGTCATGAGAGTGTTGTGAAGATATCTATTATCTTATAGTTTGAGTGTAGAAGACAATGTGTGTGTAATAAATAGAGTATACACACACTACTTATAATGTAAATAAATATAAACAAACATATAAAGTAAATGTGTTAGGATATGTTTTTTTCTATTTATGATAATATTTTCAGCTCATGAATCCTTGAAAGTAGTTTAAAATGAATCTCGAGTTGTCTTTCTGAATTTTTCTATAGAACAAAGTATCATATACTCTTTCTATTTTATAAGCTCTACTCTTTTGTAGACGTGTGAAGCCATGCAACAACATGTAAGATCTCTTCAAATGGTGTTCTTTGGTTTTATTAATGTGTTCTCATCCCACTTCGCATTCCCATTAATATCTCTTAGTGTATATGTGTATTTTCTCTATTTAGAGCATCCTCTCATGAGGGAGTCTTCTTCAACTTTTAACTGTAGTAGTAGTAGATATAATCATAAAGATCCTAAAATGATCATACTCAGGTCTGACACATTCTATAATGATTATATAAAAACAATTAAGAATAATCATTAAAATAAGTTTGATAATTAAATTTGATAAAATAAACCATAGAAAAATTTATTTCAATGTAAAAAAATAATGGCAGTGACTCCTTGAACAGTGAGAAAATCTCTGGAGATGAGTCATCCGAATGGTGACTGAGGATAGCGGTGAGTCATGCTCTAGTGGTGGCTCATCTCTAATGGTAAGTGTTTCCAATAATTTTTCAAATTTTGGGTTCAACATAAAGTCATATTTTAGTAGTGAGACAAATATAAGGATGGTTGATTTCGGTACATAGCCAAATTTATATCCTGGTGGTGAGTTGTCTCCAACGGCGAGTCATCCTTGGTGGTGACTCATCATCAACAGTGAGTCATCCTTTATGGAGACTCAACCTCAACACTAAGTCTTTCTCATACTTAGCCAAATTGCATGTAAATATGCCTTATATTATAAAATGATGTCATAATACATAAAAATAATCAATAGAATAATAGACAAGATTTTTTGATCATTAAAACAAGGGTTCCAATATAAATGGTTCAATATCATGGTAAAAAATAGAAAGAGGTATTTCTATTTTTAATGAACTAGATGGATAGATCATATATGTTTGAAGCTAGCCAATACATAATGGTTCTATTGAATTTTTATCAAGGTATAGTTACTATGAATATATGGTAAAGAGGATGGAGTGTTACATTATTATATTTATTTCTTTTATGTTGATTTGAAGAAATCAATAAAGTATAAAAGATGAGTTGAGAATGAACCAATTGGATATCATGAATATTAGAGTTGATTTGAAGGGATTATGAATGTATTCTATTAAAGATGTAAATTAAAAAGGGGTTTATCTTACTATGAATATTTCATATGATTTTTTGGAGTTGCGTAAGATTATCTTTCTACTTTAGTGAAAAATAAAAAATGAATTTATTTTACATTTATCTAAATAAGTATATTCTATTACACATGTAATATATTTTATGCTCCTGTAAGATTATTCATCTGCGTGTCTGTCACATGATAAAAATATTTACAATGTAATTTATCCTATAACTGTACTTTTTGTGGAGCCCATAATATAACATATCTTTTTAATAGAATAAATTGATATATATAATATAATTTATTTTATGATGACGATATATGTTTAGAATTTATATATTATGAAGACATGAAAAACATATCACAAGATGAATGTTAGAGTTCATCATGGATCAATAATTCTATCTAATTAGACAATCAACATTCTTATATAAATCAACATTGTTATAGCTAGAGGTAAATATTGGGGTTTTATGATGAGTTACACTTCGTAAAATGAGATACCACTTCACATTGTCTATGTGAAAAAATAAAGAGATTTAGAAATCATGGATTTAATAAAGAATTCAAATTTAAAGAAGGATAAATGAAATTCAAATACCACACCAAGGAACGAGATAAGCCTTTATCCAAATTTATAGGAAAGTTTCGATTGACACTTTTGTGAAATAAAGTCTAATATATGATGGATTTGAATATGAGAGAGATCCAATTATATTTAAATTATTATATATATATATGTATATAAATTGGTTAAATATGTTAATTTGATTCTAAATAGAGTGAACACTAACAAAATTATGAGATTAAAAATAATGAATGATAGAGAATAAATTATGAAATAATCTATTATCGAAAATAATAAGGTGCATCGATTTCATTTTGATGAACTAAAGAATAATAAAGAAGAGCAGGGAATCCATTGAAACGTATTGTTAATCACATCTAGGCTAATGTAATTTTGAAGTTCAACCTATAAAATCTTACTATAGATTTCAAAATAATTTCGTGGAATCCATTTAACTGGTGTGAGTGTGTAAAAAAATTCATTCATATAATCTAGAAGGGACTCAATCCAAAATTGATTAAATTTATTCATAGAGGTTAAATTCCATTCTCTTGTACAAAGGGATAGGAATCCCTCACATGATCTGAGCCTAGCCAGTCCCAAGGTAATATGATCAAGTTCATACACATTCCATTTATTTCTTTCAAAATAAGAAATAATTAATACATGTGGGGTAATAACCATATGCCCCTAGGGACATATTCATCAATAGAGATAAGAAATCCATTAAACCATCCATGTTTTATATTTTATTAGGACTATATTTTATTTTATTTTACATTGAAAAAATGAGATACAATGAAATAGATATATCAAATCACTAAATATGTGAAGTGGTAGTTAGGGAAAAAAATGTGAAATAAAATTTAAAATTACCCCACCCTAATTAAACCCCCTATTTTTTTTGGAATATTCTATATAGATAATATCAATCTGTATTGATGTAGGTCCCACCCCCATTTTGAATCTATTTTTTAACAATTTTTATAATTGAATATCTTCTTGTAAAGGATATATAAATTACATAATTGAGGAAACACATGATTTTACTTATAAAGTAATAATGGATGATTTCTCTTCTAATATATTAAAGCACATGAAAAAAATAATTCAATGAAGTGAATAAATTCCTCATTAATGAAAGTGAACTCTATGCTATTTAAATGTAATCAATGTGACAATATTTCTATTTCAACTTCTAATAAGATATCTATTTAATATTATGTTGAAAATATGACAACCCTCTTATCCAAAGAGAAGTAAAAATCAGTATCCTCATGTTGAAATCCCAAAAAATAAAATATTTTTTCATAGAATATGAAGATCTAGTGGTCGAATCCAATATTATGGAAGTAGGGAATAGTCTATTCTCATGTAGTTTATTATCTCTGTATTAAGAAATGGTAAAAAACTATCTTTTCAAACTTTGTTACTTCAGAAAAATCATGTATTTATCTAGATGATCACAATTCTGAGAAATCACAAGATGAATGAGCCAATTATAAAAAATATATCATGTGTAACTTCCTTAATGATTTTTTTTCAAAATTTTAAGAAGTTTTTGGAGTATACAGAAAGTGATCACCCACAATAAGGGTGTCCTTGAAATAACAGGGAAATATTTGAATAAAAGGCTATATATAAATTTTCAACTCATTGAAAAAGCTAGAATAAAATTTTCAATTAATGAGGTTATTAAGGAAATATGATCTAGATTTAATGTAAAGTGTATTAATACAATAAATTAGAGATAAGAAACTTAAAATAATACCTTCAAATGTTTTATTAAATTTAATGAAATAGTTTCTATTAAAATGACCAATTTGAGGTCAAGACCAAGATAATTAATGAATGTGAACATATATCATAGAAAATAAGAAAACAGAATAAAGATAAAAATAAAGAGACATGAATAATTGTGTAGACAAACTAAAGATGGTGGAAGACAATAAATGAAATCTAAATATAAAAATTATGGAGTTTTCTATTAAACTATAGAATATGGAAACAATAAAAGTAATATATTCCAATAATTTTGAAATGAAATTTTATACCAGAAAATCATAAATGGAGTACTCTTGTGCTAAATAGAATCTATCTGGTGGTAATGACATTCTGATATCAGCTAATGGTCATTCTGATGCATCCATAATAGGAATGGTGACATAAACATCACAAAACATTAACTATGGTAATTATTATTATATATATAGTATAGAAACGAACACAAAATATATACAAATATAGATAAATTAATCATATGATAAGCCTACAAACTTTTAAATTATGGATAAAAGGGTTTTAATAATAGATCATTCCTTAAAAAATATGAACTAGTTGTTGCAAATTCCCCAAAATATAATCTAAGAAATCTAAAAAATATAGAAAGCATGATGTTCAAAGAAAGAAAACACGGTTATTTTGTTACAGTTTTTTTTGAATTATATATTTTAAATAGGGAACTAGATTTTTAGGGCAATACCTCAATTATATAAAGAAAATGGAAACAAATTTCATGGGGGATAAAATCTTAGATTCTGAAACATCAAAATCCTAGTAAAAAAATATATCAAACTAAAATAAATTTTCAATACATTGAAATATATTTATTATATTCAATTTTAGTGGAAAAATTAAAGAAGCATGCAATTATAAACCATCATGCATGAAACCAAAATAAATTATAAGAGAAGACTACAAAATATAAATAATGGGAACAAGAATACTTTATGAATGAATCATGAGATAAATATGGAAAGAATCATTCTCAAGAAGTTTATAAAAAATGATAGTGATTTATACTTGAAAAAAATCCCCAGAAGTGAAAGAATGATATCAAAAAAAATGGTTGAAGTTTTTTTCTATGGTAAAAGAGGGTACATCACAAAAACATGAAAACATTCCATGAATGTGCGTGTTGAAAGGAATAAACTGGAACAGAGTTGAAGGAAAATATAATAGAGATATGAGAGGACTAAGCTAGTGAAGAGAACATATAAAATAAAATGTGGAAAAAAATTGGTATGAATATTTCTAATGCATAATACTAAATATTTTCATGATGATTTGTGAAAAGAAAAATAATTGGAAGCCCAATAAAAGGCATGATGCTAAGGGAAAAAGATGACACCAAATTAAAAGGAAATTTAATTTCTTGATTAGTTATCAAAAAATATTATCTAGATATTTCATAAGGATTTGTGTGTATGGTTATAGTTGAATTGACACAATTTAATTTATTGTATTAAATTTATTCAATTACAAGAAAAAAAAAATAAAGAACATAAATGTTGCACCAAGAGATGCATGTGCCTTGATGACACATGATAAAAAATTCCCACAGAACGAGTATGAAATATAAACCATGTTTCAAAAAGTAAAATATTATTCAAAAAATGACTATGAGATTATGAAAATACCATCTATAGAAGGAGATCTATTGAGAATGAAAAAATGGTTTTGAAAAAAATCACAATCCATTTTCCCGCATTGAATAATAAGAAGGATCCAACATATTAAATTATTATTTATATTGAATTTATATTTTGTTCATACATTGAATTATATGTGACATTTTTTCTCAAATTTAGAATTAATGAAATAAAGAAAGTTGGATTTATTATTCCTAATATTACAAAGAAATTGTCTAGTATTATTTGGAAATAGTAGTCTAATTAATATCTACAGAAAAAACTAACCATGTTGAAGGTGAAGAAACTACCAAAAATGGACATCCCAAATGATAAAAGTAAAACATTAGAAGGAATAAAGTACATGATATCCTAAAGAATATTTGAATAAGTGAATCAACTTAGGTTAAAAAACTATCAATTATTCCATCTTGATGGTTTCTCAACAACTAATACCAAAAATATATATTAATGATAAAATCACTCTTGATGATGTGAATATAGAGTGTATCCCTTTAGGGTGAGTTTCATGAGATTACTCCAAGTTTATTTTATTCAAACCTATTTGGAATTTCTGGAAGGTTCATGTAAAAAATTCATGGAAATGTTAGGAATTCATATTACTCTATTATTTTTTCTAAATGAATTGTTTTTATCATTAAGAAATTAAGATTGATTTTGAATATTTATAAGAATTTTATGAAACCAAAAGTGATCCATGGTTTTTTGAAATCAATACTTTTTGTTTTCACTCAAATGTTTTAAATATATTTATTGAGCAATTTTAGTAAGTTTAGGTAGAAATAGATTTGATGATATTTGAAAAAATTGATATCAACCACTTACATCATCCTGCATAAACATGAAAACCCCTGAGAAAGAGAGTTAACAAAGGTAATTTTTAGTGTTATATATATATTTTTAATTATGGAAGTCCTTGTTTTTTAAATAAAACCCTCTTTTTTCAATACTAATAATTTACCATTTAAACATAGAGTGCAATGATTTATGGTGTATTTCATAAAAATGTAATGTCACTATCCTAACATATGCATTGTATGATGTTTCAATAATGAGGAAACCCAATAAAATGAGTTAATATATTGAAGTTACAATTTAAATCATATAAAATAACAATAAATCCAAATGAGATAGTTTAAGAAACCAATTTATGATTGAGTTGCATATAATTTCAATGAATGACACAACATGCATGATGTCAATATGAAATAAATTATTACATCTTAGAAGGAAAGTGTATAAACCAATATTATTAATAATATTCATGAAGTTACAAAGTAGTTAATCTTAGATATATTAATTAGGTTCTATCATACTTCACATTGTAAAGAGAAATTGTGAGTGATTTTCATATTCATATGAAAATGGAGTTATTTAAATATGAAACAATAGTCACTTTGGAAGTTATTTTATTATACATATGGAAAATCATGATGATATATCATGAAGTTCATATATGGTTGTTTCTTAAGGATCTATTATTGGAATTTATTTTATTATACATATTGAAAATCATTGAGATATAATATGAATTTCATATATGGTTCTTTCTTTAGGATCTATTCCATAGATCATTTGAAATATGAATATTTTATTTCTTCATGTTTCATATATAGATTCATTTCAAGTAGAAGTAATGATGATGATAGTGTTTCAATTGTACAATTAAGGGTTGAGTATCATAATGAAAGAAGAATTAGTAGTTTCAATCCTTAAAGATTTGGCTAGATTGATCATAGGTATTGTAAGATAGCTAATTAATTAATGTTCCTCCCATTAGAGTATCATTGTGAAGATACTACATATAAGTGGTGAAGATGATATAAAGTTTCTATTTACAAAGATATATTATATAATTATTTGATGAGGTCAATTCAGGCTATGTAATGATTTTAAAAATCCCCAAATGGATTTCATGAAGCTGAAAGTTAATTTATTGAAATTATGGAAGTACCGTGTCAAAGAAGAAAATTAACAAAGGGATTTATCATACGTTGAGCCTCATGTATGATGATTTGGAGCGGCATATTATAATTTATCTATGTGAGTAAAAATGGAAATAAGAATTTATCTTATGTTGAGATATGTATTTAAATTCAATTATTTTAGTAATGTGTCTGGAGTTCCATAATATAATTTATCTACACAGATGAGGTTTATAGTATAATATTTAAATGATAATTTATCTTATGCCTTGAGTATTTTAGGATCCTATAAAACAATATATCTTACCAACATAATAAATTGAGTTAGTTATGATAAAAAATATAATGTGCATGATGTTTTTTCATAATTTATATGGTTTGAAAAAATGGGAATAAAATTTAATGATGATGGTTTGATGTTATTTATTGATCAAACTTTACAATAAAACAAATAATCATGATTATAGATGAAAGATAAGGAGTTATAATTGGATGATACTATTTTGGAGTTGAGTTGGGTTCCACACAATAGTTTTATATTCCACATAACAATACCTACATGGAAATATCATGTGAAATAAAAGACATAGATATGATAAATAACTTATATTTATAGAAATTCTATGAAAATTAGAATATAATTCTAAGGAATGAACCATTTCATCAGTAATATTTAGTGGAAAATTTTAATTGGAACTTTTACTCAAATATTCCGTGAGTTGATGGCCAAGATATTAAAGAGATAGAATTTGAGAATGATATGATACTATTGTAACTTTATAATATATATATATATATATATATATATATATATTAAGGAAAATGATGTGGATGTTATTCTTTACTTAGAAAAAACTTAATATCTCCTAAAATATAAAAAAAATAAAGAATGATAATAGTTGAATGATAAGATACTTCTTAAAATAACAAGGTAGCACATTATTATTATAAAGAACTGATGAAGAAGAAGAGGAAGAAGGAAAAAGAGAAAATATAGCTGGAAATGATGCTATTACCATCAATTCCATTTTTATTGAAATGTTGAGCCCACAACATCATATTGTACATGTATGAAGAATGTTGAGGTAGCCATGAAACTGTTATGAGTGAGGGAAGAAAATCAATCATATTTTACAAGATCGTCTTATTCCTACAGTAATGATATTTATTGAAGGTGGTTCAATTCCATTATCATTTAAAAAATAATAGAAATTACTCAATGTCTCTATAGATGGTAAATTATATGATCATAGGTCCATGGTCATATCCATACTAGATAATTATTTAATAATATGAATGAAATTTTGTGTGTGTTGTAAAAACAATGCATCATTGGGAAAGTAGTTTTACTTATGGAGGTGAACTTCATTATGATATCTTGGGGTTCTATTATATTTATTTCAATATCTATATCTACATAATGAACAAATGAGAGACAATGGGAGAATAGGATCCAATCATTGAAAAAGTGAAGAGGTAGTTAAGGGATAAATGTGAAATTATATTAGAATTCACCCACACTGATTCACCATCACTCCACTATAAGTGCGAGCATATAAAAAAGATATCATAAAAGGTATGTACTATATACCTCAGATTTACTGAATCCATAGGTAGTATAGTTGAATCATATTCTCTATTATGAAAATTAGATAGTGGAATTGTGCCTCTGAGCGGTATCTCTCCCGCAACATCTCTCCACTAGGTTTTCTTGGGGGTTCCACAGAGGGGGAGTCTGGCGTAGTCTCTAGATTTATCTCCTCCATTTACCTTCCCCCTTATGGCTTTCCTCCTTTTCTTTTGTAGGTGTGTTTATGCTCGATGACGTCTTCCTCAAAAGGGGTTGGTGGCCTAGTTGTAGTTGTGACTCTCTGTTGAAGCCCCGACCAGATTCAACCACTACTCTGGCCTTTGGATCCACCACTTCTCTCCTAGTTGGTTCGTTGTGGTGGTTTCTCGGAGGCTTTGGGATGTACGGGTCATCTGGTCGTCGGTGCTCCAAGAGGTGCATCTTATGTTGGCCTCAATCTGTGATGCTATGGTCTTCATTGGATGGATGTTATGCGCGGTGTTGGTGAGTTCCCTTCTCTACTGGTGATGGCTTTGTTAGTTCAAGATATAGTCCTGGTGGTTAATTCTCTATTGAATCCTGGATCGATCCCTTTGCTGCTCTGGTGTCACACTCCTTGCACCGCTCTCCCAGTCGGATGGCTGTGCTGGTTGCAAGCATGCTTTAGGATGTGCATTTGTTCGACCATGGTATCCCAGAAGGCAGCTCCAGTTCTGAATCCTGGTTGATGAATCTCTTCATTTAAGATGGTATGAATGGTTGGTTTATTCTTCCAAAGACTCTTTCATTTCGTCCGAGTTTGTTTTTGGTTTTTTCTCTCTTTCATAAGTGATGTGCTACGACAATCGAAGTGTTATTTGGGGTGGTGGTGAGGAACTATGCGATTGGCGAGTCGGAAGTGGTGGGAACGACTTTCCCAATGATAACATGTGTTCTTGGCTGAGCGACGGTGTCTGGTTACGTTATCGGTGGTGGTGATTTGATCTGATGATAATGACGATCAGGGTGAGTAATGGTGGGATGTTGATGGGCCGGTGATGATGAATTCCAGGGGATGGTCTCATCGATGACCTGCTCTAATGTGACGATGGAAGCACCTGGTGTTAGGGTTCTCATCTCGAAGTGGTTGTGCATCATGAGGGATGTGTGGCATGCAGCGTTGCATGGATCGAAGAGCGGTCATGATTTCTCTTGATTTTTGTTATTTGAAATTTAAAATTTTTACTAGAATGCCAATAACGGGTACCGCGCTCTGTAATTTTTGAGTTTCACTACTTGTTTGTTCAGTTACCGGTAACCCTAAAACTGGATTTATAGAAAATGAAAAAAGGGCTTTGAGGTGATGGAGCCAAAAAATAAATAAATAAATAGTGGATATCTTAGAGTATAAAGATAATACGATACAAAAAAATACCATTATTATTTTGAAAGTACTATAGTGGAATCATAAGTACAATGAGGAAACATAGAAACCACAAGTTATAATGAAACAATCTTACCCTCATACACATTTGTCCTAGGGTTTGGTTTGAAAATTGAAGGATCAAATTTTGGGAGGTGGTAACAATTCATTGACCTAGAATTTTCATATATGAAAATTTCCCACTCTAAATATATTGAATGCATAATGTATAAAATAAATCATACACACCACATAATAAAAAACATTATATAATTTCATAAATATAATACATCTCATATTACATATAAAAATAAATCATAATATTAAAAAATTATAGTTTTCAAACAAAAAATGAAAATGAATTTACTAAAACTTGAAATTCTACTACCCCATTGTATCTTAGAATTATTACATAAGCAAAATATTAGTAAACCCAAAAAACTAATTGAAAATAAATTTCAATTTATAAATTATTTATAAATAAAACTGATAAAAAATATTGTGGATGAATAATTAATGAAATAAGAGATATTATATCAACAATATTATTTATATAACCACTTGAATAATAGCCAATCATTGAAATTAAAACAAGACCAATTAGATTAGTGAAATTAAAAAAAATTAATTTCTAAATGAGTTATATAATTAAATACGTAGTCTTTAATTATATTAGATTATTTCTCAAGTTATATAATATAAAACAAAATATATTTATAATTTTTAATAAAGTATTCATTCAGTTACTATTTAAAATATTAATTTTTAAATTAACATTTAATTTTTTAATTTTGAAAAATGGTTGGATAAAATATATATAATAATTCAGTATAAATCATATAATATTTAGAAATGAGAAAAAATAATAATTTAAAATCATATATCAATTGATATAACATTTATTCAAGATAGTAATGTTTTCCTAATGAATTTCATGATTTTAATTAAAGATTAAAATTATGATATATAGAATATTAATTCCATAAAATGAGAATCATTTTCCAAATCAACATATCAAAATTATCTTAGGATATTTTTTTTCTTCTGAATATGCTGTTTTTTTCAATATATTAAAAAATTATAGTTTTTATAATTAAAATAAGTTGATGAAATTATAATGATATAAATGAGACTCATAAATTTATAATAACATTTTAGTATATATAAAATATTTAGTAATTAATTTTTTATATTTAAAAATAATAATTTCAATTTCTAAAGATATTAATAAAATTTTAAAATATATGATATATTTATTTGTATAATAAAATATATTTTATTCTAATCATTTCATAAAGTATTTCCACGCATCATTTTAGTTTTGGGGGAGTAAAAATGTAAAATAAAACATAATTTTAAAATCATAAACTAATAAAAGTCAAAGGAATTAAATTTATTCATTTTATTTTTTCCTATGAAATAAAATAATCAAAACTATATTATAAAACACTCATACCATATAATTTTATAAACAAACCTCCAAAAACCCATTTTGTTCACTTCAAAAACATATTACATAGGCAATGATTTATTTAAATACCTCTCAAAATTATTTTATACACATCATTAATCTCATGGAAACACCAAAAGATAAAACTATGAAAGATTTAATCTCAAATTTCCTCTAAAAAATTTTATAATATAAATAATCAATAATTAATAAAAATACTAAATAATTTTTGATTTATAATTTTTTATTTAATATAAATATATTATTTTCTAGGTTTCAATTAAATATTAAAGCTTAAAAAAATATTTCACCCATTAAATTTTTATGCTACCAATATGAATGATGATATTTCATTATTCACTTTTTCCTTTCATAGATGTTCATAAAAATTGATTTGATGATTTAATATAAGATAATAATTAGATATTATCATATATCTACTCAAATAATATCAAGAATATTTATTTTAGCATTGAAATAAAATGAAAATTATCATAGTTTTATTAACAGTCAAAATCATTCTTACTAAGGAAGATTTTCAAAATTTATAGGTATAAAAAAAATTATTTAATGCATTCACCTATATAATGGCATAAAAAATATTCTATGAATCTTATGGAAATAATGAAAAAATTGGATAGTAGAAAAATTCCATTACCACTACACTGAAGTTGTTTTGGAACAATAAAAAAACAACCTCAAAATGGTCAAAGTAATAAATAATAATTAAATAAAATAATAAAACATGAAAATAAATAGATTATAGAGTTGAAATAAATATCAAAAAGTTTGTGAATAATGATGTTTCTTATGGTAGCTTCACTATTATATAGGTTAGTTGAGCATCTTAATCCTTACATGAATCATAGTAAGGGTTCGTTTCCAGTTTTTCTATTTCTTGAATATATATTCTCTGTTACCCTCAACCTCAAATATTAGAAAAGAAGAACATGTATATATTTAACATCATTTCTAAAAAATAAATATTACATCCTCGAAAATAATCTCACAATCCTTGATTTCAAAATTTTAGTTTCATTGGAGACATCCCACCACATAATCTTATTATACATTATTTCTTTTGCATATCCCACAACCATATTTACATAATATTTCCTTATATTCATAATAATATATATAAGTCTATATAAAATTAGAAACTGAAGAATTGGTGATATCATATTCAAATAAAGCAAATCATATCAATGATTCATAGTATTTTAAATCATAAAAATTTGAGAAAACATGAACTAGTGAGATATTTCTAATTAAAAGTACCATGGAATCATAATATATAATCACAAGCAATGATAAAACATCATAGATTATGGTAGAAAATTTGAAGATCATAAAAGGACCATTATTTAAGCATAAAACATATAACATTTAATGGAAACATGTGAATATAAACATAAACCTAACAATCATAACATAATAACATGCATTAATAATGAAAATTTTGAATGAGAATAAACATATGAAATCATAAAATCGTTAACATAACAAATCAAAATTATGAAAAAAATAATGTTGTGATCATAAATAACAACATTTATAACCACACCCAAAGATTTAAACATAGTTTTATACTTTAATTTGCATGAATAACATAGTAATATCCTGTAATATAAACCCCAACCCAATGAATTGAAGGGCCATAATAGACCCACCCATCTCACAATTATTTACCAAATATATGTGTTCCACTTAAAAATAATCATTCAACTTATCCTGAAAACCCTATCGAAATAAAATGGGATTATTACCATTTACAAGTTGTATAAGATAACAAGTCATGAATAGTTGGTTGCATGATACTAAAATTCAATTTAAAAATAAGAAAAAAGTAAAAGAAAATATATTGATCATGATATCTACTCAATGAGATATATATATATATATATTTAGATATAGTTTAAAATTGAATTATATTTAATAGTTTTCTAAAATTTTTTTATTGTAATAAAAAATTATAGATACACATCATGTAAAAGAAATAATTTTATAGAAGGGTAGTGAAATATTACATAAAAAATAAGATTAAAAAAAATCCACATTGAGGGAAATTTGAAAATAATTTATGATTCTATAAATAAATCTGGAGCAGAGGATAAAAATTTATGAATATGAAAGGAAATTCTTTTTTAATCATTTTAGGCTATTTAAAATAAATACACACTTCAAGTAATGATTTGAAATGTTTTCCTTTTATCAAAATATATTGGTATATAAACAATTACAGGAAATTATATATAATTAGAATTAAAAACAAGAAAAAATCCTTTATGATAATAAGATTGATGACATTGGGGACAAAGATCCATTTCAAATGATGAAAATTATACATGACAAATGTAAAACTTTTACTGAGAAAGGGATTTATCCTAGGAGATGTTTTTTATGTGAAAATGAAATTTCTATCGAGTTAAATATATAGATACATATTGGATAGAGATATTTTATAATAAAATAATATTGGAGGATAATTTTCAAGGATGATATTTTATGATGCAATGAAAATGAAATCATGTTGATAAATCCATTAACACGGTTTCCTACATGGTTGGGTGTGCTCTAATATCCTATTAAATTTTCATATACTCATTAAGAATATGTTTTATAAGATTATTAATATATATTTATTATTATAATAATCTTATATATATATATATATTACATAGCTATTTATTAGTTTTAGTTCATATTGATGAACGGTGTTAACGACTTCATCCATCCCTTGTTAATTTCAATATAAAAATTTTGTGTGTTATTCCATGTTCATGATATCATATTATTCATAATATTAATGGTTCTATAATAGAGGTTCCATAATTATTTATGTAGTTATAAAACCAACATAAGGAAGTTTCTAGTATGATCCTCCAATATGAAATCCAAAACATAGAAATTTCACATATTTTTTAATAATAAATGTTGGTATATTAATAATGTGTTCAATATTAATGTTTCCATTATATTAAAAAAATATTTTCTTATAAGTTTTAAAAAATTAATACTATTAATTATTTTTCCATAATCATCCTTGATTCAAATTTAGAACATCATCCATATCAGTAGTTAAATAGAGTGAAAAAAGAACATGCGGTAATAATTGGATGAGTATGATTATGAAGAAATTTCATAATAATATCAATATTAAAGAAGTATGATGATATTATTTATGTTTTAATAAGAAGATAAATTATAATTGATAGAATTTTGATGAGGAATATAATAGAAAAATAATGTTATGAATTTATTAATTATAATGAAGTAATCATATATCCACATAGAATCCTTCTTAGTTTTTGATGGAATTATAGAAATATATATAGAAAATAACACATAAAATTCAAAATATGATTATTAGTGAAAAATATGGAATTTTTGTTAGAGGAATTAAAATTTATTATATGGATTTGAATGGGTGGTGAAGGTATCCCTTTTAAATGTGATAATGTGTGGGTGGATTAAAGTTAAATCTGATGGTGCTTCAAGGGGAAACCTGGGTCCCTCTAGTTTTGGTGTTGTCTTTAGGGATTATCAGGGAAATTCTCTTGGATGTATTTTTGGATCATGTGGTATTGCCTCCGCTCTTGAATCAGAGATGCTTGGTGTTATTATGGCAGTGGAGCAAGTGAAAAAACAGGGTTGGATTAAGATTTGGATTGAGTTTGATTCTACGACTATTGTTTTTGCCTTACGAACTGGGTCCCTACATCTTTCATGGAATCTCACTAATCACTGGATTAGATGCTTGGAATCTCTTTACTCAAAGGATAATTTTGTTACTCATGTTTATAGAGAGGAAAATGAATTGGTAGATGGGATTTATAATAAGGGTGTGAATGGTAATGATTATCTTTGGTTGGATCATGTTCCAGATGATCTCCTTCCTCTTTTTAGGAAGGATCTTTGTAAATCTTCTACTTTCAGACTTGTGTAATTTTTTTTACTAATATAGGGGTCTTGATTTTCTTGGAAGGATATCAGTTTTTCATTAAAAAAATAACATGATGATTCCAAATACGAAAACCATTTAGTTATATTTAATTAAAAAGATTTTATAATTTAATTAAAAAATAACAATAATATAATTTAAAAAACATAATTTAGAAATATATATTTTTCAGAATAAAAATAATTTTATAATAAAAATTTATATATCATTTACTCTTACTAAAATTATTTTTTATGAAATACAATAAGTGGATATTTTTTCATACTAATCAAAAACTGAAATTCATCTTGTTAAACTTTAAATAAAGAAAAAATCTCAAAAATAGTTTTTTATTAAAATAAAATATAACATTGGTTCCAAAATTTCAAGAATCATTTTATTAATTCAATAATTTTTTTAAAATTAAAATTTTCATTAATAAATATATCTACATCTAGGAAAAAGGTTTCATAAATTTTTAATTAATACTTATATCATTAAGATTTCATAAAATTTATGGTATTTTTAAAAACTATAATTTGAATATCCACCCATAAAATAACATTATTTTAATAACCCCAAAATATCACCCTAAGATAAGGTTTATGTGATGAATAATTGTTTTTTTAATTTTAAAAAATTTCAATTGTAAAATGTAGGATTTTTTAAATGAACATGGAAAATACACTGGAAACTATTTATTTAATGTACCATATCAAGCATTAAATATTTTTACTATTAAATTATATGAATTAATAATTACATTATTGTTAATATATTTCTTTCCACACTATTTTTTTTATTATAATAATTCTTTAAAAGTTATCAATAAAATATATTAAATAAAATACTACACATATAATGATAATATCATTTTCATTTTTCAAAAAATATACCATTTTAATAATAAATTATTTTATTTATTATTGATTATTTATTTACAAATTATTATTTGAATTTTATAATTATATTATTATTTAATACACCCTTATTTAAATAAAGACACCCTTTAAAGTTAAATTTTATAAAATTTCTTAATGCATTGAAATACATGAAAAAAGTATTAAATTAATAGTTACAGGTTTATATATTCCTACCTTCTACATACAAAAAACATCAAGGACTCTAAAATATATAGAAAATATGGAAAACTATGAATGTAATAATTGTTATTTAAAATAGCATGAATATCATAGTGATTTACACGAGCTTATAATTTTCTAATAAATGATTTCACTCAAGTAATACTCATTGATGTTTAACTTGAGCATGGAATATGGAAAACCCATGTGATGCTACCACCATTACATGATTGAGAAAATGAACATCCTATAGAAGAAATATAATACATGATTCCATTACATCTCATTTCTACATAGATTTGATAATATGGTTACTCATATTTATACATGATAATTCAATAACTATGTTATAATGTTAATATTTAATATTTATAATTTTATATCAATAAAATTTATCATAATTTGTTTTAATTAGTTTTTTCATGTTAAAAATTTTATTCAACATAATATTTATTTAAAGGTAAAATTAAATATTAAAATCATTGAAAGTTTCATTCTACTTGCATTAAATTAATTTATTCATAAATATTATACTACATATAAGAAAACATGTGATGTGAATTTTTTCATAATACAAATTAAGGGCCCCACATCACATCCATAAACTTATTATTTAATCATAGAACTTTAACCAAGTGAGATATATTATTATTAAACACATTATCTCTTTGATCTAGAATCTCTAAAGATTTTTCCTTAAAATAGAGTTCACCATCCATTTTTACATAATTATATTTTAGTATATGAGATTAATATGGTATGTAAATCTTAAAAAATTTATGATAAAAAATAAAATACATGATACATGATTTATTAAAGTGAGAATCCATAATCCATTTCCCCTATATGATAAATAATATTAAAGGGAATTATGTATCTAGCATTCAACATCCCCTTCTTCCAAAACCACATAACCCAATTCCAATGAGATATTCCAGTGTATACTTTTCAATCACTTCAAGGTCTGAATGTCATTTTCAAGTATCATTAATGCTATTCTATTCACTTTTTTCTAAATTCATATATTGGTGAATGAATTCTACCATCTTCATAATTACCTAGATAATATGATTTTATAACTACTTAATCTCTCTAAATTTATCCTATAATGTTGGAATATGATATATATTCCTATATTGAGCCTCGTATGGTTCTATTTGAAGGCTATAATAAAATATATTATTATATGAGAACTCAACAAGTGTAATATGTTGATCCAAAATTCATTTGACATCCATCGAGAAGTATTAAAGGATATATTCTAATGTTTAAAAGGATCATTATGATTGATCACTGGTATAATGATAAATAGTAGTGATAAATATCATTTATATATAAAATTATTGTTAAAGACTCGTACAAAATTTTCATGTTAACTTGGGATCTTGATAAGGTAAAATTGAAGGTCATATTACACGATTCCTTACAAACTTCCTTTATGTATAACATGAAATGATGATGAAGTGAGAATTACTATTGAATATGTGTGATAAATGTTTTTAGCTGATACAACACTACCAAGATGCAATTATATCATTTAAGATACATAGTAATTCTAGTGATGAAATCCTTGATGATTTTATCTTATTTTCATATTGGTACAAGAAATGGTTGCGTCATAACCATTGATTTATAATGTCCAACCATTAATCTTTTTCATATCAAGAATCATGATACATTATCTTTAGTATCCCTTTTCATATTATCTAACTATAAATATTTCTTAAGATCTCTATACAACTTTAGGCTACTAGGATGGATATATAATAATGATCTTTATACATCATCAAAAAACCCATTCTTCAAATCTTGTTTTTTAAAGGTCACAGATTAACTTTTGGGATCATATAAATCCACCATTGTCAATATTATACTCTAAAAATAACTTTTATATTCTTTTTAAGTTCAATTTCCTCTTCTTAGGACACATCGATCTTTATATAAAAGGATGGCTGATCAGTTATTTGGGAATAGTATAATTCCATCACTACTTTTAGGATTTCATTATCCATACTTTGATGATCCATAAATATATGTCTATTTTAAATCAACATCAATGATAGGGTAGTATGATCCTTCTAACATAGATCATATACTACCCATTTTCCCTTTTTTAAATGGTAATTTATTGAAAAATTAGTATAATTGATTGGATCTAAAATTCTAAATTGGATATTTTTCAACTCCTTATGTATGAATATATAATTAACTCTCTTTTTATAGGTATAAATATCATACAATTCACTGTATAGATAAAATATCAAAATTTAAAATTCAAATATTTACGATTCCATATCAATATCATGTACTAGTAAATTTTTATCAAGGTTCTTCAATTGAAGTGATGCATAATAAATTTCCATGAAATTTGAAAAATTATTAATCCCAAACCATTATTTAACACATAAATATATATGAAAAACCATTCTCCACTATAGGGTAATGTGAGTTCATGTGTAGTGACCAACCTGTTCTTAAGGTCCTTGAAAATTTTATTACATTATTTTATATACAAGAACTTTTCTCTCTTCATTGTTATCAATGATAGTGCATTTGAAAATTGTGAGAAATTTCACACAATGTATCGATAGTATCCATATAATCAAATAAAACTATAAATATATGAAATAGTGGTTGTTTTGGATTCTTTGTTCACCTATATCCTTTAAGGATCCATATACACACTATTTCATGTTATTACATGATCTGAGAGTTATAAATTTTTTACCCAAAATTCAAACTTGATAATATTTGAATAAAATTTATCCTTTATAATCTCTTTAACATATTCTCAATATTCTATTCAGGTTCTTACTTTATATTATATTATATAATAAAATCATTAATAAATTATACAATGATTTTTTTAATGTAATAACTTAATACATTATTCCTAAAATCCATAAAGAATGTAGTTTTATTTTTAAATATTACTAGAATCATCATGAATTCATAGTGTCCATATATTTTTTAGAAATTAATTTAGGTATATATTCTCTATTTACCCTGACATGATGGTATCAAGATTGAATATACACCGTATAAATGTATTAAACCCTTATAAGAATATGAAAAAGATCAGAAATACTGGGTATATTATAATTGTTCTTACAGTTGATATAATTATGTTAATTATAATCGATTTAATGATTCATTGATCCATCCTAATTATTTACAAGGATTATTGGTCCACAACATGGTTATGCACCTAGGTAGATAAATCCATTCCTCATATTCTCCTAGTGTTGTTTCATTAATTATTATAATTGCATTCGGGTCATTCTCTAAGGATTTTTTAAATATATATAGAACCTTGATTGAATTTAATTAAAAACTTAACCACTCATTCTGGAGGAGGGCTAAGAACTCAATTAGGATATATATTATTATAATTCCTTATAGTAAGATTATATCTAATGATGATTACCTCCCCAACCATTACAACCCAATGTTCATTGTTTTTGGGTATCAAGACACATATTATTGAATTTTTGTCCAAATGGAGTTCATAATCATTATTGTATTGATATTTTATAATGGGATGATTTGGGATATGAAATGCATGTTTCCACATTATATTTTTTGTGGACATTATATAGGGAGAGACAATCCAAGACCGATATCATAATAAATTATTCTATGGGAATATGAACTAGATATATAGGATGTACCCTTACATAAACCTCAATCGAATATGGTTTGTATACCATGTATACATTCATCTCACCATAATGTGTTTTTATCTACAATTCAATATTGAATATATAAAGTATAAATATAAACTTTTAGAAAACTTGAATTATTTTACTGAATATGGAGAAACTGATTCATATAAGAAATTCATGGTTCTAGAGTGAAGAATATTTATACCTTTAAGAACTTCATTATCATGTTCCACATCCATGGTACTAAATATATATGATCTTTATTTTACCTGGACCTCTATGGTTATTTGTGCATATGATCCTAATTTCCCCTTGGATTAGGTTATTTATTTTTGTATATATAAAATTCCTTGATTTTGAATAATTGAGGCATATGTTGGTGTTTGATCATGACCTTATTTTCTTCAATTTCATTGATAGGACTCTTTGCTTCTATTCAATAATCATGTTCATGATGGTTGACTCAACCAAACGTGGATCATTTTTTGGTTTATTTCATGAAATTTATTGAGTACTTCCTCCCATGATTTAGTATATGTGTTGTTGATTTCTCTTTACTCTATGTGATTTACTAGAATAGTTCTTAGGAAAACCCATTTCCCTTCTCTTATCACTAAATACATGAAAATAATTAGAGACTCATATTTAATTTTCCACATTAAGTGAAAATTAAATAATTTATCCTTACTGAATAAAGATTAATATATTTAATTATTCTCAAATAATATTGTTTAGAAAACCAATTAATTGATTTATCTTACATTAAGTATAAATAATATAATTATAGGTGTACCGATTATGTCTCATGATTTTTTCTTATTTTGTACTAATGGATTCATCCTTATATAGTTTTTATTTCTAGGAACTCACTCACCATAATTGTGTAAGGAGGTCAAGGAAATTATTTGGTGAATAATATTTTGGGAAACACATCACACTATAGAGATAAAACCTTTTCATTTTGGGTTATATTCTTAATGATGGGGTTCCATTGGTCAGCCTCATCCTTTGAATGATAAATTGGCTGAAACAACCTTCTAAAAGTCTGAGCACTAAGAAAATGAAATTATCATCTCAACATTAATAATCCCTTTCTTGTTAATTAGTGGATCAAAATACTCACTAATGGTTGGTGGATATTGTTTCTTTAAGGACTCGATATCATGTTGGTACATCCTTAGTGAATTATGGGGATCAACATTGTTCTCATTATTTTTCATCACATGAGATAGTTGGGTGAGTATTGTTATAATATTTTATACTCTAGATCAAATCATGATTATAAATTCATTGGTACAATCACTATGCTATCATCACACCCATTATTAACTCAACTCCTCCTAGTTCTATCAGTTTACTAAAACTAGAATTTTTAACATGAGTAATAAAAATAATATATTAAGAGGTTTATAATGATTTTTTAAAATTTTAAGTCCACAATATACATGTATTACTCTAAAACTCCTTAATTTTTGGATAGTATACTTTTGGTTCAACCTATTATTATGAGTCAACCTATATTTATTTATGTTGTGTTCTATTATACTTCTTAACCTAATCATAAAAAAAACTAAATTCCATTATAATAGTAATTGAGATAACCCAAAAAAATGCATTTATTTTACATAATTTTCATAATTAAAAAATTACATCTCATAGAAAATCTCACAATATTATGATATAAAGGTTTAGTGTCTCTGTAGATATGAAACATAGACATATTATTACAAAATATTTCATCATCACATCCCATTAAAATTTTTACATAATAATTCATTCTATATATAATCCATTAAATAATTACTTAGTAAATTAAAAAACAAAAATATGGGACAAATAAAATAAAATTTAAGGAAATTGATCAATGATTCATAATGGGTTAGATTGTAAATGTGTGAGAAACTAGAAAATTAGAGAAAATTATAATTAAATGGACCCTAAAATAAGATAATAATAATCATTGATATAACATCATAGATCATAAAATTTGATCATTGGATCATAAAATAACCAATAAGGATTATTAAAAATTTAACTTGTGTTGTAAACATGTGAAAATAATCATAATCCAAGGAAACATAACATTGGAATTTGGATTAACATGGAGAAGGTTTCACAAACATATGTATAGGAAATCCTAACATTGTGAAAATAGTTAACCATAAATCATTTCCATCAAATTTTTTGTGAGAATATCTATTAGTGTACAATTATGGTAAATACTACTAAGAGGGGGTGGGGTGAATCAATTGTTACTTTTTATTATCCACTTAGAAAAAATTCGTATCCTCTGAAACTTGTTAATGTTACAATCCACTCAAATATAAATTCTCAACCTCAACTTTCATATTCAAAAAATATAAAGAGAAGTAAGCACATGATATTTACAAGGTTTGGTATAATAAACTAATATTTTCCATATTGGATAGTCCCACCAACATGGATTCATTCACTATATTCTTTTTTCAATACAAAGGCACAAGTAGTGAACACTTATAAAAACCGAGTAGAAAATTTCTTGTTATAGTTGGATATACCCCCAACTATCATTTTTTAGTATCCATATCCCAAGATAAGACTTTTCAATAATTGGTAAGTATCTAAAGTGACAAGATTCACCTTCCTTATTTAAATTTAATACACTTCATAAAGTCTTCACTTCTTTCACAAGTAAACTGAATCAAACATTACTAGCGTACAATATTCAAGAGTTATAAAAATTATCCAAGTAAATTGTTGGTCTTGAAACATTATCCATAAGTTATGTATGGAAAACTTCCTAAAAAAAGTCAGTCTGATCATTCTCATTCCAATAACATCTATTTGATTGTAGCAACCTAACCCTAGATAGCCTAAAACTGATGTCTACTATCAATTACATAGGCATGATTACAATAAATAAACCCCTAAAGGACTGATTAGCTTAGTAGTCTTGTGAAACCATATAAATAAATGAGTACTATATTACAAATTAATACAATAATTAATATATATATATATATATATATATTTCTAAAAGAAAAAATTTGAGGATAATCTCTAATCCGTATAGTATATTCCTGCACATCTTTCATAGTATGATTCTTGGATTCCTGTGGAAAGAAACATAATAAGGGTGAGCTCAAATGCTTACTAAGGGTAAAGTATAGTGGAAGTAATAATTAATCATTGAGATTAACAATTATGGCATAGTAAATAACTAAACACACATACCATGTAATCAAAAAACTGTCAAGTATCTGGATAAACAATATAGAAAGGTAATAACTGGAAATACATTCCATTCAAATAACTAGATAAGGAAAAATAAATATGTAAAGGTATGAAACTAAAACACATTCCATTAATTAATGAAATAAAATGAAATGAATCCATATATATGTCGATTTAAAATCTGAAGGATGAATAATAAATGAAACCACTATGAGGGAAATGATTTCTTAATGGATGTTATGTCTATGTCACATGAGGACTTATTACCATCCATAACTTTCATAATACAGTTTAAATATAAGCATAGAAACATATTTTTGTAATTATTTGTCTCATGAGAATCTATCGATGCATCAATGGGATATATAAAGTCTGAGCTCCACCCATAATTACATGTCCAAAGCATTTCTCATATTGAATAACCAAAATAAATAATATGACTTATAAAATAACCATATTTAATGAGTAATATGGATCTAAAAATAATTCTCCAATTAATAAAATAACTATCAAAGTAGGGACCTTATGTAAAATGGTATATAGTTTAGGCAATAGTAATATCCATGAAAAATGAAATGGATAATAAGGGAAATTCAATGTTCGATGGTTATATGAGATTAAATATTTCAAGCGGACTAACAAATAAATCAAGGAAATATATGTGAAAAATATCCTTGTCAAAATAAAAAATAAACCATCCAATGTAAGAATAATTATGGTATCAATATAAAAAATCCCAAGTGGGGTAAAATAGAGTGTTGTTTTTGTTAATGAAATAAATGAATTTTTTTTAAAAATATTCTTGAGGAAAATATCCTTTTCTTTTGAAAAAAAATTAAAAAATATTTTTTTTATTGAAAATTACTTTTAAAAACATTTTATCTTAAAAATAAACCTTTTTAACTTGAAAAGTAAGCTTCAAAGAAATTATGGTGAATAAATTCGTACATGTTGTATGTGGTAAAACGAATATTCTTTTTGTATGGTAAAATGGTAATAAAAATTCCTTTTTTGAAAATAGATAAGAAGATTCTATCAAAAATTTTGTAAAATAAAAAAGGGAAAAATTGTCTTTACAAAATCATTTTAAGATAATTTTTGAAAATATTTAAATAAAATAAATTTTTGTAGAAGAAAACAGGTTCTCTGACTAAAGAGAGAAATAAAGTCAGGTTTTCTTAATTTTTTTTATAAAAAACTTTGAGTAATAAAGAGTGAAAATAGTACCAATACTTGAAAATGGTCATGAATAACCAGATAATAATTAAAGGGTTTATTGGACAATGGTTATATAATTTACTCAAAGAAAAATTACATTGAGATATCATTAGGATTAGTTTTGAGGAAAATAGTATTTAAACATCCCAAAGTGTCCCATAACACTTTGAAACATTTTAAATCATAACCTCATGAAGGAGTAATATTAAGTTAAAATATCATGACAGTAGTGAGATTCCTAATATATAATGTCAATGGAAATATATAAACCATATAAAATAAATTAGGTGTATAATAATACAATATGCCTCAATGAAATGAAATTGAGATGAAATCCCTTACACATGAATCAAAAGATACAAAAGTGATAATCATAAAATGAAACATATAAATAAAATAAATATAAATTAATTAATGATTTAATATATCAAAATAGGCAGTAGGTACACCAAACAAAATAATTAAGTGGTTATTATGACATTTATCTCAGGGATGTAAAAAGTGAGATGAGAATCTCTACCTTGAGTTCCCTTTTAGGTGAAAGTCCTTTAACTTCATATATAATAAACTTATGTCAATTTTGTACTTTCCTCAGAACATTTTTCATGTTTATAATTACTTTTATTTCCCTTATTTCCATATTTTATAACTACATAAACAATTAATTTTACATCAGGTGTTTAAACCAAATTTGGTTAATGTATCAAAATCAACTTTGTTAGGTCAACTATAGTCAAATGAGTCATTATATTATATATCCAGAATAATAATCATTATATTATTATCTTATAAACTCATTAAATATGTATTTATAATAGTCAATAATATTTTGAGATTATAAATGAAGTGCACCGTTCATGGAGACGGTAGGCCGTACGTAAGCATGGACACTACTTTCATTTAATTATTATATTAAAAGTATGAAAAATAAATGATACACATGTATATTATAATTCCATTATAATATATATTTTATATATGTTACATAGGTTTATTAACATCATCTTTTATACATTCAATTCATGTCATGAAAGATTTATATCGCTTTGAGGGGGCGATAGTCCACACTTCCCCAAATGAGATTATCATATTTAAAAATCATGGAAAGAATGAAGGTATGCTATAAATAAAAATTAATGAAGAATGGATAAAATATAAATATAATATATATCATATATAAATATATTTTCCATCATAATGGCCACCATGAGAGGTTGTAGGGAAAATTGAACAATCATCGTTTTGCGAGGCAGTAGTTTTCCGTACACAGAAACAACATGTTCGTTACCCATTAAATGAAAGTGTGTGTAAGTTTTGGCCTAAAAATTTGAGTAAAAACATCCTAATAAATTTTGGATACTGTTTTTTTTCTATAGTTCTATAATAATGAGAGTATAGGGAGTGGATAATGGGGAATAAACTAAAAATCACGAGAGAAGGCGTTACCTCTTAATCGGGTAACTTCTATTGGTTTATACCAAAATGCTTCCTTGGTAGGATTTAAGCCCTATGAGAGGATTCTAGTATTAGGGGAGGTAGTTTTTGAAGATGTTTTTATGGATATTTTATGATCCAAATGGTTATTAAAGTTTGATTATTAGAGAAGAGTGGGTACCTTTTTATAGGAGAGAGGAGGGGTACCATTGCAAACCCTTAAAATATTAAATTAATATAAATTCAAATTTGTTTCAAAATGGTCCCAAACTAATTTATTTATAAGATAATATGATTTTGGGTCTAATAAGAATCATCCAATTAAAATTATATATGTTTTGAATATTTTTTAATTTTTATCTTTTTAGTTTAACCCTTATTTTACCCTTTTTAATCTTACCGTGATATCATGTTATTTACACTTTGTGTGTTAATGTAATTACCATAACATGTAAAAAGACCATAAAAAGATTAATTTAGGCTATATTAAGACTTATCTTAACCAATTGTTTGAATATTATATTTTTATGAGTTTTATAACAATTAATAAACTATTTTATATTTTAAGTTATGAATTATGTCAATTTTTGACACTATTCATACTCAACTTTTTAAAAAATTCATAACTTGATACCTTGTAGAAAAATAAATTAAATCAATACTTACTTGTCATATCCATACATAAAATTCATTTATGACATATAATATTTTATATAATATTTATTTTAATATTTATAATATCATTTATTTGATTCTTTTATTAATAAATCTATTATTGCATCATCGTTTTGTCATAAATAATTTTAATTATTTAATATTTAAAAATTATAAATAAAATACCATGATTTATTTAATAGTTTTAGATTTATAATTATTATTTATAGTCAAGGATATCACTTATATATTCCCATATATGTTTTTAGCAATAATAAACTTATTTATGATATTTTTTCCTTTACTTAAAATTAAATGTTATAAATGTCGTAATCACACCCAAGTGGCATCCAAAAGAAAACAATTTGGAATAAGGATTGTCTTGGTCTGAAATTACTCATAAAATAAGGTTAAAACAAATTTTAGTGTAGTTTTATATTATTATAATATTATTTTTACCTTTATTTACCTGATTTACCTTTTAACCGTGGTAATAAAAATAATTACCAAAGTTACTATTCATAATTTACAATAATAAAAGGGACATATTTACACAATTTGGACCTTATTATTCCAAATATGGAATCCATTTTTCCAAATTCAAAACACAGAATTGGCATAAATTAATTAAAAATTAATCCTATTGACGGAATAAGAAAACTAGTTTTTAAGAAAAACATTCAAAAGTTCACATAGTTTTTATATTCAATTTCATTATAAAATTGATTCCAATGACCATAATTGTATTAAATGATAAAAAATTCATTTAATTATACTTTAAAACAAATTTAAAGGATAATATAACTATATAAATAAATTAGATGAAAATACAGTTTTGAATTAAAATGCAGTACTTTTCACTATTCATTAAAATAAGAAATTTATCAGAAAAATACCAAAAATTAAAGAAAAGTGTTTTTTTGTGTCTTTATTCCCAATATTAAGATTTTTTTTATCAAAAATAACCTATAAAAGTGTTAAAATTGGGACTTAAAATAGGTTCTCCGTTAAAAGGTGGTAAAATTGGCTTTACAAAAATATAAGTTTCTATGTTTAAAATATGGTTTGTTCTTATATTATGCATATCAAACCTAATGGATGAATATAAAAAATATTTGGTTTAGTTTATAACATATATATTTCATTAAAATAATTTACTAATTTAAATTAATTATTTTTATTAAGATAAAACTCATTTGGAATCATAAAAATAGTAATATTTTTTTTATATCCAATTGATTCTTATTTTCATTTATCTGTAATTGGTTATCCATGAATTAATTTTATATTTATGTAAGCCATATATTTTCATAAGTTAGTTAATACTATTTATAATTTATAGTTTATATCTCATTAAATTAAATATTAATATTTTAATAATATATTTTTGTTTGGTGAAACTCAATCTTGTGTACTACGCAAGCTATTGAGGAAGTCCAATCTTGTGTGTAACGCACTCTAACTCAGTGTTTCATGCATTGAATTACGTATAATATATTTTAAATAGAAAATATATTATAATGTATCTGAATATTATATTACCTTATGCGTTTGGTGTTGCATGTCATACATGCTATCAAATACAATGTTCTTCCTTTAGTTTTTAGAGGCACACATTCTCCCCACCTTAATTAAATTGTGTCCTCGCAATTTAAACATGATCTTGGTAATATATTGTTTGGTACTTTTTACATTGAAATCCCACATCATTACAAGAGTTCATAAAACATCCTCTAGAAAATAGAGTATGGAAAGTACAAAGATTACATGGATTACAATGTAATTAAGTCTCTAAGTAGGAGAACATTAGTGAAAATTAGAGATACATACTTGGAGGAAAAGCATAAATATTTATAAGTATTGAATGAGGCCATCAATAAAAAACAAGTGATTTATCAACGAAAAGTTTAGGGCCTCAAATCCATAAATCTGAAAACATTTAGAAGACCATTGGTTCAACAGAAATTAAGGTATCAGGATAAAACATTTTTTTATCATTTTCCTAATTTTGAGTAATTATTTTACTAGACAATAATATAACAAAATATTCTTACTTTATAGGTTTCAATTTCATAAGAATAATCATAAATTTTGGTTGTTCTTCAATAAAATTATAATTCATCATTTCACTTCCAAAAATTAATTACCAATAAGGAATTTTGTTTTGTTTTTTTATACCAAAAGCACTAAAACAAACTTTTAAAGGACCGTAAGAGTGACAAGTCTAACTATTTGTCCTTAACTATCTTCCAAAAATAATATTATTAATAGATTAATCCCAAATCCTCAAAAGTGATACTTTCGGTTCAAGATTAATATTTATCCTTAAATTTTTTAACTAAAAACAATGAAAAATTAACGAGGACATTGCATAGGTTAGTGTTTGGAGTGAAAATATTATCGTCCTTCGGTCACGGGTTCAGGACCCGCGGCCTTTCTGGATTTGATTGGTTGTCACTCAGATTACAGGTTGTCCTTTTATAAAACTAAATTAATATAATTTCCAAAATAAATATGATGGGAATCCTTGAAATTAGGTTAATCTCTATATAGAATGTTGTCTAAGGTTTTCAATAAAACCTCAATAATTCATCCATTTTATTTCTACATAGCTCATTAATTGGTATAAGTATGATCCATAATATCATTTTTATGATTTCCAATCATGAAACCTTATATTTAATCTAAAAATCCTTAGGTTTAACCAAGTTTATTTATTATCATTATTTATTTATATACTTTAAAATGGTTTGTAAATAAAATGTGGATTATCCTAAGAATATCTCCCAACAATATCAAACCAGGTGCGTAGTAAGGCCCATTATGATGTATCGGGTTACTACGAGTCATGCCCGGAACACCTTGTCAAAGTTATTACTCTTAGATACATCTGTGCCAGAACCACGTCCACTTGTAGTATCTAGAAAGAGATTTATTTCTAGGAAGACCCACATAATATATATTTTACCAAAATTATAGGGTGTTCTTCTATAATTATCCTCAAATTCTATCTTAGGGTTATGATATCTAACATATGTTTCCATAAATCTACTTCCCATGGTTTCTATAAAACTACCTTTGATACCAACTATAGCGACCTGACCCTAGATAGCCTGAAGCGAGTGTCTACTATCAATTACATTGGCATGATTACAAGGAATCAAGCCCTAAAAGACTGATTAGGTTAGTAGACTTGGTAAACTATATACATAAATGATTATTTTATTACAAATTAATACACTAATTACAATATATATATATATATATATATATTTAAAAGAAAAACATCGAGGATAACCTCTAATCCATATAGTATATTCCTGCATATCTTTCATAGTACTCTTCTTGGATTCATGGGGAAAGAAATATAACAAGGGTGATCTCAAATGCTCATTAAGGGTAAAATATAGTGGAAGCAATAATGAATCAATGAGATTAACAATTATGGCATAGTAAATAACTGAACACACATACCATGTAATCAACAAACTATCAAGTATCTAGATAAACAATATGGAAAATTAATTACTGGAAATACATTCCATTCAAATAAATAGATAAGGAAAAATAAATATGGAAAGGTATTAAACTAAAAAATATGCCATTAATTAATGAATTGAAATTAAATGTATCCATAAATATGTTGATGCGAAATCTCATGGATGAATAATAAATGAAACCACTATGAAGGAAATTATTTCTTAACAGACGTCATGTCTATGGAACATGAGGACCTGTTACCATGAAGAACTTTTAGAATACGGTTTAAAACTAAGGGTAGAAACTCATTTGTGTAATAATTTGTCTCATGAGAACCTGTCGATGCATTGAGGATCCATATAAAGTCTGAGCTCCACTAATCATTTCCGGTCCAAAGCATTTATTATATTGAATAACCAAAATAAATAGTATGCATTATCACAAAACTATATTGAATGAGTAATATGGATCTATCAATAATTCCCAAATTAATCAATTACCTATCAAAATAGGAACCGTATGTAAAATTTTATACGGTTTAGGCAATATTAATATCCATGAAAATAAAATGGATAATAAGGGAAATTCAATGTTCGATGGTCATATGAGATTAAATATTTCTTTAGGACTAACAAATAAATATAGGAAATGAATGTGAATACTATCCTTGTAAAAATCAATAATAAACCATCTAGAGGAATAATAAGTATGGTATCAATAAAAAAAATCCCATGTGGGGTAAAATAGAGGGCTGTTGTCATTAATGAAATAAATGAATAACTTTTTAAAAATATTATTAAGGAAAATATACTTTGATTCTGAAAAATATTTTGAAAATATTTTTCATTGAAAATTTATTTTAACAACATTTTCTTTTAAAAATAAACCTTTTAAACTTGAAAAGGTGGCTTCAAAGAAATGACAGTGAATAAATCTATACATATTATACAAGGTAAAAAGAATATTCCTTTTGTATGGAAAAAAGGTAAGAAAAATGACTGGTTTAAAAAGTGACAAGATGATTCCATAAAAAACTTTGGTAAAAGAAAAAAAGGTAAAAATTCAATTAAAAAATCACTTTAAGATCAAATTTGAGAATATTTAAATAAAAAAAAGGTTTGTAGAAGAAAACTGGGTTTTCCGACTAAAGAGAGAAATAAAGTCGAGTTTTATTAAAAACATTTTCTAAAATATTTTGAATACCAAAGAGTGAGAATGGTACCAATACTTGAAAATGGTCATGAATAAACATATAATAACGAAAGGGTTTATTAACCAATGGTTATATAATTTCCTTGAATGGAAATTCCATTGAGAGATCATTAGGATTAGTCTTGAGGAAAATTATCTTTAAAAATACCAAAGTGTCCCATACCACTTTGGAACATTTTAAATCATAAAATCATAAAGGATTAATATTTAATTAAAGTTATAATATCATTATAGTAATTATATTCATGATATAGAATGTAAATGGAAATATATACACCATATAAAAGAAAATAGGTGTATAATAATACAATATGCCTCAATGAAATGAAATTGAGATGAAATACCTTCCATCCAATGGCCCAAAGGCCTTCATTTTTATTATTGATTTTGATAATAAACCTTTCAAGGGGTGAGGTGGAACCCTTATAATGCCTATAGGCATAAGTATTACATGGGCCGTAGGCCTTAGAGGAATTCATTGCCCGTAGGCTTCAAACATTACATACAACCTAGACTAACTACTTGGAACTGCTCCTCCCCAGCATCTTCATCGTGAAATAAAATCTCCACCATCACATGGCTGTTTGGATAGGCTATCCCATGCATGCACATGCCTATCTTGATGGTAGTTTTTATACTCTCTCATTCTTGCAATCCGTGTAGCTTCTGCTGTGGTGAAAGCTCATTGCTCATCCTCCTATAGAGCTTGTTCCTTATAGGTTGTCTGGTTTGCATCTACACTTAAGGTGGCCCAAAGGACTTGAGGTGGCCCGAAGGCCTTAATGTCCCTAAGGTATGGGTGGCCCGAAGGCCTTACTGGCCCAAAGACATGGGTGGCCCGAAGGACTTAAAGGACTCGGGGACCAAATCGGTGGCCGGAAGGCCCAAACAGGGGCAAATTCCCGGCTGCTACAATGCCAAACAGTGCCTGCTACAATACTTCACAGTACCTGCTATAGTACTTCTACAATACTACTACATTACTGCTACAATACCCCCTGGAAATTGTGCCTATGCCTGGATTTGATCCCAGGTTGCCTGGATGCACTTAAGAGTCCACACCAACCGGGCTGAGACTCATGTGCAATGAAATACCTTACACATGAATAAAAAGGAAAAAAAGTGATAATCATCAAATGAAACATCTAAATAACATTAATATAAATTAATTCATAATATAATATATCAAAATTGGTAGTAGGTACACCACACAAAATAAGTAAGTGGTGATTATGATATTTATCTCACAGATGTAAAAAGTGAGATGAGAATCCTTACATTGAGTTTCCTTTCGGGTGAACATCATTTAACTTCCTATATAGTAAAATTATGTCAATTTTATACTTGATTCAGAAAATTTTTATGTTTATAATTACTTTTATTTCACGTATTACCATGTTTTTCACAACTACTTAAATAATTAATTTTACATCGGGTGTTTCAACCAAATTCGGTTTATGTATCAAAATCAAATTTGTTTGGTAAAATATGGTCAAATGGGTCATTATATAATATATATAGAGTAATAATAATTATATTATTATATTATATACTCAGTAAATATGTATTTATAATAATCCATAATATTTGGAGATTATAAATGAAGTGCACAGTTCATGGAGACGATAGGTCGTACGTACGCAAGAACACTACTTTCATTTAATTATTGTACCAAAAGAATGAAAAATAAATGATACATATGTATATTATAATTCTAGTATAATATCTATGTTATATATGTTACATATGTATATTAACATCATCCTTTATAAATTCCATGTATGGCATGAACAAGTCATATCACTTTGAATGGGTGATAGTCCACACTTCCCCAAACGAAATTATCATATTTAAACAACATGGAATGAATAAAGGTATGTTATAAATAAAAATTATAGAATCATAGAGAAAATATAAACATAATATATATCAAATATAAATTTAGTGTCCATCATAATTTCTACCATGAGAGGTGGTATGGAAAATTGAACAATCATCGTTTCGTGAGGCAGTAGTCCACCGTACACAGAAATAATATGTTTGTTACCTATTAAATAAGGGAGTGTGTAAGTGTAGGTAGAAATATTATCATAAAAATATCCTAGTATATTAATGATACTGATTTTTTTATTTAATAATATAATAAGAAGAGTATAGGGAGTGGATAATGGGAAAGAAACTAAACATCATGATAAAAGGCGTTACCTCTTAATCAGGTAAATTTTTTTGGTTTATACCAAAAAGATTCCTTGGGTAGATTTATTCCCTAAGATATGATTTTAGGATTAGGGGATAGATTTTTGGAAGAGGTTTGGTCAGATCATGTATGAAAAAAAAATATTTCTTGAATTTTGAGTATTAGAGAAGAGGGAGTACCTTTTTTATAGGAGAGGGGAGGAGCACCCTCGGAAACTCTTAAAATATTAAATTAATATAAATTAAATTTAAATTCCAAATGGCCCCAAAATAATTTATTTAGAAGATAAAATGGTTTTGGATTGAATAAACTTCATTAAATTAAATTCAGAAAAGTTTTGTATATTTTTTAATCCTTATGTTTTTGGTTTAACCCTTATTTTACCCTTTTTAATCTTACCGTGATATCATGTTATTTACACTTTGTGTGTTAATGTAATTACCATAACATGTCAAAAGACAATAAAAAGTTTCATTTATGACATATTAGGACTCATCCTAACCACTTGGTTGAATCTTATATTTTTAGAAATTTTATAACAATTAATAAACTATTTTATATTTTAAGTTATGAATTACGCCAATTTTGACACTATTCATACTTGACTTTTTTAAAAATTCATAACTTGATTACTTTTAAAAAAATATATTATCTCAATAATAACATGTCATAGTAATACATAAAATTATTTTATGACATTAAATATTTCAAATAAGTTTTATTTTAATATTTATAATATCATTAATTTTATTTTTCATTAATAAATCCATTATTGCATCATCATTGTGTCATAAAAAAATTAATTATTTAATGTTTAAATTTTTTAAATAAAATACCACGATATAGGTAATATTTTTATATTTATAATTACTATTAATAGTCTAATATATCACTTATATATCCCCATATAAATTTTTTTAGTAATAATAGACATGTTAATGATATTTTTGCCTTACTTAAAATTAAATGTTATAAATGTCGTAATCACACCCAAGTGGAATTCAAAGGACAAAATTTTGGAACAAGGATTTTATTGGTCGTACGCGACTCATCAAATAAGTTTAGTACAAGTGTTAGGGTAGTTTTATATAATTTAAAATTATTTTTACCTTTATTTACCTGATTTACCCATTAACCGTGGTAAAAAAAAAAAATTACCAAAGTTACTATTCATAATGTCCAAAAATAAAGGGAACAACTACACAATTTGGAACATCTAATTACAAATATGTAATCCATTTTTTCAAATTCAACACACATAATTACAAGAAATTAATTAAAAATTAATCTTGTTGATAGAATAATAAAACACGTTTTTTAAGTAAAACGTTCAAAAGTTCACATAGTTTTTATATTCAATTTCATTGTGAAATTGATTACAATGACTAAAATTGTATTAAATGATAAGTTTTTTTAATTATACTTTAAAAAAAATTAAAATTATAATATAGCTATGTAAATAAATTAAAAGAAAAGGCAGTTTTGAATTAAAATGAATTATTTTTCCCTATTCATTAAAACATGAAATTTATCAATAAAATAAAAAAAATTCAAGAGAAGTAAATTTTGGTGTCTTTATTCCCAATAATAAGTTTATTTTATCCAAAATAACTTATAAAAGTGTGAAAATTGGGACTTAAAATAGATTCTCCATTAAAAGGTGGTAAAATTACCTTTATAAAAATATTGGGTTTTATGTGTAAAATATGGGTTGTTCTTATATTATGCATATCTAACCTAATATATGAATAAAAAAATATTTGTTTTATTATATTACATATATATTTCATTAAAATCATTTACTAATTTAAATTAATTATTTTATTAATATAAAACTCCTTCAGAATCAGAAAAATAATAATATTTCTTTTTATATCAAATTGATTCTTATTTTCATTTATCACTAATTTGTTACCCATAAATTATTTTTATATTTATGTAAAACATATATTTTCATAAGTTAGTTAATAATATTCATAATGGATAGTTTATATCTCATTATATTAAATAATAATATTTTAATAACATATCGTTGTTTAGTGAAACTCAATTTTGCGTACCACGCAAGCTATCGAGGAAGGTTGATCTTGAGTGAAACTAACTCTAACTCAGTGTTGTGTGCATTGAATTACTTAGAATATATTTTAAATAGTAAATACATTATAATGTATCTGGATATTATATTACCTTATGCTCTTGATGTTGCGTTTCATAAATGTTGTTGAATAAGAGGTTCTTCCTTTGGTTTTTTCGGGGCGTCACACTGATGACATCTATCTTATTGGTTTCAGTCTAATTATCCTTCTAATATTCCTTATTAAATTGATTAGTAACTCAATCAGAATCTAGTAATCCATAAATCCTATGGAACTTGTTTTAGTGAATTATTCGCTGATAAATATCACTCCTATGGGATCGTTCCGATGGATTAGCTCAGATGAAGCATCTTTTGTTGGAGTTTTCTTTGATGATCAGATTAAACCTCACTCTGATGGACTTGTTCCGAAGGAACTTCCTCAACATTAACATGAAAAATAATGTCTATTTGAAAACTCAATACCTAGAAACAAATTTTCCAATGCTCTCGATGAATGTTAACAATTCATGTTTCACACTATGTATAAATTTCATGTGCTATCCTTTAATAGCCACCTCAGAATAGAAAATGTGGAAAAACCAATTACCCTTCAAGCTCAGATAAATTCATAATCCCAAATTTCCCTCTCATTAAAGTCTTAAAATTTTACTTCTTCAATTATTCATAATACTTCTAGAAGATTCTAGAATCTTATCAAAACTTAATATCGCTTCATAATTTCTTATCTTTATTCATCCTAATTCAGATTTCCATTATGATTTTCTCATTATGATTCTCCATTACACTTTAAAGACTAATATTCTCAATCCCATTTCCTCATTATAATGAAGACAATAGATTATTCATTATATTTCTCTACATCAAATGAAATATATTAAATACACATGTCTTCTTAATAGAATAATCTGCACCAATTGATAAGATATAAATATTTGAAACCATTCTCCCAACTTCTTAGATCAATTTTATGATCCACATATGGAAACATTTTGAAAAATTGAAGTAAATATTCTCTTATTTTTTCCCTCGGGCCAATGAACTTGTGTCTGATGATGTTTTCATTGTTGGACTATTTCTAATAGATCAGTCTATTATTCTCTCTGATGAATGTTATCAGTTTTATTCTGATGGGTATTCACCTCTTTTCGGAAAACAATCAATACTTTTTTCTTTTCCTCTTGACTCAATTGTAAGAGAAAAAAGTATGACTTATTGTCTTTTTGTTCCAATTAAAATACAATTTGATATTTATCAAACATTATTTCTCCAATGAAACTTTTCATCTGACATACAAAACTGACCAAAAATATGAATTAGTGTCAAAATCCATTATGATGGATTAGTGACATACTGCGTCTGATAGACCAGTGTCAATAGATTAGACTTCAACAACTTCTTCTCTTTTCTGATTACGATACCAATGAACTTACAACACTTAAAATATTTCTATGAATATTTTTTCCTATGAATTATTGGTTTGAAAAAAAACCAACACCTTTAGTTTCAAACATTATGATCAACCTTCTCATCCTTTAAATAAATCTCTGCCGGTGATCTCACACTTATGGTCTGAGACTAGAAATCTTTGACTTTAGCAGTTTTCTTCTTCTACAAAATTTCTTCTTGTATCATGAATTCCTCATGACTTTAGAATACATTATAGATCAGATTCAAAATCCTCTAACTTATAATAAAAAGTATTATAACATCCCATTCCTTGATAACATTCATCTTTCCAACCAATCCTCAATATGATTGGCAAAACCAACTCTCCCTCATCCCTTCATAAGACTTTCATCACAAGTTTTAAAAATACTTATGATTTTTGTGAATTTTATAATATAAAGGCCTTTAAAAATTTAATATTGAATGAAAACTCTGATTATTCTTCTCATTATGATCAGTACTATAATTTTTGGCTCAATAAAATTTCCATTAGCTTCTGAATTTCTATAAAAATCTCTATCTGATGGATCATATTGACTCATGTCAATATCCTAATCGTCTGAATCTGATTGTCATGCCGATAGTTTTGGATCCGTTTGAAAAATTCACACGCACACATTTCTTAAATACCTATTTCCATTACCTTCTCAATATATTTTATTTCATCAACATAGCCAATATGATCATCTACTAACAACAAACATAACAAAAACAAAACTTGGGCCCACAAATATCCCCATTTTGTTTGTTGTCAATACCAACTTCAACCACTTCCCACTTGTTCTTCTCCCCATTCCTTTCTTTCTCTCCCTATTTATTTTATCTCCACCTTTTATTATCTCTCCCTCTTATTAAAAATAATATTAAAATGGGTCATCATGAAAAGTTTCCCCTTATTGATAAATGATCTCATTTCCAAGGGTTTTAATTTTTCATATAAAAATATTGAAACTTTTCATTAAGAGAACATAAGATTCAAAAAAGTTTCTTAATAAAGATCCCTTAACTAAACAACTCTAATTAGAGATGGGTGAACTCAGTGCGTAAAAAAAGAGTGTATAATCATGGTAATTAATGTTTTCCGTAACACAAATTTCACGTTTCTTTCAACATTCTCATTTATGGGGAAATAATTAAAGGATTTGTTTAATATAAAATTAATTTGAACCAATATCAACAAACATATAAAAATGTTTAGGTGAATAGAAAAAACTTTCAAATGAACTAAATTTTCTTTATCTTATTACTTTATTTTGAAATAAGGGCAAGAGAATCATCAACATCAGCTTCCTAATTTCAAATCCTTCAGTTCCCTACAAGTTAGTATAAATATTTTTTTTAGAATAAGGAGGAACCGCATACCTTCTCAAAAGAAAAGTTCAAAATGAGAGTCTTCTCTCAGTATTGAATTTTTATTCTTATTTATGGATTTTAAATTGGATATATTTTATTCTTTTTTTCATCCTTCTTAGATTTTATATAATGTTTCTTTTGATATATAGAATATTTCGATAAGGATGTAAATATTTTTTACCCTTTTGAAACCTTTTTGTTATATTGAGTCTGTAACAAAGCCTTCATACATTCCACTTATTCCCAAAGTATAGTTAAACAACTTTTAATAACATTCCCTTCTTGCTCACATATCTTGAATATTTTTTGAATTTTCAAATCAAAATATGTTGATATATTTTTATCGACTTTTCTCACATCTTCATAAATTTTTTTCTTCCCCTTTGCTTATACTGATTTTTGTGCTTATTCTAAATTTCTATCCTTGTAAAATTTTTATATACAAATAACTAATCACTCCCTTTTTGCAGACTCGACATGTTTAATTTTCTCAATTCTCTTAATATACACAACTTTCTTCACCTTCTCACTTTCCTCTATTGAGTCTTCAAATATTTTTAACTTCTTTTCTAATTCCAAAAATCATTTAGAAATGTTTTCTTTTATTTGGTAACTATATATTTCCCTTTATTCATACATGTTTCCTAGTAGAGTGATATTATATCATCATTAATAATATTTATGTCTAAAAAATCCACAACACTAATAGTGACCTCTTAATATTGATCTTTCCAACTGATAGTGAACTTGTTTATAACTTTGTTGTTGTTTTTTCTTCACGAATCATGGACTAATTTACTCAGGAGGATATTTTTTTTAACAATTATTATCATTCTTGGTGAAAGATGTTTTCTCACAAACCTTCTTTTGTAAAACATTCTTTTCACATTCTTTAAAAGTTTTACCTTTAATACTAACTACATTGGTGAATTTATCTCTCATATTTCTTATATAAATTTGTGCTACAATAAAAATTGACTATTTTTTAAAAAATATTCTTCTTTGGCATCCAAATAACATTTAAGAACATCTATTATTTTTTTGGATTCAGCTAACTTCAATTTTTTCTTCTTAATTTACTCAAAAAGTATAGATTCTATCTAGTTAGGATTCTCATTTCTAGATTATTTTTCTTCATAAATTTTGAATTTTATTTAAATCTCACCATTTCAATAGTAATTTATTTAGCATTAGTCAATAACTTATTTCTTTCATTATTGAGTTCAATATTTTGTTCAAGTGCATTCTATAAGTTCCTTTTGAGAATCCATTCTATTTCTGTCATCACATCATAATCATTTTCACTGATATATGAATCACTTCCATTTCTTATATGAGAAATAAAGTTGATTTGATGATAATTTTCATCACTAGATGAGTAATCATCCTTATTTCTTCTTCTTAAATAACTTATATTATTCTTATCATAAGGAAATATTTTTTTATATTTATTATATATAATTTTTAAGATTTATCATCATCTTCCTCATACTCATATTATTCAATGTTATTACTTGGAAAATTATATGAAAAAATTTCTTTTCCCTTCATAATTTCAACATTTTAGAGTTTTAATTTTCCATTTTCCTTTATTTTATTTATTTGAAAGGGGGAAGAAATTGTATTGAAATCTTAAGCTTATTCTTATTATTCTGAATCAATTGATTCTTCTTTTACATATTTATATTTGTTTCTCCCTTTTAATAATTATTTGAAAAAAATTTATTGATCAAATTTTTAATAAAATTTCATAAACTTATCTCTCCTTATTTCTTAATTAACAATATTAATATTTAGATCATACAGAGAAAGAGTTTCATGATATTTTTTTCTTCCAAAGTTGAAACATTGGAAACAAACTTATCTAGAAGAATTCTAAAAATATTTTCAATGACATTATAATATTACAACTTCTCACCAAGAAATATAATTGTGCTAAAAATATCATTATCCATTATAAAGAAGTCACCAATAGATTCATGATCACCTATTTTTATATCTTTATACTTTATCCTCCAGAGTTGTAACTTTTCCTTCTTGACTTTTGTATTTCCTTCATAAAAGTTTTTAAATTTATTCCATATACCATTGGTTGTTACAACTCCCTTTACTCTAAGAAACTAACTTTCAGTTAGTGATGAGTGAAAATCATTTTTAGCTCTTGCATCATTCTGAAGGTTTTTCTTATCAGCAATAGTAAGTGGAGAATTCTTAATACTAGGAGGAAATCCATCTATAATAGCTTCTAAAACATCATACAAAAAGGGTATAATAAATGGAAACATTCTATATTTCTAGATATGATAGTTCTTAAAATTGAAAACTTGAATCCCCTTATAGTTCACAATATTGAATTTCTCTATTCTCATAGATAAATCTTTCAAAAGGTACCAAATCTGATACCAATTTTAAGTGTTGATGTAGGATCAAGAACACTGAGAGGTGAGGGGGGGTGAATCAGTGGTTCCATTTTCTTTTTATAAGGAAAGATTTTCTTATCCTCTTAGAAAACTTTCTTAACCTTTAAAACTTGTTAATGTTATGATCTAATGAAATATAAATTCTCAACCAAACCTTTCATATGAAAAAAATATAAAGAGATGGAATCGCATGATATTTACCATGTTTGGTACAAATAATTACTCATTTCCATGTTTGATAGTCCCACCAACATAGATTATTTCAATATATTATTTTAAAAATAAAAAATCACATGTAGTGAAAAATTATACAAAACTATTAGAAACTATCTTACTATAATTGGTTATACCCCCAAATAGCCTTTTTATCATCCATATCCCAAGATAAGAAATTTTGGAAACTATTATGTAACAACAGTTTTAAGCTACACTTTACTTCTTCAAATTTTATCCACTTTAGAATGTATTCACTTTCACCAAAAATAAGTTTAATCAAACATTACTTTCATACAATCATCAAGAGATATGAAAAATTCTATGAGGAAATTGTTGGTATTGAAAAATTATCCAAAAACTCTTTCAATAAAACTCCCTCATCAAAATTTAGTCTGATCTTCCTCAGTCCAGTAACCTCTATTTGATGGTCTTCGTCCGATTGGTCTCAGTCTGATTCTTCTTTTGCTTTTTCTTATTCAATTTAGTAGAAACTCAATCAGAATATTTCAATCCATCTGTTTTATGGAACTTGGTCTGATGAACCTTCCTTTTATGGATGTCACTCCAATGGTCTCACTCTAATGGACTTTCTCTGATGAATCGTCATCTATTGGAACTTTCTCTGATTATCGGATTGATACTCACTCCAATGGAATTGTTCTCATGGAACTTTCTCAGCATAAACCTAAAAAAAAAATTCAGGTTGAAAACTAAATACTTGAAAAAAATTATTATATATCTCAATGAAATATAAAAATTCATGTTTTATACTATATACAAATGTCCTACACTCTCCTTTTATAGGCTCTGCTGAATAGAAAAGGTGGGAAAACCAATTTCCATTCCCTCTCAGCAAAATTTGTAATCCCAATTTTATTTATCATTTAATTATTCAACTTTGACTTCTTTAACTCTTCATAATACTTATGGGAGATTCTATAATATTTTCAAAACTTCATCTTAATTCAGAATTTCTTATATTTGTTTAGTCTGATTCCGATTTCCATTATGATTTTCTCTTTACAATGCTCCATACCACTTCATATACTAATCTTACCAAACTAATTTCTTTATTATGATAAAGACATTAGATTCTTCATTTCATTTCTATTCATCAAATGAAATATATAAAATAAACATGTATTCTCATTACAATTCTCAATACATCCTGATAAGATATAAAATTTTAAAACAATTATTAAAACTTATTCAATAATTTTTATGATCCCTATTTAACAAGACTTTGAAAAACATCAATCAGTTATTTTTTTTTATTTTTACTCAGGCCGATGAACCTGTGTTTGATGATGTTTTCAGTGTTAGGTTGTGTCTGATGGATCTATCTCTTCTTCACTCTAATAAATGTTATCAGTTCCAGTCTGATGGGTATTCAACTATTTTTTAGATAAAATAAATACTTTTGTTCTTTTCTACTTGACTCAATTATATGAAAACACAATATGACTTAATTTTTTACTGACCCTATTGAAATATAATTGAATCTTTATCACACATTCTTCCTTCGATACAAATCTTCATCTGACATACAAAAGATTCAAATAATATGAATTAGCGTCAGAATCCATTACGATGGATTGGTGACATATCACATTTGATGGACCAGTTTTAGAAGCTTTTACTTTAGAAACTTATTCACTTTTTAGATTATGATACCAATGAACTAACATCACTTATCTTATTTCACTAAATATTTTTTTTTTCTCATTTATATGTGGTCTGAATGAAAACCAACACCTTAGTTTTCTCACATTACGATCAAACTTATAAACCTTTAAACAAATATATGTCTGGTGATCCCACACCAATGGATTAAGACCAAAAATATTTAACATCAACAACATTCTTCTTCCACAAAATTTATTCTTGTATCATAAATTGCTCATAAATTTTGAATACTTTACAGACCATCTTCAGCAACGTACAAATTATAATGTAATGTATTTTAACTTCCCATTCAATAACAACATTATTTTTTTCCAAACAATAATAAACATGATTGGTAACACTATCTATCACTAATTCCTTTATAAGCCTTATATCCCAAGTTTTAAAAAATAATTATAACCTTTTTGAATTAAAAAATAGAAAGGCATTGTTGAATATAGTGTTTAATGCAGACTCTGATACTTGTTCTCATTATGATAAATACTATCATTCCAGACTCAATACCATTTCCAGTAGCTTCTGACTTTCTATCCAAATCCCAACCTTATGGATCATATTGACTCATGTTGATGACCTGATAGTCTGAATTTAATTTTCATGCTGATAGTTTTGGATCCGATTGAAAAATTTACACAAACACCTTTCTTCAATCCTATTTCCATTACCTTATCAACATATTTTATTTCACAAACATAATCAACATACTAATATATTGAAAACAAATAAAACCAAAGCATAGCTTGGGCCTACCAATATCTTACCACAATTATACCTACACAAAATTGTGATACCCTATGTCATTAAATAATAGTTCCTATTTATTAAGAACAATGTGCGCAAATAATTTTCAAAAAAGAAACAATGAAATAATGTAAATAATTATTATAAGTTATAAAATTAGGAACATTATATGTTATTTAAATTAAATATTAATTTTTAAAAACAATTTCTAATCCACTTTGGAAATTCTTTTGATCCTAAAGAACTTTTTTGAAATATTTGTTTTATAAACATTATTTTGGAAATATATGTTTTATATTAAAATTTATTCAAAGTGTTAAAAATTTAAAAAATTAATTTTTACATATGAATAAAAAGAATTCAATGATTATCAATTTTTTATAAATTAAAATAAAATCATTTGATGGTGAAAAGAAATGTTTTTCTGAAAAATATCATTTATGTGTGCGATTTTTTTTCATAGTAAATTAAATTAATTACTATTTATTATATATTTTAACTTAATTCTTAAATAATTTATTAAATAAATTATTTTAACATTAATCTTATGGTTTATACTAGTAATGAAATGTGAATAAAATCGATTTTATACTTCAAAATACATTTTCTCAAAAATTGGTTTTTACACATTTTGTACATAGATATTTGAATTGTATGCAACCTCATTAAATAATTTAGTCTTGTAAAATGGATCTAATTTTTAGGATTAGAATAATTAATATTATTTAATAATTTCAACATAATTTTTGGTCTTAATTAATAGTAAACATGGTAAATGTTTAACACCTCAGTAAAGTGAAAATTATGTTAAATAGGGTTGACATTATGGGATCAGGCATCAAGATCTCTCAACCACGTATCTTAATATCATTATATTATTTATTTATTCTTTCATCACCATAAATTTTAAAATATTGAAATATTTTTTCCAATTACATTTTATTATTAATTTTATATTATTTTATTAAGGAACTACTAGAAAATGTCACTCTCTTTTCTTTAATATCTCTAATATTATTTCATAAGAATAAAAAGATATTATGAATTTTTATAAATGGTTACTTTTAAAAATTAATAAATTATTTTTTATGATAGTAATTTATTTTTCATTTTAGTTAATAGTATAATGACCTAAATCTCTTACCCATCATTGATGCAGCTCTTGTGTGTATAGGCGAAAAATAAATGTAAATAGTTTTACAACTTTTAAAGTGATGTGTTTCTGATAAGATAATTTCATGATCAATTTTTATGAATTTAAATGAAAAATAATTAATGTTAATTTTTTTTTAAAATTTTACATTCATCATAATATTGATGTTTTTAATGTCAAATTATATGAATAGTAATGAAAAATAACTATATAGATATTTTATATTAGAAAATATTTAATTTATTATTTTAAAAATCACAAATATATATATATATATATATATATATATATATATTATAGTAAATTTTATATACTATCCACAATTTTCAACTTATGATCCAATTTTCCATTTATAATTTCTTTACTGGACCTTAAAGACTATATTTTCTTACCATGGTTAAGGTTAAAAGGATTAATTAAGGTGTTAAACCAAGAGATAAAGTTTAAAATGCCACATAAACATGAATAAATTTTATTATATAAATTTATTTAGATCTTAAACTTATTATACTTGATTATATAAAACTTTGGATCCATTTGGAATGAGTTAGATACATATTATTTATTAATATTTCACGTGTTTACAAGATTGCCACTCAACTCACTTATATAAGGGAACCACTTATCCTATATTCTAAAATCCATATTTGATCCAATTATCTATGAAAAAAAATACCCAAAAAATATTCTCAACTTACCTATACATGTTATATGGGTGTTTTTATTCTTAAAATTCAAACCCAAAGGTCCTTAAGAAGAGTTATAAAGGAGGATTCTCAAAGAATAGGTAATCATTTTCCCTGAATACTTTTCTATTTATTTCTTCCTCTACAGAATTCAAATATTTTTTGACCATATTAACATAGTTAAATAAATAAAATTATATTACTAAAACTTTATTATTTTAATATAATAACCTCTATCTATTGTTCATCAAACCCAATGGAAATTGAAAATATCATTGGGTGTTGGTAGAAACTACAATCTATATGATAGATTAATTTTATTTTACATCACTGCCTCACATGGTTGGATATATAGATGTATTTAATTATTAAAAATATTTTTTTAACATTATTGGGATTTTTTATGTTAAAATATTATATACAATATTAACCTCCAATCCACTATAAGATGATGATGTCACTCATAAAACATGTTGTCCATCTCCTCCTCAAAGCGATGTGATTTATTTTCCATTTCAACGTTCTATGAATTGAAATGAGAATATATTTAATGAATATATATGATAAAATAATGATTCTATAATGAATAATTAATATTTACCTTCCATTTATTACATCCATTGAAAAGTAAAAAACATCACTCGTGCGTAGATGTGGGTTACCACCTCCAGATACTGATAAAATAAAAAAAATCACCAAATTATATAAATGGGGATAAAATATTACATAATAAATGTATATGATACATATGGAATTATTCATATTATATTGATGATGAATCTATGACCGAGGTGAAAGGACCAAAATCATTGAACCAAAATAGCCATGAAAAACAAATCGGTGAATACCATGAATGAAGATTTTAAGGGGAAATTATTAATAAATATGCAATTAGAAATTATTTTTTATCATAAGAGTGAATAAATTTATAATATATATGTATAATAAATATATATTTATTAGAATTATGTTTAATATTACGTACAATGCAATTCAGAACATGAGGTAAGGGTTTATCATCTCACTTTTATTCCTATAAAGTATATTCCATATTCACCACTTATTTCTTTTGTGTGTTGTATGTAATACCCTTGAATTTATTTAATTATTATTTTAATGAAAATTATGTGGGTTTAAAATTCCATATAAGTTTATATCTTTTATGATTTTTTGATTCAGATATTAAAAAATCTATAGGAGTTCTTCATTTCAAAGATGAACCCATGGTAATAATCACAAGCCTCCTCATATGAAGACAATGAAATGTCACTTAAATGGAAGAATAGACAGATTCCCTAATTCTCTACAGATACTTTAAAAATACATGTGAATCCCCATGGTTAATTTATCATATAGTCCAAAGATTTAGAAACCTCAAATACAACCAAATAGAAATTATACAGACTTGGCGTGACGACAACAAGGTGGATGAATATCTTTCTTCTATATCCAATAACGAGGTTGTCATTACACACTATTTATTTGATATTAATAAACCTCTTGAGGGGGTGAATCTAATTATAGGTGATTCCCCCATGATTCATCACTACAGACCACCTTAAATGGATCTACTTGGGTTCTTAGTTTGTTGCTTTTTTCTTTTTGTATCTATAATTATAATATTTTATCCATATAATAAATAAATGATGATTATGATATTATGATCCTATTATTTTCATTAGATTTATATATTTCTATTTGATAACATATGTCTTGAATACCATATATCTTGAATACCATTATATTTATGGTATTTAACTTTTTATTTTAATTTATTTCATTCAACGGGGTTATGATTGAAAAGTTATCAAAGCGGTAATGGTTTATATTGAAATATCATTTTTTAATCAGGATTTTTTATGCCTAAATGTACTTTGAGGAAATTATAATCAATTAATCTATTATTATCTAAATATTTATAGTTTTTTCTATTTTTCCTTCATTATAATCTCCTGGATACTAATAAGGATTTATAAATTGTTTTCAATAAAAGTTAACCTTATTTCTTCTTTGGTCGATTTTTCCATGCCTATGTTCATTAATATATTTTAAGGATTATTTATTTATATGATCCAATTATTATTTAAAGTCTTTTAGACATTTTTTACATTATCTTTATAGGATTACAAAGTATTTTTAAATATATTTTAAAAAATGTTATTTTTTACTTTATCTAAAAAGTATTAAAATGATCCTTGTATTATTATTTACCACATGAATAACTTTTTCAATCATTATGAATATAATTCAATTTAAATATTAATTTAAAAAATTCTATGGTTATTTTAAAATAGTTTTTTTCTCAATATTTTGGTACTTTTATGTTTTTAATATACCGAATAAAAAAGGACATTTTCAAAGAAATGTGGAAATTCCCTTTTAATGGATATTAAATCTATGTTAAAAATCCTTTGATGTTTACTATGTTTCCCTATAAATATATTCTTATGATTATATCAACATTTTTGGATGACTTTTGATGATTATTTTATAATTTTTATTCTATGAAACCCATTATTCCCCACGTGTTAATTAAATTCTGATAAAATCATTATGGAACCCTTTTTTCAAGGGTTAATTAAGTTATTAAGGGAATTATTGTTTTTACTTTTATTTTTGTGATGAAATAATTGATTCATGTAATCTATTTACGATATGGTTCTTGGAAGTTTTTTATGATGATTGGTGATCCAGATTTAAATCACAGGGATTGGTGAGCCCGATATATCTCAAAATAAAGGGTGATCCTCACATAACTCTCTAATTTATTTTTTAATATGATATAGTTAACTAATATGTTTTTTTATTAATATTTGATGGAGTTTATTGATTATAAGTAACTCTAAAGTGATGATAAAGTTAATTTGATTAAACATACTCCCAAGAAAATATTATAATTATCTTATTTAGGAGATTCCATAATGAATGTATAATGTTATAAGGTACTAACATGGTGTTACTATACTAGATATTAGTTTTAATAGATAATTTTAATAATAGTTATTTCACATGGTTCATGAGTGATGAATCATATGACTCATTTATTATTTTAATTATTTATCCCATGACTCATGTTTTATGATCTAGGTTTCTATAGGTGTGAATTATATTATTTTATTACTAAGAACATTTATTATCCTCACATACCCTTATTCTAATCTTATTCACACATATAATCATCAGTTGATATCTCCTATGTGAACCATCAATGGGAATTTGATCTCACCCTTTCTTATATTTCCATTTACCCAAGTTAATAAGAATGTTATTATGTAATATTTTTCAAGAATAATATCATGTATGTTTAATTTTATTGAATATTATGAAGTACTATTAAGGAATTTGAATATATAAGAATAATGGAAAAAAATTCATTTGTATAGAAATATATGGGTTTTATTAAATGTGGTGTTTTCCTTAATTATATGAAAATGTACACCGAAAAGGTATTGAGTTTGTAAGTGACTGAATATTTTCTTTTTTATTTTGTAAATATATATGGTTAAAATTTGGTCCTTTCAGTTGTTGTAAATAAATTATGTAAAGAATCGGTTTTTAGAATGAAATCTAGGTGAACGAGTTTCAGTTTGTCTAATTTGGCATCAAAGAAGTGTTTAGATTACATTAGATGTTATGAATTTATTACATGTGTATAAATTAAGAGTTATGGAACCCATTTTGGGTTAACATGTTTATATATAATCATATACTTAATATCATAGATACTCTTTTTAGGTTTAATGTTATGAGACTTTAAGGGGTTTAATGTCATTTTGAGAAATATTTATTGAGTCTAATTATATATAAGAGGTATAAATGACCCTTTTGTTTAAAATATGATTTAATTTCAAGTTATTTTGGAAGAATTTTATTATGGACATAATTTGGAAGAAACACATAACCATTATGGTTAATAATTTTTTTATGACAAGGAAGTTGTAGTTTTTGGTAATAAAGGGGTTATCATATTGTGATAATATATTTTTATATAACAATCTGATTGAAAATTCATTTTTTCTAAGAGATTAATTTTATTATATAATTATTTCACTATACTAGGATAATCATATGGTTAAGGTAAAAAATATTGTTTTATATGATGTAATTTTATTTGAGGAATAAATATCTCATTAAATTAAATAATCATATATGTTTTTTTTGTTTTTTATGGGGACTTAGGTTATTTTGTTAAATGATTTGTATATTTTGGAAAATATGCAATTATGGTTCATAAACTTTTATTATGTGACATTATTAGTGATTAATAAATTTTAAGGATAAATATTAGGTTGATCATGGAAGAATATATATTCAAATCCTTTTGATTTTAGGTTTCAAATTTTTTCAACAATAATATAGATGATATTTATGGTTGAATATTTCTGTAATCTCATTTATTAAACATTGGGTTTCATTATTTATGTTTGGGATATTTATGTATAAAGTTTTATACAAATTATACATTATCCTATCTTGTTCTAACAATTTAGGTTTTGGATGATGTTTACATAAAGGAGAAATAACATGTTATCCATTTTTATATTTTGTGGTCTATTAAAAGTAATTTTGAGTTATTTATAAATGAAACATTCATCATGGTAATGTGATGAAGTAGAGGTGAAACACTTATAAAAACACAACTTAATGATTTAATTGTAGAAATAAATCTAGTAAGTACATTCTCTTACATTCTCTATATCGATGGTAAAAGAATTCCTCAATCAGAAGCAAGAGGAAGATAAATCTATCTATTAATTTATGGAAAATTATGGTCAGATATGAAGGTGTATATTTTTGATACACATTCAATAGTTTGAGTCACACATTGGTAAATTGATGGTATAATAAATACTTTTTAAATGGCATGATTCCCAATCATGAGATATAAATTAAAGTACTTTTTGAAAAGATATGTTACCTATTTAAATTAGATGGTAATAATTTCCATTTTGGTATTTTTATCTTAAATTCTTTATAAATTTATTAGGATTTTGTTTTGAACCCTTTTATTAATACAATATATAAAATTTTTAGGATGCAATTACTTTAAGCGGGTAGAATGTAAGACCTCGCGATTTGAGAATATAATTTCTCTCTAAAAAATTCAATGCATGTGATATCTTATAGAACACAAATCCATTATATTATATGAATAATTAGTATATATTATAAAATTAATCAGATTATATAATATTTAAATGAAATATAAATGACCAAAAATAATTTTAAGTTCAGTTTGAAATTACTTTTGATGATAAAGAACTATTTTGAAATATTTTGTTTATGCGTATAATTATTTTCAAATATGTTTTATTAAAAAAATCATAATCAGAGTTTTAAAATTATGAAAAATTATTATATATGGATTTATAAAATTAATTCATTGGTTATCAATTGGTAAAAAATTTATATAAAACAAATTGAAGGTAAAAAATGATATGTTTTCCAAATAAAAACTTTTTTGTGAGAAATATGTTTTTATCATAGTAAAATAAAATATTCACTATTTATGAATGATTTTAATGTAATTTGTATATAAATTATCCAATAAAAGATATTAAAATCACTCGAACTGTTGTTACTTGGTAAGGAATGAGAATGACATTATTTTTATGGTTAAAAATACATTTTCACGAAAATTGATTTTTAGGAGTTTTTTTTGTTGATATTAGAATTAATTTTTACCACTTCAATGAATTTAGTCATTAAAAACAGATTGTATACTTTTAATTATAAAAATTAATATTATTTAAATAGTCAACATAGTTTTGGGTCATGATGAATAGTAACCATTGTAAAAGTGTAACGCCTCAGTAAGGGGTAAAATGGGTCAATCAGAGTTTGAATTATGGGATAACCCTTAAAGGTCTCCTAAAAAATTTATTAATATCAATGTATTTTTTTTATTTAACCAATCATAATTATATCTTCTAAAATATTGAAATTTAATTCCACTTACATGGGATAATGAATTTTATATTATTTGAAGAAATTAATAATTACAAAATGCCACTCTTTTTGTTTTAAAATCTCTAATATGATTCCATAAGAATAAAATAATTATATAAATAGTTATTAATGAAAATTTTTAATATAAATAATATATTATTTTTATGATAGAAATGTATATTTAATTTTTTTAATGGAATAATTTCTTAAAATGATTGGACATCATTGATGTAGTTCCTGTGAAAGGAGGTGATATATCAATGTAAATATTTTTAAAATATTAAATTTGATGTGTATTGAATATTTAAATTTCATAATGATTATTATGGATTAATATAAAATTTATTTTATTTTTTAAATAATAAAATTATGTCTTTATTATAATCTGGATGTTTTTAGAGTAAAATTATTACACTAGTCCTAAAAATGAATTTGAGGATATTTTCTGTTAAAAAATATTTATTTAATTGTTTTAAAAATCATAAAAAATAAAATAAATTTTCATGTGAATGTAAAATGGTATAAAATACATTTATTTTCTACCTATAACCCAATTTAACTTTTATAATAATAATATTAACCCATAATGAATATGTATTTTGTTACCATATTTAATGTTAAAATGGTTGAAAAGGAAGAGAAACTATGATATAATGTCTAAAATATGACATAAAAATTTATAAATTTTATTGGATGAATTTATTTTAACCTTAAAATACTTATCTTATATTATATGTAACTTTGGATCCATTTAATAAGAGTTGAACTCATATTATATATAAATAGTTCATGTATTTAAAAGATTTCCACCCACATGTCTTATAAAAGGGAACCACATATACTCTCCAATACACGAATTCTTGAGGCACATAGATTGACCAATCCATGAATAAACATATCTAGAAATTTTTTATCCATGTTTTGGAGGTCATATTCTTCTAAATAAACTACCCTAAGGGTCCATAATAAAATATGCTATGGGGGATTCAAAGAAAAAGGTAATCATGTTCCCTGAATCATTCTAAATATCTTTATACTTACATATCCTTAAAATTTTAATTAACCATCATAGAATAGTGAAATAAGTAAAATAACCTTAATTTTTTTTTATTATGTGAATAGAATAACCTTTTTCTATTTATCATCCATCCCATTGGAAAATTAAAACGTCGTCGTGCTTACATATAGAATATTATCTCCACAACTGACATAATTTTATCCTCATCACTATCTATTATGGTTGGTATTATTTATGGATATATGAATTATAAATAGTTTTATAAAATTATTATGAATTTTTAAAGATAAAATTTTATCTACCTTATTTACATACAATCCTTTTTATAATGACAAAGTCACTCGTGTGTTCAAGTGGACTACCACCTTTATGCAACCATATGATTTATTTTCTATTTACCATATATATGGATGGTATTATGGATATATTTAATGAATATATATGATATAATTATGATTATATAATAGTGAATTACTATTTATCATACTTTTGTTTCATCTATCAAAAATATAAAATGTCACTCATGTGTACGTGAAGACTACCACCTATATGTTGTGATGTAAATGTTTTTCATGACCACCTTATATGAATTGATATAAAATTATGTATAATAAATAAATACGATGTATATAACATGATTAATATTATAGTGATTATGAATACATGAAAAAGGATCAAGGAATTAACACACTAAACCAAAAAAAGCATGAAAATCAAAACCATGAACAACTAAATGATGATTTTAAGGAGGAATTGCTAATAAGGAAGTAATTGTAAATTATAAGTGAAAAATATATGATATGATAAATATGAATATGTTTTTGTGATATATTTATAATAAACAAATGTTTATTATGTAGGTTTTTAAGTGAATGAACAAATCATTTTAGGGCTTGAGGATAGGGTTTATCACCTCACTTTTATTTATGTGAACTTGTTTTATTTGTGGGGTGTATATAATTATTGTGAATATATATTATTATTTTTTTCATAATAATAATATGGATTTATACATTGATCAAATTTTATCACTTTTATGATGTTTTTATTCATATATTACTAAAAATTTAAGAATTATTAATCTCAATATTGTTTTACTGATACATGATTCATGTTATGCTCCTATTTGTGTTTATAAGGTGTATATAATTCCATTTTATTTACCATCTCATGAATATATTTATATTAATTATATTTAATGTTTTACTAATTTTTATTTCCTTCTAAAGGTTTATGATTCAAAATTTACCAAAGCGGTAAGGGTTTATGTGGTAGTCTTATTTTTCATTGGGATTTTTTATTATCAAATCTCATTTGGGGAAATTAAATAACAATTATATCTTAAACCACATATATTTTATTCTGTTTTGGTTATTTTTGAGATTTCTATATTTTCCTTTGATTATACACTCTTTATTATAGAAAATTATTAAGAAAACGATTTTATTAAAAATTTTCCTTATTTTTTATTTGACTAATATACATTTTCTTCTATGTCCATGATCATTAAAATGTGTTTGATAATGTTATTTTTTAATGATCAAATGATTATTTAAAGTCATTTTAAATCATATTTGTCTTTATTTTTAATGGATTGATAATTAATTTTTACAATGTTTCTTAAACATGTTATTTATGGATCTTTAAATACTGTGAGAAAAGAATTTTTGTTTCAACATTTTCTATCAGAATAGATTTTTTTTATGGTGATGACTGTTATTTTTTAGAACTAAATATAAATGTTTCTATTCTTATTTTAAAATTATATATTTTTCTCAATATTTTTGAAATTTATATTTTTTAATGATACCCAAGGAAAATGGTATTATCCTAATTTTAAAATAATTGTAAAAATTATATTTTGATGAAATTTTTTATCTATGTCAACATCCTCTAAAGTATATTTAGATTACCTAGAAATATGATCTTTTGATTCCATCCATTATCTAGATGAATTATGATGATACTATTTCAATGATGATTCTGTGAACTCATTATAATCCACGAGATTAATTATATAAGGATGAAATCATTATGAGAATCGTTTATTTTCCATAGGTTATTATATAATAAAGAGAATGATGGTTATTTTAATGAGTTTTATGATGAAATAAATGATCCATTTACTTTATTTATGTTATAAATTTTTGAAAGTGTTGATGATGGAAGGTGATCCCGATATACCTCCTCATGAAGTGTAACCAAGATATAGATTTTGATTATGGGTGAGCCTGATATAGCTCTTTAATGCATTGGGTAATGCGGTAAAGTTGATAATATGAAAGTTATTATAAAGAGATAATGAATTTTATTAAATATAAGTACTCCAAAAAGTTCATGATCAAATCAACACGATCATAAAATTTATTAAAACTCCAAAATATAACAATTCAAGCATTTAAAGGCATTCTATATTATAGAGAGTGTATCTTACCCTGAATGCCATAATCCACCAAGATCATGTAAATATCTAGGATCCAAAAATACCACATTAATATTTTATCCATTATCACACTATTATATAGGGAATATTCAACTTGATTTTATTCTTTGTACACATGTGAGATAAAAAAATCAGGATTATTGGTGGTATTAAGGCATTAAATCTATATGGGTATAAATTTCCATAGAACACTCTTTGTTCTTGTTTTCAGGGATTCAGTATAATGGTGTCTGTTTAACTCAATCGAGAGATTTTTGCATTCACATTTGAGGGCATACATAATAGCTTTAATGATGATGCATAGTTCAAACTCATAAGAAATTATAATTCTGATATAATGATGAAGAATCATTTGGTGAAGCCACACTGGGTATAGAAGACACCTCCACATCTAGAGGGTGTTTTCATGAAATAAGTTCTATTATCAATATTAACATTGATCGATTAAGGAGTTGGGAGGATTGAATAGATGGATTTTAGAATCAAGGATCTCCTAGATATTATAAACACATCAAATATCCATATGATATTTAGACCATAAATGGTATTATCCATTAGATCGTTTTTTATTTTGGAGGATATGAAAATAACCCTATGCATGGCCATAATTCCTACATAAATTGAGTGGTTCTTGTCATCATTTATCAGTGCATTATGATATTTCCATATATATTATATAATGGAGGAAATGGTTGTGATATTCAAGTTTTTTGATCTTCTTAATTTAGGAAGCATTAATGATGGAATCCATTACATCCTCCATCAGATTATTTGTCTAGATGTTGGTGATAAACATGTCCTACAGATTTTAAAATAATCACAATGTAAGGTGGAAGATAATAATGACTTGTTGTGATTTTTCTTATCTCTCTAAAATATATAGTAGGAAAAGTAAAGGTTAATACTTATTCCTTGAATTTAGTCATTTTTGGGAAGATTATACCTCAAGATCGTCACGAGTAGTATCCATATTAATAGATTGATAAAGGGAGTTCCGAATTTTAGGATCCATGAGAGGATGGTTGTGGTGCCATCATAGATAATCATGTATTGTTACTTAGTGATGAATAACACATTTTAATTTGGTTTCCAATTGAGTATGTCCATGTCTATAAATACATATCTTTGATTAACAAGTGAATCTTGATATGGGATTGACTCACTCAAATTTTTTTATTTCTATGATTAAACTGAGTGATGGACATATGTTGTAGGTTTGTGGGGAAAATCACGATTTGTTCTAGAGGTGTGTAATTCAACAATATTCTTTAATTGTTCATGTTTAATTTCTTTAAAACCATAAATTTATAGTTTCACATATTTTCATTGAATGATTTTCTAATGGAATGATAGATAGATGATTCAATGTAGTGAGAATTTCCATCAATCATATTTTCAATGAACATGTTTTATAGGATTTAAAAATATATATCCTAAGATTCTTGGATATTCTAACTGAAATTTATGATAAGTTAATTCTTAATGGTCTGTAGATCCTTTATTCTTAATCTACCCATGAAATGGTATTTATAAATTATATCAATGAAATAGTTATAATAATCCTTTTATAGATGGAGTCCATATACAATTTATGATCATGTATTTATGATTATTGATAAGACTTATTCTCCATTTGTATATTGAAAAGGAATATATAAATCTAGAGGTTATTACATAGTTTTCTAGAAAAATTATTCCATCCAGTGACATAAATTTTACTTTCCATCTAGAGAATAGGTTAAATCTGTCAAAAAATTTACTCTAAATGAATAATCTTAGGAACTTTCCCCAAAAGTGTGTGTCCTCAAGATAAATTATTGGTAGTTCACCACTATTCTAATAAATATTTTTGGGAATTATATTTTTTCTATTGGTAGTAATTTCATCCTCATATGCAATAAAGGACTTGTTACAAGTGAGGGATTGACCATCCACCTCTTTATAATGAAAATAAATGGATTTTATGGTAGTAAGAGTGATTTTAGACTCCTATACATTGATAAGGGCATCATTAACACAGCAGAGGCGTAAAGAAGTTAATAGTAACCTACCATCCTTGATTCATTTGTATGGATCATTTTGACCATTCTCATTGATGCATATGTGGATCTAGTCTTAATTAATGGAAAATAGAATGACTAATAAGCGTTCTCTATGCCTTAATCACATAGATCATTGGATGAAACCTAAGGTGGTTCAATTAATAAGAATGGAGGGCCTTATAGATATGATAATGGTGCTAATTAGTCTCATAAAGTATGTGGAGAATCCATAATTCCTAATAATAGAAAAAATGAATCTCCATTAAATTATGTCAATATCATTAAAGATGTCATGTTAGAGGTAATAATTATGCACCTTTACTTTCTTCTTCATTATGATAAATCTTTTTGAAGTAGCAAATAGAAAATTTTGAAATTTCAAGCCAGAAAAAATTCCAAACTATTTTGGAGTGAGGATATACATAATGATATCCCCCATCATGGTTGTAATGAATTTTCTAATGATTTTTTGAATAGTTCTCCCAGTTTCCCCTATTTTGAAATATTTGATGTTAATTGAATTCAATTTATTTATTATAAGGGAAATAAATATGGAGTTAATTACATAGGGAATTGAGGCAGAATTAACAAATTATCCGATAATATTGGCCACCTCATTATGAAATATTTACAAATATAACATAATGAATTTATTAGTGAACCATCAAGACAAGGAGCACTATAAATGTTGAGAGAGATTAGTACCATTTTGATTTCTTATTTTGAGGGATCCAATACGAGACTTCTATCTCTATAATCCTAAATTTAATTAGATATATTTTCCATCAACATGTGGGTACAATTAATTCCTTCATCAGAGCAGGGACCTTGAAATTAATGGATCATGACATTAGAGTTTTCATTTTCAGAGGTGAGAATGAAATAATTAATACTAATGGAGTTATCCCCTATTTTTACCATTTTCTACTTTTGTAGATGATGATTTTTTGAACCTATTTTATAATATTTAATCCATTTGACAATGATATGATTATGGTCCAACCCCTTCTATGCGTTAAAATATCCCCAATATTAGTGATAGAATTCATTTCCTCTCAAGTGGGGGTATCATAATTTTGATTTCAATGTTATTAGAAATAAAGTAAATCTTCATCATCCCAGATTTCATCCTCAAGAATAGATAATGAATTTTTACCCCACTATCTTATGATAAATTAGTTATTTTTATATTTACTATAGGTATTTTTAGTAGGGTGAATAATGAGTCTAACTTCAAAGCTTACATGAAATCCTCCACATATCCAAGTGTATGAATACATCAATTATTATATATTAATCTGGTAGGGGTTTTCATAATGGGATGTGTGATGATATCAACAAGGATAAGAGTATGGTTTGAGTGATATTTAGGGAGTGTGAAACCAGAGACCCTAATAGAAACACTTCTTTCATGAAATTGAGCAAATAAAATTTTAATATTAATGGAATGTATACTATTTCTTCTATATCTACTCCATGTTAAATCCAATCAAACACTTAAAGCATCAATATGGTTCTAACATTAAGTCAAGTAATAAAACTAATGAGAGGAAATCATATTGAAATTGGGTCCATTTTTCTTCATAGGTCACAAAACATTATTGAAAACTTCAACAATAATTCATTTATGGATCATTCCATCATATTTCATTTCTATCTTCATCCAAATAACCCTTCTCTTAATATAAAATTTTGAGTTGTGAATAACAGAGATCAAGAGAGTGTATAAATGAATGGAGAAGGAAATATATATATGAAGAATAATTTTTCTATAATCAATGATCTGGTTTCTATCATGTTTGTAGAACCATAAATTATACTTATCATTATAATAATAATTTTGGGAGAAAAAATAGCATCATAAGGAGGCACATTTGAATTCATTATAGTTTTCAAACACTAATTTGGGTTCAAAAATACCAATAAAAATATTCTCATAGGTCACAAAATAGTGTATAAGGGTTGTGATCATGGAGGAGTTCCCAATTTTATGACAACCACAATAAAGGAGATTCAATTTTTATGAGATTTTTTTGTCACAACCCATCCTCGGGGCCCGTGCCGTGACTACCTCAAGCCTGCCTTCCATAGGCCAGGGGATGGCGACTAGCACCAAAAAGGTGTAACCCTAAAAAGGGAAGGCATTGCCTTTAAACCTGTAACACACACAGTCTGAAACATAAGTAGCAGTAAAACAAATACTGGTATAGGAAGAGTGCTGGAAGTAAAAGGGACAGAATACAAACCCAAATGAAGTACAAGTATAAGTAAAAAGGGGAAAACAACTCCTGTATCGTCCACCAGGGAATCCTACCTGAAGGGTAGGTACATATCTTGAACAACTCGTCCCTGAGGTACGTTCCGTCTAGTCCAGCTCCGAGTAGCCTCCCGTCCGTCTCCCTCAGCCCCGATCACTGCTGACCGTCGTCTGCACAGAACACAATAAGGTGCGGGCAAAGCCCATGCAGGGGTGAGTATAATGATACTCAGTAGAGACCCCGAGACCCCCAAAGGTCTCCCAGAATCCACCAAGGATAAACCACAATAAAAAGATACAAACACAGAGAATCAACCATCCCTACTTAGGTATATGCCCATAAAAATACCTAAGTTACCAATCACAACTGGCTCCAACTTTTGAGCTCAAGAACATTCCATTCCACAAAGGAAGAAGGTCAATTATCTTGATGATAACATCACATAGTTAGGACTCAGCTCACACAGGTATTTAACTCAAGTAGAGGGGTAGAGATGATTAGATGTATCCACTGAATCATCTCCTCTGTCGAAACCACATAGGATCCTAGAACAGTATCAGCGCGGTCGAACCCATGGAGGATCCTGGTACAGAAGTCATCGCAGTCGAACCCACGGAGGATCCCGGTCCAGTATCGTCACTATCAAACCCCCAGAGGATCCCGGTCCAGTATCATTGTCGTCGAACCCACAGAGGATCCTAGTACAGTAGTAAGTCCACATAGGATATTATCATCTTAGTCCCAGCCAACCATAGGGTTCCCACACACAGTACGCTCGATTCTAGGAGGGTCCGCTTCTCAATCCAAGTGTCTATACATCAACTACCATGAAGTCTCAAGTTGATATATCCCATAGTTCCGTCTCATCATAAGGAACCCAACACGATAGACGACACGTCAATAGGCCGCCCGGTCTATGAGTTATTGGCGTTTCCGTTCTGAGGGCCTGGTTGGATTTAGGTTCAATCCAACCCAGCCGTAGCCCAATTGCATCCAAACATCGAGTGAGGTATAATAAAAGAACTATCTCGTTCCAAGATTTCTGTCGCAGCGGCCTGACCCGTAGGTGGCGCGGCTCGTGTGGCCCGTGCCGGTGGCCCGGCCTGAGGGGGCGCGATGGTGGGGGGGGAGGCCCTACCCAACCGGCACACTTGGCCAGCGGGGGTGACAGCTAGGGGCGGCGCCCTGTGGGGCCCGCCCTAGAAATCAATGGGGGGGGGGGTTTACACCGCCCCGTCTTCAGCAATTGCCAACGCATGGCGCCGACCCGATAACCGTGGGACCCTTCGGGTCCCGCCTGTAGCGCGCCCGCCAACGGCCAGTTGGGCAGGGTCTCCGCGCTCCCCCATGGGATGGACCTCGGGCTGGGCCACCGCGCCCCCTTGGGTCGAGCCGCCGTGCTAGGCCGGGCCGCCTCACTGGGCCGGGCCGCCGCTGCTGGGCCGGGTCGCCGTTGCTGGGCCGGGCCGAGTCAGACCCACGGAACAGGTCAGGTCGACCCAAACCGGGTCGGGTTGGCCCAGACCGGGTCGGGTCGGGTCGGTCCGCCTGGGCCTAACCGGACCCGGACCCAATTCTGACCCATTTCACCTTTTTGCCCACATCTTGGGCTACGGGTGTCCGATTGACAAACCGTCTACAGCGACAGAAATCTTAGAATGAGAAGGTTCTTTTGGAATACCCCAATCGATGTTTGGACGCAGTTGGAATATGTCCGGGTTGGATTGAACCTAAATTCAACCGGGCCCTCAGAGCGGAAATGCCAATAACTCACAGACTGGGCGTCCTATTGACGCACCGTCTGTCACATTGGGTTTCTTATGATGAGATAGAACTATGGGATACATCAACTCAATAATTAGTGGTAGTTGATGTATCGACACTTTTCTTGAGAAGCAGATCCTCCCGGAATTGAGTGTGCTGTGTGCGGGAACCCTATGACTGGCTGTGACTGGGATGATAAGATCCTACGTGGACTTAATACTCTACTAGGATCCTCCATGGGTTCGACAGTGATGATACTGGAACAGGATCCTCCATGGGTTTGATAGTGACAATGCTGGACCGGGATCCTCCGTGGGTTTGACAACGATGACTTCTGTACCGGGATCCTCCGTGGGTTCAACAACGCCGATACTGTTCCAGGATCCTACATGGGTTCGACAGAGGATATGATTTAGTGGATACATCTAGTCATATCTACCCCTCTACTTGAGTTAAATACCTGTGTGATATAAGTCTTGACTATGTTATTTTATCATCAGGATGATTGACTTTCTTCCTTTGTGGAACATAATGTTCTTGAGCTCAAGAGTTGGAGTCGGCTGTGATTGGTAACTTAGGTATATGTATGGGAATATACCTAAGTAGGGATAGTTTATTCTCTATGTTTGTATCTTACTATTGTGGTTTATCCTTGGTGGATTCTGGGAGACCTTTGAGGGTCTTGGGGTCTCTACTGAGTATCGTTATACTCACTCCTGCACGGGCTTCGCCCGTACCTTGTTGTGTTCTATGCAGACAACGGTCAGTAGTGATCGAGGATGAGGGAGACGGACGGGAGGATTCTCGGAGCTGGATTAGATGGGACATACCTCAGGGACGAGTTGTTAGAGATATGTACCTACCCTTCAGGTAGGATTCCCCAGCGGACGATCCAGTAACTATTTTCCTCCTTTTACTTGTACTTGTACTTCAGTTGGGTTTGTATTCCGTCCCTTTTACTTCCAACACTCTTCCTATACCAGTATTTGTCTTACTAATGCTTGTGTTTCAGACTGTGTGTGTTACATGTTTAAAGGAAACGCTTTCCCTTTTTAGGGTTACACCTTTTTGGTTCTTGTCACCAGCCCCTGGCCTATAGAAGGCGGGCTTGGGGTAGTCACGGCACAGGCCCCACAGACAGGTTGTGACAAATTGGCATCAAAGGAGTCAGTTCTACCGTATAACTTAGAATCTGATTATTTTAATGGAAATAGTGTTAAGTGTTTTGGGTATGGTTATCAGTTTAGGGAAACCGGTGTTGGTGCGGCAGCCGACGTATCCATACACTAGGACTCTGACTTTTGATTTCCGACTCAGTGCACGAAAACACTGATTGCATGTGTGTTTCCTTTGAAAAGTTTTCTTTGTGATTACTTGTTGTCAGCTCACCAGGTTTATTGTTTTGACCGTGGTGCACCTGTTTCTTTTTTAGGATGGCCCCACATAGGCAGCCATCCAGGGTTCCGGGAAGTGTACGAGATGGTAGCCCACCGAGCGACGAGGCCTCGGTGCAGGGCCCCATCATAGTGGAGGCACCAGCAGTACCACTACCCGCTGGGCCACCGATACCACCAGCTTCATTAGTAGAGAGTGCACACCATCTGAGTGCATTGCACGAGTTCCAACACCAAAGGCTGCCCAGGTTCAGGGGAGAGACGGACCCACAGGCAGCTGAAGATTGGCTGGAAGCTGTTGTGAGAGTTTTTAGATTGGCAGGGACACCATCCGACCTTATGGTGATCCTTTCCATGAGTCTCCTACAGGAAGCGGTAGAAAGATGGTGGAGCATGATGATCTAGGTGCATGATGAGGCATCACTCATCTAGGAAGACTTGGAGATCCTATTTCGGTTAGAGTTTGTTCTATCCACCCTTCGTGCGGTGCAGATTCCGGAGCTGCTTCATCTGAAGCATGGCAGCATGATGGTGTCACAATACTCAGTGAGGTTCACCGACCTCTCACACTACTCCACAGATATAGTGCGGGACCCATTCTTCAGGGCCTAAACCTTCGAGCAGGGACTCATGCGTGAGATCCGAGATTCAATGATCTCCCTCAGCATCCCGACGCAGGTGGGGGTGCTGGATCGAGCCCTTCTTGTGGAGAGTTTTCTTACTGAGCAGTCACCAGCAGTGAGACCCACCACTAGGTGACACGTAGCAGAGTCTTATACAGCCGGTAGTAGACAGATGTCACAGAGGTCCAAGCGGACCAGGACATCAGGTGGGAGACCCCAGGATACAGGTTTGGTTGTGCGGGGCACATGAGAAAGATCTAGCCATACGAGGAGCAGGCAGTGCTATGCATGCGGTGAGCAGGGTCACTTGGCTCATGACTGCCCGACCTGCCATATAGATGAGCAGTAGACAGTAGAGGGACCTTCCAAGCATAGGCAGAGGTTCGACCGTGGTGGTCCGCCGAGAGTAGGCTGACGTGGCATAGGAGCTGGCCGAGCAGTAGGTGGTGGACGGCGTTTCGAGGTCCTACCACCACCACCACCAGGAGGTCCACCCCGACTATAGGGAGCTGGTGGATAGTGGATGGCTCAGCTCCAGGAAGTCGAGGCCTATGACCACGACGCACCTTAGATGATTCGAGGTACTATCTGTGTCTACTCCACCCTTGATACAGTACTTATAGACATAGGTGCAAGTCATTATTTTGTTTCTACTGCCCTCATGCAGAGCTCAAAGATTCCGGTGGAGCCGTTAGCTCGATCCTTATGGCTAGAGACTCCTACGAGAGAGGATTCAATGATTACACACTAGTACCAGAAGTGTGAGATCACTCTAGGAGGTGAGAGCTTCGGCTGAGATCTTCTAGTAGCAGTGTCGAGGCCTTACGACGTCATCTTGGGTATGGACTAGTTATCCACAGTTCATGCTCAGATTGAATGCATTAGGTGGAAGGTGCTGTGTGTTCATGAGGATGGGATGAGGTTTACCTTCACTGACGATAAGGGAGCCTTTGCAGTACAGGATGGACTTACCTAGAGGAGGGGGCATCTGATCACACATCAGTTGGCTAGCCTCATTCTCAGAGCAGTTGATGTGCGGAGTCCGAGTTTTCCTATTTTGGTGGATCAGTATGCGAATATCTTCTCTGATGACATTCTAGGACTACCTTCTCACAGAGAGGTAGAATTTTACATTGAATTGTACCCTGGTACAACACCGATATCCACACTAGTATATCAGATGGCTCCCACGGAGCATTGTGAGCTGCGGGTATAGCTGGAGGACTTGTAGGGGAAGGGATTCATCCGACCCAGTGTTTCACCCTGAGAATCCCCAATTTTTTCACCAAGAAGGCAGATGGGAGCTTTGGATTGTGTGTTGATTATCGGCACTTGAACCAGGTGACCGTGAAGAACAAGTACCCACTCCTGAGGATTAATGACCTCTTTGATTAGCTGAAGGGAGAGCGTTGATTCTCGAAGATAAATCTTCGATTGGGCTATCACCATCTCAGAGTATGGGATGAGGATGTAAAGAAGACAACCTTCAGATGCCGGTATGGCCACTACGAGTTCTTGGTTATGCTATTCGGTGTAACCAACACACCAGCTGTGTTCATGGGACTCATGAACAGGATCTTCAATCCATACCTTGATCGCTTTGTGGTAGTCTTCATTAATGACATCCTGATCTAATCAGCTACCGAGGAGGAGCACGTCTACCATTTACTGGTAGTACTGGACACACTCCGAGAGAACCAGATTTGTGGTAAGCCCTCGAAGTGTCAGTTCTGGATCCGAGAGGTAAACTTTCTGGGATATGTCATCTCATAGGTTGGAGTTGCAGTGGATCCAGTGAAGATTGAGTAAATACTTGCTTGGGATCCACCCAGGAGTGTGACGGAGGTATGGAGTTTTCTGGGTCTGGCTGGGTACTATCAAAGATTTGTTCCAGACTTCTCTAGAGTTGCATCACCACTTTCAGCATTGACGAAGAAGGGGAAACCCTTCGTGTGGTCAGAGAGATGCCAACGGAGTTTCCAAGAGTTGAGGCAGATCCTGACTAGTGTGATCATCTTGAGGCTACCAGAGGTGGGAGTTGGGTACGTTGTCTATTGCGATGCATCGGGAACTGGGCTCGGATGCGTCTTGATGCAGGAGCGAGCAGTAATAGATTATGGTTCTTGTCAGCTGAGAAAACATGATCAGAACTACGCCACTCATGACCTGGAGTTAGCAGCAGTGGTCTTCACCTTGAAGATGTGGTAGCAATATCTGATGGGTGAGAGTTTTACAGTCTACTCTGACCACTAGAGTCTCAGGTACATCTTCTCATAGATGGACCTGAACCTGAGACAACGGTTTTGGCTTGAGTTTCTCCAGGACTACGACTTCGAGATAGTCTATACTCCTAGGAAGGGGACCGTTGTAGCAGATTCTCTCAGCAGGAGATCATGCGTTCAACTGCTAGGAGAGGTGACAAAGCATCTAGCCACGTTGCAAATATCCTTTGTGGATCGATATGGAGCCTCCTTTCTGCAATCTCTTATAGTCACACCTCCACTTTTTCAGAGAGTCAGGGAGGTGCAACATGGGGATATTTACTGCGAGGCTCGAAGTGCACAGATATCTACATGGCAAGCATCTGATGGATTTTCTGTAGGTGGGGAGCACGTCCTTCTCTTCAGGGGACAAACCATGGTACCAGTGTCGCTTCAGGAGGAAGTGTTGAGGGAGTTTCACATATTTCCTCTATCAGTACATCCAGTTGTGGCAAAGATGTACCAGGACCTCCGATGACAACACTGGTGGCCAGATATGAAGAAGGTAGTAGGAGAGTTTGTCTCACGATGCCTCACTTATCAGCAAGTGAAAGCAGAGCAATAGGTTACACCAGGTTTAGTTCATCCCTTAGAGGTCCTAGAGTGGAAGTGGGATGGGATATCCATGGATTTCATGATAGGACTTCCACGTACATCCAGAGGTCATGACTCTATCTGGGTGATTGTCGAATGACTCACCAAGTCAGACCACTTCCTAACGATCAGAGAGCAGGGTTCAATAGAGATCTTGGGATGCCTCTATGCATAGAAGATTGTACGGATTCATGGTGTGCCATCGATGATCGTCTCTGATCGAGATGCTCGTTTCACTTCTCAGCTATGGAAGGGGTTGCAGGAGGCTTTCACGATGAAGCTTTGCTTGAGCACCGCCTTCCATCCTCAGACAGATGGCCAGACTAAGAGGACCATTCAGACTCTCGAGGACATGCTCCGTGAATGCTTCCTCGAATTTAGTCACATCTAGGAGGATCACTTACCTTTGGTAGAGTTTGCGTACAACAACAGCTACCACACAACCATTGGGATGACACCTTTTGAGGCATTATATTACCAACCTTGCAGATCAACTTTGTGCTAGACTGACCCAGGGGAATCAGCACTCAGGGGACCAGAGATGGTGTAGGCTATGACAGAGAAGGTGCAGGTCATCCAGGAGTGGATGAAGACTACACAGAGTAGGCATAAGTCATATGCTGATAGGAGACAGATCCATCTGGAGTTCGAGGATGGTGACCACATATTCCTACGGGTATCACCTCGACGGGGTTTACAGAGATTTGGCCAGGGCGACAAGTTATCTCCGAGTTTCATCAGACCCTTCCAGGTCCTCAGAAGAGTAGGTGAGGTGGCTTCCCTCCTGGATCTTCCACCTCAGCTGCACTGGGTGCATGACGTTTTCCATGTTTCACAGCTGAGGAGATACGTGCATGACCCAAATCACATCATAGACTGGGGATATCTCGACATCGACGATGGGGACGATTTTTCGGAGGTTCTAGTGGATATTGACGATCAATAGGAGAGAGTCGTTCATGGGCAGTCGATACCTCTTGTGCATGTTCGGTGGCAGTACAGGAACCTCTAGGAGAGAACATGGGAGAGGGAGGCTCAGATTCATGACCAGTACCCCCACTTGTTTCCCTAGTTTTTGAGTTTTGGCTTTTGGGGATGCAAAGACCTGAGGTGGGGAGAATGTAAAGACCCAAAAAATACCATGTATGTTTTTTGAATTATATGGAATTGTTCTGAGTCCGCAGTTTTTGATGGCCCGTGATTCCGAGGCCCGGAGTTCTCAGAATGTTTTTGCTGAAGTTTCTAAGTGTGTTTAGTGTGTTTTTGAGTGGGTTTTGGTAACTTCTGAACCGGTGCTCGAAATAGAATTCTGAGGGCACCGTTGAACTCGTAGTGCCGATGATTTCTTAGTGAGACCTTCAACTTAGCTACATTCGGGCTAGAGAGTTGCTTGAATTTTAACCAGCGCGATTGTTTTTTTTATAAAAAAAATAGAAGAAGTAAAATAAAAATAAAATAAATGACAAGTATTTTATTTTTTATTCAAATTTATTTGAATTAATGTGGGGTCTGCAACCCTACATTAATTCAAGTAACTCCTCCCTTAATTAATTAAGGGAGGAGCCTTCTTAGTTGGAGAGGAGATTCCGCTGGAGAAAGTTCTCCTTACTTCTCCTTTCTCCACCACCTTTCACCTTCTTCTTCCACCTTGATGGAGAAGTGAGAGGCACCACCTTTAGAGGGAAAAACTTCCACCACCGATGACGTACGATCTTCTTTCGCATCAAAGGAGGAGAAGCTGTACGGGTAAAATGCCGCCAACGATGATGCCATCTTCCATCGTCAACAAATGACAAACGAGGTAGGGGTCGTTTTTATTGATTTAGATATTCATTCTTTGTCGTTCTTGATCTTTGATAATAGCCGTTTTCTATCACCCTAACATGGAGGGTGCGGGCCGAACAAACACAGCTCGACAACCCTCCGTTGGTTCTCATTCAATGATAGCGGTGGCGGCGCAACGACGCCACTGGAGGAACGGGCCGCGGCCAACGGGCCACGATGGTACACGCGGTGACCAGAAACGAACCATACATGGAAGAAGCCAGCGGCACAAGGGCTACTAGAGGGGCGTGGCACCGTCGTGCTGCGCAGAGAACTGGGCTGCAGCCAGGTGGGCTGCGTCGGTGCTGGAGGGGTGCGGTTTCGTCGCACTGCGCCAGAGGAAGGAGCCGCAGCCACACAGGCCACGACGGTCAGACAGGTTGGGCGCGGTGCCGTCGCGCCATGCTGGAGAAGAACCGTGGCCATAGGCCGTGGAAGACGGAGGAGGGCAGCCAGTGGGCGCGCTACAGGTAGGACCCGAAGGGTCCTGTGGTTACCGGGCCGACACCACGCACCGACCGTTGCTGAAGACGGGGGGGGGGGGGGGGTGTAACCCCCAATTTATTTCTAGGGCGGGCCCCATAGGGCGCTTCCCCTAGCTGGCACCCCTCGCTGGCCAAGTGGGTCGACTGGACAGAGCCTCCCCCCCCGCGGGCTAGGCCATCGCGCCCGCTCGGGCCGAGCCACGAGGGACACGCCACCTGCAGGCCATGCCTCTATGTAGGCCGGGCCGCCGTGCGGGGCCGGGCCGCCGCGCTGGGCCGGGCCGCCGCGCTGGGCCGGGCCACCGCGCTGGGTCGGGCCTCCGCGCTGGGCCGGGCCGCCGCCGCGAGGTCGGGCCGGTCTCGGCGGGCCGAGTCAAACCAATAGACCGGGTCGAGTTGGGTCGGTCCGGCTGGGCCGGACCGGACCCAGACCCAGTTCTGACCCATTTCACTTTTTTTCCCATATCTTGGGCTATGGGTGTCCGATTGATGAACTGTCTACGGAAACGGAAATCTTGGAACGAGATGGTTCTTTCGGAATACCAAACTTGAGGTTTGGACATAGTTGGGGTACAACCAGGTTGGATTGAACCTAAATCCAACCGGGCCCTTAGATCCGAAATGCCAGTAACTCACAGAGCGAGCGTCCTATTGACACGCCGTTTGTTGTGTTGGGTTACTTATGATGAGACAGAGATACGAGATACATAAACTTGAGACTTCATGGTAGTTGATGTATTGACACTTGGCTTGAGAAGCAGACCCTCTTGGAATCGAGCGTGTTGTGTGCGGGAACCCTATGGCTGGCTGCAACTGAGATGATAAGATCCTACATGGACTTACTACTGTAACAGGATCCTCTGTGGGTTCGACAATGACAATAATAGACCGGGATCCTATATGGGTTCGACAAAGACGATACTAGACCAGGATCCCTTGTGGGTTCGATAAAGATGAATTCTATACCGGGATCCTCCGTGGGTTCGACAGCGCTGATACTGTTCTAGGATCCTATATGGGTTCGAAAGAGGAGATGATTCAGTGGCTACATCTAATCATATCTACCCCTCTACTTGAGTTAAATACCTATATGAGCTGAGTATTGACTATGTGATGTTATCATCAAGATGACTGACCTTCCTCCTCTGTGGAACAGAATGTACTTGAGCTCAAGAGTTGGACCCGTTGTGATTGGTAACTTAGGTATATGTATGGGCATATACCTAAGTAGGGATGGTTGATTATCTCTATTTGTATCTTGATATTTTGGTTTATCCTTGGTGGATTCTGGGAGACCTTTGGGGGTCTCGGGGTCTCTACTGAGTATCATTATACTCACCCCTGCATGGGCTTCGCCCGCATCTTTTCGTGTTCTGTGCAGACAACGATCAGCAGTGATCAAGGCTGTGGGAGACGAACGAGAGGCTGCTCGGAGATGGACTAGACAGGATGTACCTTAGGGACGAGTTGTTCGAGATCTGTACCTATCCTTCAGGTAGGATTCCCCGGTGGATGATCCAGGAGCTGTTTTCCCCTTTTTACTTGTACTTGTACTTAAGTTGAATTTGTATTCTGGCCCTTTTACTTTCAGCACTCTTCATATACCAGTATTTGTTTTACTTTTGCTTGTGTTTTAGACTATGTGTGTTACTGGTTTAAAGACAATGCCTTCCCTTTTTAAGGTTACACCTTTTTGGTGCTAGTCGCTAGCCCTTGACCTATAGAAGGTGGGATTGGGGCAGTCACGACACGGTCCCCAATGATGGGTCGTGACATTTTTCTCTTATTAGAGACCCTCCCAGATGTGTCATATCCATGTGGGTTTTCATCCATTTTTATTTTTCTTTCTTCCTTTATTCCCTTGGGGGTGTAGTCCCTACTATTTTATCACTATCGTCATGTGTCTTCCTCTCATTTAGTTTTCTTCAGGAGGTTGTATTTCCTATGAATCATAATCTTATAACTGAACATTAAGAAGGGTAAAATTATTACTGGAATGTAATAGTTCAATGGTTGTGTCTTCAGTTTCTTCTCACCTGACATCCTTGGAATGTGAAACATGTATGAATTGGATATCCTATCCATCATTGAGGGGGGGGGGTAATTTTATTCAAGGTGTCATCTGAGATGGAATCATGCTCAGAGGGGGTCACCTTATCCTGTATGAAACCTTGTGTATTCCTCCTAGGGTCCACATCAAGTACTAGAGGTTTTTCAAAATTTCAAGATAGGATTATAATGGAGTGAACCTATTCAGTAGGGGGATCAACATGTATTCATTCTTGTGAATTATTTAAAGGATCCACATCTAGTATCAAGGGTCCACTACTTAAAAATGGTCTATGATATAAAATAATATTGATTTTATATATGGTTGTAGCTATATTATCTAGGTTTATTTATCCAATCTATGGTATCCTATGTAGGCTGACCTCCAACATGAATTCATCTAATTATTGGTTGTCTAGTTGAAGATGGATGGATTTGGAAACCTCTTAAATTTATATAATTCAAATTAATGTTTAATTGATGGTATCTAAATACATATCTAGATCTCCAGAGTGTGATGATTATTGTAAGGAAATTTAATGGATGGGTTCCAGTGTGAACTCCTTGGGGTTAAGGCCCCTCTACATGAAACCTATAAAGGAGGATTTAATGGACTGCAACCACATTTGTGCTAGGTACCAGAACCATATATTTACCTATTTAATTTATCAAAAACTATTTCCTTATGTCCCATATATTTATAGAAAGTTTATATTTTTTACATGTTATATTTAGAGACCACATGACCAAATAGGTTCAAATTCATGAAAAATTTATGTCTTCATTTATATTTAATTTACTAGTTGATGTTTTCATATCCCTATGTTAGAAAAACCCCTTCATCGAGTTTATTGGCCACATAAAATTCTACTAAAACACTGTAATACAAGCGAAGTATTTTTTATAATCTATCTATTCCATTCTGATCAGGATACCAATCATAAAAGTGGATTCCTATGGGATTTCATGATGCTAATACAACTAGTTCATCTTAAAAATTCATTTTTTGACCTTTGTGAGTGTATTCTTAACATTTCCATGGTCGAAGTTCATGTGCCCCTCATATATTATATGAATAATAGGCTTTAGTTTTGAAAAATCCAAATATCCATTACTTAATTTTAATATCATTATTAGGTAGAACTATGTTATAAAATCCTCTCCCCATTGCATCATCTTCCATTCCTAAAACTGCCATATATGCATGATCCATAAAAATATTTTATTGAACTTACAACATCATTCCCCTTTTGTAGTTATGACCCTCATTATAATGGAAGTTTTTTTATAAGTTGATTTATTCATTAATGGTTTATTGGTTGGATGAGAATGTATAATACACTTCTTCTATGTTAATAGAGTTAGGGTATTTCTAAATCACGATAAATTTATCACAGTGCCTCAATAGTATCCATATTAACCATATAAAATAAGGACAACTTCCATAATGGTTGGTGTAGTCCATTCTAAAAACACATCTATATTTTATGGAATAATATATATAACATTTATTTTGATTAAATCACGTTATATAGATAATTTAGGTAATTGAAATTCAAAATTCATAAAAATAGAGAAACATTTCATAGTTTTAGGATCATCATTATGTTCAAAATGTCATAAGTATGAATTCTTAATGTTTGTATCTTATATAGAAATATTTCATAGGTTTATATTCACTATTTACCAATAATGTATGGTATCCAAATCAAGGATCCACCTTCTAGAAGAACTGATACCCTCTAATATCATCAAATAGATTATTATAATTGGATAGTAGATACCTGATTTTGATTTTGGTATTTTTAAGTTCCAAATAATCAATGAAAAAATGTATTAATCTATCCTTATTTATGATAAAAAGGAACATTATAAACACTATTTAATAACATGGGAATATAAAATACATGTCTATATTATCCCAAATATTCTTCATCAAATCATACAATTCAACGAGATCCATTCTGTAAGAACTCTATGATATTTTCACAGAACCTGGAATGAGTTAAAAAAGAACTATAAATCTAATTATGAGGGAACATCGAGTTGTTCTTCAGTGAATACATAAATATAATCCAATAAAATTTTAATATATACAATGATATATTCTTATGAAAACATTTATTTTAAGAGAAGATCTTTATTCAGTATCAAGGCTCATATTGTAAAACTTTCTTCTAAATGGAGTTCATAATAATTCCTATATTGATATTTTATATTTTTATTATTTGGGATATAAAATAAAATTTATTTTTATAGATAATCGATAAGATATATAGAGAGGGAGATCTAAATCCATTCACAATATCACATCAAATTATACTGAGTGTAAAAGAAAAATATCTGGAGGATGTACCCACCCATAAAACAGATTAGAGAAGAGTTGTGTACATTAGATTCAATCATCACACCACCTAGAATTTCTACTAATTTTCAATATTCAATGATTTAATTAGAGAATAAAAATTCATAAATAAATATAATCATATGAAATGATTTTTATAATAATAATCAATTATGAAATTCCAATATCTAGAGTGAATAATAAGTAAACCATTAAAAAATTCATTATCATGGTCCACTTCAGTGGTTGTTATTTCATTTTATCTTCCTTGTTTCCATTGTATTTGAGTTTGTTGATGCATATTTTCATTATTTCACTTTGGATTGAGGAATTTAGTAGTGTAATTCCGAAACTCTTTCTATTTGAAGTATTATAGTCTAATAGGGCTGTTAGTTAGGATATTCTTAACCTTTCTTATATCGATTAACCTAATTCCTTATTTTAAAAAATCATTTTATTAATTTTAGAATATTAAATACTAGAATAATTTTATTTTTTATTCAATCAATTTATCTATTCCTCCCTCTAATATTTTTATCATGTCATTTGTTGAGTTTTATTTCACCCTTCTGATTAATCACGAGAATTCCCTTGAAACTCTACTTTTTCATATTACAATATCACTTTCAATAATGATATTATATAATTTCAATTTATACCTTAAGTGCACATTGGTAATTTTTATTTTAGCTACCAATGTGTATTATACCTATTTCATTTTAAATACATGGTTTTTAGAAAAAAAAATGATAAATCATGTTTTTTATCAATAATAAATTAATAGGTTTACCTTATGATCAACATGAAATTTTATTCATAAATAAAAATGGATCCACCATGATTTTTATTCACTAATAGTAATTCTCTATTTTTTGTGAGGAGTTCTTGAAAAATATATCATAAGGAAAATTTTAATAAACTCATCAATATCCCTAGTGTATACCCTTTTCCTTTTTTCTTTTATTCATACGTATCATCTACTAATTGTAACAATCACCCTCATAATGATAAGTGGATAAAAAACCTCCACATGTTTCAAGCACTGATGAATAGAAAATATCAATTCAATTTCCTTAATATATTTTTTAAAAATTTGCGGATCATGAGACAATCTAATGGAAGGTAGATTTTATTACATAAAAAACTCTAAATCATGTTACTCCTTTCATGGTTTGTTCGAGAATTCAACATGGTTTTTGTTATAGTTTATCACTTGATATAGTTGGGTGAACATTACTATATGTTTTTTTACTATACCACCCATTCATTTGGATTCTTTTTGGAAAAAAGAACATTATCCATAACAACTATTGTTAACTCCATTCATCCTTTATCTATCCATTTAATAAAAAAGTGGTTATCATGAGTAAAAAATAATAATATCTTGACATAGTTAAAATTAAGTACAATATAATTTTTAACAGTATATATTATTAATGTATTCCAATAAAAGTACATAATATTAGAATAATATACTTTTGGTTTAACCTATATATTTCTTTTAACTAGTGCTTATTTATGTCAGTTTCTCTTATTTTTATTAACCTAACCACCAAAAATAATTAAAATCCACTCTGATACCAACAGATATTATCCAAGATAAATATCCATATAGTTCTCATCATTTTCAATGTTTAAATATTACATCTCATAACTAATATCACATTCCCAAAACCAAAAGGTCTACTATATTTGGAGATAAGCTAAATAAACTTCTTATAATATAATATTTCACTAGTATTTACAAATATATATATATATATATAAGGATTCCTTCCACATATAATCCTTTAAATAATTCCAATGGAAATGTGAAAAATGAATGGGTGAAATCAAATTCTATATAAGGGAAATTTATCAATGAGTCATAATGGGTGAGATCATAAACATGTTAGAAAACTTGAATAATGGATAAATATATAATTAAAATCACCATTGAATAATAAACAATGAAATGAAATCATTTCATCATAAAGGGATGATCTTGGTATAATACAATATATATGATGGCCTAAAAACATGTGAATGTAATCACAATCCATGGAAACATAAAATTAGAATGTGGATTAACATGAAAATATAGCAATGACATATGAATAAGAAATCAAAACCTTATTAAACTATAATATCATAATAACCATGAATATATATATATATATATGATTATAGCTAACCAAAATTATATAAGGCTAACAAGCTCTAAATATAGATAACCACAATCAACTCCCAAAATAATATCACTATATCATGAAATATATCCTTTTCCCAATGCATTGGATTGTAAAAGAGAACCACCTATCTCATACTATTAAACCATAAATATTTCCCCCCTTGAAAATAATCATATAACATATCATGAAACCCCATGTAAAGATAAAGAGTTTTATAAAATTTCCAAACGGTATCCCATATCACGATATCAAGTGTAGGTTGTTTGATAAAAAATTAAATATCAAAAAATAAGTAAATAATAAACACTGATAGAGAGTGACCATTAACATTAATCAATGATAGATATTAATTTTGGATATAGAATGTAATATGTATTCTGATTCAATTAAATTTAGGAACATTTTGTAATCATTGTAAAAAAGTTGAAATTACATATCACTTATGAGAGGTAAAATTTGAGAAAGTTAAAGGAATAATTTGTGATAATGCCTTTAAAATTATCATATTATGTAAATCAGAAAGAAATTAAAGTTCATCTAAATAAATGTGTTGTAGAAGATAAAAATATATGATCTTGAAATGAAATTCATTTTTATTATTTTTAGGGTGATGTAATGAAAAAAATACATCGAAGAAAGAGTTAAAAAATTTTCCTTCCATTAAAATATAAATAGAGATATGAAAATTATAAAATATTATATATACATATATTTAAATATAATAAAATAAACATTAATGGTATGTATAAAATGAACATGGAGGAGAAATAAATACTGTAATGTTTGGGAATTAAACTTATGAAATATAAATATATTATAGATAGGGGTCTATAAAAAGATAATTCTTAGGTGAAAATTTAATTTATTCAAAGATAAAGTGAAATAAAAATAATTTTTTTTCAATTAAATTAAAAAAATTAATGATCATAGTCATAGATGAATTTTATGATACAATAAAAAGAAAATTGAGTCTATAAAACACTTACATTGGATTCCCACATTATTAGATGTGATATCATATTCCATATAACAATCCTAGAATAATTAACCATATATTTTAAAAACATATTGATTTTTTTTTATTTTTAATTATTTTTTATATCTATTTACTTTATATTTATATCTAGTTTTAGTTAATACTAAGAATTGATGTTAGTAGATTCATCAATCCCTTATCTATTTCAGTATAATGAATTTAGTTACAATTCAAAGTTCTTGAGACCATCATCTCCAAAATATTCAATATACTAAAATATATGTTTTAAATTTATTTATAAATTTATATTTAGATTATATGGGAGTTTTGGGTATGATTATAAAATATGAAATCCAAAAACATTTTCCCGTAATTATTAATGAATAAAAGGTGGTATATTAATAATGAGTTAAATCACAATATGTACATAATGGAACCAAAAAAACAATTTATGGATTAATATAATAAAATAATAGTAATATTATTTTCATAATAATAAATGATATAAATTTATAACATCATTCATGTAGGTGGTTAAACCGACCCAAACCAAAAATATGCTATAATCAATGGATGAGAATGATTATGAAGTGATTTCATTGTAATATAATTACTCCATAATTTTAATGAAATTATTTATGTGTAAATGGAGAAGGGTTTTATAGAGATTAAAAATGGAAAATAATGGTATGAATTTCTATATAAATAAAAATAATATTATCTCCTCTTAGAATCCTTCTTTATTTTTTACAGAATTAGGGGAATATCTAAAAATCAAAAGCGACTCACCATGGTTGATAATGAATAAAAATAAAATATTATAGAGGATTGAGTATAATTCATCTTATTTATGTTTCTTTAAATGGTTTGGGATGATATCATTTTTAAGCGAGAGGAGTGGAATTTATGTCATATAAATGATTTAATATAAAAAGTGAATTCATTATTAGTTCAAGATGATTTAAATTTAAAAAAAATGATGATAAGATATGGGGGAGAATAAAAATACTAAAAACACTCAATTAAAAAAAATATCTTATTTTAGATCATTTTCCCTTTATTTAACAGTTTTACCAAATTTTTAATCTTTACTATGGGGACTATTTTATACCATTGAAATTTATTTTTATGAATAAAAACATAAATAAATAAATTAAATATTTTAAAAATTATAATTTTATATTTTAAAAACATTTAATTATATTCAATTTATAAAAGTGAATGAAATTCATTCTAAAATAAAAAATATATAATGAAAAAACTATTTTTAGAAAATAAAATTTCAAGAATAAAAATGTATTTAATCCAAAATATGTATCTTTATGAATCAAATGAAATTTATTAGGTTATGATAAAAAATATTATTGTATTATTTTAAAAATTATAAAATCAAATGGAATATTATGTATAATTAATTAAATAAAAAAATCCAAAATATTTTTTTAATAAAATAAAATATATATTAGGTTCTAAAAATTGAAATCAAATGTTTCTGAATTTTAAAAAATATTTTTATTAATTTTTTTAAATTTTAAATATATATTTAAATGAGACATTTATTTGATAAATATTTAATTCATGATTAAATCATGACATTTTAATAAAATCTATAGTATTTATTAAAACTCTATTTTTAACATTAAAGGAAAAAAACTTTTTTTTTAAAATACCAATAATTCACCATAAGCTAATTTTCACATGCTAGATGAAAAATGTAAGTAATTTAATCAAATTAAGAAATTAAAAAGTTTCTGGAAGGAAGGATAAAAATATATTAATCTTCATAATATAATGAAGGAGAAAAAATATCTTTAACTTTAAATGGAAACCTCATCAAGATCTAAAGGAGAAAAATATCCTAAAATCTAAGAAAAGAGTTTATTCTATCCAAAAAGAGTAGGTTGAATGATTTTTATTCTAAAAAATTGAAAGAATTATTTAAATTAATATTGATCAAGTTTCTGAATAATGTTTTCCTCAATTATTATCCTATTTACTTCCCCTTCCATCAGATATTCGGGAACAATATCCATAAAAGTTTATCTTTAAGGAATTTACCAAAAATATAATTAACACTGGGAACTTAATGTTGGGTAAACCCATGATAATGTTGACCTATGTCTCTACTGAAAAATTTACATGGGGGAGTTGAACAAAGTCTCAAAAAAACACATATTGAAATTTAGTTATTTTTTGAACATGAAATTGATCAAACCAAGAAACAAGTCACAATACCACATCCCTTTGATATTCCATTAAAAGTATCATCTATTTTATATTCTTTCAACATTTGGTATAACTACTCTCAATATAATAATGGAAATGAAAATGATCTTTCACATGTACCCAAACCAGCCCAGAATCTCATAAATTTATTACCCTCATCACACAATGGATAAGAACCACCATAATAATTGAACATTAATCTAATGAATACTCTCAATGGGTCTAATTTAATATTATCCATGTAACATAACACTTTTCTAATTATGATGACTCATATGTACCATAATTCTAAAAATATTATCAGAGTAGGGCATATAGGCAAGAGAAGATTAACTTAGGGTAAATCCTGAAAGACTAATCACATTTATACTGCTGATATAAATATAGTTTAGATTTTAAGAGAGAATATTAATTTATATATATAGGAATAACAGTTTTATCCTAAAGTCTCTTAGGACCATACCTATCCAATTATACTTGTAAATTGATTAATAGAAAAAATTTCATCCAGTCAACCCCATAATGTAATTAAGTTAGTTCATCCCAACCTATTAATAGAAAATACAACCTTTATCATTTTCAAGGGAATGATTCATAAAAAATGGTATCTGAGACACCCATGATTTAATTCTAGAAACTAAAAAAGTGTATGAAACATAAATAATTTAACTCAAAGTATTAAATTTTGAGTCATCTCTCTACCATCCAAACTAGACTACCAATTATGGATTCCCCTTTCCATATATAAAAACTCAAGGATTCCATTTTTGAGGATCTTTCATTTCCTCATATGTTCTAGGGTGAATTCATTGTATCAAAGATATATTAAACATGTATGGGTCCCATTGAGTATCATTTAATCATTTTTTCACCTAACAACACCAGGAAACTACCATACAAGGGAATATCATGCCATTTTATATATTTAGTAAGATTAATGATATCAATATTCATTGAGACCTAGTGTATTATAGTTTAGTAATAAGCCACATATTTATCAAAATACATCAATATATTGTTTATAAATATGTTGAAAGTATCCCCATAACTTAATAATTTACTGGTATAAAAATAATTATTAATCTCAAATATAAAAAACTAATTTAAGTACCAAATTGGGATATCTCATTTAAAATACTGAGTTCATTTTGGTTCACTATGGTAAGGATTTATACTTTATTCTAAAAATTCAATAGCTCCAACCATACATAGAAGTACCCTCATTATATTACTAAAGCATTAATTACTCTAATGATGGAAAATTTGTAGTACTATATAGAAATATCTCCCCTTTTGTGTCTTGTGAGTCATATTACATAGCCACTAAGTTATATTAGAGGGATGGGAAAAAACAATTGGTAAATGAATCTTTATATATTTCTACCCTGAATATATTAGAAATATCCCCATCCAATCCATGGAGTTAACTCGATAATGATTTTCTTTTCTATCAATAAAATTAAGAAAAAAACTCTATATCAGGGAGACACCATGTTATATTAACCAAAAATATGATCCATAGATCTCATTAATATCCTATAATGGTTAAAGAATAATCAATTTGAACACAAAAATTTCTCAAATGAAATCTAAATGATTGTAGAAAAAACACTATATTTCATGAATTTTCTATTGGGATGGTGCCTCCTGGCTTGCTCTGGTGTGCTTCGATCTGGTGGTGGTGCTTTGGCGAAGGTAGGGTTGTCTTTCACTTGTCAAATTACATGATTATAGTGATGTATCTATTTGATTCTGGATGAATACAGTTTGGAGAGAATCATTTTTTGGCTCACTTTTTAAACCTCTATGATGATTCAGTTTTACTGGTGTGGTGCGACGGTTCTGACGATGATGGTGTCAATGTTGATGAGTTGCGGTGATGATGAAGATGGCGTCGTGTGGCCATGATTTGGGTAAGGTGCAGGGCTGGAGGAGTGCTTCTGGATTTTGATTTTTGAAATTTGAATGTGGAATTCTAGGTGGGTTGTTTTGAAGGTTGAATGTCGATTTTTGGGATGTTTTTTTTGAATCTGGAATTTTGTAAGGTTCCCACTTGCCCATAAAGTGGATATTTGGAAAATTAAAAAAAAAGGATTTGTCGGTGAGAGTTTAATGAATGAATGATTTAGTAAGTCAATATATGTGACATAAATATGAAAGTTATAAATATTCTCATTGAAAATATGGTTATTGAATATATAATATTTGGGAATATATCCAATATGTATACTATTTTCATGCATTTTTAATTTAAAAATTTAAAATAATATAACTCACAATGAAATAAAAATATGGTATGAAAATATTATAACTATATATATTTATGTGTTACATATAAATATCATTATTATTATTACAAAAATAATATATGATTTAAATATAATATTCAAGTAAATATTTTAATATAAATGGATTAGTAAAATTAAAATTTAGAAAATAAATAATTTTTTATGGTATTTGTTAATGCACAATTACTATATATGTAATTTTTTTTATTTTAAAAAATATTCTCTTCAGTATTATATATTTTAACCAAATAGAATATATCTATCATATTTAAAATATTATTAATGAATTAAAATATTAAAATAATTTTAATTTTAAATAGATAAGAAATAATAATCGGAATCCTTAATTTTTAAAAATATAATATTTCAAATAAAATCATTTTTTCTTTATATTTTATTTTTAATTTTAAAAAATTAGACCATTAATTTTAGAATTTGAATTAGGAATATATAACTAAATTTTTAGAATCATAATTTCAAAATTATCTTCGAATAATTTTTTTTAGAATTTTTTAAATAATTTTTTTAAGTAGAATCATGAAAAGACCAATTTTTATAATATAGTAACATTGATGAAATTTTTATACAAGAATTCTATGAATGTTTTTGAAATAATTTTTACTAACCTAGACCCCATCAGCTTGGAGATGGTCCCGTACTACCTTACATTGGCATACGATACAAGGAATCGCATCCCAAAGGACAAAATAGTTAAACAACCTCAATAAACTAGATACATAATTGATTTTTTTCATTACATTTGAAAACACAAATCACAAAATATTTTTTTTCTTTTTAGAATAAGTTTATTAAATCATGAATATCCCTACATATTAGGTACAAAAAAATTCATAGAATCCTAGTGAATGGGAAAAAATTAGTGTGAGATCAAATGATTTGTAAGGGTTAAGTATAGTTAAAGAAATAATTCTCTAATGAGCATAATCATCATATAAAAGTGAATAATTCAATGCACATGCCATTAAAATTACTTTAATATCATGATAAGATAAGGCATAATCAACGCGGAAAGGTAAATAATTTAAAATCATGCCTTTTAATCAATGAATGATAATAAAATGCATCTATAGATAATATCCTGGGGAAAAAATCATAGATAATAATGACTAAATTCTGAATGAACGAATCTCTTAAATATTGGTCACCATGTTTCCAAGGTACATGGTACCTTTACTATTATGACCTTTTATATGACAATTTAAAAAATACTGGGTAAAACCCAACTTAACTAAGGCTATCCAGTTAATTTTTCCCAGGACACTACCAATGCATCGAGGGGATATTTATAAACTAGCCCCACCCATGAAATACATGTACAAATAATTCCTTATATATTGAATAATATATTTAATTCATAAATAATTTTCCTTATCAAATATCTATATCGAGTAATAGATATGGATTTATCAATATTTTGCTAGTTAATAAAAAAACATTCAAAGTAAACACCATATGTAAAAATGGTATAAAATTTAGAAAATAAAAATTTCTATGATAAATAATATATATATTTATGGGAAATTTAATGTCCAATGGAAATTGAATAATTCAAGGGAATGTTAATGACTACAATATTGAATCAATGAAGTGAAAGATAATATACTCCTTGGTTAAAATGATCATAAACCATTTATATGAAGAATAAAGATCGTATTAATACAACATATACCCAATAGAGTAAGAATAAATGTATGGTGGCATTGATGAATATAAATAACATAAAAATATATTTTAGAATATTATAGAAGAAAATATCATCCTCATTTCCAATTTTTTTTAAAAATCAATTTCTTGGAAAATAAATTTTAAAAATAGAAATTCCATAATAAATTTTGGGAATTTTTTTTCATTTAAAATAACCTTTGAATCCTATAAAATAATCTTGATAACAGTTTATTGGAAATGACAGCTGTAAATTCTGTTTCTGTTATACATGTTAAAATAATGTTTACTTTCAATTTTTCAGTAAAACCAAAACATGTATTATTCTGAAAATGATATAAATATTAATTAGATTTTAAAGAGTTAAAATGGGTGAAAATGACTGTAATAAATAATTTTTAAATGGCTAAAAAATTTGAATACATTTTTTTTAAAACATGGTTTTGGAAGAAAACATCTTTCTAGTTGAAGAGTTAAATTAAATGACATTTTCCTTAAAGAATTTTATAAAATATTTTATGTCATAAATATTGTAAAAATATTACTAATACATAAAAATATCATGATTTACAAGAGGATAATAACATTAAAGGGTTTATTAAATAGTGATAAAATAATTCCCCTTAATTAATATTCAATAATAAACAATCTTAGTTAAAATGAAATAGGGAAATAGACCATTAAAATGATAAAAAAATCAAAGTGATAATTCATAAATGAATCAATTATGTGAATAAACATTAAATCAAAATAAATCATGTGTAAATATAATAATAGATATTCAAAAGTATGTATACACATAATACCAAAATATCAAATTAAGAAGTAATATAAACCAATGAAATGAAATTGAGTTATGAAAGAATTTAACACTTTATAGCTTTTAATTAAAATCAACCAATATTAAATAACTAAAATTTAAACTTCAAAAACTATGATGAATAAATTATTCATGATAATAAATTTTAATAGGGATGTATATACACCATATAAGTGAAATCATGTTTATATCATTACAATATGCTATAATGAATGAAATTGAGGCGAAATCTATTACCTTATGCTACATTTTGGTTGAACGTGTTTTAAAATATGGTATAGTGGTTTTAAAAATGTTATTATAATATAAAATAACCTTATTAATATTTATTATATCATATATTATCCTTTTATAATAAATTATGACTCATTATTTAATAGTCATTCATTGTTATCATTATTTCAAGTGTTAATTTTTTTTTGTTTTCCCTTGCGTGTTTTGTTATGAAATTTATAGTTCATACACATATTATATAGTTAAATAATATTATGAATAATAATAATGATATAATTATCATATTTTTACATCAATTTTACTTTTTTAAAACCAATCATGAATTATGGTTATGAAAAATTAAATACGTTATGATCATGGAGACGGTAGGTTGTACGCACACATGAGTAACATTTTCCATTTTTCAATGATCATTATGGAAAGATGGTAATTAATATATTACCATTAAAAAGTTGTAATGATATCATATATAATATTTTATATACTTATATAGGTCATCCATGTGTGTGGTGATGAGAAGAGTGTCACATCGCTTCGTGAAGGTGGAAGTCCACACATACACGAACGACGTTGTAATCATAATGTGAGTGAAATGGAAAGAAATAAAATGATATATATTATATTTATAGAATTATAAATATTTCATTAATATCACAATTATTTAATTTATATCACATATAATCATTCACTTTATCTTTATCACTTTCAATGTGAAGCATTAGTGAAATATGAATCACATCGCTTCGCGAGGTGATAGTCCGCCGTACACACGAGTGGTGTTATCGGGTCTCCTACAAAATAAAAGGTGAAAATATATAAATTATATAGTGACTAAATAGGTTTAAATATTTTATAAATATAATATATATAATTTATATTCATCATCATTCCCAACCTTGTGACTTGGAAATGGAAAATAAACGACTTCGGTTCATGATGTAATGGTCCGTTGTATACTTAAACGATGATTTAATAACCCGTTTGATGAAGTTTTTTTGTAGTTTTGGATCTTAAAATTGGAATAAAAAATATCATTATATGTAATATAATTAATTTCTTAGTTCATCATAGTTTTAAGGAATTGTAGGAGGTGATGAAGGAAATAAAATGAAGATTCTTTTTAAAAAACATTACCTCTCCTTCTGGTATCTTAGTTTGGATTGAAATAATCCTTTACTAGGATGAAATTATGACCATGATAAGGCTTATAGGATGAGTATAGGGATGTTAACAAGTGTTTGGGGATGGGATTTTTTGGACCAATTTTTGTTGAAGGTGTGAATAGAGGAGGAGAGGGGAGGGGATTTTATAAGTGTGGGGAGGGACACACGTTTATTTTTTTTAAAAGTGTCAATTCCACCCAAATTTTAATCATGTAACTAGGCCCAAATAATGATAACTTATATATAAAATAATATATGAGGTCTATATATGGATATCCTATGGGTTTTTTACATGTTTCTTGATCATTTGGCCTCTTAACCACAATCCATTTTTAAATTTTATTGAAAATACACTTTAAGGGTAAGTGGGAACCTACAGAACATTCATCCAGCATCGAGACACAACCTCATAAAACACCCATTACAGAGAAAATTTTCAAAATTAAAAACACAACCATTCACCATGCCTTGACCGTCAGATGTTACCTGTTTCAAAATTCAAAAGATACCAACATGAAAACCCTGCATAGACTCAACAATACCACCACTGAAATAACCATTTCAAAATTTGAAAATAAAAAAGTTGTAAACCATCATCACACTGCTGTCACCATCGCCTCGAGACGCACACATCGAAATCGATGCAAGATTGTTGTACCACCGTAGACCCCCATCATCACCGTTGAAAGAAATCATCAGAGACCATCATCGTCGAGGAGTAGCCGTCATCATCGCCGCCGAGAAGAAACCTGTCGTCGAAGTTGAAATCAAACCCGAACCACAAATTGGAACACCACTGAACAAGCATAAAATAGATCGACCGCTGGGAAGAATCATACAAACCTTCAACGATAGCATGAGGAAGAAAACTAAAATACAATTTTTAGGAAAATACAGTTTTTTTTGAATATATATTTTTTATTTTAAATGATTCTTATTATTATTTATAATAAATAGATAAAAATAAATTTGAGTAAAGTATATACTTTCATAATTTATTTAATTATATTCATACCTACCATTTTTTTAGCTTGAATTTAACTATAATATTAAATAATATTATTCATGGTATATTGTTGTTCGGTCAAACTCGATATTTCATACGATAGAAGCTATGAAAGAAACTTGTTGTTTCATGTAACACAAAATTTTGAGAAGGGTATTTGAATCATAATATTCATAAGTGAGAATGGAAAGTATAAAGGTCATATGGAATGGCACAAAATAGGTTCCTAAGTAGGAGAATATTATTTTCCAGTGAAAGTATTAACATGGAGGAAAAATATAAATAATTATAGAAAGTCATTAAGGTCATTTTTCTCAAGAATTTTAATGATAAATAGAATGATTAGGGAATAAAAGACATAAATATATTAGGGTTTTAACTTTCATTGATATCATAAAATAATATGGTAATAGGATAACATTTTATTTCAAGATACCTTTTCTAATATTGATGAATTATTTTACTATATTATAATATATATAAATATACTACTCGATAAATTTATATTTAATATGAATAATTTCATTATTATTTTTATTATTTTATCACTTACTCAAAGAAATTAATTTCCATAAATGAATTTTTTATTATTGAATAACTAAAATATACTTTTAAAAAATCATAAGAACCTTAAAAGAGTGAAAAGTCTTTCTATATGTATCTAAATATTTTCCAAAACATATATCATTAACACATTAATATCTAAACATAATTATTAACAATACATTTAAATAATTAATATATATTATTCAATTTATTTTACTAAAAACATAACATATTAACTAGGAAATCACTTTGTCCAGTAGTAGGCGCGAAACCCTTATCGTCCATTGGTCATGGGTTTAATCCCCACTACCTTATTATATATGATTGGTTTTCACCCTGAATAGAGGTTGTCCTTTTTATAAACTATGTTAATATAAAAACTATAATATTCTAAATAATATGATAGGCATCCTTGAAATAATGATAATCCTTACATTACCTTTTTACTATTTTTTTTCAACATAATTAATTAATTAATTTATTCAGTTGTTTGGAAAGTAAAAAAATATTATTTTAATATTATTACAATTTCCTTAACAATCATATAAATTCTAAGGGTTATTAACACCTTTGAACTTATGTCTATAAAATGTAAAGGAATTATTCCTAAAATAACATTTTCACTAAAACATATTCTTTCAATAAATTTCTCCCAAAATATCCTTAATCATGTGGAATTCATACCATATACGACCTAAAAAAGTGTTTATGAATTTGAAATTATGATCAATTAAAACCTCATTAACAAATGATGGTATCAATAACTCTTTTGTTAATTAATACAAACTTTCTTCTAAAATATAATATAATACTTAAATATTTCATGATTCTTATAACTAATATATTATCAGTTAAATGCTTCGCCAATTTAATTATTCAATAACAATTTATGAATAATACATTAATTTTATTTTTACATAGGTTCTTTAATGGTCTAGGTGGTACCATTTATAAATGATCATTGACTCGGGTAATGCCCAAGTTCACAACATTTTAGATAAAAAACTATAAATGGATCCTTAGAATTAGATTTATTTCCTTCTATCATGCTCTTATTTTTTCCTTATAAATTCTTTTCTTTATGCCCTTATTTTACACACATAAATCATTTCCCTATTACATTGGGACACTATCTTGGGTGTATCCTTCCACATTTATTAAATAATGGAAATCGATCCATATTTTCTCCATGGTCTCCACCACTTGATCTTGTAGAAAACTCCATAATTATCTTCTCTGGTGAGTCTGAGAGTCAGTTTAGGTATATATTGTCAAGTATATTTTAGGAAATATAATTTTGACTAAACACAATATGTTTTTCTATTATAATAATCCCATTTGGTTTCCCATGGTCACCACATTTTCCTAAATATTCAATACTATTAAGATTTTTTGGGTTAAATCCATTGACTAAAACAAAAAGAATAGTGTGAGTAATAGTAATCATATCAGGAACACCATATATTCATTTATAGGATGTATAAATCAGGACATGTAAATTTTAATTTATGAAACCTTATGTTCAACTTAGGTCATACATAGTCATTATATATTCAAATCATTCATAATTTTTTGTATGGAAAATATGTATTATCCTAAGAATATACCTTGATAATTTCAAATTAGGTGCACAGTAAGGCCATTTATCGAGTACTAAGTAGTGATCAAGTTAAGACCAAAACACATTTTTTAGATTTATTACCCATATGCACCTCTGTTCAAGAACCATTTCCACATGTATTATCTAGAAAGGGGTAGATTTCTAAGGAAAACCACAAAATATCTACCTTCCCATAATATTAAGATGTTCTTCTATACATATCCATAAATTAAACCATAGGTTCATAATCATTAATCTATGTTTTTTTTATAATTTTAGTTTCCAAGGTTTCTACTAAACTTCTTTTGAAACCATATATAGAAACCCTGACACCACAGTCAAAATTCGGCATCGTACCACCTTACATTGGCATAAGATATAAGGAATCAAATCCCAAAGGATTTAATAGTTTATTAGACTTGTTAAACTTGATACATACATGAGTCTTTCATTACATTTTAATAAAATAAGGGTGATATGAAATTCTCAGTAAGGGTTTAGCATAGCAGAAGAAATAATTAAAAAATGAGCATAATCAATAAGGAAAGCTAAATAATTGAATAAAAATGTAATTTAAATAACTTTAATATCATAAAAATATAAGGCATAATCAATTTTGAAAGTTAAATAACTTAAAATTGTGACATTTAATCAATAAATGAGTAAACAATGCATCCAGAGATAATAACATGGAAACAATATCATGTATAATAGTAGATGAACTTTAAATGAAGGCAATTATTAAATATTGGATACCATGTTTCCCAGGTACAAGTTGTATTTACCTTTAATACCATTCACAATATGGTTTAAAAAATACTTGGAAAAATTCCACTTAACTAAGTCTATCCAATTAATTCATCCCTTGAGTCTATAGATACATCGAGGGTCTATCTAAAATCAGGCCCCATCCACATCATACCACTCCAAAGTATTCCCCATTATATCAAATAATCAATTTAATTCATAAAAAATGTGGCTTAGAGAATATCTTTATTGAGTAATGGATATAGATTTATCAATAATTACCCAGTTAATAAAATAAAAGTCAAAGTAAACACCATATTTAAATTTTTTTATGTTTTAGGCTATAAACGTGTCTATGATAAATAATATGGATCTTTAGAAGATATTTTATGTCCAATGTAACGTGAATAATTCAAGGGAATTTAAATGACCACAAGAATGATTATTGGAAGTGAATATTAATACTTTCCATATACAAAATGATCTTAATTCATATGGAGGAAGAATAAGGAAAGTATTAATAAAAAATATACCCAATAGAGTAGGAATTAATGGTTTTTGTATTTTAGGAATACAAATATCATAAAAGGATCTTTAAAAAAATTCTTTATGATGTTATACTTTTCATTTTGAAAAAAATTATTTTTTAAAATGACATTAAAATATAAAATATTTAAAAACATTTTGGAATTATTTTTTATTGAAAATAAAATTTTAATTTTATAAAATAATCTTGAAAATATTTGAGTGGTCATGATGGCTGTAAATTACATTCATTCCATATACATTAAATTTTTTTATTTAACTTTTTTGGTAAAATAAAAACATGCATTATTTTGAAAATGAAAATATGATTCTTTTTAAAAAAGTATTTAAATAGTAAAAATTGAGTAAAAATTACTTTACTAAGTAAAATTGGAATTGTTAAAACATTTTGGGAATCAGTTTTAGAAAATATGGTTTATGATGAAAACATATTTCTGACTGTAGACATAAATGAAGTCAGATTGTATAGAAATAATTTTCTAAAACATTTAAGCACAAGAGTGAAAAATTGTACAATTAGTTGAAAATATCATGAGTAACCATATGAGAAGAAAATTAAATGCTTTATTATACAATGATCAAATAATTCCCTTTATTGGATATTCAAGAGTAAATAATCATTATTAAAATAAGATTGTGAAATAGACCCTTAAAATGAAATAACTTAAAAATGAGAATTAATAAATAAGTCAATTATGTGTATAAAATTTAAATAAAAATAAAAAAGTTTAAATAAAAAAACATATATTAAAAATTCATTATGCACATAATCATAGAATATCAATGAAGAAGTAATATAACTCAATGAAAGAAAATTGAGTTATGAAATTTTTTACCACTTGGTAAATATTAATTAAAATACCATTAGATTAAATAATGGAAATTGAAACATAAAATAAAATTAATAATGAAGTATTTATGATAATAAATGTTAAAGGGTAAGCATATAAAGCATATAAAGGAAATTAAGTGTATAACATTATGGTATGCCTCAATGAATGAAATTGAGATGAAATACCTTACCTTATGCCTCATTTTGGTTAAATGTTCTTTAAACTGTAATATATAGGTTTTAAACATTTTATTAACTTATTCCATAACCATATTAATATTTATGATATAATATATTATCCTTTTATAATCTATTATTACTCATTCGTTATTAATCGTTCATTATTTTCATTGTTTCAGGTGTTAATTTTATTTATTTTCTCATGCATGTTTTATTATGAATTTTTTAGTTATTTAACATGTTATATAGTTCTATAATAATAATAATCATAATAATGACATAATTATCATCTTTATACATCAATTTTACCTTTAGGACCAATCATGAATGATGGTTATGAAAAATTAAGATCTTTATGATCGTGGAGATGGAAGACCGTACACATGCTTGAGTAAAGTTTTCCATTTTTCAATGATCATTATAGAAATGGTTTAAGTAATATATTACCTATACATAATTATAATTATATCATATATAACATTTTATATACTTATATATGTCATCCATGTGGTGTGGAGATGAAAATAGTGTCACATCACTTCGTGAAGACAGTAATCCACAAGTACGTGAATGATGATATCACCTTTACGTGAGTGAAATAGAATAAAATAAAATGATATATATTTTCTTTACAGAATGATAAATATGTAATTAATATCATAACTATTTACTTTATGTTAAATATATCTTTTAACTTTATCTATATCACATTCCATGCAGAGTGTTAGTAAATGTAGAATCACATCACTTCGCGAGGTGGTACTTCATTGTACACATGAATGATGTTATCATGTCTCCTAAATAATGTAACCATAAAATATACATGTGATATAGTAACTCAATATTTATAAATATTTTATAAATATAATATATATTTTTTAGATCCATCATCATACCCAATCTTGATAGGTTGAAATGAAAAAACAAACAACATCAATTCGCAAGACGGTAGGCCATTGTACACACGAATAATGATTTTGTAACCCATTTTATGGATGTTTGTGTGGTAATAGGTTTTAAACTTAGAATAAAAACTTATAAGTATATTATAGACACATATGTTATTATATCACCATGTTTCTAAGGAATTTAAGGAGGGGTATAAGGAAATAAAATGAAGACGCTTGTTGAAAAACATTACCTCTCATTCGGGCATCGTCTATTGGTTTTCACTAAACCCATAAAACATTATATTTATTACAAGATAATACTTATATTTTGAGTATGGTGTTAATTTATAGTAATTTGGTCAACTATTTTTAGATAATTTTTTTTGATGGTTTGAAGAGTGGTTGAGAGGCGGTGGCATTTTATAAATGGGGTGAGTGGAACACTTGTAATTTTTTTAATGGGTGAATTGTACCCATGTTTTCATCATGTCACCAGGCCCTAATAATGGTAAATTATTTATATTATATGGTATAAAGAAGAAATATTTCAATAAAATTGGTTTTTTAAATGTTTTTAGTTCATTTGTCCAATTAATTTTAAATTTTAATCGCTTGGTAATCACGTTTTTACATTACTCTTTGTAATTAATTTTAACTTCTTTCATTAATCAAACTAAATGAATTTATCCCTATTATCTAAAAAGGATTGAAATGAGATTATAAAATGTGCCCTGGAAGATATGAACCAAACTAAAACACACTATTTATTCATAAGAGAAACAATTATAGTAATAAGGATATGTATTTTACACCCTAGACTATTACTCAAAATATATTATGCACATCCATTAAAAATGTATAAATATTTTGTGGATAATAAATTAGAGAGAATAAAATATTCATGAATATGAAATCTCATGGATCATATTAGTTCTTAATGGTCAACAATATCCAAACAAAACTAATTATTAGGAAAAAAACCATAAAATGATAATTCTTTAAGAACAAGATATAATATGAAATAAGATCTATTCTTTATGATGTTATAGGGGAATGATCAAATGATATAATAAGTATATATATAGGAATGAAATATAGCCATTAAAAATGTGTTTGTAGATAATATCATCATTAAAAATATTGTCATTTAAAATATGGTTATTGGTCATATATACAAAAGGTATACTGAAATCCTATATTGTTAAGTAGTAAATTTAAAATAAATTAACTCAAAATAAAATAATAATAATATATTAAAATAGTATAAATTTATATATTTATGTTTCACACACACACACATATATATATATATATATTAATATTTATTTTTCTAAAATATGAAATGGTGTAAATATTAAATTCAAATGAATATTTTAACATCAATGGTGTAGTAAAATTAAATTATAGAATACAAATAATTATTTTTAGTGGTATTTTTGAAATTATATTTAGTATAAGAGTATTTTTTTATTCAATTTACCACCTTAGTATGTATTTTATATTTTATAGTAATTTAATAAATTAAACACCATTTAAATCTTATATATAAACTAAATTATTAACATCTATTACATTTGAAATTTATTTAAAGTAATATTAAAAAATATAATGTGTAAAAACATCATTTTTCCAATAAAAATATTTTTTATTTATATTTTTAATTTAAATTTAAGATATACATCAATAAAATTTTAATCTATATAAGAAGAGTATAAATTCATTTTTTTGATTTATGATGTCATTATTATAGTAGCAATACTTTTGAATATTTTACTAAAATAACCGATTTTTAGAAAATAGTGAAAAATACCAATTTTAATAATGCTATAATTTTTATGGTATTATTTTTCAATAATTACCTGAATATTTTTAAAACAATTTATAAATTAAAATTTATATTTTTAAAGTTAAACTAATTATTTTAAAATTGATTTTTTCATATAAAAATCACACACATAACATTTTTGATATTTTTTGTAATGTTTTATAAAAAGATATTTTTCATATATTTGTTTTAATAAAATATTCACATGGTGGAATTATATTTTTGATAAATTTTAATGTCAATTAAATATTATTTTAATGAAAATACATATTTTATTTTCAATATAATCAATGACATTAAAATTTTTATACTAAATATAAAACTATTTCTTAAAAATTCACTTTTTATAAAATGAGCTATTATGCATTTCATGCGTTACTATTAATATAAATTTTCCTTATACATAGAAAATTTATTTAGTAAATTTCATTTCATATTTAGAATTAATAGTTTCAGTTTATCTAATATGTATTTTTTTATTTTTTGTAATTGAAAATAAATTACTTATGTTAAAATTAAATACCTTGGGAAAACAAAAAACTGTAAAAGTAAACAATATAAGAGTAAATGAAATATAAATTTGGTAAAAAATGTTTGTAAAATATTTTTTCAGACATTATTGAACATGAATCTTCCCAAAATCTAGTATTATCCACTTTTTCATCACATTAGATGTGAAACATGTGACACTTTTTTATTAAAGTTTTCTTTGATCCCAAAATTCCCTTCTCTACAATTATAAAAGGATCTATCATACCCCCTCTAAAAACATCCACTTCCCTATAGTATTGAACAATACTCTATCATTGTCTCCCAAAAATCATCTACCCATTTCCAATAATATTTTATCTTTCCAAAAGACCATGATACAATGTCATAATGTGGTGACCCAATGAGAACATCCAATGCAAGAGGTAATATTTTCCATTTCACCTACTTAATTATTTTCTACTTCTACCACCCCAACTATCCTTTAATAGTGAATTTATTTTTAAAGCATAATTTTTTATGTTATGAAGTGTTATTATATTAATTTAATATCCATTTTTCAACTCTAAAACCATTTAAAAAAATTAAAATTTTATCATGAATGTGTATGGAGTACTGAATCCATGATGGAGGTGCTAAATTTTCCATCAACACCTTTTGTGACCAGATAAATATGGTTATTTACTAAGATAATAAGATATTTAGATCATTATAATTATTATTAAATTAAAATATACTTTACATTCTACCATCCTTTAATTCAATGAAAATGAATCTCATCTGTGTGTACATTCATACTACCACATCCATATGATGATGTTTCTGTTTTCTAATCCACAATGACTAAAATGGGTGAAATAAAACATGAGTGTAATGTATACAAAGGTTATTTTATCTACCATTAAAATTTTGGAATAATAAAATTAGACACTAAATAATAGATATTAATAATAAACAACTATAGTAAATGTAACCACTAAAAATAACATATGAAAACATATTATCTAATTTCATTCCATTCATAAAAAAATTATTTACATGTATTAATTATGTTATAATGAAATAATAAAGGAAATAATATTATTTAATTATATATATTATTAAATTGTTTTAAAAAACTTTTACCTTGGTCAACATACCCTGATAGTTTCATATAAAATAAAGAAATAGATTTAGAAAACTGGCATATGAGGAAATAATTTAATAAATTGGTGACACATGATAAGAAATAGACCTCATAAAAAGAAATATATAATTATAATTTTTTTTAAAAAGTTTATATTAAATAATTTTTGTATTTCAAGATGAAAATTTCAAGTGCAGAGCACTTTCAGACATTAGGTAAAGGATCATCCATACATCCTTTGTGACATATCTATTACAAATTATCCTTATTTTTCTACTATTTAGAAAACATTCATCTAAATTATCTCTTATATTTTTGTTTATATTTCTATAAAATATATTATTAGTTAAAAATATTTTTCATTTTTATGTCTATACATGTTTTTTGTTTCATTTTAAATTCCATCTTTTATGTAAACCCAGTTGTTGGTAACATTCCTATTTCATGTCTTATATCGAGCATGACTCCATTCAATTATTTTTATAACATGAAATATTCAAAAAAATATAGTTGTTTTATAGAGGACCTTTATGATTGAATTTTCATTTTTTTGAAAAAATTGAGGTCTTTCCTTTTTTAAAAATATCCTTTACATATTTCATAATGAGTAATTGAAGTGGTATATTTTTATTCTTTATTCACCCAGGTTATTATAATGGAATATCTAAATTGAAACTAAATGAAATTTACCAATGTTTAATTTTAATTAATGAAAATAAATTTAATTTAATTCCTTCTTCTTTTCATAATCCTTTTGATTTAGACTCTGGTTATTCTTTGAATAGGAATTTTGGTACCCATTTTATTCTCATGGGGTTGAACATGATTATGACTTATGTATGGTGTATTATCCTTATATAGAACCCATATGTATGGTTTTAATTTATGTAATAGGTTTTATAGGAATTATATATTTCTAAAATTCATTGGGTAAATCTTTATATCTGATGAGATGTTATGTAAGGGGTTAGGGAGTGAACCTAATGTAACATGTGACTATTTACAAATTATGAAGATTTCCTTGGGTGTAACCCCTAAAATATGTTTATGTTTTATGTTACTGACACATGTTTATGATATTTTAAAAAGATATATTTTTTAATGTTTCCTTTCATATGATCATCCACTTTATGGAAACATGTTATGCCTCATGCTTCATGACTCTAATTTTATTTTATTTCCATGTTTATTCCCATAATGGAAATTATAGATAAAACTTTTATTTAAGTATTTTCCCTAGTGCGTCCTATGTAATTTATAATATATATGGGAGTTAAGAGTACTATGTAGAGTTTTAAATAAAAATGAGTGTATTATGTTTAATATAATGAATCTATTTATTTTATCTTATTAATACACTATACCTCTAGATCATTGACTCGTAGTTGTTGGAATGTTATGTGAAAAATTATGAAGTCATGTCTGTTTAAGGATTGGGTCTCTATATCTATGTTTGTAAGAAATATATGTAGAAACTCTAAATTATCTTGTCATTTTAAATTTCAAAATATATATAAACTCTATTTTCTTGAAAAATATATGTAAATGAACTCTACATTGGATGTAGATTAACTCTATGTTCATGGCATATCCATTTTCTGATTTAGTGTAGTTATTATATAAATTATCATAATGAACATATTGCCTTCAAAAAAACACTTCATTCTACATAAAAAATCATCCAAAATACATCATAATGAACTCAACATATTTACCATATTTCTTATTAAATAATGATAACTTCTTTAATTATTTTAAGGGAACTTCAATCCTCTAATATCCAAGGATAATGTATTTTTCACCATGAACGAACACAGATAGGTGATTCTATGCATAAATATGGTAGTTTAACAATGTAAATATGGGTTTTCATGAATACTAAATAATATAAGTGGTAAATGACTTTAATTAAATTAAATCAAGATATATTTTCCTAAAATTAAATTAAAATACCCAGGTTGGATCAATAAGTAGTTACTCATCACCTATGTTTTCAAGACAATCACTAGGGATACAAATAGGTTTCATTAATAATTAACTAGATCTATTTTGAAAAATATCAAATTGATATAAAAAACATATGTGATATTAATTCATTTTCAGAGTTTCAATAACTAAAATGACTAGATAATAGTCTACCTTTGAAGAAAATTAATGGGAAATAAGTGTCCATGTAAATTTCAGGTATTACAAAAAATATTTTACAAAAGATGATTTCCTATTACTGATCATGGGACTATATATCAATGCCTATTTTTTATACCATATCATTTATGGATGTTCATTAAAGTTATAACTATCTTGAAATAGTTAATGAATATGGGGGTGATTTCTATTATGCAATTCTAAGGGGAATACATTTTACATGTATATACCTTCAGTTGATAAATAATAGAACCACCTACCAATGTTACATACACTATATTTTTAGTACCATTATAAGGAATAATATAAAATTATATATGGATGAAATGGTGTACAATTATATGTAATATTATAATCACCATTCTATTCATGATGTAGTTTAAATTGTTTTTATCAAACAACCTTATGATGATCGAATAGAAATTTTCATTTGGTATAGTATAAATACAATTCCTAGGATTTATGGTATGCGAGTTTGGCCCCAAAAGAGTAATTAAATAATTAATATTGCACCCCAGTATAACCTATATTATTTAGAGTATTGTTGGGAAACCTCAATTTTATCAGATTATCAATAGCCAAACTTTCTAGAAACTATTTTTATAATACATTTTTTACAAATAAATGGGATACCACTAACTAGAATTAATTTTTATCAAGACCATTTCCTGATCTCAATTAGAAACTTATGTACCCACCAATCTTGAATAAAAAAATAAAATAAAATCCCATAACACATTATATTGAATCTTGGTGGTGGACTCTTTGTTCTCTACATGATAAAAAGAATGATATAGGGAATGATAATTCAATTTATTATTTTATAAATAAAATTTTATAATATAAGAAATTGTATTATAATATTGATAATATCTACCTTGAATTAATCTCCATGGTGAAAAAGATAGGAACATATTTATATCACAACATGGTCTACTAGGTTACTATTGTCTATTTGGATCAAATATATCCTTAGTTTCACAATTATAATTGATAATATAGCATATGGGTTATAATTATATATTAATTTGACATAATTTTTTTTATTAATTAGAAATCAAGGGCTAATACATAGAATATATTCTCATAGTGAACCCTATACCATAAAAGTTTTTATTTGAAAAAGGCACCCTGATTAGAATGCCTTATCTATTCATGAAACATACCAAACATGAGAACTATATTTTTATAGTTCTTATAAAGGTATAATATGATGAATGATGGATGAACCAAAACTCAATTAGGTCAAAATATAGACTGTTTGTTTCCGAGATGATAACTAAAGCATCCCAAAACCATTCACCCAAATTATAAGCTATAAAAATAATATTTACACAGTGGTTTTGATAACTACTCATGTAACCTTATTTTTACCATTCATAATTACAATATCAAAGAATTTATTGAGTCTCTTATATTACCAATACCATTATAGCATTATATCTTTATAGAGTTTAGAAAATAATTATATAAAAAATCCTATAACATTATTCCGTAATAGAAAATTTTCCCAATTCACCTAGAATTTCTTATTTTATAATAAAACATCAATATATTATTAATAAATATCCATACATGAAAACTCGTATATGAAATTTTATTATCTCCCTAAATCATAATAAAAATTATATGGTAGTAAATAATCATCTATATATAATTAAAAAGTATATATATGTTCATTGTTCCCTACTTAATAAATTATCTATCTATCCTGGTAGACACCCATAATCTCATTTATGTAAAATATTGTATTTATTTAATATGTACTAATGGGTATATAACTAAGTCAATAATAGAAATTATTTATAATAAATATATGATAATAAGGAACATGGAAATTAAATTAGAAATTAATTAATCATAAATTTAATCATTTCAATAATGTTATGTACTTTTTAAAATAGAGTGGTAAATAGTATCAAAAATTTTAAAATGTTTTTTCCTTTAAGGATTTTATAAAAATATTTATAAAGTGAAGTTAAATGTTATAATCCAAACACTTTTTAGAATATGTATAAATTTTTATTGTTACATTTTTTAGAATAATTTAATATAATTGAATCTTTTAAATAAACTATACAGAAATGAAAAAATTTGGAGTAAATAATAAAAATATATATAAGTAAAATTAAATCCCTTTCCAAAAAATTTAGAAATATTTTATTCATTTATTTTAGAAAAACCCACCCAATGTTGTGAATATATAATAATTTTGAAATGAATAAAAAATAAAAAAGGAAGATAAATAATGAGTAATTTTCATCACAAAGGGAGACTTCGTTCATGCAAAAAACCTTTAAAAATAAATTCATTTAACACTCTTGTTAAAAAATTTAAAAAATAAATAGTTTCAGAAAAAATTATAAAAAATTATTTTAAAGATTTTATTAAATAAATTAAAATTTAAATAAATTTACCTTTGAATATCATTAATGTATAGAAATTTTTTTTCTTGAAACAAAATAATAAATATGGATATCGAATAGAATTGTTCCTGACCAAAAGGAAAAAATAATATTTTTTTTTGAACAAATATTATTTTAAGTGATTTGAGTTTCAAGGAGATAGAAACGGGAAATATGAAATGAAAAACCAAAAAAACAAGGAATTAATAGTATATATGTCTTTTTGGAGAGTAATAACATAAAATATCTTCAATGGGAATTGCAATAGAAGTGTGTGATTATACAATAAACACTTATGGATTTTACGACACATGAATCAAAAAATTATTAAATAAAAAATATGTAATGAGATATTAATTTCTAGAATTAAATATTGTATCATGTAATAATTTTTAAAATATGTATCATATTGATCATATAATAGTAATTTGTGCATAATTCAAATCGTGTCTCAAAAAAGGACGATTGAGATGAGAAAACCTAACCTTTGATTCTCGATTGGTCATATTAATTTAAACCTAGTATATTTATTATTCATATATATTTTATGAATATATACATCTCTATTTATTGATATAATCAATTCATAACCTCATTCTACACATTTACTCAAAATTCATTGTTAATATAGATTATTTAGGTGTTAAGTATTATGTTTTTCATGCATGTTTTGATTCAGTGATTCTAATAATTGAATAATGGTAATGGATTAAAAACCTAAATAAGATTAATCATTATATATATATAATATTAATATAATTAATATATTTTTATAACTAATCATGTAATTCAGTTATGAGAAAATGAGATACGTCATTCAAGGAGGTGGTAGTCCACACATACGCCTGATGTCGTTTTCATTTTTATAATGAATAAAATGGAAACTAAGTAGATAAAATATTACTATTATATAATAATTATAATATAATAAATATAAAATTTTATAATCATATTAATCCTTATTACCATCCATGTGATGTGATGATGAAAATGATTATAACCCTTTACAGAAGTGGTATTTTTAATGTACACATGAGTGATGTTTCCGTTTTCCAACTAATGAGAAGGTATAAATGAGGATGATGTATTATTATTCCAAATTCATAAATATTTAATTAATATCATATATTTTAATTAATCCCACATTTATTAATATCTAAGTGATTTTTTGATTAAAAATTAAATACATTATTTCATGGAGATGGTAGTCCCTACATACACATGAGCAATGTTTCCATTTCCCATTAGATGGAAAGAACGTAGAAAATAGTGGATCCAATAAATAATACATTTTATATATAGTAAATATACTTATTTAATTTCATTATATTTATTATAATATATTTCTAGGAGAATAAGAAGAAATAATTTTGAACAAATTCATTTATGGATTATATTCCCTCGTTTGATATCTTCCTTTGACTTACACATTAAGCCTTCTTGGATCTGTATTTTAGTAATACTGTATCCTAAAGGCCATGAATTAAAATGTTTATAAGGTATTTGGTTAGATAATCTTCAAAATATGGGTGCATTTGGTGTGTACATAATTTCATAGAAGACAAGTCCTTTTAAAAAGCAAGTAGTGGCACCTTTGTAAATATTAAGAATATTAACATATAATAAATTCCAATCTCATGGAATATTGAACCAATTTTATCCAATTCATAATATAGGATAATTGAATATATAAATAAAATCACCCAATCTCATTTATACAAATTTTTGAGATATTTTAATCTTTATAGCTTGATTTAACCTCCTCATTATCCTTTTTAAACATTAATATGGTGAAAAAATATTACCGTAGTAACAAATAATTATGAATTAAAATAAAAATTGAAAAAAATTTAAAAAAATAATTTTTTTTATTTAAATTGTTTAATACATTTTCTTAGATTTAATTACTATAAGTGGTAAAAAATTATATTAATATAATATTATAAACTAAAATTAAAAAAAGTTATAAAAATATTCCATTCTTAAGATTAAAATTGAATTTATACCAAAATTATGGATATTGTTTATTATAATTGCATTAATTGTAATATTTTAAATTAAATGTTATGTATACTAATTTAAAACTTAAGGAAAATTAAAATTAACTTCATAAATACTAGATTAATATAGAAAAACCAAAAAACAGATGTAATTTCAATAAATACATTACTTAAATTTAAAAAATGTTAAACGCATATTTCTATATTTAACACTATATTTTTAAATTAATTATATTACATACAAAACTTATATTTGTTTTCTATAAAAATGATTTCTTAATCATTTAAGTCATTTTTAAATCACAGTAATGTCTTAAAAGGTACAATATTTTTAATATTGGTATATTTAACAATTCAAATAAAAATAAAAAATATTAGAAAAATAATAAAATTTAAACCAATGATAATTTTAATATACATAATCTGAAAATAAATTTCATTTCAAAAAAAATAAATTATTAAAATTTATTAATTTTTATTTAGAATAAAATACTAAACATAAAGAAAAAATAATTTTCTATAAAATAGAGATTTTTAAACTTCATGTGCTCATAATCTTATTTTATATCAATTTACAATTAACTTAGTGTCAATTTATTAATTAATAAATTTAATTCCCTTAAATTTAATCAATTTATTAAAATACACGACACTGTAAAAACAATTCTTTTAATAATACCACCTTTTAACATTGATTTAGTTTATTCATATCATATTAATTATTTATTTTCTAGTCATTCAAATTCATCTTCCCTAACAAAATAATACAATATAAGGTTCATAATTTATTACTATATTTATTTTCACTAAAGGATTATTGTAACATGTCATGATTTATATTAGTTCAGTGCTTCTTGTAACATAATCTAGGAAAAATAGTGTTATTTAAATAATAATTAAATAATTAAATACCAGGGTGTTATATTATTCCCTTCTAAAAAAATATTGTCCTTTAAATTTGAGTTTGTTCTAACCAAAATGAATGTTTGATGACATAGACATAATATCAGACATATTTACATAATTTAAAAGTTACTACTATGAAACATAGTATTTATTAATTATATATGTTTAAAATAATGTATGTACCATTATAAGACTTATTATAAATGTACAAAAGAATAACTTTATAGTTGACCACTAGTTTCCCCATAAGGCTTCATAGATTTATCATATAATCTCTTTAGTTGAATAATTATTTATTAATATATATTAGGATTTTTTAAATGATTAATTCATTTATTTCCATTCAAATAGAATTTTTTTTCTATTTTTTTGATCAATTTTCACACTTCCTCTTCAAAAAATATTCTAAACGATTAATATAATAAAGAATTATTCACGCTTACAACACATATATTATATTTTAACATATGATAATATCCACAAAAGGTATGCTAAATTATTCCTATTATCCATATACATTTACTAAAACCAAAAATAGTTTGTGAAAGTAAATTTAATACCTAAATTAAATATGAATAGAAAATGATATGAAGAAATAATATATAAATTTTCAAAATATCTAAAATAACACAAAATTTTCAACTCAAATTTAAGTATAAACACATAAAAAATATTCCCAACCATGTTTAAAACCTAATAATAAAAAAATTGTTCCATATTCTTCCAAAATATAATTAACATTTCTCTCCAAAAAATCATAATAAATTATTAGGTTTCAGACCAAAATAGTATATAACCTAATCATACATTCGATGTAATTTACTATGATTTTCCCAAAATAACTAAAATATCATTAAATACAAAAAAATACCATATACAATCCCAAATGTTAACATAATATTTAATCAATAATTGGCACTTACTATACTATCATAAAATCCAATATTATCTAATAATTTACCATTGACCATATTTCCAATATTATTCACAAAAATATAATAAAGTTAGTACAAAATTACATTTACCACCAAATCAATTTTTCAGTCCCATGGACATCTTATAATAAACCATATTTTTCTAAATATATAATAAACCTTTATCCAAATTAATTGTAATTACCTTAACATCGAACACCATAATATTACAAAAAAATATTAATATAAAAATCATGTATTTTTCTTAAAACTAAAAAAAATTACTCCCAAAATATCATTAATCAAATTAAAAAACAATCACAAAAGACCTAAAAATGATATCTATAATTTTTAACATATGATATTATCAATCTCAATATAAACGACCACCACATAAAAATTCTTGAAACCCTATAAGTTGAAATGTCAACAATAAATCTTCCATCATAAATAATTAAAAAAATATTTTCCATCTTACTCCCTTATACATCCTTATAAAAAATAATACAAATCACTCCCTAAGATTCATTAATCTAAATATAATCATGCTTCTTACTTTAAACATAATCAAAACTATTAAAATAATTAATAAAATTTATATTTTATTCATAGTTTCTTTATATTTATCATACATAATTTTTAAACATTTTTATCTTTATTATTCACTTCAAGATATTTTTAACTATTGAATTCATTTTCATAATTCCCAAAATCCCCCCTCATTAAAAACATTCATTTGATACCTTATAAAAAAATTTATTCTCCTCTGTTATGTTAACTAAACACTTTCTTCTTTGGTAGTATATTTCTCTATGCAATCCTTTACCAAATATGAAACATCTTATTATTCAATTAAGAACTTTCCCTAGGTGGCTCTTCTAGAATCGAAGAAATGTATAATGTTAAATATTTTTACCTTTATGATCTTTATAACCTAAATATCCATAGAACACTATTTATATATATTTTTTGGTGTATTAGGAAACTCATATAGGTTAGGTATGTCAATCATAACTTGAGATAACATGTTATGTATAACCAAAAGTGTTTTAACTCCATATTAATTACCATTTGGATACACATTTATAAAACCACTATATGTTCCTTCGCAGTCATTGTTAACCTGGTTTCATTTGGTTTAATCTATTTACTAAAACCAAACAAATTTAGTGTGATTATATCAAATAAAATCATAAAATTCCATCTTATCAAAGGATAAATACTAAAATATTTTTGAACCATGTTATCTTGTATTCAAATATTTTTATTTGAATAAAATATAATATTTATAAATAACATATTAATATTTATAGTTAAAATATAATTCTAACTTATAATACAAAACAATCATATTAAACCTTGATGTTCACTAAATATTTTAATTTATTCTCATATAATATCATCTTAACCACTAATGTTATCTAAACCCTACTATGATAAAAATTAAAGTGTCCCATGCTAATTCAACTGAATCTCATGCTAAAAACAAAATCATCACATATTGTGTTTCAAACCAAGTCAAGTGACCCAATTATGACCTAATATAATTAAAATATATATTAAATTATTTAGTCACATACATGCTTAATATTTTTATTTTATTTTTTACACTATAATGAACCAACCTGGGGTATCAATTAAACTTGCTTCCAAACTGATTTGCGATAGACCCGTAGTATAATATTGTTCAAAATTGGATGGAGACAACAACCCAAGAGTTATGAAATGGACTTGGAAAATTATTTATCCATATAAAATAAATCATAGTACTCATTATCAACATAATATCATAAATAAATCAACAACATCATAATAGATACATTGAGATAATAATTTTTTTAAAGAATGACATGTCTACAAAACCCATCTCCTAGTGTTCCATGACCACCCAATTTGTCCCAAACCAACCACTATCATCCAAAAAATAATTAATACTCAAGGGAATATAATGAGAAAATTATCACCAAATATAATAATAAAAAGGTTTTATGCACCAAATTGTAAATGTAGGGTGTGAACAAGAGATCCTAGAAGGATTTCACCAATTAGACTACGAAGTTTCATTATAAGCTATTCCAAATATTATAAAAGGGGAATACAATTTAGAACGTAAAATTATTAAAATTATTAAGAAGGAAAATCAATACTTTGTAATTGGTTTTCAATAAATCTATGTTTAAAATATAAGTTTAAACATTTCAATTCCATTTATCAAACTAAAATTAGAAAAAAATTAATATCATCATTTCAAAACCAACAATTTTCATGTAATTAATTGGAAAACATTACAAAATATAATGTCAAATAAGTATTGAAATTATAATAACATGCACCAGATATCAAAAAGATGTATAAGGGTGAATACTATAGAATCTAGTTTCATCATCCCAATAAGAATATCAGTCCAGAATAGTAATCAATCAATCAAGGAAACTATAGTGACAAGTAGTGACAATGAATATTGTAATGTATTGAGTATCATGTATAAGGATTACATGGGTATGACATAGAAATTAAAGTGACTGCACTATATTCAATCTAATCTATCAATCAATCATTTCTGACATTTGACATTATGTCATGTATCATGGGATATCAAGAAAACCAAGTCTATGCACATATAATTTCTTGGCCACACATACATAAAAGAAATTCATAATATTTTCTTAAAATACACTATATGGGGTTAGAGTCATATTTTTAATCGTAAATCTATGTCATCTCATTCAACTATCTAGGTTTCCAAGACTAGTCTAATAAGTTGAGTTAGATATTCATGTTACAAGGACTAAGGAATTCCTCATTAGTATCAAAATGGAATAATTCCATCAACATTTCAATCATTATTAGGATAAATATCAACCTAACCACTAAGTAAACTCAATGTGAATAATAAATTTACTAAAAAAAATTAATGGGATTCTCAATAATCAAGTAATTTATATTAAGGGATTATCATAAGAGAGGAATATCATGAAGTTCCAATTGGGACAACAACCTCATCAATTTCAAATCAATCCTTAAATATCTATTCAATATTCAAAAGGGTATTAATGATATATTCATTTTAAATATCATAATTTACAATCCAAATGGTATATTACACCAATAATTTCATTCAATACACCCCTAATGCACTAAAAAGTAAGATTTACAACTTAAGGGCCTTGAGGTAATTTCAAACCATGGGTAAAAAAATTTTTTCACATGAATTAATCATTCATTTAAAATCTCCTTAGAATCCAAATTTTATAAAAAAAGATATCTATCACTCAAAAGGTTAGTTTTTCATTTCAAATATCAAAACATTTAAGCCAATATGGAAAAAATTTCACAAAACAATCATTTTAATTTAAATCCTAGAACTTTTATTTATAAATCAAAACCATGCCTAAACCCTTTAATAAATATAATAACTCCATGGAATATAATTAAAAATTAATAAAAAAAGTTATTTAATAAATATATAAAACATAAGACTAAAATATAGATTATAATAATGTAAATCCAGATCAAAGTATTTTTATCCATGAAATGTTCAATCCACATAGAGAGTACCAAGAAGTGTTCATGAGGAATTTTAGGATAAATGTTCAAAAAATATGTTTTAGGAAACAAAAATCAAATATATTCTAATTTTATAGAAATAAATCATCACAAAATAAAGGAACATAATAAAAACAACTATCTTTTTTAAAAAACATAACACCCATTAAGGAATCCAAAATAGCAAATGGAGAAGGCTCAAACCCCACATTCAATGAAAAAAATACTAAAAATATTTTTTATGATCACACATTGGCTGGATGAACAAGGATCTATAAGTGGACATAAATAAATTAGGACAAAAAATAATTGAAAATTATTTTACATACTATAGGCCTAGAATCATTGAAAACCACATATTAAAACAACCATTTAATTTTATATATTAATATAATCTTGTGCTTTGTGGGTTTCAAATAATTTATGAAGGAAATAAAAGAAATTTAAATAATCTAATGAATTTTTTCCCAATAATTTAAGTATTTATTACTATTAAAATTGTGTTATGGGTCCTTTTGGAGAAGAAGAAACAGAAAACAGATTTTTAATTTTTTTCCTAAAAAATAGCACTATGTGAGGGTCACATGTATTTTTTTTAAAAGTTGCGGATGAAGCCTCATTTTCTTATTAAAGTGAAGATCTCTATTTATCTAGGAATAGGGAGACCCATTACATATATTTAAGTCCCAAGGCCAAGTGGTCTAAATACAAGTCTTGAAAGCCCATTTTTTGTCCCAAACAACCCTTTGGTGAATAGTACTACTACAGTACCCGGGCAGCTACAACACCTGCTAAAGTACTGATGCTACTACAGTTCCTGCTATAGTGCCTACATAGATTCTATTTCACCACTTCTTTAGTCCTTCCACCACTACAGTACTAATACAATACAAATGGAAATTGTTCCATACCTAGATTCAATCCTGGGTCTTTTGGATGATAAACATGAGCCTTTACCAATTGGTTATAGGCTTGTTGGCAATGGGTAACATGGATTTTACAATATGTGGACTGTAAGAGTTGTGTGAGGGTAAATATACCTTAAAAACACATTGAAAACATAAAACTGCCCTTATTCAATGGAAGTACATATGATCTAACAATTATGCGTCTCTTACTTACCCTTATGTGAGAGTTAGTTTACCATTAATCATCCTTTGAAAATTTAAATATTATTCTTTCTTAATATGATTATATGATCACATACACTTAAACAAGATCCTTATGTGAGCCAATACCCTTACAAAAGACTCTTATGTGAGTTAGTACCCTTACACATTTGTTTTATACCTTTAAAAACCCATTATAAAAACCAGGTTACCATTATACATCGCTAGGATTACCTTTATATAAATAATAAAAAAATCCCCTCCACCCTTAAGTTGGACCAATTATTCACTTACACAATACATGCACATGGTGAAATCCCTTATATAGTTGAAGGAGTTTCACCATTACTCTTATGAAAATAATAAAAAGTGTCCATTACCCTTATGGAACCCATATACTATGCATAAGGGAAAAAATTAAATTAAACATTATTTGATTTCTATTAAAATTTCATTCTAATTAAATCCACAAAGGGGTTTTAGTTACTAAAAAATAATAGGATGTCACAATTATCCCCAATATATATATTTATTCTTAAATAAATAATCCAATAAAAAACAAATAAAAATTCAAAACTAAAATAACTCCACCATTTAACATAAGAGGTGGACTTTACACAACATAGAAGAATACTTGCACAAAAGTTTCCACATGAAAAAACACCTATAATGACTAAAAATCTAGAATACTAGAGATTTTATTTAGTTTATTACATTGGCATAGAGCCAAGGGCCCAATCCAAAATGTTTATTAGTTTAGCAGTTTTATAGTACTAGATATAAAAAAGATACCAATTTTACATTGGGGATAAAATATAAAATTTAATGTATGAATATACTCATAATCCTTAAAAATCATTCAAATGATTCATCTTCATATCTTGGGGATATGAAATAAAATATAGGTGAGATAATATTCTCAATAAGTCTTACATAAAATGGAATATATCGTAAGTCAATAATTCATAATAAATATGGAATGATAAATATATGGACCCAAATTCAATTTAATGAAAAACATGACTATCATAATTGGAAATGGAATAATCAATAAGGAATGTTAAATTACTGAAAAATATGTCATTTAATCGATAAAATATGAATGAAATGCATCAAGATATAATATTATTGTGAAAATATTATGGATAAAAATAATAATTGAATTCAAAGGATAGAAATGCTTAATTATTAGATGTAATGATTTCAAGTATCATGATACATCTACTGTCAATACCCATCACACGATATTTTAAAAATACTAGTAAAAACCCACTAAAATTGTCCAACTAATTTGTCTTATGAGACATGTTGATACATCAAGGGGATATATAATTCTATCCCCTCCCATCATATCATATCCAAATATATCCTTATATATCAAATAATATATTTAATTAATGAATAAATATGTCTTATCAACAAATATCTGTATTGAGTAACATATACTGATTTATAATTATTTCTACAATTAATAAAACATTTATCAATGTAAAAACTGTATGTAAAAATAGTATACATTTTAGTAAATAATCATATACATCATACAATAATATGGAAATTTAATAGGAATATAAGGTCCAATTAAAAATGATTAGAAGAATGTGATTGTTTCAAGAGAATGTTTATAATGACAAAAGAATGTGAAAGTTTATAATAATTTTTACCACTTTGGAAACATTTAAATTATAACACATTGATGATTAAACTTTAATAAAGAACTAATAACAATTAAAAAATAGGTATTCATGTTAAATAAATCAAATCTGTAGTATATAAGGAACATAAAATTTATTAGGTTCATATTAACAAATATGTCTCAACGAAACAGGAATTGATAAGAAATCCCTTAACTCACACTTCTATTTGGTTGAAAATGATTTTACCTCCTTTATAATTGTTTTAATAATGTTTTTAATTTATATAATAACCATATACATTTTTATAAAATAATATATGATCCTCCTGTATATTTATACCACATGTTTGTTAATAATATTTCACTATATCCATTGTTTTGAGTTTTAATTGCATTTTCCCCGGGTGTGTTTTGTTAGGAACATTCTTGTTCTTGTAAATATGATACAAATCAATAATATGGATTATATTAATGTTATAAATATAATATTTAGTAACTTTATTCATTTTTTAATCATTTTTACTGGTTTTTCATAGACAATGAATCACATTTCTTTATTAAGATTGTAGGTCGTACATACGCACGAGTGACGATATCATTCGACTTACAGGTGAAAGGGTAATAAAGTTCATGAAATATTAATTTCCCATAATTAAATTAATGTAAAATTCATCACATATATTCATTACATTTATCATTAATACCTTCCACACAAAATATAAGTAAAAAATGAATCACATCCATTCGTAAGGAGATAATCTTCCGTACAAGCAAGACAACTTATCATATTTTAAACAGATCGGAAAGTATCAATTTATATGGGATATTATAATTAAATAATAATAATTATATCATAAATATTATATATATATATATATATATATATTAAATTGAAAATTATATATAACCATGATAAATTTTGATGGAAAATGAGTAACATCAGTTCGTGAGGCGGTAGTCTGCTGTACACACGATCAAAAATTTTGTTTCCCATTTGATGGATGTGGGTATGTATATAGGTTATAAAATTTTCATAATAATATATAATTATTTAGGATATCATTTTTTTATTATATTGTATGTTTTAATACATAATTTAATTTTTTAAAATAATAATTAAAAAGAAAGAGCTTTATTAAGACGATTACCTTTTCTAAGACTTTGGATCTCCTCTTAAGGTTCGTAGGGTTTGATTTTTGGGATTAAAAATACATCTAGAATGTGATTATGGATGTTTTGGAGATATTTTGATAGGTTTTTTCAATTTAAATGGCATTATATGTGTATATATGTGAGGAGAGGGAGTTCCCTTTTATAATTGATGAAGAGTTTCATTTTTCTAAATACATAAAAATACTCAATTATGGGAAGTGAATATCACCCACAGTGCCTATTAAATAGATAAATAATGTATTTTATGGGTTATAAGGTCTATCCAAACATAAAAAACATAAAAATAATCTTTTTTTAAAAAAAATTATCTTCCAATATCCTCTAAAATTATTAATTTTAATATTTATGTTTCCACCATGGTAGCTATTTTTTAACCTAGGTAATTTATCCTCAAACCTGAAATAAAAATAAAAATTATTAGATATTTTGGACAAAATATTTCTAAATATTAAATACAATTTATCATATAAAAATTATATTTGTGTTTAAAATTAAATTTTACTAAAGCACATGTAACGGGGAAAACCTCATTTTAACCTTAACTGTATAAATTAAATTATTAATGTTTTTAATAATTATTATGAAAAAAATTAAGTTTACTATATTAAATAATATTAACTATTCCAATTCAAAAATATTGATTCCATTTTATCATATTAAACTCACAAAAGCTGATACTTTTATTTTAAAATAAACCTGCAAAATGTGTCAGAAATGAGTTTTAAATAAATGCATTTTTCAAGAATAATATAATCATATATAACCAATATGAATATAAATAATAATGAGATGTATTTGAATTAAAATATTTAGATATATATTATAATAATTTTATTCATATAATTCATCATTAAATATTATTTCAATTAATTAAAATTGACATGCATTATGATTTCTTAAAATGTTTTCTGAAAAAGAATCAGTTTTATGAAAAATATCCCTTTTTCCTACAAATTTTATCATATTTATTTACATAAAATTTTTTATTAATAAATTATTAATTACAAATATTGTAATAAATTATTATAAGTAAATTTATAAATAGTTAAATACTATATATTCAGTAGATTATATCTACTTATTTCAAATGGAAAATTTCATAAATTCATTCCAGAATTATTTTGACCAAGTAAGTTCAAAATTGATATACATTATATCTAAGTATTATTATAATGACATTAAATATTAAAATGTGTATTTATTATAATTATAATAAAATATAATATTCACTTAGTATAATTGAGGCTTGGAGTTACGTGTATCACAAGCTATTGATGATATTAAATACATTTAAAATAAAATATACCATAAAGTCTTAGGGTGTTATATTCTTACATCCTATAAAAATTTCATCCTCAAAATTTAATTGATATTACTTTCTAAAAAAATTAGGGTATTTTTATTCATAAAATCCTCTATTTATTACATTTCTATCTCGATTTTATTATTTCTCCAATGTAACTTTACCAGTCGAGTCATTTGATTCACCAATACTTTCACTCTAGTTTCATGAATTTGGATGGTATCTCTATATTAAGATAGGCCAACTTCCAATTCAATTTTATTAGAGGTGAGAAAATGTGTTGGGTATGGAGTGTAATTCATTAAAAATGATATATATAACACATCATTTAATTCTGATTCGTTAGGAGTCATTGCCAACCAGTAATCCATAGATACCATCATTTCCAAAACTTTAATGGGTCTAATATAAATATTTCTATGTTTTCCCTTCTTATATAATCTTATAACTCCCTTTAATAGAGACACATTTAAGAATTCATGATATCCAAATATAAATGAAAAATTTATCCTCTAATTTTTTTTGAATATTTATTTTGACTACTTTAAGATGGTTTAATATGAGACTAAATAGTATTAATGTTTTTTGTTGTCTCTTAAACAATATTTTTCCCTAAAAGATTAATTTTACCAACTTTATCCTAAGATGTTGGTTAATGAAATCCCATTCAATAAAATTATTTACACATCCCAATTTGAATACATGAATGAAAGATATTATTATAGGAAAAATCTGCCAATGTTAAATAATAATCCCACATACCTTTAAGGTCAAGTGAGGATGAACTCAACATCTATTTAAATTTTTGAATAATAATTTTGTACTATCCACTAGTTTGAGTGTGGTAGGTGGTTCTCAAATAAAGATTAGTATCAAGAGACTTTTGAGTAATTTTTTAAAATTTTGAAGTAAAATGTGGATCACAACCAGACACAATCAAAATAGGTTCACCATGATGTCTTAAAAATTCATTAATATAGAGCCTCATGAGGTGATGAAGAGGTAAATATTATATTATAGAAAGTAAATATGATTATTTGGTTAAATGGTCAATAATAACCCATATTACATAATTATTTCTATGAGTCTTCATTAGTCCTATGAGAAGGTCCATAATAATTACATCCTATTTCCACATAGTAATTGGATTTGATTACTTGAATCCTCTAGGATTTTGTCTTTTATCTTTTACCTATTTAATAACAAAACATCTTGACACATAGTTAGAAATTTCCTACTTCATGTTGTTACACCAAAAAATTTCCCTAAAATCCCTTTATATATTGCTTTTACTAGGGTGTATAGTGAGATTTGACATATGAGCATCATCTAACAATTTCATTTTTATTTGTGGTATACATGGAACACATAACCTCATTCTACGTTTCATTATACTATCTTCACAAACGAAGTCTTCTAATTTCCCATCATTTACACCAATTATTTTGTTTGAAAATCTTGCATCATCATATTAATAACATTTTATCTTTTCAAATAAATATGGTTTCTCAAAAACTTGAAAAAGGAGTGATGTCTCCTCTTCCATAATGATTCCCATTTTCATATTTACTAGTTCCATGAACATGGGGTACCACTAAATCCTCATTTGGGTTAAAAATCCATGATATTTCTTTAAAAAATAATAATATACCTTATTTTCATTCCTTGGATAGTAATGTATTGAGAAATCATAATCATTAGGTAGCATGGGCCATCAAATTTTCTTCATTTTGAGCCCCTTCTTTGAAAATATATATTTTTGGATTTTACGATCCATGTATATCTCACATCATTCAAATTTTATATAATTCCACCATATCTTCATCAGAAAGATTATAGATTCCAAATAACGATCATGGTTTGAATAGTTTTTTCATGAGTTTTTATTTTCCATGATTTTTATGCAATAAATTTATCATTTTTCATAAGTACACAACCATGTCCCTTCTCCTATGAATCACTATAAATCAAAAAACGGTCATTTTATGATGGTACAACCAACCTTGAATCATTGAAAAATATCCTTTTCAATTCTTCAAAACATTCTTCACATTCTTTTTTCCATATGAACTTAACCCATTTACATGAATTCTTGGTTAAGTTTATAGATGATTGGAAAAAATCATGGATTAATCACCAATAGTGACCTACCAAACCAATGAGACTACATACCTTTGTTATGTTTTTCATTGTAGGACATTATTTGACTGCATTTTTTCTTTTAGGATCAATTGAGATTCAATAATTGGAGATAATATGGCTAGGAAAATAAACTTTTTAAATCCAAAAATCACACTTTCTAAATTTCCCATAATATGATTATCTTCCAAGAGTCTCAAGAATAATACAAATGTGATTTTATTATTCCTCATATATTTTAGAATACACAATGATATCATCAATAAAAAAAACAAAAAAATTTATCATGATGTCCCTTAAAAACTCAAATCATTAGATTAATAAAAAATTATGGTACATTAGTCGTTCAAAATGGAATTACTATAAACTCATAACATACATAAATTATTCAATATTTTTTTTAGAATATCATCATTCTTTACTTAAAATTTATGATACCTAGAACACATGTTAATCTTTGAAAAATATCTATCTCTATGAAGTTTATCAAATAATACATTAATGTGGGGCCATGTACATTTGTTATCTATCAAAATATTATTGATTTTCCAATAATCAATGAATAGATTCATAGATCCATATTTCTCTAAAACAAAGTTAATAGGGGATCCTTATGGAGAAAATCTAGTGTGAATGGACCCCATATCACATAACTCATCTAGTTGTTTCATAAAATCCACTAATTCCATAGTGTCCATTCTATTATGACTCATTGATATTGGTGTTGATTCAGGGATTAAATCAATTGAAAACTCAACTTCATGGTCTGGGGGATATCCATGTAATTATTTAGTAAATACATCAATATATTCATGTATAATAGATACATACTAAATTTTAAGAATACTTTCTCCATTCATATATGATGTTTTCTCTTCTTTCCTAAGAATCTCATTTAGAAGAGCTACTAGGGGTGGATTTATCCATGAATCAGATGATGAAGTCTCTACTATAATGATAAATATTTCCACATCTTCATCATGATTCGTAATTTCCTTATTCTTACATTAAATTGGTGTATCATATTTTCAAGTCAACATCATATGAAGGAGTATATAGACTTCAACCATAAGTATGATAATAAGGTTGGAAAATATGTCACATTTATGTATCATAATGGGGATAACCAGAAACATCCTTGTTGTAGTTGTACATCCTCTCAGAGCTATTCCTCATAACATACTTCTTAAATTTCAAGGTAAATATATAATTTTCATGGAAATCCCTTTATGGAATATCTTAGTTGTTTTGTTTTTAATTCCTTCCAATATTCTTCATTACAAAACAATATCATACAAAAGATTGACTCTTGAAATTATGAATCTGAATTCATAACATTTAAATCTAAATCCATTATAACACATAATGAAAATTGAAAATTTATGCATTTTTAATATCATAATAATAAATATGGTTCATTTTGGAATAATATCATACCTTTCATAATGGTTTATATATAAAATTTTAATTAACCAATGAATTTTCCCCAAGAGTATCAAACTAGGTGTGCAGTAATGCCCTTTTGATGGGTGTGAATAAGTGAGGGGATAAAGTTCCCTTTTATAATTGATGAGTGGATTTTTTTTGTAAATACCCAAAACTATTAAATAATTAGACGTCACTCTCATATCAAGTTCCTAAAAAAATAGAGTTTATGGTTGGTAAGGTTGATTCATATCTCTTCTATATAAAAAGAAACATTTTTTAATCATGTTGACTTACTTTTAGAATTTTAGTTTCCACCAAGGTAACTAGTTTTTCAAACTAGGTAATTTACCCATTAATACTAAAATAATATTAAAATTATTAGATAATTTGTACCTTGTAATTATAAATATTGAATCCAATTTATCAAATAAATATACTATGTGTGTGGAAAATTATTTTTGATCGAAACAGATGTAACACGCAAAACCTTATTTTAACCTTAACCGAATTAATTAATTTATAACTTTTTAAACTAATTATTAATACCATGTTTCATTCCCAATAATCGTGTGGGATTTGAGTGTCACTTTGTGGGGGTATTTTCATGACCATTCACGATAGACACATATTTCCACATCCTTTCTATGAAATTTCTTACAGGTTTTGTTTGTGGAACCAAAAACATAAAACAGTTCCCTTATTCAATATGTTTTATGCAACTACCTTCCAAATATAGTTTTCATTAGAAAATGTATCCAAAAACGTTTGGGGACTCACATTGGTCAAGAGGATGGGAGTTTAGGCTCATTGTACCTTTTTTGGAGGAATCTTTTCCTACTATGTGGATCTATAATCAATTTAAGACAAATTCATAAATCCTTTATTAAATCTGAAATAAAAATTGGGACACCCATATATTAGAAATAATTTATTAGTATATATTAGTTTTATAATATTCTATATATAAATGAGGTTATTCATCAATGGAGAAAAATGTTTGTATCTGAGGTTCTCCATCAATGGTACCCTTTTGTATAAAAATTACAGATTCTTATATAATTTATTATCATGATGATGGTTTTAAGCCATGTATTGGGTATCTCTAGAATTTATCATAATATTGGAATACAAGAGATGTTTTGTTGTTGGTATCAGGCTCAGGAGACCAGCTTCTTATGCATCCATGTGAATGGAATCAAAACCCATGTAGTTTTGTACCACTTAATGGGGCATATCATACCTTTGATGGTTATATAAATAGTACCAAACTATTCATTTTAATATCATAAGGAAAAAATATATTGGATAAATGTTCTTAGTTAAGGATGGTGTAGGATTATACCGAAGCATCCCTAGAGACCTAGAAGGGATATAGTCTCCTAGGCTATATATGTCCCTACTTGGGCTATGGACTAGAGAATATTAAAGAGTATTCATGGTGTCAGGTTTAAACCTATAGGATGCTTATTGTGTATCACGTTTGGAAATGAATCAAAGACCACATAGTTCATAACTTTTGGGCTTACTCCTATAAAATAGTTCAAAGGTTTCTTCATTGGGTATATGACCCTTTCATGGTTTTTATCATAGAGAATATGTACATTTTATGGGATGGTAACATGGTTTTGGGGCTTTCACTGAATATGAGTCCCATTGGATTTTCTAATTGGGAATATGGACCTTTGAGTTTGCAATAACATGGTAGGGAAATATAATAAATTAGATTCCCATAGAAAGGTGAGTGGAAGATACAAAAAATGACACTCTTACAAGATGATTATTCAATCTTGTAGATGTCATAATCATAACTAACATATATTCCCACACAAGTCATTGTCTATGTGATAATGAAGATGATGCGGAAGATCTCACAAATTGAAAAATATCCACTATCTACTGGTTTATGATAGTGGGGCTACAGAATGTGAAGGAATACACCACAAGAAACACTAGTTGTTTACTTAAAGAGGTATTATTTAAGGTGATATTAAATCTTTGTCCTCTGGTATATGAGGGTGATTTCTTGGTGGGGGAGTCTGGGAGAGATATAGGGTATCGATATTCGATACTACTCTTTTTTTTCAACCCTAGGTTCCCATCATTATAAATAAGTCAAGATCCTATTTACCATGGGAATATATAATCGAAAACACTTTAAAGATCCCACCTATTAGGTAGGATAAATCCAGGACATCTATTACAATTGGAATTTATAATTAAGAGGACATGAAAATGTTCCTTCTTCTATAATCATACATATCATATGGATTTGGTGGAAGCCACACAATTCTTCACCTCAGATGAGGTATCAAAATAAAGAGGTTCCTTACCATTGACAGTACGAAGTTGGAATAAATAGGGTGGCTCGTACATGTGAGGCTTGGATGGATTGATGGTGGCTGGTGGATAACATAAGTGAGGCTTGGGTGAGTTGAAGGTCTCTTGTCTAGGTGTGGCCTGGGTGAGTTGAAGGTCTCTTGTCTAGGTGTGGCCTTGGTGATATCATGATATCTCATGAAGGGTAAACTTGGGAGAGTTGAATATTCCCTTCGGAAATGAAAAACTAGGGAAAATAAATTGGGTTAGGCCTTGATCTATGCTTCAAGGTTATTCTCAGGTTTCACTGGAAGACTAGTGCTCAAGTCCAAGGATTGAGATGGGGGATTATCCATAATATTCTTAGACTTGGAGGAGATGTCTCCTCACATAGGTCACTTGTGTTTCATACACTAGAGGAACTATAATCCAAATACCCTACTTAATTTTTATATTATTTCAAGGATTGGATTTCTACCTGTAAATTTTGAAATACAAGGGTAAAGGACTAGGGTGATCAGATATTCAGGGATTTTTCTAGTCATCCATTCATGGTCATAAATGGGGAGATGAATGATACTATTTTTAAGAATTATTAGGATTATGGTAGTCAAAGGAAGTTTGTTCAAGTGGTTTTCACAAGTGGTTGACACAAGTGGTTTGTGGAATTAACTTGTGAAGGTGATAAATGTGTGAGTTGTTGGTCATGCATATTGGTTCATGCATGTCAGACCTACAGAAGTATAAGTGCATAGATAGGGATTGTGCAAGCGAGCCTCATAGGTGATGAAAAAACTTAGCAATATGGATTAGAAATCTACCTATGAGATATCTTGACCACATTTATAATTTTTTTACTTTCTGGAACCATAAATGTTGAACCATAAGTACATCTGCACTCCATTAGTAGTCAAATAAAATATTTTTAACTAAACTAATATCCCTAATTTAGTGTATGCACCCTATCTGTGAGTTCTCTGATGCCAAATATTATCGTAAATACACTCAAAATGAATTTTATGGCATTGAAACATTATTATCATCAATATTAGAAATCCATAACCTAATATTAGAGGGATATTATCACCATAACACCACCCTATTTGGAAATGTATCTGAGGGATCTCTATTACTAAGGGTGTGATAATTCTAAGGGAACATGAAAATAAAATATTCTTCAACTTTTTTATTATAGATAAATTTCTACTCAAACATGACATGTGTTTTCTATGTAATCCTAGTTGCATCGGTTGTGTGGAAAAGTTTCTGGCATGATTTTTTTTCATGCCAACAAACCCCCCTATTAGAAATGAATTAGATCTGAACAAAATGAACCAAATTTTAAGGTAATCATAGGGAAATTTTATATTTTATTATATAACCTATTGGAAATTGGACTCATCTCACTAGTGGTAGGACACCATAACGTTTTACATTCCCATGGGGCCTTGTGTGCTCGAATTTGACTATTTATAGAGTCATATAATGGAACCTATAAACTCTTTTTATTTTGTTTAATTCTCTTAATTTCTGTCTATTTCATATATGAAGAAGACTTAGCGAGTGAGACTCATTTTTTTCGTAATAATTATTTTTTGGGTTTTCATTATAACAAGTTTTATGCCTATTTTTTTGTTTTCATTACTCAATTTATCTTAAATCATACAAAGTACATGTCTAGAGAGCTGTGACTTGACATTTAACTAGGGTCCCCTTTACTGGACTTCAGACCATTAATCATTAAATATAATTCCATTGGTAGTTTAGAGTCTTGAAAAAAATATTAATTCTATTGGTGTTTTAGGCCGAACAACATTTTCCATGACATATGGGATGCCATCTTGAGAAGGGGTTGTTGGTTGAGAATTTTCTAACATTATTTAGGTACACAATGGGAGATTTTAAGCCATGATTTTTTGATTTATGAATATGAAACATGATATGTGAATATTATATAGGGAATGACCATGGAGAATGTTTGAAAATTAATTTATAGAATGATGTTTTTGGGGGATAGGGAGATAGAATATGTTTCTCATTAGAAAGAAGGTTCCTGTTGTCGATAGGCCCTTATGTGGGTGAATTATGAAGATCAAAACTAGGGAATATTATTCATATTGAAAATAAAATGTTTCCTCTTGTATTAGATATTTTATTACCAATGTGCAGGGTTTTTATCAGGTTCTAGGTTTCTCAAGACCATTGAGGGTGGTTTATGAAGGGAATGTGTCTTAAAATGAAGGGAGAATATGGGCCCGCACTGGCTATGAATGATAAAACACTCATACAAAAATTTTATTTTTATGTAAAGATGGTGGAATCCTATTGAAACTGAAAACATGAAAAGTTGGGGTCTTGGGAGAAATCCATATCTTCTGACACAGATCGTTGTTGTGTCCATGAATGGAGGGACATATAAGTTTTAGTTACTATAGCTATTGGGCCTAGAATGGAGGATATAATCATCAATACATGTCTTGATAGAATGTGTATCATTTTATATACATCTCTTCAATGTGATTGGGTAGTTGACCAATACCTGGAGGAAAGGATCCTCCCTAATAGGGTTGAATCATCATGTTATTTAATTTCCTATAATTAATATGTTGACTATATAGTTTAACATCATATGGAAATAACATTGAGGTATTCAATTTAATTCCATTTATATTTGACCAAAATATTATTGATTTTATATTTCATAGTGATCTAACCAAGAATGTTCCATCATTTTCAGGTGTGATGAGGGAAATTAAAAGTCATAATATGGGGTCTTATGGGTCCAAATAGTGATATTGTACATGTATACATGGAATGAACATATATTATATTTGAAAATATGTTTCTAGATTGATGTTTTTGGAGCTTATGGAGATATAAGAGGTCTATATTAGGATAAAGTTTCCTTTGCTAAAAAGGAATATCTATAAGAAACTTATATAGATCCAAAATAGGTAATATTATTCATTGTACAATTTTTTTTTCATATGGATTCCGAAATTCTAGAACATATGGCTATGGACATAATTGGGGATACAGATTACCCTAGATGTAGATTTTGATTTGTGTAAGGAAGGTACCTGAGTATGGAAGGAACATTTATTATCAAAATCACCCATAAATGGGGAGACATGTTTCTTATGTAGATATTACCCATACAAAGTTAGGGGGATTTTTTATAATGTTGAAGGGACCAATAAATAGGATTTTAGAATCCCTATATATCTCATCAAGGAGAAAATCATTCCACACAACAGTTCTATAATAGATTCCCACACCGATCGAATTCTTGTGAGAAGAGTAGGAATGTTTCATTGAATATAGGATCATGAGTGGGATGAGAACCCATACTGGACCCTCCTATATAGATATGGGTCATACATAGAAGAGTGGGAGTATTTTTATATTTTGTATGGAATAATATGTAAGATATGTGAATCACTATCTATATCATGAGAGAGAAAATCAAGAGTCACATAGTTTCTGGATGGAGTGGTGGTGTGAGACCAACACCTAGGATAATGGTCCTCTTGGGAATGGTATATATAAATGCACAAATTTTCATTTTAAAAGATATTCCAATCATGCATTTTAACATCATATAGTAAATATGTTTGGTTTTCCATTTAAGGTCTTTCATCTAAGAGCACACTAGACCCATAATAAACTAATATTACTCAATAATATAGGGAATAAATTAAAAAAACACCTAATCCCATGTGATATTTTCTCAGTGTAAGAAATGAGAAATTACATTGGATTAGTTCACCACATGGGGGATATTTAAATGAAAATGATAGGGTAATTATTATCACATGGTTTTTAGTCCTAGATGGATGATTTGATCATCACTATGTATCTCATAGGGGTGACAATCAAGTTGTATGCCATTCTAGTAAAATTGTAACATAGAATAAAAGGGATGTAAAAAATGAAGTTTTTCATATTTAAGTAAGGAATAATGTTATCTCTAAATTCAATGTAATATAATGAGTAACATAAATCATGGAAATGATGAGTGATGTAAGGCTTATAGGGTCGAGGATGTTCCTGGATACTTCATACACAAAGAAAGAAATTATAAACATTGATCATAAGAGTTATTGGATTTGGATAAATGATATGGCACAAGTATTATATAAGTGACCACATACCTTTATCAAAAATTGGTTTCCATTGTGATATTTTTAATCCATATGGTGATATAAGAGGTCTCTCTTGAGGACCAAGGTTCCTCTAGTTGACATGACTTTTGTTGGTGACTTATGAAAATCCCGACTGGGGTGTATTAATCCATATTAAAAAAAGGTTTCCATTAGTGTTAGAAATTCTATTAAGGTTATATGTATAAGGCTTATAGAGATCCAAATTTTCCATGGAAAATGAGTATGATGTTTATAAGGATTGTGTATGAGCACAAGGGATGCATTTGGACTGACAATGGTCACAAAGTTTGAAGTTTCTTGCATAAATGTTTTGTATATATGCAGGAGAGGGAGAATTTTCCATGAATTGTTGGTGGGACCAGGACATAAGGTCTAGAACTAACTATGCATCCAATTGAGATGATAATCAAACTACACATAGTTATTGAATGAAAAATCCCCACATGGGTCTCAACCAATTGTTTATAGGGATATTTTTTTGAATACTGATTCATGAAAGGTGTGAGAACCATCATTGGAATAAGATATTTAGATATGGATCCTACAAAGGGGAACTAGAAAATTTTTATATTTGGGTGGGACTAGGATTTAGGATCCATGCATCCCTGTGTATGTCACTGTATCAAGAATAAAGCAGCATGTAGTTTTTCGAATGGAGGTTTAGTGGGAAAGCAATTCCTAGGATTCTGATCCTCTCAAGCACTGACCAAAATGTTATGTAGTTTTATGTCATGAAATGAGGACATGAACTAAGTGGTTTTATGCAATGCGAAAAATATGTTTTACTATAGTTTAATATCATGTGACTAGGGAAATAGGCTATGTATTTAAATTTCTTAAGTACCAGAATTTGGTGTCTTGTAGATTTATGTCGTACAACTAGGACCATATGTCATTCCATTTAAGTTCATGTGAAAAAAACCACCTGCATGATTAAAAAAATTATTTCAAAATAACTATTTAATTGTTAGGGTTTTTAACAATATCTCAATTCAATGATATAATGGAATAAGTTATATTATAGTGGAACTTGTACATGGCATAAGTTCCCTCCCACATTGGCTCAAACATTGGTGGTTTCATCTTGGGTATCATCAGGGTCCTGAGAACTTGTAATATTTCTACTTGGAGGAATGAGAAGATTTGGTCATTATTCTTAAAATACAATGTTATTCATTTTTTTTAATTTCCATGTATTTAAGGTATGAATAATTTTATTATCAAGTCACTCTAATTTATCCATCTATTTTTGGGAACTCTCATCAATGGATAGATGATCTCATTTGGATATTTGGTGTGAGGGTAATTGGATATCAATGTGAATGACTAATTATGTACCATATACCAGTGAATATAGGGTCACCTATGTTATGGTGTGGGTTGTATTATGGTAATCCAATAAGGAATTTAAGAAATTTTTAGGAAAATATATCCTATCTTTATCCAAAATATTTTGAAGTATGAATTATATGGTGTTGTTTAATACATATATTATTCAACTAGATACTTCATGATATCATGATGAATGGTTGGATTTTATGTTATTCTCTTGATACAAATTCTCTAACTTAGTAGAATAGAAATTGGTTACCTTTTCTATTAGTATCCTATAAGGGAAAAAAATCTAGTAATGATTTCGGCTTTCAAAAGGCCAACAATTAGTTTGGAATCATCTTTCTTTAGGATTTTTTATTTAGACCATTTGGAGAATAATTTAGTAGTAGAGAAAATGTAATTGATTTCTTGGTCATAGATGGAGGCTATGGCCTTACAACATCCATGCTTTATATGAAAAATGTCCAGGCATATTTGGCTATAGAAAATTTGAGGTTTTATGGATGATGTTGGTGTTCACTTGGAAGGAATGTTTTTTTGTGTGAATTTTTTACAATCTTATATTGTTGAAGGCAATAAGTATCCATGCCTCAAGATTTTATGGGAAATCCCAAAATCTGACTGGTGGTCACTATATTCCACTATATGTACATCTTTCATGACAATAATAGTATCTTCTCTATCATTTCACCTAAGAAGGATTCCATTGAAGCCTCATTTATAAAGGAATTTCTAGTGATTTGGGATTTCATAAAGCGTAAATTTGTCCAATAATCATTGGGTTTTATCAAATCCTACTTTGTATGATGGAAGTACTCTATTTTTGAATGTAGTCTATAATGGTAATCTTCTAACCAATTGTATGAAATTTTGGTTCAAGGATTGAATTTACCTCATTGATTTCATCCTTTCAAAATGAAATAAAGGAGACACCATTTAGTGGTTCAAAATTTTGTTAACTATTTCATCCTATTATGGATCCTCCAAATCCATAGACACATTTTCCAATGCATATTCCTGGGTATTTTGTGACTGTGTGATGTGAGTCAATTCTGGCATTGAGCGGAATTTTTCCATTATTCATTGGACATAGTCAAGAAGGGGGATTAACTCTTCCATTTTGACAGAAAAATAACTATTTATCTACTTAATTACTAATTATTAATCAACATTTACCCTCAATTTCTCTATTGGAATTTGATGTTCCTATTCTAGTCCTACAAGGAGGGTCTGATACACTGCATCGTTTTTTTCACCCTTCTTACAATAGGAAGGAGTAAGGTAATTCTACAAATTCTTGGGAGATGATAATAACTCACAAACTAACTTTATCAAGATTGGGGTCTTCTAAAATATTCCCCATAGTGATTCAAGATGAATCGTCAAAATAAATATCCCATGTCTCAGGGTCTCCTAGAATAGAGAAGATCTCTTAATCAAACAATTCATTATTCTATGATATTTCTTATGTAGAGGTATGTTCTATAAGTAATTACCCTATTGCACAACATTTTAATTACTTCTAAGGAACATACTAAATATTAAAATAATATAAGATGACTACACATCATTCCAATCATCCTGTTAATTTAGTACACATGAGGATGTATTTGAGTGGATTTCTATAAGATAACAAATGGACTCCATGATATTATCAGTAGTTACTTGGCTTTTGAACCATAAATATTAATTTAAAAAAGATCTTCTCAATATCTGAATAATGGGTCATGGTATTGATCATGATATGGATGAGGTAATAGATGTTGTTTTCATTTCTAGTTTCATTATTTTGGTTGAGGAAAGCACCCAATGATTCTTATAAGGATTACACATACAATAAAATATGTTTCCCCTCAACAAGTGGAATCAACACTGGTGGAATCAAAAGGTATTTCATGAAACTGTAAAATGATTCCTAGAATTCATTAATTCACCTATATGTGAACCCCTTTTTATTAACCTGGTGAAGCACAAACACATTCCTACAAGGTTTACAACAATGATTAGAATATATTCATGGAATCCTTGTAATCCCCTAAACACATTAATGTTTTTAGGAGGTGAAAAATCAAGTATATGCTTTTTCTTCACAAGATCGACTTCGATTCCACAATGGTGTACCATTAAACTAAGAAATGTTATGGAGGTAACTCCAAAATCACAATTCATGGGGTTTATTTTTAGGATTTGTTTTCATAGTTTGTCAAAGACGATATGAATATCATCAAGGTAGTCAGAATATTTCCAACATTTAACCAAAAAATCATTAATATAGAACTAAAAAAACTTCTTGAAAAAGTTTTTAATGATGTGAATCATGACACATTGACATATAGAGAAATCATTATTGAAGTCAATGGTTATTAACTAATAGAAAAATAAAAATTCATGTGATATAAAACCAATGAATCCTAAATATTTAAGGGTCATCCTTCTTTATTTTTACTCTCAATATCCATCCATGAATTAAGGTTCAAGATATCTTTCTATGAAATCAATCAATGGATTTGTAATTGAAATAGGGAAATATAGATTCAAATAATGCTAGTTGATATCTATGATGTCAATGAAAACTATGAATTCCTGATTATTCTTCTTTACCAATACTATATTGGCTAGAAATTTTGGAAACTGAAACTCCCGAATGAAATTGGATTTGATAAGCTTGTCAACTTTACCCTAAATTTTGGCAATGTGAATTAGGTGTTTCTTTCTAGATGCTTATTTTTAACCCTAGTGGTTTCCTAGAAAACACAGGTGGTGAGTGGTCACTTTGGGATCAAGGAATTGAATTTCAATATAATTCTAGGATATAAAATCACAATGTTACAGTATAAAGGAGTTATATACATATTATTCTTTAGAATACATGGTTGTGCTTATCAATGTCGGTCATGGGTCATTGTATATAACCATATTTATTTGTATGAGTTTATAAATTTTGGTTGAGACACCTTCTTCCAATTCTAGATGGGAATCCCTAATGCAATCCTCCCCCTCTTCCTCTTCCTCTTCCACTTTCCCTTCCTCTTCCTCTTACCTCTCACTCTTAGGGGAATTAGGTGATGAAGGAAATATTTTAAAGTTAGGATTGGATTTAACATTTTGAAATTTGAAATCTAAAGTAGCTTCCTTAGACCTGACTGATGATGTAGGGTCTCTATAGAGCTCCATAGAGAAGATATGAGAATAATTTTATTCAATAACTCTATATGAGATGACATATTCTCATGATTAATATGATAAGGAAGGGATTTATTGATGCTCATGGGATAGAATGAGGACATTCTCACTAGAACTTTTACCATTGTTCTGAGGCTTAATGATATTTTCAGTACTATCAGGCTTAGTCATCATGATCGATATCATGAAGGTTATTGAATATGTACTTGAATTAGGACTTATATCATCGATCTGATTTATGGGAATAACATATACTTCATTGAGTTTTTCGAAGGTTTTTTCTGAATTAATTTCTATAACATTCAGGGTAGTGACTAGAGTGACACCATTAGTCATGGGTTGTTTCCAATCCCTCTTTTAGAATACCATATTAATATATTTTGGTTTATATGATTCAAATGGGGATTTATAACCATAAGGAGTCCCGATTTTCTCACTGATGCATTATATAAGGAACTATTAGTATGATGGGGGGACTACCATGTATTATGGAAACCAAGTCCTCCCTATATAAATAGTAAAGGCCATATCATTCGGAATATCTAGAAATTCTAATTCGGATAAGTGGTCCCCAAACTAATCCATGATCTTCATTCTACTAAAGAATTTATCTCACTTTTTTCACAAGCCTACAATGTTAGATAATAATGGGACAAGTGTGGCTCACTGTAACCCATTCAAGAATGTGTTTGGAATAGAATAAGGTTGGATCCTATTGTTTCATATGTTTTTAAGAGATAAAGTACTTTATATAGTCATATCAACCCTTAGAACAAAAGTTTAAGGCTATACAATACTCATTGGGTTAGGCCAAATAGGTTTTACTTATTTCCATAGTTGATCTAGAAATTGCATCCCCTATAGTCGATATTTCAGGATAATCATTCATTAAAACTCCTAGAATAGGTGGGGATCTTTCTTTCTCTTTTTGGACCCACTAGAGGGACCTCTAATTAGTTTTAACACCATATACAATTTGAGTAGAGATGTGGTAGGAGTAGTAAATTTTACCATGACTGTGTCTAACCCTGTTACATCAGATCCAACAGCCTCTTCCACTGGTTCCCCAGTTAAGAGTAAGGAAGTTATGTTCTTGCCCATATTAATAATCATATAAGAGATATAATATGTTAAATAAATTAATTAAACCAGATATTAATTCTTCATATGATGAGGATTCCATACGAAGGGACAACACTTTTGGTACTGTTTGGTGGGGTTGTTCCATTATCCTAAGAGTCAGGGGAATAAAATCTGAGAGACTCAGGGATGGGTTTTGAATCCATATGGACACATATTATTGTAATTTAATTTTTATTCTATAACTATGATTATTATTTTGAGTGTAGATTCTTAGAGGACTATGGAACTGACATGGTTAGTTGTGTCGTAGCTAGAGTAATAGGTTCATAGTGGCTCGTTTCATATTTTATTGGTGTATAGCATGAGTGATGTTGATTGTTTTTCTATTAATATAATCTCTAATACTTTGTGTATTATTTCTAGTAACATACTTATATTAACCCTATTCGTCTATAGTAGTGGTGGAAACACAAGCTAGTAGTGTGGGTGGTTTTCCCAGCTTTACTTTTCTAGAATACACAGTCCATTGTAGGACATCACTAAAAATAAAATAGGCATGGATGGTGTGAACAAATATTCTATGAAATGGATAATAAATTGGGTGATCATCGAGGCCAACTTGGTCATGTATTTTGTGTTACTTTAGGGATAAAAGGTTGTTTTTAAAGGTTATTATGATGTAGCTAGGAAACTACTTATCACAGGAGGAGTAATCTTTATTCTTCTAGTTTGAAAATTTGAAGTGTTTCAACTCTTTCCATCCATCCCAAAAAAGTTATTACCACTAACTCATCCATTCACATTGAGGTACCACATTAGAAGTTGCGTTATTTAGAGTTGGAGTTTGTGTATAGTATGTTTTTAATGTGACCATTACACATTCTACTCTACCTATCCTCTTCTATCAAAACACTAACATGGGATGGGAGTTATCCATTGTTCGCAAAATAGAATGTTCCATCCTTTGGGATACTATAAAAGGATCCTAAAATCCACCTAGATACATTACTAGGATAATAATTATTCGTAATTAATCATAGATATTCATAATTAAAATATCTAGAAAATATTCTTGAGGGAGCTATAGGTTCAGGGAATAATTTAAAATCCCCCACATAGAAATGAAAGCTAACACCCTTTCATTTTATCACCGTTCACATTTTTAAGGATCATAGACTGTTGTATTATGCAACATAGAGCTGAACTGAGAGTGTTATTTTCAAAGAAGAACTTTCCATCCCTTGATCGATTCTTCTAGAATATTGGTATACTAGGTGAAGGGTGGTCTTTATAATGTATATACAAAGAATCTTATCTTATCCAGTTCTTGATGCTCAAGGGTCCCCATCATGGTTCCACTCCTAGGCATGAAGTGAAACATATACTATTCTAGATCCCCAAAACTAATGAATTTTGGGTACATAGGATTCCTAATTATTTTCGAGGGAAGCATTGCATACACCCATTTAGGGTCAGGCATATTTTATAGTTTTACATTCACAAGTCATCCTTATATATCTTCTAATAATTCCACACATGTTTTTTTAGTGTTGATTATCTAGGGAGGAATGGAAAACTTGGAAAGAGCCTAAGAAAGGTGACTGATGGGATATCTAGCTGTGGAAGTTCTTGTACTCACAATGGGTAAAATACTAGGACTGGTCTTTTTGTATGTGTTTTACCAAGATCTAATCATGTACCCAATAGATGGAACTCCTGATATTCCTCTCTTGTGGGGTACAAATGTATGTTTTTTGGCACCCCACATTGATCATGTAATACTCTGAGTTTTTATGAAACTTTTATTTTAGAATAAGTTAATTTAATTTTATGTCTTGCGTTACATGATACACCAAGTTAATATTTTTTATATGCTACAATTAATTAATCGTTTTATATATGTAACACCCACTTGGATTTTGTTACACACAACATTGAGTTTCTATGAAACAAAATTTTATTATTTTATTTATTTAAGTGGTATAGTTATAACATTGAATTTAAACTTAGTAATAGGAATAATAATATAAACTTTTTAAATAATATTTATAAATTTTTTATATAAATAAAAATATTGATTATAAAACTTATAATTATTTGGTAAAGTCTTTATATGTTTGAAGATACTATTTTCTCAAATAAAATGTTTTTTTGGTCCTTATGTGAAAACTAATAATATTAATTTTTAGACACTTAAACAAATTTAATTTGATAAAATAAAAATAATTCTTGAATTTATAATCGAAAAATTATCTTTGGGTGAAATTTAGGGATATTTCTGAAAAAACAACATTTTCTAATGAATAGTGATAAATACAGAATTTTAATTCAAAATTGCTTTTTCATCTAATTTATTTATATAGTTAAATTGTAAAGACCTGCAAATTTTAAGGAAATTTTTTTCTTTAATTATTTGGGATTTTACGAGTACGCAGTTTCTAACAGCACCTGATTCTGAGGCCCGGTTTGCCCGGAATAAATTTCCAAAGTTTAGCTCGGGTACGTTCAGTGAACGAACGAGCGGGTTTTCCTAACTTTTGAACCGGTGCTCGGAATCGAAATCCAAGGGCACCAATGAAACTGAAACGCCGGTTTTTTCTTAAGATGACCTTTACTGGAGTTGCGCTTGCTCGAGAAGGAGTTGTTAAAATTTGTGGATTAAGAGTAAAGAGAAATAAAATTGTGCTACTAATTTTATTTCACTTAAGTGGTTAAACCCATGTGTGGGAGTTGGGGTGGGACCCACTAAAATTCTATTTCCTCTTGATAGGATTTAGTGAGGTGGGGCCCGCATGAGCCCCACCCCTTAAAATTCTCTAACCCCCTTTGCATGAGTTATAACTCTTCCATATTTATGATGACAACTTAACTCTCCTTTAAATTTTGTAAACTCTAGTTTTATTTAATTAAATGAATGCCAACACACCTTTTATTCAATTAATTGAATTAGGTGTTTTGAATTTTTGAAAATGTTGGCATAAGTAAATAAAATAAGGAAAAGACTTATTTTATTTTAGTTTGGTTTTTGCTGTGGATTATTGAGAGAGGGAGAGTTCTATACTCTGAAGAACTTCGTATTCTTTGCGAAGAACACCAAGACTTCGACGAAGAACGCCGTCACTGTAAGGAGAGATCGACGAGCCATCTCTTCTCCTCTCCGCAGCCAGTGTGTGACGCCTTTCCCTAAGAACAAAGATGCGCCTTCCTTAGTTCTTCTTCCCACGTCAAAGGAAGGGAGACGCCGCTCTTCCTCAGACGTTCTCCATCAACATATACAGAGATTCACCTCACGACACCGTTTTCCCGCGACGATCATCGTTTGACAACTTCTTCGAGGTAGGGGTTTGTTTTTACGTTCGTGATTAATTCTGGCATTCATTGTTAAATATATAGCCTATTGTTATCGAATTAACGGGAGGAGGCCGGACCACACAAACATGGACGACCCTCCTCCCTATTGTTGTTGTACTTCGTTATGGATTGGAACGGAGGCGACGCGGTGCCATCACACTGCGCAAAAACGAAGGAACCACAGCCAGTACGGGCTGTGGTGAAGGAGTGCGGCACTATCGCGCCACACCGTTGCGACCGAAAGAGGCCGCGGCCGGAGTCGGGCTACGGCGGAGGGGCGTGGTGCTGTCGTGCCGTGCCAGAGCATCATGGAGGGCCGCAGTTGGGGTGGGCCGCGGTGGAGGGGCACGGGGCCGTCGCGCCGCGCCGGTCAGACAAATGCCATGACCTAAGGCCGTGGCAGTGCAGAGGAGGGCGGCCAGATCCGCCGGCCGCCGACGCTCTAGGAAGGCGGGACCTGCGGGGGTCCCGCGGAGGCACACCGGCCGGCCAACTCGGCCGAACATTCGGAAGTCCGGGAGTTGTAACCCCTGGCACAGACAGGGGCATGCCCTCCTCCACCTGGGGCCGCCGTTTCAAAACGAGGGAAGAAGAACACCCCCCATTCCACGTCCATCTCGGCCTCGAGTCGAGCCGCGGCCCGATCTGGGCCGGGCAGCGCCCTAACGGGCCGGACCTGGGTCGGGCCGACCTAGGGGGTATTTGGCCAGGTCGGACCAGGTCAAAACCCCCTGTTTCGGATAGATCTGTTCAAACGCTCATAACTTGGGATACAGACCTCCGATCGATGCACCATCAGTTGAGTAGCGATCCTTGGATTGATATGGTCATTTAGGTTTATTATACTCAAGCTTTCAGAGATCTTTGGGTACGACCGGGTTGGTTCGAACACGAAACCAACCGGGCCCTCAGATCAGAAACACTTTTAACTTGAGATCCGGACGTCCGATTGACGTGCCGTCGAATTTGTTGGGTTTATATTAGTGAGATGGTTATTTTGTATTACTATTCTAGAGGTTTGAACGCAGTTGGAGTACGTTCGGATTGGTTTTTACTTAAAAACCAACCGGGCCCCTGGGACAAAAAAGCCAATAACTCTCAGACCGGGCGTCTGATTGACGCTCTGTCTGTTGCGTTGAGTTCCTTTTTACGAGATGGAACTCTGGGATACATAAAATCCGGACTTTGTGTCGGTTGATGTAATTACCCCCTTGGCTCGTGGAGTGGACCCTCCCGGAATCGAGCATGCTGTGTGCGGGAACCCTAGATCTGGCTACGACTGCGACGATGACGACGACTGTACTGGGATCCTCTGTGGGTTCGGCAGCGACGTTGATTGTACTGGGATCCTCCGTGGGTTCGATAGCGATGACGACCGTACTAGAATCCTCCTTGGGTTCGACGATGATGACTACTGTTCTTGTATCCTATGTGGGTCCGACAGTACTTGACTAATGTTCTTGTATCCTACGTGGGTCCGGATGTATTTGACTCTGTACTTGTATCCTACGTGGGTCCGACCGAGTAGCTGGTCTTGTATCCTTTGTGGGTCTGACAGCTTAGCTGGTCTAGTATCCTTTGTGGGTCCGACAGCTTTGATGAATCAGTGTCTACATCTGATCATCTCTATCATCTTACGAAGAAGTATACCTGTGTGGGCTGAGTCTTGATTTTCAATCATTATCTTCGATATGATTTTTTTTCAATCTTGTGTTGATTGGGTTGTGGTATCCTGTGTGGATTGGATTATGCTATCCTATGAGGACTAGATCGAACTTGGGCTCAGATGTTGGAGCCGAACTATAATTGCTGACTTAGGTATATGTACGGGCATATACCTAAGTAGAGTTGGTTGTTACTTCGTGATTGTATCATTCCTTTGTGGTTTGTCCTTCGTGGATTCTGGGAGAGCTTCGGGGGTCTCGGGGTCCCTACTGAGTAGCGTATACTCACCCCTGCACGGGATATTCCCACACTACGTTGTGTTGGATGCAGATGACAGATAGTGCTGATCGAGGTAGGAGGTCGTGGAGCTGGACGGTACCTGGAGGTGGATTACCGGACGAGACGTACACGAAGCGGATGGCTGGATCCGAGGAGCTGAGGCGACTATCTGTACCCACCCTTCAGGTGTGATTTCCAGTGGATGGATCAGTGTTTCTGCTTTATTTTTCTGCTGATGTACTCTCTTCTCAGTTGTACTTTACTTTCAGTTGGGTTTGTATACTGGCCCATTTACTTTCCAGAACTTACTATTGTACTCATTTTACTTAGTGTTTACTTCTACTTACATACTCTGTGGTGTTTTTTTCATACATAAAGTCAATGCCTACCCTTATATCGGGATTTACGCCTTTGGTGCTAGTTGCCATCCCCTGGCTTATGGAAGGCGGGCTTGGGGTAGTCACGGCACGGGTCCCGAGGATGGGTCGTGACAAATTGGTATCGAAGGGAGGTTGGTTCTACCGCAGAACTCAGGACTCTGATCTTTATTCCATGTGAAGCAATAATGTTAAGTGTATTAAGTGTGGTTATCAGTCCAGGGAGTCCAGTGTTGGTGCGGTGGCCGACTTATTCATACACCAGGACCCTGACTTCTTATTTCCGACTCAGTGCACGAAAACATTGATTGCATGTGTGTTTCAAAAGTTTTCTTTATGATTACTTTCTGTCAGCTCACCAGGTATACTGTATTGATTGTGGCGCACCTGTCTCTTTTCAAGATGGCCCCACGATGACATCCCTCTAGGGTTCCGAGCTTTGTACGAGACGACAACCCACCGGGCGATGAGGCCTCGGTGCAGGGCCCTATTATAGCGGAGGTACCGACGATACCTCTACCCGCAGAGCCACTGATTCCACCAGACCTAGCCACTGAGAGTGCACGTCGCCTTAGTGCACTGCACGAGTTTCAGCATCAGAGACCGCCCAGGTTCCATGGGGAGACGGACCCTCAGGCAGCCGAGGATTGGATGGAGGCTGTTGTTCGAGTTTTCAGGTTAGTGGGGACACCAGCTGACCTCATGGTGATACTTGCAGTGAGTCTCCTACACGCGACAACAGGTATATAGTGGAGCCTGATGCTCCAGGTGAACGACGAAGCATCCATTCTTTGGTCGAACTTCGAGAGCCTCTTCCGCTCGGAGTTCTTAACATCCACCCTCCATGCGGTGCACATTCAAAAGCTACCATATTTGTGGCAGTGCAGCATGAAAGTAGCCCAGTACTTGGTGAGATTTACCGATCACTCGTGCTATTCCACGGAAATGGTACGGGACCCATTCTTCCGGGCCCGGACCTTCGAGTAGAGACTGAGGCATGAGATCAGGGCATCAAAGATCTCCCTTAGCATTTTGACATAGGCAGGAGTACTAGAGAAATCCCTTCTTGAAGAGAGCTTTCTTGATGAGCCTACACCAGCAGCGAGATCTACCACAGGGCGACATGTAGCTGAGTCTTCTACAGTTGGCATTCGACATATGTCACAGGGATCCAAGCGGACCAGACCATCAGGCGGACGACCTCAGGACACTGGCTCAGAGGTGCTGGGCACACGGTGCAGAGCCAATCTTATGAGGAGCAGACAATGCTATGTATGCGGCGGGCAGGGCCACATGGCTCGTGACTGCCTGAACCACCATGTAGAGGAGAAGCAGACGGTTAAAGGACCCCCAGGCAGAGGCAGAGGTTCAACCGTGGCGGTCCACAGGGAGCTGGTGGACGAGGCAGAGGAGCTGGCCGAGCAGCAGGTGGTGGACGACGCTTTGAGGCTCTACCACCACCACCACCAGGAGGTCCACCCCTACCACAGGGAGCTGGCGGACAGAGGCAGGCTCAGCTTTAGGAAGTTGAGGCCTATGACCATGGCGCACCAGATATGATTCAAGGTTCTATCTGTGTCTACTCCACCCTTTCTGCAGTACTTATAGACACAGGAGTGAGTCATTCTTTCATTGCCTCTGCCCTTGTTTAGAGCTCAGAGATTCTGACGGAGCCGTTGGCTCTATCCTTAAGGCTAGAGACTCCCACGGGAGCAGACTCGACGATTACACACTGGTTCCGGTAGTGTGATCTTACTCTAGGAGGCGAGAGATTTGGCTGTGATTTTCTTGTAGCAGCGTCAAGGCCTTACGACGTCATCTTGGGCATGGATTGGTTATCTACAGTTCATGCTCAGATAGACTGTATTAGGTGCAAGGTGCAGTGTGTCCACACCGATGGGAGAAGGTTCACCTTTACCGGCGAGAAGGGATCCTTTGCAGCGCAGGATGGACTCATGCAGAGGAGAGGACAGCTGATCACTCATCAGTTGGCTAGCCTTATCCTAGGAGCAGTGGATGTGTGAAGTCCAAGTTTTCCTGTATTGGTGGATCAGTATGCAGACTTTTTTCCTGATGACGTTCCAGGACTACCTCCTCGTAGAGAGGTAGACTTATATATTGACATGTTCCCCGGGACAACCTAGATATCTACTGTAGCATATCGAATGGCTCTCGCTGAGCTTTGAGAGCTACAGGTATTTCTGGAGGACTTGCAGGGAAAGGGATTCATTCGACCCAGTGTTTCACCCTGGGCTTCCCCGATTTTGTTCGCCAAGAATGAGGATGGGAGCTTGCGACTGTGTGTCGATTACCGTCGCTTGAACTAGGTGACTGTGAAGAACAAGTATCCACTTCCAAGGATTGACGAACTCTTCGATCAGCTCAAGGGAGCACAATGTTTCTCGAAGATAGACCTCAGGTCAGGCTATCATTAGCCCAGAGTTCGAGATGAGGATGTGCATAAGATGACTTTCAGGTGTCGGTATGGCAACTATGAGTTCTTGGTTATGCCTTTCAGCATAACCAATGCTCTAGCAGTGTTCATGAGTCTCATGAATAGGATCTTCCAGCCTTACCTCGATCGATTTGTCATGGTATTCATCGACGAAATATTGATATACTCAACCACTGAGGAGGAGCACGCCTACCACTTGCGGGTTGTACTGGACACACTCCGAGAGAACCAGATTTATGGTAAGCTCTTGAAGTGTCAGTTCTGGATACGTGAGGTCCACTTCTTGGGACACGTCATCTCTGAGATGGGAGTTGCGGTGGATCCTGCGAAGATTGAGACAGTGCTAGCTTGGGATCCACCCAGGAGCGTGACGGAGGTGCGGAGTTTCTTAGGTCTGGCTGGGTACTACCGGAGATTTGTGCCAGACTTCTCCAGAGTTGTGGCACCGCTCTCAGCTTTGAAGAAGAAGGGGAAACCCTTCGTGTGGTCAGATAGATGTCAGTAGAGCTTCCAGGAGCTGAGATAGAGATTGACCAGCACACCTATCTTGAGGCTTCTGGAGGAGGGGGTAGGGTACATAGTCTACTGCGATGCATCAGGGACTGGACTCGGGTGTGTCTTGATGCAGGAGCAGGAAGTGATTGTCTATGGATCATGAAAGTTGAGGCATCATGAGCAGAACTACACTACCCATGACCTGGAGTTAGCAGCAGTGGTCTTCGCTCTGAAGATGTGGCAGCACTATCTGATGGGAGAGCACTTTACAGTCTATTCTGACCACCAGAGTCTCAGGTACATCTTCTTGCAGAAGGACCTAAACCTGAGACAGTGACGATGGCTCGAGTTCCTCCAGGACTATGACTTTGAGATAGTCTATACTCCTGGAAAGGGGAACGTAGTAGCCGATTCTCTCAGCAGGAGGATGAGCATTCAGCTACTTGGAGAGGTGATAGAGCAGCTATCCGCTTTGCAGATATCCTTCATAGATAGAGATGGAGCAACCTTTATTCAGTCACTCACAGTCACACCTCTACTTCTTTAGTGGGTCAGAGAGGCACAACGTTGGGACGTTGACTGTGAGACGCGATGTGCACAGATATCCTCAGGACATGCACCTGATGTATTCTCTGTAGGAGGAGAGCATGTTTTCCTTTTCATAGGACGTACCATGGTACCAGCTGCTTTAAAAGAGGAGGTGCTGAGAGAGTTTCACACTTCCCATTTAGCGGTACATCTAGGAGTGGCGAAGATGTACCAGTATCTCAGACGATAGCACTGGTGGCCGGGTATAAAGAAGGCTGTAGCAAAGTTCGTTTCTCGAGGCCTCACCTGTCAGCAGGTGAAGGCGGAGCACTAGGTACCAGCAGACTTGGTACAACCCTTGGAGGTCCTGGAGTGGATGTGGGACGGGATGTCTATGGATTTCATGACTGGGATTCCACATACTTCCAGAGGACACGACTCAATTTGGGTGATCGTCGACCGACTCACCAAATCGGATCACTTCTTACCTATCAGGGAGCAGGGATCAGTGGATAGATTGGGACACCTCTAAATTCAGGAGACTATACATCTTCATGGTGTGCCATCATCTATCGTCTCTGATCAATATGCTCGCTTTACTTCCCGGATTTGGAAGGGGTTGCAGGAGGTATTCGGGACGCAGCTACGCCTGAGCACCACCTTTCACCCTCAGACGGATGGTCAGATGGAGAGGACCATTCAGACCATCGAGGACATGCTCCGTTCATGTGTCCTCAACTTTGGTCGTAGCTGGAAGGATCACCTACCCTTGGTGGAGTTTACGTATAACAATAGCTACCACTACACCATCGGGATGGCACCATATGAGGCATTGTACGACCGACCTTGCAGATCACCTCTATCCTAGAAAGACCCTGGGGAGTTAGCACTTGTGGGACCAGAGATGGTCCAGACCATGACAGAGAAGGTCCAGGTCATCCAGGAGCGGTTGAGGACAGCTCAGAGCCGACAGAAGTCTTATGCTGACAGGAGGTGAAGAACACTATAGTTCGAGGATGGCGACCACGTTTTCTTGCAGTTCTCACCTCGACGTGGATTACGGAGATTTGGATGGGGTGACAAGTTATCTCTGTGCTTCATAAGACCATTACAGGTTCTCAGCAGGATAGGCAAGGTGGCTTATCGCCTGACTCTACCACCTCAGTTGCACCGGGTGCACGGTGTCTTCCACGTATCTCAGCTGAGGAGATACGTTCATGACCTGACGCATATCATCGACCATGGGGAGATGGAAATTGATGACAGGGCGACTTTTGCGGAGGTCCCGGTGGAGATCGAGGATCGACAGGATCAGGTCCTACGTGGACGGTCGATTCCTCTAGTGCGCATCAGGTGGAAGCATGGGAACCTCCAAGAGAGCACTTGGGAGGGGGAGGCTCAGATGCGTGCTCAGTACCCTCATTTTTTCCCCTACTTTGTGATGTATCTTTACAGGGATGTAAAGCCTTGATGTGGGACTAATGTAAAGACCCGTAAATTTCAAGGAAATTTTTTTCTTAAATTATTTGGGATTTTATAAGTACACAGTTTCTGATGGGACCTGATTCTGAGGCCCAGTGTGCCCGGAATCAATTTCAGAAGTTTAGATCAGGTAATTTCAGTGAACGAACAAACGGGTTTTCCTAACTTTTGAACTGGTGCTCGGAATCAAAATCCGAGGGCACCAATGAAACCGCAACACTAGTTTTTACTTAAGACGACCTTTAATAGAGTTGCGTTTTCTCGGGAAGGAGTTGTTAAAATTTTTGGATTAAGAGTAAAGAGAAATAAAATTGTGCTACTAATTTTATTTCACTTAAGTGGTTAAACCTATGTGTGGGAGTTGGGGTGGGACCCACTAAAATTCTATTTCCTCTTGATAGGATTTAGTGAGGTGGGGCCTGCACAAGCCCCACCCCTTCAAATGATCTAACCCCCTCCACATGAGTTATAAATCTTCCATATTTATGATGACAACTTAACTCTCCTTTAAATTTTTTCAACTCTAGTTTTATTTAATTAAATGAATGCCAACACACCTTTTATTCAATTAATTGAATTAGGTGTTTTTTTAATTTTTGAAAATGTTGGCATAATTAAATAAAATAAGGCAAAGCCTTATTTTATTTTAGTTTGGTTTTTTATGTGGAGTATTGAGAGAGGGAGAGTTCTATACTCTGAAGAACTTCTTCTTCTTCATGAAGAACGCCAAGACTTCGACGAAGAATGCGGTCACCACATGGAGAGATCGACGAACCGTCTCTTCTCCTCTCCGCAGCCGGTGTGTGACGACTTTCCTGAAGAATGACAATGCACCTTACTTCGTTCTTCTTCCCACATTAAAGGAAGGGAGACGCCGCTCCTCCTCAGACATTCTCCGTCAACATATACGGAGCTTCACCTCACGACGCCGTTTTCCCACGATGATCAACGTTCAACAACTTCTTCGAGGTAGGGGTTTGTTTTTACGTTCGTGATTAATTCTGGTGTTCATCATTAAATTAATAGCCGCTTGTTATCGAATTAATGGGAGGAGGCCGGACCGCACAAAAACGACCGACCCTCCTACCCATTGTTGTTGTACTTCGTTATGGATCGGAACGGAGGCGACGCGGTGCCATCACACCATGCAGAAATGAAGGAACCACGACCAATGTGGGCCGCAGCGAAGGAGCGTGGTGCCATTGCGCCACGCCGTTGAGACCGAAAGAGGTCGCGACCGGAGTCGGGCCGCGGCGGAGGGGCGCGGCGCCGTCGTGCCGTGTTGGTCAGACAAAGGCCGCATCCTAAGGCCATGACGGTGCAGAGGAGGGGGGCCGGATCCGCCGGCCGCTGGCACTACAGGAAGGCGGGACCCGTGGGGGTCCCACGACGACACACTAGACGTCCAACTCGGCCGACCATTCGGAAGTCCGGGGGTTGTAACCCCCGGAGACAGACAGGGGTGGGCCCCCCTCCATGTGGGGGCCACCATTTCAAAATGAGGGGGGGGGGGGGTAGCGCACCCCCCCTTTCTGCGTCCAGATCGGCCTCGAGCCGAGCCACGACCTACGCTGGGCCGGACCGTCCACGCTGGGCCGGACCACCCACGCCGGTCCGGACCGCCCGCGTTGGGCCGGGCCGCCCGCGCTGAGCCGGGCCGCCGTGCTAGGCCCGACCACGCCAGCCGGGCCGGGCCGTGCCCTAACGGTCCGGACCCGGACCCGGGTCGGGCCGGGGCGGACCAGGCCCAAACCCCATGTTTCAGACAGATCCGTTCAAACGTTCATAACTTGGGATACAAACCTCCAACCGACACACCATCAGTTGAATAGAGATCCTTGGATCTAGAAGGTCATTTAGGTATATTATAATCAAGTTTTAGAAGAATTTTGGGTACGGCCGAGTTGGTTCGAACCTAAAACCAACCGGGCCCTCGGAGCGGAAACGCTTGTAACTTGAGCTCTGGACGTCCGATTGATGTGCCGTCGACTTTGTTGGATTCCTCTTAGTGAGACGGTTATTTTTGCTTACTCCGCTCAAGGTTTGAATGCAGTTGGAGTACGTTCAGATTGGTTTTGACCTAAAAACCAACCTGGCCCCTGGGACGAAAAAGCCAATAACTCTCAGACTGGGCGTCCGTTTGACGCGCCGTCTGTCGCATTGAGTTACTTTTGATGAGACAAAACTTTGAGATACATCAAATCTAGACTTTGTGTCAGTTGATGTAATGAACCCCTTGGCTCATGGATTGGACCCTCCCGAAATCGAGCATGCTGTGTGCGGGAACCCTAGAGCTGGCTGTGACTGTGACGATGATGACGACTGTACTAGGATCATCCATGGGTTCAGCAGCGACGAAGACTGTACTAGGATCCTCCGTGGGTTCGGTAGTGATGACGACCGGACTAAAATCCTCCGTGGGTTCGACGAAGATGACTACTGTTCTTGTATCCTATGTGGGTCCGACAGTACTTGACTACTGTTCTTGTATCCTATGTGGGTCCGATAGTATTTGACTCTGTACTTGTATCCTACGTGGGTCCGGTAGAGTAGCTGGTCTTGTATCCTTTATGGGTCCGACAACTTAGATGATCTTGTATCCTTTGTGGGTCCAACAGCTTAGATGAATCAATGGCTACATCTGATCATCTCTATCATCTTACGAAGAAGTATACCTGTGTGAGCTGAGTCTTGAATTTTAATCATTATCTTCGATATGATTGTTTTGCTATCCTGTGTGGATTGGGTTGTGTTATCCTGTGTGGATTGGATTATGCTATCCTTTGAGGACTAGATCGAACTTGGGCTCAGATGTTGGAGCCGAACTGGAATTGATGACTTAGGTATATGTATGGGCATATACCTAAGTAGAGTTGGTTGTTACTTCGTTATTGTATCATTCCTTTGTGGTTTATCCTTCGTGGATTCTGGGAGACCTTTGGGGGTCTCGAGGTCCCTACTGAGTATCATATACTCACCCCTTCACAGGCTATGCCCGCACTACATTGTGTTGGATGCAGACGACGGACAACACTGATCGAGGTAGGAGCTCGTGGAGTTGGATGGTACATGGAGGTGGATTACTGGATGAGACGTACATGGAGCAGACAACTGGAGCCGAGGAGCTAAGGAGACTATCTGTACCTACCCTTCAGTTGGGATTTCCAGATGACAACTTGGTGTTGGTGCTTTATTTTTCTGCCATTGTACTCTCTTTTCAGTTGTACTTTACTTTTAGTTGGGTTTGTATACTGGCCCATTTACTTTCCAGTACTTACTATTGTAATCAGTTTATTAGTGTTTACTTCTGCTTACATACTCTGTGGTGTTTGTTTTCTTACATAAAGGAAATTCCTTCCCTTATATCGGGATTTATGCCTTTGGTGCTAGTCGCCAGCCCCTGGCCTATGGAAGGCGGGCTTGGGGTAGTCACGGCACGGGTCCCGAGGACGGGTCATGACATGAATTATATTTGAATTTGGTTTTAAAGTTTAATTATAATATTTTTACAAAAATTAATCCAATTTTGGTCACTAGAACCAATTTCACCTTGAAATTAGATATAAAATTATTCCAGACTTTTAAACATTTTCGCTTAAAACCCGTTATCATGACACGTCTACGAGATTAATTTACATTAATTTCGGCAACTTATGTTCTTGGAATTTGGAAAAATTGATTCCATATTTGAAATAAAAATAATTTATAATATCTAATATGGTAAACTTATATTTCAACCAAAAATATTAGTGTAAGTGATTAAAATTAATTACAATGATTAAGAGAAAAAATAGCTCAACGAGGGACTAAACCTTAAACTTAAGGTCCCAAATGACCAAAAAAACTTGTCCAAAATCAATTTTATATTAAAATTTAGACCCTATAAACTGTTTTAGTGGATTTTAAATATAATTTTTTTGATATTAAATAGGAAAAACGTATGTGGAATTCCCTTTTCATAAATTTACAAGAATGCCACACCTCCTCCACTAAAAAGGAACTGACCCCTCACAATTATTTAAACCTATCAAGCCATTATACCTGAAAAAAAATGAAAAAATATCCACCACAAATCCCTAAATTCATCATATAATTATCCCTTTTTGTATAAATCTAATCAAGGAATCCCTTTGGTGAAAATGAAAAGGAGTTACCCAAAGAAGAGATAACATCCTTCCATAATCTCTTTTGTTTTATTTTCATTCTCCACCCCCCTAAAATATTATTATTCAATGATTATATAATAAAATTAGTATCCTAAAAATACTAAGATGTTTTTATTCTAAGGTCTAAACCCAAAATTACACACACTTCCATCTAATGGGTAATCAACTTACCATTCCTGTGTACGGAGAACTACCACCTCCCGAAATGACGTTGTTCATTTTTTACATTACCAACTCTCATGGTTTTGAATTATGACAAACATTATTTTCTTATATGATATATATGATATTTGTGATTTATTTATTCTTCTTTAACTATTATATAATACACATCTTAATTCTTTCCATTTTTTTAAAAAATGATAACTTTATTTGTGAACATGTGGACTACCGCCTCCTCAAAGTGATGTGATTCATTCACACATTACACTGAATGTATTAAGGATGGGTTTAGTAAAATTATATGATATATATGAAATAATAATTATATTTTAATTATAATATATATATATATCATTTAATTTCTTTATTTCATTAAGAAAATAAAATTGAAACAACATTCATGCGTACATACGACCTACTGTTTCCATGAACGGTATATACCATTTCATATTTATATATTTTATAGATTATTATAAATATTTATATAATTAATATATATGATATTTATATAATTTTTTAAATTATTTTAATAATTAAATCATGATATAAGTAAGTGTATCAATAATAACAATTCAAAACATATACAACACATATATTACCCAAAATGCAACATTAACTTTGAATTGTTAATAAATGGGTAATATAAAGTAATAAAAAAAATATACAATATTATATATATGAATATGGTTCTATGGTAGTAGTATAATAAACTTATATTTATTATACATGAGGTTTTAATGAGTACAAATAAAGTCAATACATAAGGTTAGGGCATTTCTAGTCTCACATTTATTTCTGTGAGGCTTAGGCATTATTTGCCTATTGTTTCTTTTGAGAAGTGTATATAATTCCCATGAGTGTAATATATGTTATTATAATTAAATTTATTGGTGTTTAAATATCCATTTTTATGATATATCTATCATGGTTTTTATGTTTCAAAAGTTACCAAATCTTTAATGTAATATTGTCTCAATTTTCATTCTTTGAGACAAATGACATGTTATATACCTATATTGTTATACGAGGAGTATAAAATACCATTTGAAAAGTTATATAATAAATATCCTTCTTTTAATTATATTTTAATCTCAATTTAATTTCATTCTCTTACATGGTTAGTATGATTCAATGTTATGAAGTTGTTAGAGTTTATTTCCACAATCTCATCGATTATCAAAATGTTTTATGATTACGATTTGATTGATGAAATATTATGACCCATATCTCAAGGAAACTCATGATTTTTTTATCCTCTAGTTAGTCATGATATATTCATGAATTAGTTCCAATTTTTCATCTTTAGTAATTAATATAATTATGAAAATTCTTTTAATAAAATATGACCTCATTTCTCTTTTCGGTGAAAAATTTATTTTATTCAAAAACCATGTTTTCAAAAATGTTTTAAAAAGTTATTTTAAAATAATATTTTAGGATCATTTTCCAAGAAAATGATATTAAAAATGTTTTTTGGGTTTTATATATTACTTTATATATTTTCAAAACTAATTTCATAGAAAAAGGGTTTAAAAAATATTTGAGGTTTTAAAAAGCGTTTTCAAATAAGAAATTATATTTTTCACAAGAAAAATTTTAAAAAGATATTTTCCATATAAGATGCCATTATTTTAAATAGTTTATGCTCCAAAGAAACAATTATTATTATTTATTTTAATACTTTATATTTATAAGGATAGGTTGTCTATGGAACCCATTCTTATACCATGAGTTATATTATTTGGAACCCTGCTTCTTTTCATGAGTTATGCATTGATGAAAAGATTATGAGACCTGTCACTTTTCCACATGTTTTGATATGATTAAATATTTATGATACCCATTTCATTTAATGGTTTATGTTATACTTTTATGAAACATATCTATTTTTTTGGGTCATGATACAATTAATGTTTTATTATCTTGTGGCACATGTATGTAAGATGTTATTATGTAATCGATGTGACTTATATCTCCCTAAAATGAATTGGGTAAAGAGTTATATCTCATGTGATAATGATGTGATTTATGTCAATAAGATTAATCCAATATTCAATATGGGGAAGCCTGATTCACTATGGGAATATGGGGAAACCCTATCCACTATGGGAAGATAGGGAAACCTAATTCAATATGGGATGATGGGGAAAGATGATCCATAATGGGAAAATGGGGAAACTCGATCCACTATTCGAAGATGGGGAAACCCAATCACTTAAAATTAATGGACTATGACTAGGGATGGTGGTGTGTTCCGTCCAATAGGTTTAGTCCCCTTGAAGTGACCTAGCAATTTTTGGAAATACACCTTGACTTATAGGGAATGATATTACATGTTTATGTGTCTTACACAATACTATGTATTATTCATATGTTTTGATTTCATGTATTATTCTATTAATTATATTCTTATTAATGTATTATAATCTAACCATCCTTATCCCATGATTCATGTTTATGATATTTGATATGCACAATATGATCTTCTAATGTTTTGATCACATTTTTATACCCTTATGATTAGGTTTATGCTTACATATCTCCCTTATATAACCTTACTGATCATGTGGGCTCACCCCATTATTATGTTTCCTTTAATTGGGTTATAAATAAAGAGTTTATGTAAAAATAATAAAGGGATATAAATTTTCACGAAACATTAATGATCTTTTACCGAGTTAGAATATTTTGTTCCAAGTTTCAAAAAGAAATAAACTATTATGGTTCTTGGTCATATAAATTTTTAATGTGCTGAATATTAATCTAAATTTATGTAATTTTAATATATCTTAATCTTGGGTTACTATAGTTAGTATCAAAGAAATTATTTAGTCAACCATTGGAAACTTGGATGAAAAAAACTTAGCGAGAACCCTAAGAACATGTCGAAGGATAAGTATAATAATGAAAAAAGTATAAAAAAATATCCTTGAATTTTTTTAAAGGATAGAGTTATTGGTTTCCTAGAAATACATACTTGTATGGATACTAGATGTGTATTTGGATTTGGAATAGATATACACAGGGGTGAAAAACCTGAAAAAACCTTATTGAGCTAGAATCGATTGATAACTGGTGATCGACAATAGGCCTTACTACACACTTGGTTTGACACTCTCGAGGGATATTTTTGGGAATTCAAAAATTTCTTCATTAACCATTATGATGGATTTAAATATATGTTGGATATGAATAACCTTGGATTAACTTAAGTTGTCATATATTTTTAGAAGGTTTCATAATTTAGATATCCTATAAGAGGTTTTTCATTATCACGTGGTTCCTCACTATTATAACTATTTCTTACCCTATCATTATTGGTTTTAGTCAATAGTTGGAATAAGATGGAACCACATTAATGGTTATTTTGAAGGAGAATGAAATAATTTTCCTCATGAGTAACCTAGTTCTATGGGAGGTGGAATGAAAAATATTGTTTCTTTTCTCACCCAAATTTCTCAATCTATGAATCAAAATGGACTTCCAAATGATCAAATGAGAGAACAAAGTTATGTTGAGTCCTTTATGAGGAAAATCCCACCTTATTTCAACATATCTTATGATCCAATTGATACTAAAAAATGGATCTCTGCCACTAAAAATATATCCTATTTTCCTTAGTGGTCGAAACATGAGAAGTTCATTTTGGTAGTTTATCATTTAGAAGGTGAAGCAGACTAGTGGTGGAGTCTAATCCAGAATAAGAGGAAGAAAAAAGAATTAAATCCATTTATTGGGATGATTTCAAGAAATTATTCTTCAATAAGTACATTGCACATGTTCTTTATATTAATATGGAAAAGGGGTTCCTTGAGTTTATGAAAAAGGATGATGAATCCATCGATACCTACATGGAAAATTTCACAATACTTTCAAGCTATGATTATGGTATTATCATCCAACCCTTATTTAAATTTGATAGGTTCTTTAGTGGATTAAAACCAAGTCTTAGAAGGAAGTTGGACATAAGAGACTCTAGTGGTTATGAAGATATTGTGAGTTTTTCAATAAAAGTTGAAATGGATGTTGGAGTTACATATCAATATCATGGTTTTAACAAGAAAAGGAAGAAAGATTTCAAAGGAAAATATAAAATCCATGGAGAGAAGAAGATGAGCCTACATTTTGGATCTATGTGTAGAAAGAATCATGGTGGGAATTCAATTATGTGGTTTAATAAATTCTCTAAATGTGTAAGGGAAATACATTAGGCTATTAATTGAAAAACTGATGTGAATAAGTTAGTCAAAGATGAAAATAGAGGAAAGTCTATACAGAAAGAACCTCCGACACTTCAGTTATTCATGTGTAATGAGAGTTGGCATTATGAAAACTGGTGCCCAAACCTTAGAATTGGTGATGATGATCAGATCCATTAACCTCTTAAATCAAGTGACAAGGGGAGATCTCATGTGATCATTTTTTCTGACTAGGGGTGCAATAACGCTGTGGGGAAAGTTAAACCTACCACCTACTCTAGAACTAATAATGTATTATTTGATTCAGGATCCACCCACTCTTTCATATCTAAAGAATTTTTTAAGGGTATTAAAATTACACCCAAATTATTAGATATGGAATTAGCAGTTCAAACCCCTAATGATTTGATGATTTCATCTCAAATATATGATTCCTCTCTAATTTACATTGTGGGAACATGCTTCCTTCAAATCATGTTATTCTTCCTTTGCTTGAATTTTATGTTATCATAGGAATGGATTGGATTTATCTTAATAAATCCTACACGAATTTTCAAGAAAATGAATTTATTTTTGATATTTAAAACTAACCTATAATCATATATAAATGTTACAATAAGTATGAACTTCCTATGGAGATTAAATCCAGTGTATGGGTCTTAATTACCATCCATAAGGCGTGTTTGTCTCAAATGGTTGGGGAGAAACTTGACATCAATGATATTTTTTCTGTAACTTTGTGGATGTGTTCCTAGAATAGTTTCCTAGACATATACTAAAACTTATAGTATATTTCTCAATAGAACTCATACCTGGTTCCACCCCAATTTCAAAGAATCCCTATAGAATGACCCTAATTGAGTTGTGATAATTGAAGAAGAAACTCCCTGAAAACCATGATAAGGGATTAATTTGAAAATGTGTCTCACCTTGGGGTTAACCTATTATTTTTTTAAAAAATAATAATGGATAAATGAAACCTTGCATTGATTATATGGATTTTAACAAGATCACAATAAAGAAAAAGTATGATCCAACTCGTATTGATGACTTGTTTGATCAAATACAAGAAGCTCAGTACTTTTCCATGATTGAAATTTATCTTGAATATAATCAATTAAGGGTCAATAAGGAGGATATAACCAAGAATAAATTCTTTACACGATATGAGAACTGTGAATATACAGTGATGCCATTTTGTCATACTAATGCCCCTGCTATCTTCATGGATTTGATGAATAGAGTATTGAGAGATTACCTCGATTAGTTGTGGTAGTATTTGTTGATGATATTTTGATATATTTAAATATAAAGGAAGATAATTAAGAAAAATTGATAATTTTAATATATACCCTAATGAAGGAATAACTGGATGAAAAATTTACAAAGTGTGAATTTTGGCTGCAAAAGGTTTCATTTTTGGGTCACATAATCTAAAGAGATAGTGTAGCTATAGATCCTTCAAAGATGGAGGCTATTAAATGCTTTCCTAGAACAACCATTATGACTAAGATCCATATATTTTTTGGTTTATTTGAATATTATCAATGGTATGTGGAGAAATTATCATGACTATCTAATCCTTTGCGAAAGTTAACTCAGAAGGGTTTCATGTTCCATTGAAAGATGAATGTGAGGAAAATTTCATGGAAATAAAGATAAGTATGCTCAGCGCACCTATTATTACATTACCCTATAGTAGATAAGGGTTTATAATCTATAGAAATTATTATAATAAGGTATTGATATTTTTTATTATATAGAATAACATGGTTATCTCTTACACCTTAAGAAAGTTGAAGATACATGAGAAAAATTACCAAACTCATGATTTGAAGTTATAGGAATTATTATTTTTCATTAAAGATAGAGAGGAATTATATTTATGGAGAATATTGTGATAGAAATATGGATCATAAAATGATGAAATATATATTCACATAGAAGTATATAATAAAGGATTATGACTAATGAATACACTACCACCTTGGAAAAAAGAACAAGGTGGATGATTCTTTGAGTCAAAATGATCATTCTATTTTATCAATGATGAGGATAAAAAAAGATCCAATATTACAAGATTTGAAAAAGATGGATATAGAAATCTTGAAGGAAGGGGAAAAATATTATGTTGCTCAATTGAATGTTCAACCCTCTATCCATGTAAAAATTAAAGAGGTATATAAAGAAGATATAATTCTAAAAAAGAATGTTATAATTGTTATATATCTTAATATTTATCAAGATGAAATGATAAGGTTTAGGAATCATTTATGTGTTCTTTACATACCCAAATTTAATAGGATCTTTTAGAAGAAGCTCATATTTCTTCATTCACTATTCATGTTGGAAGTATGAATATGTATAGAAATTTGATGGAATAATTCTGGTAGGATTGAATCAAGAGGGATATCATAGACATTCTATTTTTTTGTTTGGTATGATTTCTATTAAAATATGGGAGACAAAATTCTTAGTGGATATTACATCCATTACATATTCCAGAATGGAAATGGGAGAACATCACTATGGACATTTTCATTTCACTCCCCAAAACATATAAAGGGTTTAATTCTATATGTGTGGTAGTTGATCTTATTACTAAATTATAATAATTCATTTTATCAGAGAAAAATTATCTCTAGATCATGTTTCCAGGATATACATTAAAAAAATTTAAGGTTTCATGGGGAACCACATTCCATTGCATCGGATTGGGATCCATGGTTTACCAAAATTTTTTAGAAAATTATTCAGTAGGAACTTGATACAAAATTGTATTTTTTTCACTACTTATCATGCTAAGATGGATGTTCAGTTTGAAAGAACAATACAATACATATAGATGATATTGAGATCTTTTTATTTGGATTTCAATGCTAGTTGGTATCAACACCTTACTCTATTTGAATTTTCATACAAAAATAGATTTCACTCAAGAATTTATATGGATCTTGATGAATACCTATATGGGAAGAAATGTAGATCTTCAATGTGTTTGGATAAAGTTGAATAAATAAAGCTATTGGGGATTGAAATCACTAAAGAAATAGCTGAGAAGGTTATAACCATTCAGTATCATATCTAAGAAGATTAAATTCAGTAGAAAATTTATGTTGATAAATTTCAACGTGATCTAGAATTTGAAGTTGTTGAGAAGGTGTTTATATGAATCTTTCCATGAAATAAGGTTATGAGGTTCCATAAGAAAAGAAAACTAATCCCTATGCACACCAGTCCCATTGAGACTATTGATCATATTGATAAAGTATCCTATCACATGGTACTTCCTCAAAATATATCTAAAGTCAATGATGTGTTCCATGTATATCTCATGAGGAAGTATATACCCAACCCTTTACATGTACTAAACTCAGAGGTCATACCACTGGAGAATGATCTTTCTTATGAAGAATAACTAGTTTAAATTATTGATTATACAGAGAATGATCTACAAAACAAGACCACTAACCTGGTCAATGTTTTTTTTTGAGAAAAAAACAGTTAGATGAAGATATTTGGGAACTTGAGGTTATGCTGAGGCAGAAGTATCCTCATTTGTTTTTGTCATAATCCATAATTTCAAGGGATAAATTAATTTTATGGAGCATAGAATTTTGTACACTGAGTTTTTATAAACCTTTTATTTTTTAATAAATTAAGTTTTGTTGACGTATTGAATTGTATGATACAACATGTTATGCTTTTTTATACAATAAAATGAGTTAATCATGTGCTATACACAACACCAAACTAGCTTGTGTTACACACAACACTTAGTTTCTACAAAACAACATTTTATTATTTTAGTAATTTATGTGAGATAGTTATAATATAACGGTTAAAAATAGTAATATAAATAGTAATAACCAATTTTTAAATATTATTTATAATTTTGTTACACAAATAAAACATATTTATAATAAAACATATATTTTTTGGTAATGTGTTTTTATGTTTGAAAATAATATTTTCTAAAAATAAATGACTTTTTATGTCCTTCTGTGAAAAAAAATTATAACCTTTTTATAAATTGAATTTAATAAAATAAAAATCATTTTTTAATTCATAATTTCATAATTATCTTAGTGTGAATTTTAGGTTTTTTTTTCTGGAAAACTTCATTTTTCGATGAATAGTGAAAAATACTAAATTTTAATTCAAAACTGATTTTTCATCTAATTTATTTATATAGTTAAATTATATTTTAATTTTGTTTAAAAGTTTATTAAGATTAATTTTACATAAATTAATCCAATTTAGGTCCTTGTAACCAATTTAACCTTGATTTTGGATTTAAAAACATTCCAAACTTTTAAACATTTTCGCTTAAAAACCCACTATCATGACAAGTTAGTTGGGTTAATTTAAAAATAATTTCTACCCCTTATGTGAATTGAATTTGGAAATATTTATTGTATATTTTGAATCAAAATAATTTATAATGTGTAATAATGTAAACATAGTTTTTTTACCAAAACAGTTAGTCAAAGTGATTAAAATTAATTACAATGATTTAAGAGAAAAAATAGCTTAACAAGGGAATAAACCTTAATATTAAGATCCCAAATGACCCATTTTTTTAAAAATATATTGAATGTTCATATATACACCCTATAATCACCCAGGTCATATTTTTTCCATTATTTGATCAACTTTACATTTAAAAAATGTGGGCTTAATTCCCTTTAAAAAAATTTACACGAATTACACTCCTCCTTCACTATAAAAGAACTCAATACTCACAATTATTCACACCTATCAAGCCATTTTTCCTAGAAAAAACATTCTAATATATCTTCCAAACAATCCTAACTTCATCTTAGAATCCTCCCTTTTGGAATAAATCTAATCAAGGAATCCCTTTGGTTAAAATCAAAGGGAGTTACCCAATGAAGAGGTAACTTCCTTCCACTATCTATTTCGTTTTATTATCATTATCTAACCACTAAAACATTATTATATAATAAAATAACTATCCTAAATATAATGATATGTTTTTATTTTAATTTTTTGACCTATACTTACACAAAATTCCATCTAATTGGTTACATACTTACCATTCTTATGTACAATGAATTATCGGCTCACAAAATGATGTTGTAAATTTTCCCGTTACCACCGATAATGGTTTTTAATTATAATATAAACTAAATTTTTATATTATATATATGATATTTATGATTTATTTATTTTTCTGGGATTATTATATAAAACATTACTTCATGATTTTTATTTTTTTATAAATTTTATAACTTTATTTGTGGATATGTGGACTACCACCTCCTCAAAGTGATATGATTCGTTCACACTTTACATGGAATTTATTAAGTATGAGTTTATTAAAATTATATGATATATATGAAATAATAATTCTATTTTAATAATATATATATATATACATATCCTTTAATTTATTTCTTTTAATTTGATAATAAAATAGAAAAAACATTCATGCGTACACATGAATTATTAATAAATGGGTAATATAAAATCATAATCAAATCATACATGTTATTAGATATATTAATATGGTTATATGTTAGATTTATAATAAACATATATTTATTATACATGATTTTTTAATGAGTATTAAGAGAGTCAATACATAAGGTGAGGAGATTTATAATCTCAATTTTATCTGTACGAGACTTATGCCCGATTCAACAATTGTTTATTTTGTGTGATGTATATACTAACAATGAGTATAATCTATGATCAATAAAATTAAATTTGTATCTATTTAAATATCCATTTTATTATCTATCTTTAATGGGGTTTATACTTCAAAAAATATCAAATCATTAATGTAATTTATTCTCAATTTTCCTTCTTAGAGACACATGTCATGTTATGCACCCATATTCTTCAACGATGTGTATAAACTAATATTTGACTTGTTATATCATTAATGTAATTATTTTAATGATATTTTATTCTCCAAGTAATTTATTCTCTTACATGGGGAGTATTATTCAAGTTACCAAGTGGTAAGAGTTTATTGAAACAATCTCATCATTTATCAGGATTGTTTATGATTATGCTTTCAATGATGAAATATTACAATCCATATATAAAGAAAACTCATTAATTTTATTAAAATCTAGTTATTAAAAATATATTCATCAATTATTTCCATTTTTCTACTCTTTGATACTTAATATAATTAAGAAAATTTTGTTAAGAAAATTTGACATCATTTATTTTTTTGGTCAGAAATATGTTTTATTTAGAAACCATGTTTTCAAAAATGTTTTAAAAAATGTGTTCAAAATGATCTTTTAAGATCATTATATAGTAAAAGGATTTTAATTTTTTTATGGTTTTCAAATATATATTTATAAAATTTCAAATCTATTTTCAAATAAAATGGTTTTCAAAAATGTTCTATATTTTAAAAATTAATTTTCAAGGAAGAAATGACATTTCCCTTAATAGATTTTTTTAGAAGATATTTTCTATATAGGATAAAATTGTTTAAAATAATTCCATATAATATGAAATTGTTTTAAATATTTTATTATTCAAGTAAAAAATTCTTATTCATTCATTTAATGGTTTATGTTTAAGATAAAAAAATTTATATGACACCTTTTTCTCTCCCACAGGTTATACGATTTTGAACCCCACTTACTTTTAAGGGTTATAAAATTACGAAATGATTATGAGACATGTCTCTTTCATATAGGATATAATATGATGAAATTTTTATGATAACCATTTCATTTCATGGTTTATGATATAATTTTTATCAAATCCAAATATTTTTATGGGTCATGAAATGATGTATGTTTTAGTATATTGTGGCATATATATTTATAATGTTATTATATGATGAGTGGGACCTATATATCCCTACAATGTATTGGGTAAATATTTATATATAATGAGATAATGATGGGAATCAAGTCAAAGGTATTTATCTAATATGTAATATGGGGAAACCCGATGCACAATGGGAAGATGAAGAAAACTGATCCAATATGGGAAGATTGGAAAAGTTGATTCAGTATGAGAATATGGGGAAAACAGACCCCTTAAAATTAAGGGAATGTGATTTGGGATGTTGGTGAGTCCCAACTAGAAGGTGTAGTCCCCATAAAGTTCTCTGATATGTTTTTTCAATGCTTTAATTTTAGGGAATGATATTAAATTTTTATATGTATATCACAATTATATGTCATATTCTTATGTAATTATCTCATGTATTATTATCTTGATTCCCTAATGAATCATGTCTTATGAACATCAAAACTTTTTTCTATGATTCATGTTTATGATCTTTGATATACAGGGTATGATCTTCTAATGTTATTATCATGTTCTCATACCCTTATTATCTTGTTTACGTTTACATATCTCCATTATATACACTTATTGTTCATCTGATCTCATCCCTTTCTTATGTTTTGTTTCCGTAGGGTATGAAGAAAAGTTATAAGTAGGATTACTAAATAGGAAGATATTTGTGGGAAACATTGAATATCCTTCACCAACTTAGAATATTTTTTTCTGAGATTCCAAATACACTAAACTATTATAGTCCCTAGGAATATACTTTTTTAATGTGCTTAATATTACTATAAATTGATGTAATATAAATGTATGTTAAGCCCATGTTTCTATAGAGGGGATATTATATCTCAATTTTAGTTTTTGTGATGAACCTCTTGGTTGAGGTATTCTGGATGGGTGCATGACTTGAGGCTCCACTTTTAGAACATATCCTATAGGGAAGTTTCCTCAGAGTAGTTATGCATTGAGTTTTCTTGACACATTCATTACATCATCCTACTGAAAAAATATTTAATCAAATGTGAGGATTTTAACCACTTCAGGTGGTGGGAGAGATATGTACTTACATTTACCATTTTCTCTGGCGGAAGCTCTCTAAGGAGGTAATAGTGGAGCAATAGAGGGAATCCAAAATTTCATAGCAAGCCTCTAGTATTGGGTACACCCTCCTTCACAAATCATTTCTGTGTGGACTATATTATATATATTTTGAGATCATCCTCATATTACTATATATGGATCTCACATTTTGTGTCATCTTTAGTGAAGGTGAAAACAATTTTTTATAATTCATAATTTATTTAAAAGGGATCACTAGTATTTGAATGACAATAGGGTTAGTGGTCTCAGTGATACATGTCGAATTAACTATGATTTTTTAGAGCATCTATACCCTTAAGAGGAATCATTTGTTTGATAAAATCATGGGGCCTCATCCTCACCTTCTCTAGTCCAATTTAAATTTTCTAAATAAGTGTTATATTAGGGGAATCCACAGAAAAACATTTCATACATTTTACATGTGAGGAAATTAGGTTATGGTGTAGGATGACTTGGTAAGATCCATTTTTTCACTCTCTCCCTAAACATGAAAAACATTACTCCTATTGAGGTGGATGTTGAGGTAATAAACTTCCATTCCTATGGACTAGGTATACACCCATTACATTTTAACAACCTTTTGAGAATGGTTTGTTAGCCTTGAAGGTTTTTTTAGGAAATTCACAAGCCCTGTGAGATAAGGATGATCATGGATTGTTGTAGATATTGTTACCATGACTTATCATGTGATTTTATAGATCTTTTTTCAAAAATATGTTAGGTGAATTGTATGATTTTAACTTAATCCACCTATATCTAAATATATTGAAACTTGTTGACAATTGGCTTCCCCTAATTCAGAGGTTTGATCAATATATTAGAATACTTGATGCAATAGTATTTCACAGGCTCGATCTCTTATAGATCTACATCTTTTAGAGTCAATTAGGGCTGGGGTTTTTAGCATACCATATGTTGTGAGCATATCCCATTTCTCAAATCTAACCTAAGGACATTAAATTACATGATGTGACCTTTTGTGGTATTTACTAATTGGGGGGTGAGGTGAAATAAAACACACCATGTTCTTCCCATCCACTAATTTGAAAACTAGATAAAAATTTGATGATCATCTAAATAAAATATTTAAACAAATCAAGAAATTTTAATTGAAGGGATCCTTTCTATTTTCCCAACAACGGGTTCCATGTACCTATAATGGCCAGAAAGTCAATTTGAAAGTGTATCCAAAATATTAAATTGACATGGCTTGGACATTCATCATGATGAAATATATTTTTTGTTGATGAAGAGTAGTTCATAACTTTAGGTGGATGTTTTGAAAACATTATTCCAAAACTCCTCTATAATACTACATTGGTGAGTAGATAATGGCTATAACATGATTGGTGTATTTTATTTGTCCAACTATCACCTCATTATAAATATTTATTCTGATTCTTTTGAAATTTTTTCCTCAACTTGATCTATCCAAAGTGGAAATTTACATTTAGATTTATTGTAAATAGTAGGGTTAGTAGGGATTTACCCTACCATATTTGAAGTAAAGAGACATAGGGGTAGTTTTGTTAATGATTATTTTAGTAGGATATCTTCCAAATGATAAATATTGTTTCTTGTAAATTGAAAGGTAGAATGCATGACTAGACTTATTTTTCCATGTGCCTCATGTTATGATCACTTTCTCATAGTTGATTTGGAAAAAGGAGGACCACCTTGTTGAAATAAAGTTTAATTATAGGGATGAACATCCTAGTGAATTATATCATGGGGAGGACTACCATCATAGATTGACATCTGAATGTAAGGGGAATTCCTACAGCATAAAATTTGGGGTGTACCATCAGGGTGTATGATAGAAAGGGGAGGGAATTATTACTCTTTGATATTCTAGACACAAGTTTACATTATACTATACACATAAGAAGATGGGATCTCTTGATTGATCAGATTGTGGGTATGAAGTATTCCTTCACAGTATGATGTTTATAGAGGTTTTCAGAATTGCTGGCATCAAATTTTTTGTGAGGACCTTCACAATTGTATCTACTCATTATGTAATTTCCTAACATATGAGTAGGATCTTAAGCTTCCATATATAAATTTCATAGGGATTGAAGAATACCAACATTGTGAAGAGCAGGATTTTATACCATATATGTATTTTTAATTTTCTTTTAGTGATGATTATCTTTGGATTCTCTCTTTCTAGTGACTTTTCCTGCTTGTTATGGATAACGAAATTAATTTAAGGGGGGGGGTGGGTATTTGAGTAGCTCCCATGTTGTTTCTAAAACATTTTGATATATTTTGTGAATTTTAGTATGGATATATCACTTATTAGGAGCGGCCCCTCAGATGGACCAATGACCTTTTGTTGGAATGAGGGTAGGGGCCTAATACAGTTTTCCATTAATCATGGGATTTGGCCAATGGTAATTCTTGATGGGATATGGGATATGTTTCTACTACATATTGAGTATCATATAATATTGATGAGTCACTATAGTTGTGGGGATGGTGTTGTGTTTCCTTAATCTCACCAGTACTGCCATCGTCTTTATATCATGTCATGTTTTTAGGATGTGGGTGGGAATTTGTGTATTTACTTTCATCATTTTTAGAATATGTTTAGGTAATTCAGTGGTCGAAATGGGGATATATTATAATTACTAAGTTAGATTAGTGGTGTGGAGCTACGATTTTCCTTCACTTCCTATTAGAAAATACCGATTGTTTTCATTTATGGGGGAAAAGATATGGGTTGGTCCCTATTTTTTGATGGGATTCATTGGATGGTTTCTATAAATGATTCTAAGCTAAGATGACATGCATGGTGTAACACCCCAAGATTTCATAGTGTGTTATTTCTTCAAAATAATTCAATAACTTTCACTACACGCTACACCGAGTTCAATCACACCATGACTTACAAAAAAAAGCCATTCAAAAGAGGTTATGAATAGTATTATCTAAATTTTAAACTTTATATAATCCTTATAATTTTAGAATCCATATTATGAGTTTCTTAGATATAATGCAAGAACAAATTCATTTTTAGTATTGCACTTTTATCAACTTTTAATAGTGAACCCTTTTTAAATACAATATTTTAAACTTTTTGACTAAATGGGGACATCAAAAATTTAAAATGAAACATCCCAAGCTTCCACGGTACGCTTTCTTTGAATAATACAGTAGCGTGTGTTGTACGCAACCTTGAGTTTTAACACACACCATAACTAATCAAACTAGCCATTATGAATAGTAATACCTACTTTTTGAAATTATATATATTTTATATTTGAAAATGGACTTAATTTTTGGATTCGGAATATCTAATTTAGCCTAAGGTGAAATTTTGGTACATTTCGGATAACTTTCATATTTTGATGAATAGTGAAAATTAATAAGTTTTAATTAAAAACAACTTTTTTAATCAAAATAATTAATAGTGATAAATTATGAATTTGAGTGGTTTTAAAGTATATTTAGAATATATTTTTACCATTTAATATAATTTTGGTCATTGGACATAATTTTACAATTAAACCGAACATAAACGAGTATCAATCTTTTGATAGTTATTATCTCTTAAAAACACGCTTTTTGTTTTGACAGCGGGAATTAATTTTAAATTAATTTCTTCCACTTATGTGTTTTGAATTTAGGAAAATGGATTCCATATTTGGAATCAGGATGTTCAAATTATGTAAATAGGTAACTTTTATTTTTAGACATTTTGAATAATTACTGCGGTAAATATTTTATTTACCATGGTTAAGAGTAAATCCGGTAAATAAGGGTTAAAAAAATAATATTATAATAATACTAAATTACCCTAAAACGTGTCTTAACCCTATTGGTTGATACATGGTCGACCATGGGAATCTTTGGGTCTATTTTGGGACCCCATGGATCCACTTGTAAGTGATAATGACACTTTATTTTAATTAAGTTAAAATGAATACAAAAATGACACAAGCATATATCTTTTAGAAAAACAATTGTTACATAGGGTTATATATGTTGGATTTTAGATTATAAATATTCATTAGAAAGATAAAAAGATTTCCTACATAATGATATTTTATTTATAATTTTTAGACATTAAATAATTTATTTTATTTATGACACAATGATGATGCAGTAATTACTATAATAGTGAAAAATTAAAATAATTGATATTATAAATACCCAAATAAATATAATACGAAACTTTTAATGAATTAAACTAATTTTTTAGGATAATATGATATATTAGGATTGATTTAATTGACTTTTTTCGAAGTAATAAATCTGTTATGAGTTTCACAAAAATCAACTATTGAATAGTGTCAAAATTGACATAAAAGAGTTCTTAAAAAAAATATTATATTATTAATTGATATTAAATTCCTAAAAATCTAAGGTTCGGCCAAGAGACTTATATCATGATAGGTTCATCATTAATGTACCACTTGGGGGTCTCTTGGATGTATATAGTAAGTTTATTAACCATATTATATAAAAATACAAAGAGAAGTTGTAAAAGTGAAACTAATTAACTTAGAGTTAATACTTAACGATAAGGTTAATATAAGTACCCAAACCTGTCTAAATTCTATTGGTTGAGTGGTTTTCGACCTATCCCCACCTTAAACTTTGAATAATAAGCTTTGGAGCCATTAGAAACCGAATATGAATTTATTATAAATTAATATTTCTAGCTTTTCCAAAGGTGCCCCTCACCCCTCTTATAAAAGGGCACTCCTCCTTCTCATTTCTTCACACCTTCAATGCCTTTTGGTTCGGCCAAACTCTGCCCAAATACTCTCCCAACATCCCTCACTACAACCTAGAGGCCTTATTTTGATCAGAAAGCCAACCTAAGGAGCCCTTTTGATCAAATCAAAAGGAAGAACCCGAAGAAGAGGTAATGATTTCACCACCCTTCTCCAAGTTCATTTCTTCTTCCACTTCTTCTTCCTTTGTTCTTACCATTCTAAAATAATAACTCCAGTATCTCACATATACTGTGATGTTATTATAAATATGGTACAACCATATTCAGTATTCTATCCACCCTTTGAATAACATGTCACCATACGTGCGTACGTACGGACTACCGTCTCCACGTCGTGGTGTAATTGTTATTAAATATAATATTATTTGGATGGGTATAATAATGATGTGTAACTCATGTAAATAATAAATATAACATGTTAATGATTCTGTATATATGATATACCATCCATTTATATATTATTTTAATATCAAAAGAATGATATTGTCGCTCGTGCGTACGTACGGACTACCGTCTCCACGAACGCGATGAGATTCATTCTCCATCGTATCCATTCAAGTATAATTATCATTTGATGATTTAAAAATGATGTTTAAGGACTAGATATCATTCTGGATATGAATAAGATACAACAACCATGGCTTATGTAACAAAACATATAAAATAAAATGAGTAAGTTAACTCCCGAAACGACGATAATTCTAAGATATTATTGACAAATCAATGTTAAAAGATCATATATGATATCATATTATTATATATGATTCTTGTATAATTTAATAACAACTATTTCACCATTATACAGGAGGTTAACCTACCTCAACCAAGGAAAAGTACAAGGTAAGGGTTATTTCACAATCTCTTCATTATCCGAGGTTGTTTATACGTAATAATCTACTGGGATTTATTTATCATCCACATCCATGTTTCTTAGAAATGTATTTCAAAACATATTTATTATTTACAAGAATATGGGTTAAAGTCATTTATACCCTTGTTTGACTTTTTATAAGAGGTTTATAAAGGAATCTTTCCGTCGTTTTCAAAACAAGGTCATTTTTAACCTTTTCGACAGAATTAAGATAAGAATGTTTTTTTTAACTTATACGGTGGGTGCGGCTAATTTCCGCCATTATAAAATCTTCAAAACTTCCCTTACAAGCTTATAAGAATATTTTCAAAGAAAATGTTTTATTTTATATGGATCTTAAATGATTTCAAAATAAAAAGAGATATTTCTTTAAAAAGAATTTTGATTTCATCTATGTCAACATCCTTTGATGGATTTTACGCTTATTTGAATTTGATCTATTGTGATACAAAACTTCTATATTGTATTGAAGGTTTTGTGATATGTTTGACTGTGGATGTGCTATTTTTATACCATTCATAGTTTATGGTGAAATTATTGACATTTCGTATGCTAGTTTTAATACGAATGTTTATGTTATGTTTAAACCTTTTCATATGGGAATGCATTGGACTTAGTAAGTGACAGGTGGAGACCGCTATAGCTCCTCGATGCATCGGTAGGTCTCATGAGACAAACTAGTGTCTTGGCACAAGGCCTTGACAAAATCTTATTTGTAGTCTTGGCACGAGGCCTTGACTATGTGGTTATGATAGTCTGGCATTATGCATTCCAACATTATGAAAGTGGTTATTGATTTTTGCATGTGATTATTCGATTAGTAGAATATCCATGTGAATAAGTAAATGGCATTATTTCATTTTACTTTTGCCATACTATGTTGAAGTTAAAGTTTAAAAGGCTTTTGTTTTAGTAATGCATTTCCTTAAATGTTTATTCTTATTTATGAAAGTTTCCGCTATATTGTTATCCTTACTGGGCATTTGAGCTCACCCCTTTTCTATGTTTTATTTTTCCCAGGATGTGAAGAAGTAAGTTATGAATGACCTGCAGGGATTTTATGAGGGGTTAATAGTGTGGATTGTGGAAACATTATGTTGTTGTAGTAGTTTTTCATTTTATGATGTAATGTAAAACTTATGAATATATCTAGTGTTTCCAAGGCTACTAAACCAATCGGTCTTTCGAGATTTGATCTTTCTTGTGATCATGCCAATGTTATGTAATAATGCACCGACTCTGGGTAACTGGGGTCGGGGCGTTACAGTTGGTATCAGAGGAAGTTTAGTACAAACCTTGGAAGCTAGATTTAGATAAACTCTGATTAGAGCACGTAGACCTAAGATGAACTTTGAGGATTAGTATAGAAGAACTTCCTAGAATTTTGGTATTGTAGAGATTTTGTGAGTTTTCCAAGCAATACATCCCTGTCTGGATACGAGCAGGTAGAGGCGGCTCTGGTACAGATGTACCTAGGGGTAAAACCCGAAAACACCGCTTTGAGCTAGACTCGAACGGGAACTGGTGCACGACAACGGGCCTTACTGCACTCTTGGTTACGACACTTCCGGGGGATATGCTTAGGATAACTCTCATTTTCTTTACAAATCATTTTGAAGGGATTATGAGTATATACTTCCTCAAAGAAAACATTCTTATGATTATGGATTATATCCATAAATAGTTCAATTTATGTTAAGTGTTTTATAAGTATGGGATTATGTATTTTGATTCATAAACTGATCTAGTTTATGCCATTGTTTAGAAATGGCGCCCAGTAGAAGGAATGAGAACTCCAGAAATACACATGATCCAAAGAGAAGGAAGGATCATATCTTTCATGGTCTTAAGCTAGAATTTATAAGAGAAATAGTCTCCCATGTATTATCATCATATGAAGAAATAATATCATGTGTTGATAAGATAAGTAAAGATTTTACTGAGCCCTATGGCTTTGAAGGGAAGCAAGAGAAGAAAAGGATAGAAGAGAGAAAGATGGATAAAGGGAAGAGGGAAAAGAAGAATTTTCCCATATGTGGTAACTGTGGAAAGAAACACCCTGGAACTTGCCTGAAAGGAATGGGAGTTTGTTATAAGTGTGGAGGAAAAGGGCACAAAGTACGTGACTGCAAGGGTAAGAAAATGGTTTTAAATGTACAATGCTTCATTTGCAAGGAGTTTGGACACTACGCGAACCTATGTCCCAGTCATCAGACTATGCCGCAAATGATGTTATTGGATAATAATCAAGTTATGATACTACCACAGATGAAGAGGAATGATTAGAGTTCTTATGTTGATTATGTCAATTGAGTGTTGTATCAACAATGTACTTGTTATAATAATTATGGAGTATATAAGGATTGTACTGCAGTACTATTTCATTAAGGACTTGAGATTGTGTGGAACAAAGAAAAGTGACTCAATAGCAGGATAAATTTTTGGAAAATATATGGTTGAGAGAATGATAAATCATAATATAATTCTGATACTGAGGCAGTGATTTTGGAATAATATGTGATTGTTTTGGATAAATTATATTGGATATTCTTGACTACCTTGGAACTGATTAATGATTTGTATATTCCATCATTGTTGGGGTTTAAAACATTTTTGGATTAATGAAGTATATCCAGCATTCTATATGGAATAAGGGAGCATGAATGTAATCAATAAGGAATATGGTAATACATGATGAAGGTATTCAAAAGCTATTACGGGGTAAAAAGGATCTACATTATGTTTACCTTCCTTATAAATGTTGGACTGTGAGTTTGGAAAGAAGTATTTTGGATAGTTCTAGTTTGGATTATTTTGGATTGCCATAAAAGGACAACCCGGAGGTCGGGCGACAACCTATCGCGTCCGGCAAGGCTGCGAGACTTGAACCCGCAACCGAAGGGCGACAAGGGTGTATCACCTACCACTGGCCCACGAGATGTCCTGGATTAAATAATGTAGTTTTTTTAAATGATCTGGTAGATGAAATATAAATTCATTTATTTTGGAACCCTGTACGAATAGTATAAATAGAAAAAAAAATTACATTCTATTATCTTTTAGAGTGAAAGATGAGTTTGTGGTAGAAATTTATTAATGGATAAAACTCTAATTATAAAGTAAGTATATCTCCTTATGATCTTAGCCAATCTCATAAATAAATTCCTCAACATTAATAAAAGGAACTTAGAACAAAAATGTTGTCCTAGATGGTACCTTAAATCATCACAAATTTATGGCTTTGGGATTTTTGGCCTTTTCATAGCCATGTTCTCTACCACTCTCCATTAGATAATTGATGGTTATATTTCTCTTCCATATCCATATTTTCCTACATGGAACCCTAGTATGTGTTATTTTCGGTAATCTTCATACTTTCCACTCTTTATTTTAAATAGAGGCCTCATTAATTCATTTTTCGATGTGGGATTTCAACTAAGATATTTTGAAACGTCAAAAATGTGTTATCCTAATACCCTATGTTTTGTTGAACCGATGGTATTTCAAATCATCATAGATTGATGTGTTTAAGGACCTCAATTTTATACTTGTTTGTGATTTATGACCTCAATCACTACCTATAAATATTTACGTTTTTCCTCCAATTATATGTCTCTAATTGCCACCAATGTTCTCCTAATCGAGATCATAATTTGGTGGTGACCCTTTCATTTCTCTTTTCCTCATATTAAGAATAAATTTTAGTAACCCAATTTCCGATGTGGGTTTTCCCAAAAATATATTTTCTACTTTCAACCTTTTATTTTCGAAGAACAATTTCAAATTGCGAGGACGCAATTTATTGAAGGAGGGGAGAATGTAACACCCCAAGATTTCATAGTGTGTTATTTCTTCAAAATAATTCAATAACTTGCACTACACGCTACACCGAGTTCAATCACACCATGACTTACAAAAAAAAGCCATTCAAAAGAGGTTATGAATAGTATTATCTAAATTTTAAACTTTATATAATCCTTATAATTTTAGAATCCATATTATGAGTTTCTTAGATATAATGCAAGAACAAATTCATTTTCAGTATTGCACTTTTATCAACTTTTAATAGTGAACACTTTTTAAATACAATATTTTAAACTTTTTGACTAAATGGGGACATCAAAAATTTAAAATGAAACATCCCAAGCTTCCACGGTACGCTTTCTTTGAATAATACAGTAGCGTGTGTTGTACGCAACCTTGAGTTTTAACACACACCATAACTAATCAAACTAGCCGTTATGAATAGTAATACCTACTTTTTGAAATTATATATATTTTATATTTGAAAATGGACTTCATTTTTGGATTCGGAATATCGAATTTAGCCTAAGGTGAAATTTTGGTACATTTCGGATAACTTTCATATTTTGATGAATAGTGAAAATTACTAAGTTTTAATTAAAAACAACTTTTTTAATCAAAATAATTAATAGTGATAAATTATGAATTTGAGTGGTTTTAAAGTATATATAGAATATATTTTTACCATTTAATATAATGTTGGTCATTGGACATAATTTTACAATTAAACCGAACATAAACGAGTATCAATCTTTTGATAGTTATTATCTCTTAAAAACACGCTTTTTGTTTTGACAGCGGGAATTAATTTTAAATTAATTTCTGCCACTTATGTGTTTTGAATTTAGGAAAATGGATTCCATATTTGGAATCAGGATGTTCAAATTGTGTAAATAGGTAACTTTTATTTTTAGACATTTTGAATAATTACTGCGGTAAATATTTTATTTACCATGGTTAAGAGTAAATCCGGTAAATAAGGGTTAAAAAAATAATATTATAATAATACTAAATTACCCTAAAACGTGTCTTAACCCTATTGGTTGATACATGGTCGACCATGGGAATCTTTGGGTCTATTTTGGGACCCCATGGATCCACTTGTAAGTGATAATGACACTTTATTTTAATTAAGTTAAAATGAATACAAAAATGACACAAGCATATATCTTTTAGAAAAACAATTGTTACATAGGGTTATATATGTTGGATTTTAGATTATAAATATTCATTAGAAATCTAAAAAGATTTCCTACATAATGATATTTTATTTATAATTTTTAGACATTAAATAATTTATTTTATTTATGACACAATGATGATGCAGTAATTACTATAATAGTGAAAAATTAAAATAATTGATATTATAAATACCCAAATAAATATAATATGAAACTTTTAATGAATTAAAATAATTTTCTAGGATAATATGATATATTAGGATTTATTTAATTGACTTTGTTCGAAGTAATCAATCTGTTATGAGTTTCACAAAAATCAACTATTGAATAGTGTCAAAATTGACATAAAAGAGTTCTTAAACAAATATTATATTATTAATTGATATTAAATTCCTAAAAATCTAAGGTTCGGCCAAGAGACTTATATCATGATAGGTTCATCATTAATGTACCACTTGGGGGTCTCTTGGATGTATATAGTAAGTTTATTAACCATATTATATAAAAATACAAAGAGACATTGTAAAAGTGAAACTAATTAACTTAGAGTTAATACTTAAAGATAAGGTTAATATAAGTACCCAAACCTGTCTAAATTATAATTTTTGAGTGGTTTTCGACCTATCCCCACCTTAAACTTTGAATAATAAGCTTTGGAGCCATTAGAAACCGAATATGAATTTATTATAAATTAATATATCTAGCTTTTCCAAAGGTGCCCCTCACCCCTCTTATAAAAGGGCACTCCTCCTTCTCATTTCTTCACACCTTCAAAGCCTTTTGGTTCGGCCAAACTCTGCCCAAATACTCTCCCAACATCCCTCACTACAACCTAGAGGCCTTAGTTTGATCATAAAGCCAACCTAAGGTGCCCTTTTGATCAAATCAAAAGGAAGAACCCGAAGAAGAGGTAATGATTTCACCACCCTTCTCCAAGTTCATTTCTTCTTCCACTTATTCTTCATTTGTTCTTACCATTCTAAAATAATAACTCCAGTATCTCACATATACTGTGATGTTATTATAAATATGGTACAACCATATTCAGTATTCTATCCACCCTTTGAATAACATTTCACCATACGTGCGTACGTACGGACTACCGTCTCCACGTCGTGGTGTAATTGTTATTCAATATAATATTATTTGGATGGGTATAATAATGATGTGTAACTCATGTAAATAATAAATATAACATGTTAATGATTCTGTATATATGATATACCATCCATTTATATATTATTTTAATATCAAAAGAATGATATTGTCGCTCGTGCGTACGTACGGACTACCGTCTCCACGAACGCGATGAGATTCATTCTCCATCGTATCCATTCAAGTATAATTATCATTTGATGATTTAAAAATGATGTTTAAGGACTAGATATCATTCTGTATATGAATAAGATACAACAACCATGGCTTATGTAACAAAACATATAAAAGAAAATGAGTAAGTTAACTCCCGAAACGACGATAATTCTAAGATATTATTGACAAATCAATGTTAAAAGATCATATATGATATCATATTATTATATATGATTCTTGTATAATTTAATAACAACTATTTCACCATTATATAGGAGGTTAACCTACCCCAACCAAGGAAAAGTAAAAGGTAAGGGTTATTTCACAATCTCTTCATTATCCGAGGTTGTTTATACGTAATAATCTACTGGGATTTCTTTATCATCCACATCCATGTTTCTTCGAAATGTATTTCAAAACATATTTATTATTTACAAGAATATGGGTTAAAGTCATTTATACCCTTGTTTGACTTTTTATAAGAGGTTTATAAAGGAATCTTTCCGTCGTTTTCAAAACAAGGTCATTTTTAACCTTTTCGACAGAATTAAGGTAAGAATGTTTTTTTAACTTATACGGTGGGTGCGGCTAATTTCCGCCGCTATAAAATCTTCAAAACTTCCCTTACAGGCTTATAAGAATATTTTCAAAGAAAATGTTTTATTTTATATGGATCTTAAATGATTTCAAAATAAAAATAGATATTTCTTTAAAAAGAATTTTGATTTCATCTATGTCAACATCCTTTGATGGATTTTACGCTTATTTGAATTTGATCTATTGTGATACAAAACTTCTATATTGTATTGAAGGTTTTGTGATATGTTTGACTGTGGATGTGCTATTTTTATACCATTCATAGTTTATGGTGAAATTATTGACATTTCGTATGCTAGTTTTAATACGAATGTTTATGTTATGTTTAAACCTTTTCATATGGGAATGCATTGGACTTAGTAAGTGACAGGTGGAGCCCGCTATAGCTCCTCGATGCATCGGTAGGTCTCATGAGACAAACTAGTGTCTTGGCACAAGGCCTTGACAAAATCTTATTTTTAGTCTTGGCACGAGGCCTTGACTATGTGGTTATGATAGTCTGGCATTATGCATTCCAACATTATGAAAGTGGTTATTGATTTTTGCATGTGATTATTCGATTAGTAGAATATCCATGTGAATAAGTAAATGGAATTATTTCATTTTACTTTTTCCATACTATGTTGAAGTTAAAGTTTAAAAGGCTTTTGTTTTAGTAATGCATTGCCTTAAATGTTTATTCTTATTTATGAAAGTTTCCGCTATATTGTTATCCTTACTGGGCATTTGAGCTCACCCCTTTTCTATGTTTTATTTTTCCCAGGATGTGAAGAAGTAAGTTATGAATGACCTGCAGGGATTTTATGAGGGGTTAATAGTGTGGATTGTGGAAACATTATGTTGTTGTAGTAGTTTTTCATTTTATGATTTAATGTAAAACTTATGAATATATCTAGTGTTTCCAAGGATACTAAACCAATCGGTCTTTCGAGATTTGATCTTTCTTGTGATCATGCCAATGTTATGTAATAATGCACCGACTCTGAGTAACTGGGGTCGGGGCGTTACACATGGATGATGTTTTCAAGTGTGTGAACATTCTTTAAATTTTCTACCATATTAGATTAGCATGATTCTCTTGAGAGAATAGAGGTATGGTCCAGTTCTATAATGATTGTTCCTTCACCTTAGTGGAATGTCTTGAGTGCCGATGTTTGAGTGAAATTGGTTAAAATATCAAGGGTAACACCCATATTAGGATGAGGGTTCATTGCTACGTGTAATTGATAGTTGTGGCTACTGGTAGGATCCCTTAGGTGAGACCTCTATGTCATTGGATTGAGGTCATTGGTGACCTCTTAATATACCACTATAATACAAGGGAGGATATTTTTTATGACACTCATAGAATCCTAAAATTGTATGAAATGGAAACAAGTTTTGTCAAATTCTAGGCCACCATCCATTTCTGAGTGGAATGTTGGTGGGGTTTCATGAGCAAGAGCCTTTTAATGTAACCTCAATAGTCATGGAAATACCACTGAGGTGGTACTCTCGAATCATAATTTTTGATAGATGGTATTGAAGGATCTGTATTGGAGACAACAACCTTTAATTATATGTGGATCATTCCTATTAAATAGATGAAGAATATGTCTTCTTAAATTGGTAAGACACCATTTTTATTGAAGGGAGTTCTTTTGAAAGTACCTTGAATATACCCAAATCACAAAAAAAAAATTCCCACTGAAGTTGAATCTTAATAAATGAAAAAAATAAATAATCAATTTTTTGAAATCCATATTGACCCCTCTTTTATTTTGTGAGAGAGTGAAAGGGGCCTGACATATGGGAAACACAATAATTTTTTATAAGTATTCCTGTCACTCTAAACATTTTTGTTTTTTCCCAAAAAAACAGGTGGGGTTTGTATGGTTGTTTCACTACCATTCAAATGAGAACAATATTTCCAAATGCTTTTCAAGTGCTTTTAAGTGGGTTTTATTCATGGAACTAGAAATACCGAGTGGTTCCATTATATGATATGATTCACAAACTTGATTTTAAATGGTATGTGGTCATTAAAAAATGGATAAAACATTACTAAGTGACTCAAATTGGTCAAGAGGATGGGATTTAAGTCTCATCACACCATTTTGGGAAGAATTATTTCCTAATATAGAACTCTATTATAGATTTAAGGGATATTTGGGAATCCATTATTAAATCCCAAACATAAAATAGGTCACCCATAAATTATCAATCAATTACTAGTATGTATTGGATTTAAAATAGTCTATATGTATCTGAGGTTTTTAATTGATGGAGAGAACTATATGTATTTGAGGTTCTACATTGATGGTAACCTTTTGTACACAAATTAGGGATTCCTAAATCATTTATTATAACGATGATAGTTTTAAGCCAAATAGTAGCGTACTATGTAATTTATTATCATCATGGAAGATGTCTTTTTTAGTGTCAGGATCTGGCCCAGTATATTGGCTTCATACATATCCCCATGAAATAAATAAGAACCTATAAATTTCAGTTAGATTTAACAGGACACATTGTACTTTTATGGTCATGTTATGATGACTAACTATGCAGTTTAACATCATGAGGAAAGCAAAACTAGGTGAATGGTGTGTATTGAAGGTCGATGTAGGACTTACACCAATGTGTACAAAGGGACTCGAAAGGGATGTAGCCTTCTAAGATGGATATAAACTTAATGGTGATATCTCATTGAGAATATTAGGGTAAATTTGGGGTGTTGGGTTTGAACCTCACAAAGGATTCCTATGTATCCTATTTATATAGGAATCAAATCCCTTGTAGTTTTGGATATTAGGTATTACGCCAATGGAGGAGTCCCAAGTATGGTCTATTGTGAATATGGTCCTTTGATGGATTTTCTTTCATAGAATATGGTACTTTGAGAGTATAGTAACATGGTTTTGGATTTTACACTGAATAAGAGGCCCATTGGGTTTTCTCATTGGGAATATGGCCCTTTTTTATAGTAATAACATGGTTGGGGAGTATATTGAAAATGGAGGTCCATGTAAAGGAATGTGTAAGATCTAGAAAAGGAATCTCTATCATGACGTATATTTGACCATATGGATTTCATGATCGTCAGTGACCTCTATGGCCACATGAGTTTTTATTGGTGTTAGAAACAATAGGATGTAGAAGATTTGGAAAACCACAAGATATCCTTAATTCACAGGTGGAATAGGGAAGGGATTTGTAAGGTGGGGGAATACCCCAAATGTATGACTAAGGACCTACTTGAGGAGGGATGAGCTAAGGTGAAATTAATTCCTCATCCACTGGTAGTTTAAATAAAAGTCATGGTGGGGGAGTTAGGGAATGAGACAAGGATTATTTGTTCCCTTATCCTCTCTTGTTTTCAACAGAGGGGTCCTATATTTATTACAAAGGATAAGATACTCATGACAATTAGAATTTATAATCAATAACACTATAATGATCCCACTTATTAGGTAGGATAAATTAAGTTCCTCTATTACCACAAGAATGTATAATTGATAGGAAACACTGATATTCCATGTTATCTAATCATAAATATATGGGGTGTTTGGAAGAGGCCTCAAATTATATAACCTTGTATGAGGGATCCAAAAAAAGATGTTACCTTCCATTTATTGTATGAATGATGGATCAAAAGGGTGGCTTTCATAGGTGGGGATTCAGATGATGAAAGGTGGTTCGTGTAGATGAGGCCTAGTCGAGCTGATGGTGTCTCATGCATGTGAGGCTTGGGTGAGATGCCGATTTATCATATAGGGTATACATTTTAAAGATGAAGATTCATTTGGGTTTTGAAAAAATTTGAAATAACACTTTGGAGAGGCCTTGATCTAGGATCCTTAGGTCTGCTTAGGTGTATTTGGAAGACGAATACTCAAGTCCAAGGCTTGAATAGGGGACATCACCCTATTATACCTGGACTACAGTGATATGGATCCTCATGAAGGATTTTTATATTTATTACATTATTTTAAATATAATACCACTACCCTCATTAAATTACTATTATTTTGGGGCTTGGAGATCTTCTTAGAATGTTATTAGGACCCAGGTGAAGGACTAGACAGAGGATAAATCTGAGGATTTTTATTATATTCCAGTCATGGTCTCAAATGAGGACCAAAAGAGTCCTATTTATTGTAATTTTTAGGACCTTGGGTGAATAAGAAAGTTTAAGAAAGTGGTTTGCGCAAGCAGTTTATGTAGGTTACTTATGTAGGTGAGAATTGCATTAGTTGTTAGCCATGCATGTTGGGCCACACAGGTTGGACCCGTGTGAGTCTTATAAAATAGGCAATCTTGCACGAGCAGGGTGCGAAGGTTTTTCATGACATCCATGTAGGGCTAGATGAGTAACCTAAGTGATATTTCAACTTATATTACAAAAAATGTTCAACTTCTTCTAGTTATAACTTTTGAACCGTAAGTCCGTTTGGGATCCATGAGTATTCATATAAAATAATTTTAATAGAAAAAAATACCCAATTTGGTTGGTATACCCTATCAGTGTGTTTTAAGATGCAAAAAATTTCCTAAAATAACTTCAAAAATGAATTTTAAGGGGTAAAAACATTTTTTATCATCTATTTTAAAAATCCATGGCCTACTCTTAGTGATATGTTCTTAACAACATGCCACTAGATTAGGAAACGTTTATCCAGAATCTACACCCCTCAGTGTGTGATAACTTTTTCATCACATGAAGATACTATCTAATTCTTCTTCCTTCTTGGAGATGAATTTCTACACAAACTCGACATGCGTTGTCTAAGTGAGGCTAGTATCATCGATTATAAGGAAAAGTGAATGGAATAAATTATTCGATGCCAACATACCCAGAATTAAGTTGAACTTATTACCTAATATTAATTATGAATTTTCTAAATATGAATTATATTTTAACAAATTCAACTCTTAGAATTGGAAAATTATAATTTAATATAAACTAGTAATATGTGTGAAAAAATAGGGTTTCATGAAAGGAATTTTCATGTATAATATGATATTATAAAAACCATATGATTAATAATAATAAATATATGGATATAATTTCATAAATTTAGATATATAATATATTCATTTCAATTAAATCATTGATAATTAAATATTATTTTAATTAATTAAAATTCATATACATTATTCCTTTTTAATTAGTTTTCTAAAAAATAATCAGTTTTATGATGAATATTTCTTATATCTCTAAATTTTCTTATAATTATTTCAATAAAATTTATTATTAATAAATATTATTGTACACATATTATAGTATAATATTATCTATAATGTAATTTCTTAGATTTTCTATTTATTATTTTTGGATATTGTATGGATTATTTTTGAGACCAGGCGCAAAGGCAGTGTGTGATTCTGATGCCCGGTGTGACCAGAATAAATGGTTGAAATATATTAAATATATTAAATAACATGCACATGCAGTTTTATAGAAAAAATGGAATCAAATCTAAATGGTTAATCTGATCATAAATGTGAGGGAAATGTTGTGTTCAAAACATGATGTTTACCTTAGGCGCGACTTAACCTTGGTCGGTGTGAGGAATTTTCAAAAAATTCATCATTCTCATAAATTAAATAAAATAAATAAAATAAATAAAATAAAATAAATAAAATAAATAAATAAAATAAATAAAATAAATAAATTCATTTATTCATTGATCCAATTACCTAGTTTCTTACTTAAATAAATGTTTATAGAAATTTTGAAGGGTTAGATGCATAACCCTATAAATCGTTGGAGAGCCATTAGAGCCATTGAAAGAAATCCCATTGGAAGATGATGATCGGATCTGAGATCGATGAATAGTATGAGACAAAAGTAAAGGATCTCTCTAACAAACATATCAAATCTTTTTTCTTCATCCTCAATCAATCCAAATCAAGGTAGTGTAGTTGTTTGATTTGTTTCTTTCCACATTCATAATTTCTATGGTGAACATGAATCAATCGATGAACAAATTGATTCATGGATAGTGCATAATACAGGATGGGTTTATTTTTGGGGATTTATTCAGGAGAATTAATTTGTGATTATTGGTTTATTTATTTTTATTCTCACAGAAATGTATTGAGATCGACAAGAACATTGATCGATGTTCATTTCTGTCATATTTTCTTGTAAACTTCTCCCCCGGTTCATTATTAATCATGGGCGTTATTCATTTGGAACATGGTTTGATACATCCCAATCAATTAATCATTATGCACCAATTTCAAGGCACAATGATCCGATATCATAGATTTTGGGTTCGACATGACATGACAGTGGTGCGACGATGGTAGAAGTAGTGGATCAGGTAACACGGAAACCCAATTTCATGTTCTTTGGTGAAAAATATAGAATTAACCATATTTATGATTCTTGAGAGAATATAAAGGTTTAAATTTGTTAATAATTTAGGTGACATTCATCGAAACCTGATTCATGAGTTTCTGGAAAAGTGGTCCCTAGATCGAAGATTTGATGAAGGAGAAGATGTGCGGATTCCCAATATAGGATTTTAAAAAATCCAATGTTACACAGTGTATAAACTGGATCTGTATGTTGTGTGCCCCCCGACCAGTGGTTAGGGTTTTTGGAGAATGTTAAATATCACATGGCGTGTGGTCCCTCCCTAGAGACTCGACGTGTACCATAGATTTACACAGACATGGGGTGGAGTACATGGGTTAAAGCACACCATGTTCATCCCTACATGGACATGGGTTGGACTAAGTACACGATCTAATCCATGTACTAGTACATGTACATATGGTAGATGGTCTAATATGTGTACTGGAACACAGGTAGAGTACACTGAATTTATATATGCCATGTACTTTTACATATAAATTTTTTGAAGACACGAGACAGTTACATGGGCCGGAACCGAGGTCAAGGGACATGATGTGTGACCCCTAATACATGTCGTGTACTCATTTATACATAGTTTATATCCCTTTTACTCTATATCTTTTACATGTTTAGTTAAGGTGTGTTCCACATATATATTCACTGAGGGTTAGTATATAAATGTCTCATACTCCTAGGACTACGATCCCTTGATCAACAATTATTGGATAGAGTCTTTGGAATCCCTCTAAGAGGTAAAAAGTGTTATAATCTATTCATCTTCATGCCCTAGGTGGAGTTTTTAGAATCTTCGTGACCAATAATACTTGGGAAATTATTCTCTACTAAGAAGGTTAATCCATATTGAGTTGTTGGTATCACCCTAGGGCCTTGACTGTAATCCTCATATGTGTATCATATTCTCTTCAAACTACCAGTGTATACTTATAATGATGAGACCTAATTAGAACTACCTATCATATAGATTTCATCAGTGCTATCAGACTCCAAAGTGTGTTCTCCCAGACATGGGATTTGTGGAATCATAGAGATGGGATCCTCATATTGTATAATATGGTTGTGACTTACCTCTAGAATGTTTATCTTTATTGAGTATATTAGGATATTATTGTTATATGTGTTGTAGACATATAACTATGTTGAGATGGATATATTTTTATTTGTTGTATTCTTTTTTGTTATGGGATGTCCTACTAAGTATTGTTATACTGAACCCTGAACAAGATTTTCCCGCACATGTCATGTCTTGTTTAGATGATAGAACTTTTGAAAGAGTCCTAGAAAAACCCAGACCAGATGGGGCTTAGTGAGACAAGACAGAGTGAGGTGTGATCCTATGGTATTCAGACAAAAGTCCTAGTTTTATTTTTTGGTTGTACCTGTGTTACAGACTTTTGTGGTGGGATTTTATTTGAAAGTGTTTACTTTTCTTCACTTCCCGTCATAAAATAGTTTTGATATTTAGATGTATGCACGCATGGTTGTTTAGTTATTTTTAAATTTCATCATTTTATAGGCTTAGAGATGTGTGTGTTTGTGTGTACATGTACTTAGGTTTAGGATTCCTATTACAGTGATATTCCTACACTATGATAGTCACTAACCCCTGGCCTATTAGAGGTGGTTTTGGGGAGTCACAGCCTGGGACCCTCTGGGATGGGTCGTGACACAGTGGTATCAAACCCAAGTTTACCTCTTCACCAAGAGATATGATTTTGCATTAATATATACCATAGGATGGAACTGATATCTATGCCTGCATATTGTCTAGATCCCATAGAGATTCATGAGTGGAGGGTGTAGTTGGAGGACTTATAGAGGAAGGTATTTTTTAGAACCAGTGTTTCACCCTGGGAAGTCCCAGTTTTGTTTTCGAAGAAGGTGGACGTATGCATGAGATTTTTTGTGGAATACCATCATTTGAACCAGGTGAAAATAAGGAATACGTATCCAATATCGAGGATTTATGACCTCATTGATTAGTTGAGAGGGGGAACAATGGTTTTAGAAGGTATGCCACATGCCAGGATATCAAAATCTATGATTATGGGATAAGGATATACCGAAGATGACATTCAAATGTCAGTATAGTCACTATGAGTACTTGGTGATTCCCTTTGGCATGATAAACACCCTAGAAGTGTTCATGGCTCTCATGAACTAGATCATATAGCCTTAATATGATTGGTTCATGGTATTCTTCATTGAATACATACTTGTGTACTCCAACATTTGAGGAGGTGCATGTGAGACACTTGATGATAGATTTGGATGAACTATGAGAGCACTATATTTATAGAAATATCTCGAAGTTCTAGTTCTAGATTCAGGTGGTACACTTTTTGGGACATGTTGTATAAGTGAATGGAGTGGCAGTGGACTCAAAAATTATCGAGGTAGTGTTATCCTATAATCCTCTATAAAGCATGATGGAAGTGCATAATTTCCTTGGGATGGAAAGCTATTACCAGAGATTCATACATGATTTCTCCAGGGTATCTTCACTCATGGAATATTTGATTAAATAGGTGCATAATTTCTTATGGATAGAGAGGTTCTAGTTGGATTTTCATCATTTGAGGTAGAGTTTTACAAGCACTCCGATAATGGTATGGGGATGGAGCAGCTTACCTTCAGTCTATGGTTGTCACCCCTCTACTATTACAGTGTGTCAGGGAGGAAAAATATGGGGATACTGAGTGTGAGACCCTACATTCTCATATATCCACTAGACATGATCCCGATGAATTTTTGTAAGGTGGGGATCATTTCATTATTTTCATAGGATTTAAGATGGTACTATTGACGTTGCAGGAGGAGGTTCTGAGAGAGTTTCATACATCTCCTTTGGCGGTACATCCAGACATTGAAAAGATGTACCAAGGCCCCCGACGTTAGTTTTTGTGGCCATGGATGAAGAAATGAGTTATAGATTTTTCTATCAATGCCTTGATTTTTAGTAAGTAAAGGTCGAGTATCAAGTTCCAGCGGGTTTATCTCAACCCCTTGAGGTGAAATAATGGAAGTGGGATGGGATATCCATCGACTTCGTAATGGGATTACTATATATGTATATGGGACACAATTCCATCTGGGTGATCATAGAACAACTCACTATGTAATCCCACTTCCTAGAAATTAGGAAAAAATGTTCAGTAGAGAGCTTGAGACTTCTCTACATTCAATATATAAGACGAATCTATAGAGTTACATCAAAAATCATTTTTGACCATGATTCTTGTTTCACATCTCAGTTATGTAGGGGATTATGAGAGGCATTTGGGTCTTAATTATTCTTGAACAAAACATTTCACCCCCAAACTGATGACCATACTGAGTGAATAATTCAGATGCTATAGGATATGATGTTAGCTTGCATGTTTTACTTTTTCCATAGTTGGTAGGATCAACTATCATTGGTGGAGTTCACATAATTTTTCTAACCATTCCACCATCAATATGGAATATTTTGATAATTTGTATGTGTGACCCTTTAGGTCACTGTTTTGCTAGATTGAATGAGGAGAGTTAGTACTCGTGGACCTAGAGTTGGTGCGAGAAACTACCGAGAAGTTGTAGATCATCCAAGAGAGGATGAAGACTACATAGAGGTGTCATAAGAATTATGTTGACTGATGATGGAGCCTTTGAAGTTTGTGGAAGGAGACCCTGTGTTACTATGGGTTTTACCTCAATGTGGATTATGATGATTTTGCTGGGGTGACAATATATATATCTGAGATTCATTATCCCTTTAAATATTTTTTTCATAGAGTTTGAGAGGTTGTGTACCACATAACTCTTCCTATGTAGTTATACTAGGTACTTGATGTCTTCCACATGTTGCAGCTACATAGGTACGTGCATGACCCATTGAATGTTATCGAACATGGAGGGATGGAAATTGAGGATTGTGTTACCTTTACTGCATACTTGGTAGAAATTGAGGATTGGTAGGAGAGTATCTTGCATGGGAGAGTGATTCCTTTAGGGAATTTATAGTGGAAGCACATGAATCTTTAGGAGAGAACATGGGATAGGGTGGGTCAGATTCATGCTCAATACCAACATCTTTTTGAGTATCCTTTGTTTTGGATTTTTTGGGGTATAATTCCCCAAGGTAGGGATAATGTAATGTTTCATATTTTTATTTTGTGTATTATTTTTTGGATATTATAATGATTACTTTTAAGACTATTCACTGAGGTGTCTTGAAATTATGAGTCTCAGTGTGCCCGAAATAAATGGTTGAAATATATTCAATACATTAAATAGCATGTGTGTACAATTTTCCTTGAAAAAGTGGAATAACTTCTAAATTGGTTCCCAAATCATAAATCTAAGGGAACCTTTCTTTTTAGAACATGATGTTTACCCTAGTAGATAATTATCCTTGGTTGGCATGAGGAATTTGCAGAAAAGTTGTCGCAGGCGTAATACAAATAAAATATATAAAATAAATTTATTTATTTATTCATTGACGCGATGACCTAGTTTCATCTTTAAATAAATTCTTATGAAAATATTTTAGGGTTATATGTATAAAATTTCATATTTTTGGAGATATATTGGATCTATTTTAGGAAATTCCATTGGCGATGATGGCCATATCAGAGATCAATGAATAGTGTGGGATAAGATTGAAGGATCTCACCAAAGAACATGACGTAGCTTCCTTCTTAATCAGAAATCGATCAGAATCAATGCATGGTGGTTGTTTTATTTTTTTCATTCCCCATTCAGAATTTCTATGATGAATGTGAATCAGTTAAAAAATGAATTGATTCATATATCGTGCATAACATGGGATGGTTTTATTTGGGAGAATTAATTTGTAATTATTGATCTCATTATTGTTATTCTCACAAAAAAAATAGAGATCCATATGATCATCGATCGAGGTTCATTACTATCATATATTCCTATGCTTTTCTCCCCTAGTTATTCATTTATCATGGCAATATTTATTTGTCCCACAGTTTGACATATCCCAACCAATTGATCTTTGTACAACCATTTCTTGGTGGAATGATCCAATATATTAGATCTGGGATTAAAATGACATGATGATGGTGTAAAGATAGTATAAATAGGGGATCAAATGATATCGATACCCGATTTTGCATTCTTCAGAGTGCAATGAAGAATGAACTGTATTTTTGATTCCTGAGTGAATTTAAGGTCTGTAAGTTATTAATCGTCAATGATGAGGTTTGTTGGGACCTGATTCAAGATTTTTTTGACAAGGATGTCACCAGATCAAAGATTAGATGAAGGAGAAGACACAAATATTCCAGATATCTGATTATGGAAAATATTGTGTTACATGCCATTTAAAATGGATCTACACGTTGTGTGGGACCCTCGAAGTGGTGACTAGGGTTTAAATAGAATTTTATATATCTCATGGTGTGTGACCATAATAACAAAACATGCGGTCCCTCCTTGGAGACTCAGTGTGTACCTTGGAGGTACACAGACATGAGGTGGAGTACACGGGTTGGGGCACGCTATGTACTTCCATACACGGACATAGTTCGAATGAAGTACATAGGATAAGACTTGTATTGGTACACATAAATGGGTACATGGGCTGAGCCATGTATTAGAACATAGGTAGAGTAGACAGACTGCCTACACTCCATGTACTTCTACATGGATGTGTTTTGAAGACATAGTTCGATTACACGAGAAGGACACAAGGTTAAAGGACATGGTGTGTGACCCTACTACATTCCATGTAATCTTTTATTAATGGATTATATCCCTTGTACTATATATATTAGACATGGTTTGTTAAGGTGCATCCCCTTATCCATTCCCTGAGGTTTAATATGGAATGGTAACCTACTCTTAGGACTACGACCCCTTCAACAGAACCTATTGGATAGAGTCATTGGAATCCCTATGAGATGAACAAAGTGAGATCCTCTATTCATAATTGTGTCCTCAGTGGAGTTCTTGGTATCATTGTGACCCACACTACGCATGTATCGATCCTCTACATAGTAGGTTAATCCATATTGAGTTGTTGGTATCACCCCAGGGCGTTGGTAGTGATCCTCATCTGTGTATTATATTATGTTCAAACTATTAAACGATACTTATAATGATAATACTTGATGAGAGATAACTATAATATAGATTTCATCAGTGTAATTAGAATCAGAAGTGCATTCTCCCGAACGAGGGCTTTTTGGAATTCTCAAGCTGGGATCCTAGGCTGTTATACTATGATAGTGACTTACATCTAGACTGTTTGTCTTTTTTGAGTATATCTGGATATTCCTTTTATATGTGTTGTAAGAATATACATATGTAGAGTTGATTTTATTTTATTTTATTTTATGCTTTTTCATTTTGGGGTGTCCTCTTGAGTATTTTTATACTCACCCATGTATGGTATTTTCCCGCACATGTTCTGTATTGTGCAAATGATCAACCTTCTGATTGATTCCTAGATGGACCTATACTAGATGTTTTTTAGTGAGATGAAATATACTAAGGTGTGTTTTTATAATATTCTGACAACTATTATAGTTTCCTTTTAGGTTAGACATGTGTTACATAATTTTTTGGTGGACTTGTATTTTTCCATGTTTACTTTATTTTACTTCCTATCCTACTCTGGTTATAGGATTTAGATGTATGCATTCATGTTTGTTCTATTTTTGTACATTTTAGCCTTTTATAGGCTTGGAAATGTGTGCGTGTGCACATGTAATTAGGATAAATCCTCCCATGTTAGTGATATGCCTACTTGGTGCTAGTCACAATCCCAAGACCTACTAAAGGTGGGCTTCAAGAGTCATGAAACAAGCCCCTTATGGATGGTTCATGACATATAAAATATGAAATAGTTAAATACTACTTTTTAATTAATTATAAAATATTATTTATATAGTAAAATTTTACAATTTCATTGTAGTATTATTTTGACCATGATAGTTCAAAATTGATATCAAATAATCAAAATTCAATTTATTCTCATTAAATATTAAAATGTTCATTTTGTTTTAGTCTTGTTAAAATATTATTTTCACATAATGTAATTGAGACTTGAGGTTTTGTATATCACAAGCTATCAAAGAGAATTAATTTATTTAAAAGGTAATATACATTAACATCTCAGGGTATTAAAACTCAAATAAAAAAGTCTTAAAAAAACAAAACAAAATAAAAGGAAGTCAATAAACAAGAAAAATTAACTATAGACATAAACTAGGTCTCCCAAAAATTTATATATTTAACAAAATGGTGGTAAATGAGGAAGAAAATCTTCTAAAACACATAAATTCACCACAAATAAAATTCTCCAATAAAGATACAATATTGAAACCTCAATGAGTTGGTTCCCAAAAAAAAATCAATGATTTTTCACAGATACAATTCTCTAATAATCTATAAATTTTTAAAAAATCCATTATAAAGGCTTATAATTGACAAGGAATTTTACCCTAAGCATGTAATATTTTCTAATGATTTATTTTCAACACTAAGCCTCACCCCTCAATGTACATATCGAGTCATCCACTAGAGACTTTGGTGCCTAGTTAATCAGGAATGCACTTATATCTAATTAATTGAGTACAATCCCATGGTTTATCCAAGTATAATTAGACATATATTGAAAAAATAATTCCAGCTTACAAAAAGATCACCACACTCTCAGAAAGTAGATCATCCATCTCATCAGGGATGAGTTCTAATCATCATAAAAAAAGGAATGGATTCAATGGAATAATAACCAACCATAATGGTATCCAATTATAATAATAGTGAGATACCTATGGAAGGATAAAATAATGTGGATTTAAATTAAGAAAAATAGAAAACATCTAGATTATATCAACATAATATTCCACTATATCTCCAATAGAACAACATACCTCAATCGTATTAAACTATTCAATATGACGTCTCACTATTCAAATGTTCCAAAATACATGGAAGAACACACAGATCTCTATAAAATGAAGCCATCATCATGATCAAAACCAAGGTTCACAAGATAAAATACATAATAAACCGAAATAAATCCAAAAAAGATCCCTATAATTTAAAATACTTCAAATAAAAACTATCAACAAGAATTAAAACTCAATTTTTATCAGATATGACTTTGTATACAAAATTATGGATGAAATCAACCCTCACTATTAGAACCTCAACTATGTGAAAATATTTACATTGATTTATATGGAAGGATCACTATTGTCTTATGGAATATACTACCCCAAAATCAGGTGATGATGATTGCTAATTGAAACATCGCCTTTTGGTATTCTAACCCATAGATTCCCTTAAGTTTACCCATATGGACACACCATTTTCAATCATTGAAAGATTTTAAAAATGAATCCTATGAATGAATAAGTGCTTCACATTAGAATTTAATTAAATAACTCTCTCTTTTTTTGTAAGAATATCCATGCTCAACCAAATAACTTAGTTTACTACATTGGACATATTCTTCTAAGTTAACTTTTATTGACGCATTCTTACCTTACTTCCTTTGTACTTGATCTAATTTAGCTGATAAGGCCCCTTTAAGAACCAATGGAAAATATTTATAGAAAAATAATGAGATGATAATTCTATGGTTTGGACATAGACCCATTCTAAAACACTAAGCCTTTAGGGAGGAATAATCAACAAGAAAAAGAAAGAAACATAACAAACATGAGTAATTTTTGGCATAATCCACAGTTGATAGGTTCCGCTAACTATAACCTATAAACTTTGAAACATTTACATTCATAAATTCATCTAGATAGTTTTTTTAAAAAATAATATTGGATTAATTAATTTCCAATAAATTATTTCATACATATAGGAAGGAATAAAGAAATCCCACTACTCTTGGATAGGTCCCTCAAATGAGGAGTTGATTGACTTGACCCTCCGACTATCAGGAGTCCTAATAGAATCAATGATCCATTAAATTTATTCATGAAACTTAAAAATTTAGGTGAAAACTGGACACCCCTGTATAAAGGTGTTCAATGATCCAAGAAAACCTATATGGGGTGAAAAAACTAAAAAGGAACTAGATCCACTACTCAATTTATATTCTAAGAACAACTATCATCTTGAAATTCCACTTCCATAAAACATTAAGGAAAACCTTGATGTTTGGACCTATGAACAATATATTTATATTTTATAATGGAATTTATAATATATATTTCTACACATCAAAAAATACAATCTCCTCAACTTATGTATAAAAAATTTAAATAAAACACAATATTTATAGATAATTCGAACAATACAAAAAATAAAATTTATCAAAACATCATATTTTTTGACGAATAAAATATTTTCCCATATATATAACATTACAATTTCATTAAAATGTGAAATCATGATATAAATCCATCATAGTTTCACAAATTTATTTGCCAAATTGTAGATATTATTACAATGTTTCAAGATTATTAATCCATTTTTCAAATTCCAAAATCCATTACATTTTAAATAAATTACAAAACCAAAATTCCTTCTTAAAAAATTCATTAGGAACAACCTAACATTGTCTTAGAAAATTATTTTTATGTAACAAATCATTTTATAAAAACCTTCATTTTTGTAGTTGAAAACCCAATTCAAATAACTGTGGTAAAATTTGATTTAAGTCCAAATATGATTTTTAGTAGGATTTAAAATCAAAACCAATTTGATTAAATATAAAATAATAAAATAATATGAAAAAACCGACCACACCTAAAATGTCCATACAAAACAAGAACCCTCGAAAATAATATCTCACTAGTGAAATCATTGTAGAAATAAATAGATAGGGCACCAAGTTTGGGTTAGAGTAGAACTACAGGTGTATTGGTCACAAGTTCTGGTAAACCAAACACAAACTTCACAATAGTTTATTATTGTATTCCAAATCTGTCACAATGATTCCATAATGTTTACCTAACCCTGAAGGCACAATGTGGTTCTATTCATCTTTATGTTCCAACCCAAAATTAATACGTGATTAAAAAAATAAAATATAATGTCATCGAGGATATAATTATCATTTATCATTTGGAATCCAATAACATGAAATAAATACTCAACTCTACAATTTCTTGGGTAACTAAAGTCGTGTTTTTAAGAGGTATTGATCAAGCACCCACTCAGAAACTACCTCTTGAGTCTCAACACATTCCTAATCTAATTTCTACCTTGAATCAATCCATATAACACATGAGATTATAGGGTAATGTAATTTATATTAATTAATGACCTCCTTTGATACCATTTTTATTGAAAAAACTTGAGTAATATCTAAACAAGAATCTGAACTGATTCAGCATAGACCTGAATAGCATTCCCCATCCCCACAGGCTGGCAACAAGAATATAGGAATCAAGTAAAAACCTATTGTAAGGATTTATCCCAATAAAAATCAGTTTAATCAATAGATACATCATCACATAAATAAATCAATACAATCATATCAGATATGTGGAGATGATACAAAATAGAATGTAAAACATAACTCCCAAAACCCATCTCATAGTGGTCTACAATGAACAATAATATCATAAAATGTATTCTTTGACCATCCAACCACAAACCCTAAAGGTAACATTTTTATAACATGAGAAATGAATATATAAATGAAAACATTTCAAACACTAAATTATAGAATAAAGGGGTGATATATAGAGCCTAATATGATTTATTTAAGTAGTCAATGTAGTAAATTTTTGAGGTAATCTAAATATTATTAAAGGTGTGTACAATAATGAGAGAACAAGGCTTTACATTCATGGGTATGAAAATAAAGTCATCAGAATCAATTTACAATAGAGATGGATATAAAAAAAACAATCAAACATTTTAAAAATAAATTATCAAAAAATGGAAAAAAATATAATTTTAAAACCAATAATTTTCTTGAAATGGTTTAAAAACCATTTCACAGTCTAAATTTAGATAGGTCAAGAAAAGGTAAGAACTTGCATGACATATCAGTTTTTTGTACTAGAGTGGACAAAATATAATCTAGTTTATTCATCTTAATAAGTATATCAATAATTAATGGTAATCAATCATGGAAGGAAACTATAGTGCCATGTACTGAAAATGAATGATATAATATATTGAGAATCAAGTATAAATATATCCTAGTTGAGAACTATGTACGATAATGGTGCAATTATATTAAATCTAATCAATAAATCAAACATGTATGACTGATGGTCTTTTGTCATGATAATTTTGTTCTTAAGAAAAATCAGTCTAAAAACACCTACATTACTAGCGACTCATCCATATATTAATTTCATAATATTCTCTATGAATCAACTAGAAAGGGTGAGATTCCACTAGATAATCACAAATCTATGTCGTCTCATCTAACTATCAAGGTACCCATAACTTTTCAATGAATTTGATTACGATAATCATGTTACGAGGAATAAGGAAATACTTTATCGATATCAATAAGTTCTCAAACCCTCAATATTTCAAACATTCCATATTCATATATCACCCACACCCTAGGGTCCCATAATGTGAATAGTCCCTTTATAAAATCCCATTAATGGGAATCAAAATAATAATGTAAGTCACATAAAGGTATTATCACAAGAGATGATTACCAGAAAATAGAACTTGGGGAATCATGCATCATCAATTTAAGACCAATCCATTATTTTTAAATCAACATTCAAAAGGGTATTCGTACCCGATTCATTTTATATATCAATATTCAACATAAAAATATTCTTTGAAACCAAAAATTTATTTCAAAACCTTTTTAAGGATTTAAAAAGTTTGTTTTAAGATTTTATATTCTTGAGGTAATTTTAAAACATGAGTTAAAACCATTTTCTATAAGAACAAATCATTCATTCAAAATCACCCAAGAATAGCCATTTTATAAACAAGAGGTAAAATCTTTGAAATATGTTTCTTTGTTATTTAAAAAATAAAATCCTTTAATACCATATGGAAACCATTTCATTAATCATCAATTTTTATTTAAATCCAGGAATTTCACTTTATAAATCAATACAGTAACTAAACACTTTATTCATCAAGTGCTATAACTATAATGATATGGGGCTCTAATCGAATCAATTCCCCAATCATAATGGATTACGATGACAATTTCAATGTGGAATTTATTTATGTTATCATTTAATTCTATAAAAGATATGAAGAAAATGATAATCACATGTGAATCAATTATGTGACTCTCTAAGGAATTGATATATTTTAGAAATTTATCATATTTTAATCACATATTTTGAATGATTATTTTCTGGGAAATGTTATCTCAAAATATAAAATATTTTTTTGAATAAGGGTAACTGTAATATTTTTTTAAATATATTATAACGATTTATTCAAATTTAGTTTACAATATCAAACATTTTGTGTTTTTATTGTGGTTTTGAATATTAAAATATTAATCCTTCATTTTAGTGTTTTATTTTTTTTAGAATTATATTTTATTATTATTACATTTTTTTTGTAAATTAATATATAAAATATGAATCAATGGTCAAAAATTAAATTAGACAATGAAGAACATGTATCCTTTATTGGATATCACAATAAATTATTAGTTAATTTTAGTGCTCCAAGAATGATAATTCATCTTATGCATTCATTATTTTGAAAATGAGATGAATCATAATAAGATAACAGATTAAAACATACCATGTGATAAAATAATAGTTAAGTAATGTAATGAAATTATGAAAGTATATTATCATATAATTCCTAAAAATAAAGAGATAAAAAATAAATATATAATGTTTTGGGTAGAATGTATCAATTAATTATCAAGTTATAATTCTTGAAACATATTCAAAATGGTATTTCTTATAAAGGTACACGTATTGTTTAAAAAAATATTTATTTATGAAAAAATAATTTCTCTATTCCAATCCTAGAAATTAAAATTCAGAAATATGTAATGATACACTAAAAATTATTTATATTTAATTAATAAATTTATATAAGTAAAAAAGAGTTTAATATAACATGTTATTTATAAATACTAGGTAAAATGGATTATGATACATGAAACACTGATATTAGATGAACCACGATATTCTATATAAATATTTTTATTTAAATTTGGCCATTATAACATCATCGTTGGATTGACGACTACGAATAAGGGTAAATAAATTATAAAATATTTAGTGAATTTTTTTCTAAAATGATATTAATTATTATAACCTAGTAAATATATATTCAATTTTAAATTATAATAATAATGAAATCATAAATGATTAAGAACAAATAAAGAGTAATTTATCTAAAAAACAAGTATTGGTGTATATTTTGTATTTTTATTTAAAAGATAAATTTATAAAATTTAATAAATTTAGATAAAAAAGGACTTCAATTTATTTTTCATAATATAAAAATTATATTAGGGTGAAATTTTTTGGTTTTTTTTATTTTTTAGTGAATAGTGAAAATATTTATTTTACCAATATTATCATTTAATGGTGTTATCATGATATAGAACTATGGTAAATGTTTTTAAAACCTTTTTATACATTAAATTTGAATTTAATAAGTAATATATTGAATTAAATAATATAATTTTTAACTTAGAAATGTATGATTTACATTTTTGAAATCTGACTAATGTTTTTATTGAAATAAAAACTATTTTCGGTTCTCCTCTTTTAATCTACTATTAAAAATTTTCATTTTGGTTTCTATTTGGTTTGAAGGTAAAATGTGTTTAATTTTATTTATGGTAATCAAATTAATTCTATATTAATAAAATTTATTCTTAATATCTGTGTAAAGTCTTTTTTAGTCTTAAAAAGAAACTTTTTCTAAAAAATATTTTTTGTATTGTGAAATTATATTAAAAATATTTTTTATCAAATATGTAATTTTAAGCTTATAAAATGGATTACATATTTTTTAGAAAAATATTTATATTTTTAAATTAGGTTAACTTATTATTTTATCATAATTGTTGGTAACCATGGTTACCATGATAAATAGGAAAATGTGTTGAATGGGATTAAAAATATTGCATAAAGTCTCAAAAACTCTAAAAAAATTACATTTATTTCCTTGGTTGAGATTATTTGGACAAAAAATACAATATTCATAAATATAGAAGTTTGGTACCATTTTCCTTTTATAATTGCCTTTATATTAATTTACGTACTGAATAAGTACATAATTTCTCTATCTTCCTTTTAATATCTCAAATATGTTATTATAAGGATAAAAATATATTATGAATGAGATTAAATGGTTAATTTTATGATGGATAAAGAATTTTTATAAAGTAATTATTTTAGTGATTCAATAATTAACTAAATTGTTTAGGGATCAATGATATAGTGCTTATGTGAGGGAATAAAATATTCAGTGTAAATAATTTTAAAAATACTACATATGTTTTTTTTGATAATTTGGAGTCAGGAAAACTTTATTCGATTAAAATTAAATGAAATTAATGTTCTAAATATTAAAATTTTAACAATATTGTTATCTTGATGTCTTTAAAGTCAAAATATGTTATCAATCACAAAAATGACTTTATAGATAATTAATGTTAGATAAAATTTTATAAATTAAATTAAAAACAATAATTATATTATCATGAATTATGACGATATTGAAATAATTGATCTAACCATATATTCTCCATTTTTGAATAACATTTAATTTTTAATATTCATTTTTAAACCTTAAAGACAATGTATCTATGCAAAAACCATTGCTTTTTTTTATAAAAATATACATAGTCTAACCCTTTTAGAGGAACATATAAATTTGGTTTTCTCTCAAACCCCTATGTAAATCCATATGGAAACTTCCCATACCATGTTCCCAATCTCGATATATCACCGAAATCCTATCCTCCAAGATGGAAATTTAGAGTTTTTGAATTTTTTATATGATCACATGGTTTGTTGAATGGTCTGGTAAAAATGTAGTTCAATCCTTATGGCTATTGTACTTTTTGATAGTTTCCATCACACATTCACCACATGTGTTTAGTAATTTTAGAATATTTTGAGTTTCTTTATTTTGTAATTCTTTTAAATGCATCCCCACAAATTATTCTCCAACCTAAGAGCCTATGAAGAGGCTTTATATTCCTTTTAAGCCCCTCTAATGTTTATTATTGATAGTTTCTTGGTTGTTCTTTATTGGATAAAATTGGTTTAGTCTCCTCATTCATTTTTTACTTTGTCTCTTCTTTCCTAACCCTATTGAATATATTTGGTTGATATTAAAGGATATTAATATTATTTAATTTGTTATTTTGGTTTCTAAAGGTTTTAATACATTTTAGGACAAATAATATAGTGGTTCTAGTTGAATTCAATATGGATTCTTATATTGTGGTTGGTGTTTCATTACATTTAATTTTTAAAGAGTTCTTTGAATTCTTGATTAATTAAAGATGGTCTGAACTTATGTGAGTATGTATTTGAAATTCATTTTAATTTTTTCAATGGTTTTAAATTCATTTGTGACTTATTTTTATAAAAAAATGGTTAAAATTGATATTTAAAGACGATTTTTTTCAAATGTTATATTATTTAATCCAAGAGTTTGATAAAATTCCATTAGTGGTTTTGTTCAAGTTAATTTATTTTTTTATTTTTATTTAGACCAAATTTTCTTTGTAATGTGAGGTGTAAATATTTTAAATGCTTTTCAATTTTTACTAAAATGGGGGTGTATGTCCTCTTTGTTCAACTGTTTTGGGCATGACCTTTAGTTAGTTGGTCTTGTTAACACTTTGATTATTGTTAAACAATATTTCCAAAAGTGTGATTATTGATTTTAATTAAATTTCCTTTTTGGTATCTTGTATTAAAAATTAATTTCATATTTTGATGTTTAAAACACAGTTAATCCCCTTTATTATCTATTATTTATTCTTTTGTTATTTTGTTATTAGTTTTAAAAATTTTGATTCATTTTTAGGTGATTTAGGATTGGGAATCATGTTTAAAGGGGTAATGTTACAATAACCCTAGGATACAATGTGGGATTTAAGGGATATGTATCTTATGTTATAATTCATTATTGTGTATTTTCATAATATATTATTATATTTTTTTTTAAAATATTATGATATATTATCTTTTAATTTATTTTTTAAGATGCGCCTTGTGTTATATTTTCCATTTTATCTTTAATTACATGGAATGTATCTTTTCATGACCACCCTTTGATTTTTTATCAAATTTTAGAAGTGTATATGTTAATGTTTTAAAGGTAAAATAGGGTTGTTTCTATATTTTCAAGACATTATGAAACATTTTTGAAATAATTCTAAAACATTGAGAATGGTTATATTTCAAAAAGGGATGTTTTAAATGAAAATACACGGTTTAACTTCATTTTGAAAATTAAGTTATCTTAAAGGTAATAGTTAGGTTTTTTGAAATGAAAATACCTTGGTAAGGACTCTTTGAGGCATGTTTTATAAATGTTTTATTTTAGGAAATGATATAAGATATTTTTGGTTTTATTTATAGTTATTTAAGGATATGAAAACTAGTTTTTATAATAATTTCAAACTAGTTGATTTTGATTCACTACAATAATAATTTAATGCACCCTACTTCTCTTTTGATCACACCATATATACTCACATTGGTGGGTATGTAGCCTTTATATATTCTAAATGTTCTCAGGTCCTAGATTTCATGTTGGTTTACCACCTTTATATGTTGGGATTTGTTTTATGTTGGTTGTGATGGTGACTCCATAGTCACATAATGATGTTTGGGTTTCTATCCTAACTTTGATATATTGATTTTCTAATGTGGTGTATAGGCTTCTCTGACATCCTTATTTTTTTTCTCATTGTTTCCTTATTGTGATTTGTAAAACGTTTATATTAAAATTAAGTCATTAACATGGTAAAATATTAGGAAGATAATGTTTATATCATTTATTCTATTATGAAATGTCTAAATGTTCTTATTTAAGAACTTTTTATTTTTATGGAATAGTTATCAAATTCATGGAGACCTCATGGAAGGTTCTTAATTAGAACATTTTTCAGATATTAATTTTTTTAGGTTGAATTCATTTCCATGAATTCAATTGTGATACCATGGATCGTTTTCCACCCTAATGTTATTGAGAATTCAACTTGGTCCCTAGGATAAGATGAGTTGGGTGACATGTTAGTTTATCCTAGGTTAGTTAAATAAAAAATTATACTAGACCCATCTTGTTATTTTAGGGTTGATTATAGATGGTATTAATGAATATCAAAGAATAACTAGTCTGTGTTGATGATTTATTTTACAATGATTATATGTTTCAATAAATGAGATTATATGGCTGTTTGTGAGTTTTCTTTTTGTGTTTGGGATTTATAGTTATTTATTCATGAGATATGTTGGTTTTTCATATTACTTTGCTAGGTAGAATGAAGACCCTAAAAAATTTCTAATACAATTTATTTTTACAATGTAGAATGGGTGGTTATAAAGAAGATAAAATGTTAAGGTATATAGTATATTAAATCGTGTGTTGGTATCGTGAATTGTTCAAGAAAACATCAAGTTGAAGTAACACTATTTGTACATGTTCAGTCAAATTATATGGCCATTTTATGCACAATTGAGATAGTTTATAAATTTTCTTGATTTTTAACCTTTGGAAAATTAAACCCATTTAATTATTGGGGATTATTTTTTAAAATAATTTAAGGATTATTTTAGGGTTTTAGTGAATATTTGATTAAATTTTTAAATAAATACATTATGTTGTGGTAATGCAGTTTATTTTTAAAACAATGTTTTGGGTTCTTGAGTTTCTATAGTGATTTTTTTAAATCTTGTGTAAATTATTGAAGTAGGTAAAATGATTTTAGGCTAAGATTGTTTTCATGGAAATAAATTCATGGGATTTAAGATTATAATAATTCTTGAATTTCTTTTTGGGGTTGTATTTGTTTAAAAAGTGAATTATATTCATTATTTTAATTTAAAATGGAAAATTATTTTCACAAAGTTGATTCCTTTTTATTTTTGGTCTTGAAATGTTCTAATGTTTTTGAAATGGATACTTGGAGGGGGGTTTTTGTAACACTTATGATGTTATTAATTTGAAATAAGTCCCTTTTAGGAACCTTTTAAATTGGATTATAAAGAGTATTTATAATCTTTTTTTATCAATCAAGTGATCATGATCATGTTTTCCAAGTTTTAGATATTTTTAGACTCTCTATGGAGTAGCCGAGCCATGTTCTCCTCCACTTGTGGATCATGTGTTGGAGTTTATGGATCCGCATCCGCTAGTTTTTAGAGGTGATGATGAATGTAAGGTGGTGAAAAGTTTATAAATAAATGAAAATAGTACATAAAATAATTGGTAACTCTAGGATCCACTAATGTGATGTGTTCCACTGCTTTGATTAAAGGTTTCAGTTTGGAATGATGTATGATAATTATACACACCCAACCATATGAGGTATTTTCTTAGGGATATTTCAATATCTCTTTCATCTTGAAAATTTGTTCTATACATATGAGAATATAAAAGGTGATTTAATTATTGAGTTCTCCCCAAGATGATGAGTTAGTTTATGACTATTGTAATAATTTCAATAGTTAGTCCCCTTCCTCTTTTGAGATGGTTTGTGACGATTCAATGATGGATTGGATCATTTTTAAGGCCTTCATGTTGATTTAAACTCGATGGTGTTTAAATATAGTAAAGCTATATATGTGGAGGTTATTCTTATGGTTATCCCAATTGATTATTTTTCTGTAGGAAAACCTGTGAAAAGTGAATCTTTAACTAAATAAGCTATCAGAAGAGGTGATCTAGTTACTGTTAAGTGGAATCCAATAGTGTGCTTCTTGTGTGGGATTTCGGGACATGTTACACCATATTTTATGATACCTCTATGTAACTATAATTAGTGTTTCTATATCAATAAAATTAAGTAGTTTTGTAAGATAAGTGGAAATTATAATAAGAAGTATCAAACACAATATTGATCTGAGAAGTGATCTATAGGGATGTTTTCACTACATCAACAGAATATTTTTTGTTTTTTGGTGGTTAACTATTTTGTGGTAACAATTTTCATTAGTATTTTTCCCATATCTTACAAACTCTGTATAATTTTTTTGTAATTAATGAATTTTATATTTCTCTATTGTTCATATATTTATCATAATTCATTATTAATTTCTATTTATTCTTGTTATCGTTGTTCATGGTGTGTACTATGGATTGGGTTTTTTGGAGGATAACAAAATAATATCTAGGTTGTGGTTTAGAGTAATAGGCATGATATTTTTGGTTTTCAGGAAAATCATGTTTGAAATAAAGTTAATTATTTACTTTAGGATAACCAAGTATGGGTGTTCCATGATTTTGTCCTCAGGTTACCCTATTTATAGTTTCAATACCCTTATTCATGACCATGTAATTCCTTATTGACACATATTCCTGATTGAGGTTATTATTCATATTTTTGGAGTGTGTTTCTTTGGTATGGTGGTCTATTGATCGTTTTGGGATTTTCTCTAGGATTTTATATCTTGATGAGTTTTTAGTTTGTTGTCTATGGTTGAGAAAATCTTATTTCTTACTCTATAGAGTAGTGTAGATATATTTTCATTAGTTATAATAATTATTTTTGGTATTCATATATGTTTTTTCACATTATTAGATAAATTTTAATTATAGGGGAATCGTTTAGTCATACTCTATGTGTTTTTATATTCATATATTTTTATTATATATTGTTTTTGGTCAATACGCTCCATTTATTGTATCTATTATAACCTCAGATGTTTCAAAGGAGTCTGTTTTTTTGTTATTAGTTTTGGTTTAGTACTCGAATATAAAATATGGGATTTGATATGGGAATTATATGGAGTTACCAATTTCATGGAAGACCAAAAGTGTAGCCTCACCATATTTTTATTTTTGAGTAATCATCTTTTTTGATTCGTATAAATTTAGAGTTTATTAAATCACTAGTTTTTTTAGTGGTTTTCCCAAGGAATCATGGTGGGTCATTTGGGTGCCTTGTTTAATGTCCCTGGTTTTAGGCGTGGGATGTTTTTTTCTCTTTGGGTCTCTTTTTTGGTTAGTTCATGTTAACTATCAATTCATATTGTATTGTTTATGACGTTGTGGGAGTAGAAAGTGGCATAGTGTGTAGATTTAGGATACCCATAAATTCTATTTTTCTTATTTACATATATATGGTTGATTTTTTCCTTGATTTTGAGGTTTCATGGGGTGAAATTTTGGGGGTTTTGAATCTTTCCTGGGGCCACATAGTTGGGAATAAATTCTAGAAAATAGTGCCATGTAAATAGTGTAACCTAATAAATTTTAGATTATGGTGATTTAAAAGTCAACATATTATTTGGTAAACCATTTAATTAAATTGGGGGACAAACTCGGGTTTTGAGAATTATTGTACTTTCTTGTTTTTTTGTATAGGAATTCTACCAGATGATTCATAACACTGGATCCTCTAACCTAGGTGCCTCTAAAGGGACATTTATATCCTTCTAATCCCCCCCAATATGAATTCTAGATGGTTTATTAGTGATCTCTATCATATCAAAAAGGTTGGTTCTATTCTATCCTTCTTCTTTAGTTTCATTATAATTTTCCCTTTTTTCCTATTACCTAATAGAAATGGTTAACTAGTTTTCAATGATATGGTTTTCATTAATTTTACGTATTGGTTTATAATATGTGTGATCCATCTTAGCATACCTAATCAATTTTTTCTAATGAATTTTTCAATATTCATACTCTTGAGGTGTTTTGTTGTTCTATTTTCATATATTTAAGAGTTCTTTAAATTCATTATAAATCAATGGTTATTTTAACTTATGAGATAATTTATATGATATTATGTTTTGTTTTTCCAGAGGATTTCCCTCCATGGGTGATTTTTCAATTGGTAAATGAATAAATTTTATTTTTCAATAGAATATGGTTTTAAAATTCTATTTTACACATTATATTAATTTTTAAATTTTCATTACTGTTTTTATTTAATAAAAATAATTTTTTTATAGTGACTAGGGCCAATTTAGATTTATAAAGTTGGTTTTATAGATTTTAATGGACTTCCATGTTTTATTGAATAAGGGTTGTGTCCTCTTGGTTCATTTTTTTGAAAAATTATTTTAATTAATTAGGTATATTGAATGTTTAATTATTATTATGTGAATTTGAGAAATTAACTTTTTTCCAAAGGATTTTTTTAAAATAATTCCAAACAACTGATTCATAATTTTAATTAAAATACCACTTTGGCGTCTTCTGTGAAAGATAAATTTTATTAATTTATTCCAAAAACCTTTTTTAGTTACATTATTTACTGTTTCTTTATATTTTTGTGCATCTTTCAATAGTTATTTAATGTTTATTTGACTTATGTTTGGAGATCATGTTTGTAAGGTGGGTGTAGGTGGTGTGATTTTTGGGATTTTTTCCTTTTGGTAATGTGACTATTAGGAGATTTACATTGGCTTGATGGTAGACCACAACCATTATAAATGACATGCGGAACCCTTGGAAGTTTAGTGAATTGTCCTGGTTTGTTATTTATACTAGTGGGGAGTTACACACTACCATGTATGCCCTTATTGAAATGTTATAACCTAGATAGTGGTGTGTGTGGTTGTTAACCTGTAGATGGTTGGTGAAAATTTTTACATTTAGAACTCATCCCAATAGTCCCTAGTTTGTTAATTGAGCCTGTATTTATGTATTAGTTATTTATGGCTAATCATTATTATTGTAAGGAATGAATTTTGTTATTATCATAATTTTTTTATTACTTTCCTTATATTTTAGAATGTTATCATTTCCATAATTTATTTACTCATATTTGTGATTCCTATGTGTTAATGTATTAAACGGGAAAGATGGTGGTTATTTAAAAGGAAATTCATTCTGATTTTTTTTTGAAATCATATTAAACCTTCAAAAATGTGGTTTTAAAGGGATATTTAATTCATAATAGAATTTTTATCATTATTTATTTAAATTAATATTTTTAAGGTTAATGGTTGGTATTTAATATTAATTTACTTTGGTAATGCCTATTTGAGACATGTTTATTAAATGGTGTGGTTTAGTAAATGATATAAGATACTATTGGTTTTATTTCCATTTTTTAACGTAAAAGAAAATATATTGTTATATTACATTAAAACTAGTATAATTGGTTTCTTTATAAAAGTAATGCACTGGACTCATGGTGGTACCCTACAAGATTTTGTCACATACACTAAATACTCACATTTTTGGGTGTGTATAATTCATGTTTTCTATAGGTTCTCAAGCCTTGTATTGATTCTAGGTTTACCAAATCAATGTATTGGGAAGAATGTGACGTGTAATGTGGTGTTAACTCAATAGTCACATTACAATGTTGGGGTTTCCCCTTTTTTTAATAACTAGTTGGGTCGTGTGGTGTATTATTCTCTTTGTAATTCTTCTTTATTTTAGTTGTGTTTCATTATGATTTATTCTAAAATATTTATAAAAATTGGTATAATTTATAAGTTTTTTTATATATATTTTTATAATTTAATTTTTATGCCATGTTTGAATGTTCTTATTTGAGAGAGTCATATTTACTGTGGAAGCATGATTTACTTCTGTAATAACTCATGTTGTGTTCTTGGTTAAAACCTTTTTGCAATCCTTGTTTTTTTGAATGTGAAATTATTCCCATGTGTTAAATTTTGATACCTATTAATTTGTCTGTAGCCCATAATAATTAATAATACCCATTAATAAGATATGGTGAGATGGGTCAGGTGACATGTTTGTTTATCCCATGTTGCTTCATTAAAATTTCAAAGTTGTTAAGATAAATCCAAAGTAAGATACTCAAAGAATAGATCATTGTCCTTAGAGATGTATTTCAACATTTTTTCTTCTTCCACAACATATAAATAATTTATAACCATATTATCACATTTAAATCAATATCATTACTTTACTAAGTGAAACACCCAAAAATTTTCAAACCATGATATAGTTTGGTTTTGGGAATAGACATGTGTGTCATGGGTTTTGTCATATCTTAGACTTGTCAGAAGGAAGTGGGAGTGTGTTTGAGAGAAGGGGGTGAAAAAACAGATCTATTTGGGGAGATGTTGGAAATATTAAATGCATGAAAATATGTGAAACATTATTAAATATAGTGTTTGTCTTCTTAATGGTAATTGTTTCATGACTTCATGGTGTGAAACAATGTTTTATTCCATAAACTTCTCCCATGTCATTTTTCTTAATGGTAACATCCATATTTTCACCCAAGAACACCTAATTTACATTTAACACTTCTCCCTAACCCCAAATGGGAATAAGATATGTTAGGTTCTCCTCTTCAAAGGTTTTTTATCCCTCTCACTATTTTAGTGAGTTTTCTATGATTCATTAGTTATGGTGGTTCCCAGAATGTAATCATAATTCCATTAATGACTTAAATACTTATTTCGATTTGGTTAAATTTGTTAGATTACTATTTTAATGAATTTAGAGATGATTTTTTTGGATTGGGAATGTTGGGATAAATTTTTGTGGATATTTAAGGTCATTAGGATTCTTTAGTTTTTATGTTGGAAGTTATTACATTTTATGGAATTCATAGAAAATTGAATGTGTTGATTTTTATATGTTTGGGTATATAGCACAGGGAGACTTCTTCTTTTGGTGTTAATATGATAGGGTGACATCAAAATATATTTTTTCATCTCTTTACTTGGGGAGTGTGACATGTGTACCTTCAAATCGAAGAAAGGAATTAATGTACCAAGGTTTGTGGGTAATGTTATTACTTAGTAAAACTGACTTGGACAATGTCATTTTGGATCAGAAAGGGATACAACAACATAAGAACATGATGTATATATTTTTATGGTGATTTGGGGAAGTATCAATGGATACAACCCATTATGTTGTTTAATATGTTGAAGGATGTGATTGATATGTTTCTAGTCCATTGTGATAATGATGATAATCATGAGTAAGACATCTGGAATGGGTATGTGTTGGCACTAAAATACATACCCTGGGATAAGTGGAGAAGGACCATGACTATTTGTGATGGAATACAAGCTCAAATAGGTCCAAAACATCATTCAAATCATATTCATTATGAAGTACCATTACAGATATCCCTTCCCCACCATGAATGCAGGAGGCTGAGATGGAACCCCCTTGAGTAATAGCATTCCACGACCGTGCTACGTAATTTGAAAGATGTCTCTATGAGTCCAATAGAGCCATGAACTTTTTTAGAGCCCACATTTTCTTCGAATCATGACTCTAAACATCACAACACCCATGGCTTATAAATATCCGACTCATTCCATCTTAAAAGGATGTTTACCTCAATATTTTAACTTCTGATCTACCATTTTGTGAATCACCAAAACAACATTAAACAAAATAAAATATGGATTATACAAGGTAGTAGATCATCATAAAACCCCTTTCCCTTGTTCCTAATTACCCCCACCTAAGTTGGGTATTCCTTTCGCGAAGGCCTATGACCATTGCGAAGGAGGAAGGACCTCTAGGGTACTTGTGGATTCAAAAAGAATTCATCCTTCATGAAAAACTAATTTTGTATATCTTGACTTCATGCCAAAGGTGGGTCACCAAGCCTTGAAAATACCTTTCTTTCATGAGCCCCCTTTTATCCATGAAGCATTTGAGCTTCATGAATCACCTCTCAGTGATTCCCCCTTCTTTGGAAGACACACCTACGTGCATCCCTCTAGGCTTGTGCATAGTGATTTATTGTTCCCTCGTGAATTTACCCTTATTTCGATGACCTAACTATTTCTTTTCAGCATAGGTATTCTAATGATTTTTTCTTTTCATTATAGGTATGCTAATGTGGACCTCGTGGATGATCATTCCAACAAAACATTACACCTTGGAATTTATAAAGCTAGGTCCCTCCCAACGGTTCATGTGTGATGGTTATATAGGCCCGCATGGTGAGGAGTGAATCCCACACATCCGAGCTACATGATATTAAACTTCTTAGAACCAACATCCACAAAACATGATGTAAAACTATGATCTCACCCTATGAAACAATCCTAGGATGTACCCATGTATTATTTACACCAAATTTTATCCTCCTCACATGGAGTGACATCCTCTACATAGGATCAGAGAGAGGATGGGCACCAGAAACCTCTCACATCCCACACTCTCAATCCTTAAACCCTCTCTATTTGGTATTTGTCTCTATGTGGACCTCGGGAAGTCTTCACACATAATCCCCAACATATCCTTGTCAGGATTCTCTATGTATAAATTAAATTGGATGAAATATTTCTCACATGGAATGAGATACTCCTCGAAAATAATGACTTTATCCTAAGGCAACTCCCATGAATAATCCCCACACCATCTTTCATCTACACATCTTTCACGATATAATAGTCCGGTTTATTTCTCCCTCATTTTCTCACATAGATCTTGACTCACATGATCTTAGAGTTTAGAAATTACTATAAAATACAAACTCCTCTCATATAGGGGCTCCAACACGTAATCCCTAGCATGTACAATGGGAAACAATCCGGGTGTAATCCCCATAATGCCCCACTCATCAAGGAAGATCCTACTCATAAGTCACAACCGCATGTCCCATTTTGATTGGGACTACTCATTGGTATAATCCCTAATGCCCTCTCAATAAATATGTAGAATTTGATTCCCAACTAACTGGGATACATATGAAACCTTTTAGAGGATTAATCCCAACACCCTCAAACATCTCCATCCATTCCATTTACTTCACCCAACACTCCATCCATATCCTCCCTGATTTTACCTAGAATGCCTCATCCCGATGAGATCATTCCATATATCATGACCATTCCTAAAAATAATCCCCATCTATCATTTCTAATCTTAGAAATACCTAGGTAGCTTCTATTCGTAATCCCCACACAATCCAATACAATCTGACCGATATAAATTTTCTTAAAAATGGAAGATCACATGCGTAAGCCCCACACCATCCATCGAACAATGTGGGTTTTGAACCCTGTCTCCTAAAATGGGTATGTAGGATGCCTCCATGAGGTTCAATCCCACCCAATGGTAAACCTTTGTGTCCCCGGCCTAGGGATGAAACTCCTTGATCTACCCTCAGTGGGGTCTAGATCAACCTTCTTGGAGCTACATCTTTACATTATGGGACTCACCACCTCGGGTCCACTCTCATTGGGCATTTTGACCCATGCATTTGGAAAACCAAGGTGCCTCCTTCATAGGGGCATACCCCCACCATACTGTGACATATTTCTATTATAGGAAATACCACTTCAGTCCACTCTCATAGAGAGTTCTGATCCATCCCTCTAGTAAAACTTACAGGTGATCCCTCAAAGGGACACCCCTCTCTGATCTTCCTCTATCTGGAATTCTGATTAGTCTCATTCCCATTTCTAAAAGATGTTAAACTCGCAACTTGAAAAAATGATACCTTGTGTAAAATGTGGGATGATTGAGGAAAACCTCAGAAGAAATGAATTTGGAATAAGATACATTTTGAATGATATAGTATAACTAGAGTTACATGATTGAGATGACTCTATGAGATTCCCTCATATGAGGAAGATACATGTGACCAATGTTCTAGCATCCAGATATGTTAGTGAGTCCCAAAGTGACTTCTCCCCTAACTAAAGATTTATGTCCTATCATGAACCCTTGGAATGTCTAGATGGAAGTAGAGTAATCAACTGAAATCCATAATGAGATTGCACTAGGAATAAGTTTCATGAATCACATCTCAATCTATGATGGAAACTCAGACTAGGTGACAGATTCCAAGGAGGAATCCACAAAAGTAGGGATCAACATCCTATAATCCTATTTCAATCAAGGAGAAGAAATATCTAGGAAAGTGATGAATGTCTCCTGCATTTGGAAAGAGGGAATTTAGGGTACAACACACCATTGTAAGATAAAAAACATGAGGCATAAAACCCCGAAGAAATCATTGAAAACAGAAATGGTGTGAAAAACATTAAACTGTTCTCCTCAATGTGGGGAGTAGTAGAATTTGAGATATTAGTTTGATAGATTATCATATCATCATATGTAGCTATATGGTTCCAGGACCCACCACACAAATTGTGGACCCAAAATGGAACTCACAAGTTGTTGGTACAATTGAATATTGGGCGTACCAGTCTACGAAATAATTAGATTAGATATCTCTATACATCCATGGAAGATTGGATGAAGTTGTGTCATTGGGAATTACTCCAATGAATTTGTAATGACAGATGAATATTCTAGATTTTCCAGACCCAAGCTATATAAAATCACTCAACAAATCCCCAATGATGTAAAAGAAAGAGACCTATCAATGTGGAAATCCCACATGACCCCACCTGCACCATGATGTCCACTACACCATTAGCTATCGGGCACCCACACCCCATATCTCACTCTAAAATCATCTAGAGGAGAAAGACAGACCACTTGTATTATGATATGAGAAGGAGGGAGTCATTAACATAGTGAATATGAATTTATGGGACTTTGAGGCTTCTACGACTCATGGACACCAGTTCCCCCAAGGGCCACACAAGGATCCCATGCTCCTCACACCGAAGATGAATCGTTTCAGGAGCCTCTCCTCAGAATGATCCTTCCTATCACTCCCCTACCCTAAAGAGGTTGGGGATGCATGGGTCATATAAAAAATGACCACCAACTAGGAGTCACATAGAATGGTTCTCACCAAGACTCGTCAGCACAACCAATGACTAGTATTCTAGGATTAGAAACATGTGTACCATTACCCTATTGATTCAGCCCTGGTCCAACTCACCTGGCACCAACATTGGGCCCAAGCTCATGAGGATTCCCATCATGGGCCATCATGTTCCAACTCTAGTGGACCCTACCACCACCGAAAAATTATTACAAGTCCACATTACTAAAGATCAGTGACTCCACGACTCTTAGTATGGATAAATCCCTTGAATGCCTCACGAGCAGGTTGGGTTGACTCATTCAGCCACTGGCATCTCTAACAGCCATTACCGGCCAGTCTGTGATGATAAGACCCAACACATAGGCCCTCCCTATTCAATTTCTATTCATATTGGAGGTCTTCCCCACTCTCACACCCTACATTAATGGGTTACCCATGTTACCATCATTAGACAAAACGAAGGCCCTCCCTAATTTATCGACTTCATGTACACTAGTTCTACCTATCCTTATGGTTCCTGATATGGAGGTATTCTCCATTTCTCTAACCTGTGATGAGAATGTACTCTTCACTCTATTCTGAGCTTTAGAGAATGTCCTCCCTACACCAAATTCCACAAAAATGGAGGCCCTCCCCAATTTATTGATGATCTGTACGAAGGCCCTCCTCATTCCATCATCAAAGGCTAGCACAAAGGTCCTCCCTATTCCGCAACCAATCAGAGTAGAGGCCATACTCACTCTCATGGTGGTAATCCCTGTACATATAGAGACTAGTAACATGGTGGTCCTCCCCATGTTCCTAATGACCACAATAGTGGTCATCCCTACTATGTCAATATCTAGAGCATGAGTTCTCCCTATTCCAGTGACAACTGAAATAGAGGCCCTCCATGTATCCCAAAAAATCAAAGCAGAGGCCCTACCCATGAAATAAACACAATGAATGAAGGCTATCCTCATGAAAATGGTTCAATACCACAATGAACCATCCCAGGGAAGAAGGGATAACTATCTCCACTGAAGGAATAAAACTAGAAAGTTCCAGGTCGACGTCGATCCTAATTTGTTATCAGAATCCAAAGTAAGGTTTGAATCAATGATGGATCCTTCCCCCAATATTCTGCATCAGAGTTTGGGGTAGGACCTCGACATGTGAGATTCTGCATCCCTAAAGGTTATGATAGAAATATCCTCAAATAACATCATTGGTATATGCAGGAGGAGGAAGACTTGGATCCCTTCAAGGGTCTCACAATGTAGTCATCTCTGTTATCACTAGCCTCATTCTCTACCTCCACATGAGATCAAAAAGAATATTTGTGGGACATGCTAGAAATAAAGAACACAATGTACATTCATATGAACACCGCTACCCTCACACATGAGGAATTGGTTGTCACCCCATCTTATATGAATGTGATGATGCAGATGGCACTGCCTCTAATGGACGACCCATCATACAATGATCATTCAGTTCATGAAACGATCGCTCCACCATCTATTACACTACTTTAGGGGTTCATATCCATGTCACTTCTAGTTTATTATCCAACACTGATTAGAGCCCAAGGGAGCCAAGTCTTGGGTCCCACTTATGAGCATGGAATCATGTGGGACACTCTGGATGCTGACCTGCTATCAGTGGTTTTCTGGACGAATTGGTTCTCGACATTGACATTCCAGAGACCGTCACTCAGGATGAGATATAATTATTCTTCTAGACCATCTGGATGATGCACTATCATCTCCATGACTATCAGTTGGTTTAATATATGAGTAGAGGTCACTTCAACAACATCTTCTAGTAATGCTGCATAGTTCAGTTAGAAGAACTTTCAGTGGAACACCATCCTACATCTCCCAGTTACCACCATACCCTTCAACGAAGGTGAATTCTGATATTTATAGTCTTCTTTATAATAATTTAATAAGTGTCTCCACATGTTTATATCTATGGTTAATTAATGTATTCCACTCTCCACTTCAGTCCTATCACGAGGAGACTTGATTCACTCAGTGACATTGAGGAAACTCCAGGTGTCATCACGAGAAACATGGATGAACTCATGTTACACATTGATGGGGACATCAAAACAATATCTTATAAATAAAACTAGCCAAATGTGATAACACAATAAATGGAATATACAACTGTTCTCACCCTATAAAAAAGGTAGAACCTCATCCTAGGGGAAACTTTTGGATCATTTCCAATCATTCAGAATCTAAACAATGGTTAGAGACATCTTGAGGGATCATATCTTCTTGATACCACACAAAAGATAGAGGATTACCCTGAAATCACCACTCTCTGATAGAAAATTTTAGATCAGCATCAGATAATCAATGAGATTCTCTTGGAACAGACTCTAGATTATGGTGATCCTTTATAGAACCATGTTCCTCCTCCATCGGACTAGTAGGGTTAGCCAAAGTTCATCCCCATCCAATTGTTTCAATTTGATCTTGTTGATCCCATGCACCCCAATAGGTATGCAAAGAGACTACGACATGTGTTGCCAAATCCGGCTATACAACATGAGGATCCTCCTCATTATCTGAATCAAGACATTATGTAGACTTCTCTATAGACAACTCCATGAGTAGTAGGTTCTTATTACTAAGTTGATGATCCTATAAATTCACTGGTGCTCAAGAATCCTCACCAAGACAAGAATCCCCAAGGGACATTCTACTATATGCTCTCACTTCTTGGATCTAAACCTTGGAAATGATACAGGTGGTGATCATACATGACAACAATCCATATACGACATGGATTGATGATATGAGAGAAAGCCTAGATTTTAGTAATCTAACCTTTCCCCCTTTAATGGTATGGGTTACCCCTATAGAATCTAACCCACTTCATATCTAGGTATGGACCCATGTTGGGAACCCTAGAGTAGTAGGAAGCATCCAAGCACTTATGTTTTGTTTAGAAATTTGAACTTTCTACATTAATTTTGTACCACCAGTTAGCCATTGGGTCTATCACTAGATGGGAAGACCTTAACATGCAGTTTCTCTACTAGTTCAGTTCCACTACATGCAACACAAGTATTTCTGACCTCATCAAGTGAAAGAAACCACCAAATGAGTTTGTAGTGGACTTCATCGCTAGGTGGTAATGAATTATGTACTCAATAGACATAATTAGTCTCTACCTTCTTTACTCACAATTTTCTAGGTGTATTTAGTGATTCCTTTGAAAAGGATCAACTCCTAGAGGAATACTTATAGAAAGACACATAATAATGCTGTTTACCTCTTCTATATTCTGTAAGAAGAGCTAAAAAGGCAGAAAATTATACTAAAGTATAGGTGGGTTCTCTAGAGTTGCTAATGTTTTTTCCCATAGAGACTCTCAAAAAACCACCTGGTTAAGGACAACAATCTTAGCACACTCTAACTTACCAATCCCAAAATCAAAAAACACCCCCTCCAAAGGAAGCAGCACCCAGAAAAGAGAATATGGTTCTAGCCCCTCACCATCCTCCAACCCCTCACCAAGGATAATCTCTTAGAGTTCCCCTCTTAGATAGAAGAAACTTTAAGATACTCCTTCTCTGAGGCCATGGTCCCATGTTATTTCCATAGTGATCTAGAACAAAGAATTACAAATCTTTGAGAATTCAAAAATCCTCATGAGGCCGAGCTCAATGATTTCCTTGATCACTACCCTTACCAAAAAAATCCTTGGATATACCATAAATTAGTACTAAGTGTTCTAGGATTGGATATAGGACTAGGTGAAAAATAGTGTGGATAGTATAGGTGAACTTCCATCACATGTTGGAAACATATAAGCTGATGCCGACACTAATAGTGATGGTTCTGGTGAATGGAAGCAATTCTCCAACTGTTGGACATAGAAGTATGATGACTGGTTGGCTTGAATAGTAGTCACTCACACCTACGATGTCATCCGTGACTATATAGGTTGTCCCAAGCCTCTATAGGGAATTGGGAATTCTTAAATTGCCATATCTACATCAACTTCATAGGGTTAAAAATATCAGAAGAGTTGGCACCAATGATTCAATGGAAAGAAAAATTCCCCACTAATGCCAAAGTTGTCCCGTATTCTTGGAGATTTCATGACTCTAGAGGTGGGATTCACACCTAGAGTCTGTCCAATGTCAGATGACCCCTATGAAAATGATTGGGAGTTTCCATATGAGAATACCATAAAATAGGTGGATCCCAACATAATTATCAATGACATAGAGTATCCGAAGAGACCTCTTAATGTCCCTAGCTGACACCATCAATAGAGAAGTTGAGTATAGATAATATTATGGAATGATCAGTCCAGTAAATCAAGCCGGACTATGCATGCCACTAAGACCAGACAGCAGGCGTTGCACATAGCTCATCTGGTACAATCCTTCAAGCCCACTCTGCTCGACTCCCCACCACTATGGACCATGTTACTAGACTATGAATAATAGCCACAAACACATCATGATCATCCACGCCCATCTATAGCTATGAATCAACTGGATGATATTCATCTAGTGGTATCTCTAGAATGTTTTTCTAATAAGAAGAAGGATGTTTCCAGCACCAACGAGAATCCATTGGTTCATCCAGCAGTGCTTGTTATATTTCCCACCACAAAGTGACCTCCTTTTGGTAGAAATGTGAACCTAAAATGGAAGTTTGATATATTGAAGAACCTTTTCAGTATTTCTACCAAGCTGTAAATCCTTGAGCCTCTTCATATGTCAGAAGTGATATGAGAGGTAATTGAAGAAGCCTTGAAAATACCATCCAGTTTTAAATAAAGGTTACAAAATCCATGAATTTATATTCCAATGAGGTAGATCATTCACAATATTAGTCCATGATCTCTTTCTCTAGAGAAGATGAAATTTATATCCTAAAGGGGCATATCTGCCTATTGTACATCACTGACCATTTCAATGATGTGGAGGTCTATTGGCATGCAGTTGACATAGGTTCTGGGATCAATATCATCTTGACACGAATACTTCATAGGTTGTGACTCATTGAAGTAGAGTTTAGACCCTTTGACCTAAAGACTTTGGGGTATGATAGGACTAAACAGATACCATGTGGATGGATCCTTATGAAATCATAGTTTGGATGTTTAGTAGTAGACATTGAATTCATGGTTGTATCGCTAGGAACCAATTAAAATGAATTAATGTGAAGGACCTGAATCTATCTGCACATAATAGTCCACTCCTTATGTCAAAAGTTCCTCAATCACTCCCTCAATGGTTGAGTAGGTATCCTCTAAGGTGAAGCTTCTCCATTTGACTCTTGTGAATCCTGCTATATGGGCACATCTAATTACCAAATCAAGTATAAAATTTCTCAATCCAATGAGGTTGACGAAACCTTCATTGCATATAGTATGTGGACAGATCTATATGATGCATTTGTCCTTCAAATTCAACAGTTGGAGGATACAATTCCAGACATGAGGAATGATTTGAATTTTATGAGAGGAAAGGGAACCACATCCCTAGGTTCAATGTATTCTGGAGGATCTACTCATATTACTATATGGGTCAGGATTAGGTGATTCCAGAACCCCCCACTCCTATCAAGTATCGATATTTTCACCCCATGACTACAATTGTTCTCCAGACTCACTTGTTCTACCAATCTAGGTTGAACTATCACAAGCCACCACATCACTATTGATTTGACATCAAGCATTAAACCTGTGGTCGATGGACTAATGTAATTGGTACGACAACCTCTATCTCCATGACTTCAGTAGTGAAGATATCTCCTGAAGAATATTCCACCACCAACCTAGCCTGCACCAGAGTTCCTCGAGAATCATTAATAACGAATGAATTGTATCTTCCCAATGATCTCTCTACCAAAGGAGATCAAGATGATATAGAAGATGATTCTACTTCATTTTAATAAGTTTTCTCCACCACTGCCGATGAGTTGATTCATGTGAATCTTGGTACCGAGGCATATCCAAGGCAAAAACTGATTAGTGTAGCCATTCCTGTAGAGGAACAATAGTAGTACATGGATTTTTTGAAGCATCACTGTGATTTTTTTCCTAGAGCTATGATGAAATGCTAGGACTAGACCCTTAGGTCACTGTCCACCATCATGGTCTCCCCGTAAGCCATTGTTGGTTAAATATGAATTCTAGAAATATGAATTCGTTTCAATATTCCATGGTTGATGCCATAGTTTACAATATTATTAAAACTAGCTTTGTCAAGGACGTTAAATACCCTAAGTGGCTTGCCAAAATTTTCATAGTCAGGAAGAATAATGGGTAGATCAAAGTCTCTACCATCTTTTGGGATCTCAACTGTAACTGTAGGAAGGATGATCTTCCCATTTTATTGATGGAGTTATTGATATATTCCACAACTGGGTTCCAAGATCTCTCATTAATGGATGGGTACTATGGGTACAATCAGATTTGGATGACCCTCGAAGACGAGGAGTCCACTTCCTTTAGAGTGCCTTAAGGAACCTTTTTATATCATGTTATTCACTTTGATATGAAGAATGCATTATCTACCTAGCAGTGTTCCATGAACTACATCTTCAAAATGATCCTCGTAATGTTAGTGGAGTGGTACGTAGAAAATTTGGTGGTAAAATTCCACCAGCTTCGGGACCATCTCAGAGCTCTCAAGAAAGTGTTCAACTTCCTCTATTCCTAGAAGTTGAAGATGAACCCCATGAATTGCGATTTCATTATTACCTCAGGAAATTTCATTAATTTAACTATTTGATATAGAGGTATATATATTGACATAGATAATATCAAGTCCATAAGACATATTCCCCCTCTAAGAAACCTATGGGAGCTCTGAGGATTCCAAGGTCCCTTAGTCTAAATATGAAGATTCATTGAAAATATAGCCGAAAAGTGTAATCCCTTTTCTAGGATCACGAAGAAAGGTTCCATATTCCAGTGGGATGAAGAGTTAAAGACCAAATTAGAGTAGATCAATCAATATCTATTACAACTTATGATTCTAAAGACACCCAACTTAGGAAAGCCTCTGGTCCTCTATGTAACCTACCTAGAATGATCCCTCAGTGCCCTGATCACTCAAAGGGACAATTAAGGGATAAAGAAAAATTTATACAATCTCAGTCACTTGGTCCTCAACATAGAGTCCATATACTTTCCTATCGATAGGTGTTGTCTCACACTAATTTTTTCAGTGTAGAAGTTGTAACATTATTTACAGAATTATGAGATTTAAATAGTATCTCATGTGGATACACTAAAATATATCCTAAATAGAACGATGTTAATAGTACCACTAGCATGATGGTCATTGATTATTTAGCAGTTCAACATCAGATTCTTCATACAGAAGGTCATAAAGGGTCAACTATTGGTAGAATTTCTATAAAATCATTCATCCCTCACAGAAATGCCTCTAGATATTGATTTCCAAGATGAGGCTATCCTCTACATGGACCAAGACATGTCATGTTTGCATATGCATTTCAATGCTGCCTCCTAGAGTCTAATTAGAAGAAGTCTCAATGATCTCAAATCTCCGTAGAGTGGGTCTAGGAATTGTCTTCATCACACCTACATAGGATATCCTACCGTACTCATTCCTGCGATCATAAATATGAATGAACTACAAGGTAGAGTATCATGATCTTATTACAAGTATCAATCTAGCTCTCAAGATTAACGTTTACTACCTACATCTAAAAGGGGAATTTGATCTAGTCATAAAGAAAATCAATGGTGATTATATCGTCAGGAAGATAGAGCTCATTCCTTTGATCAATAATTCTATCCAGCTAATGGCCAAGTTCCCTTATCAACCATAGTTGAATCATGTTCCCCAGTCACATAATAGTTGAGATGATTCCCTATCCAGTTTTTCTACTTCTCTTGCAGAGCCTGAGCAGGATGATCTGTTCATTCATGTGGCACATCAAAGATTCATTGATCCTGTAATTTCAGATGATTATGATAGCGAGTAGGTAAACTAAATGACTTCTAATGGTTACAAATCAGGACCTCCAGATCCACCCCATAGCTAATGAATCCTCCGATTGGACAATAGACTTCATTGAGTATCTTGAACATAACACTCTCCCAATAGAGATAGATGAAAGTGAGAAAATATATTAGTGTGAAGCTCAGTTCACCCTCTAGAGTAGATCCAATCATGATAATACTCTATACAAACATGGGTTTGATGGAATTATCCTCCTTTTCATCCAAGGAGATGAGATTATTGAAGTTATACTAGAAGTTCATGTAGGGTCTTGTGGTGATCGCCAGGCAGGGTTTAAGGTCTCCCACTAGTTTTGAAGGCTAGGATACTGCTAGCCCATTATGGTTTATGCTGTTATCAAGTTCTCCAAGAGGTTCTACACATGTCAGATCCTTTCCATATTTTTGAATCAACTTACAAAACCTCTCCATAGCACTAGGTACTCTTGGCCCTTTATGGTCTGGGGACTCAACGTTGTGGGACCAAACCCATGGGAAACAACTCACCAGTGCAGGTTCATTCTAACCATAATGGATTTCTTCTCCATGTGTAAAGAAGTGACCCTTATCAAGGAAGTAAAATCACTATTGGTTGCTAAATTTGTGAGATTAAATATCATATATCGATTTGGATCTCATCACATTATTCTCATTGACAATAGCACCAAATTTTGAGTAGCCAAGATGAAGAATTTGTATTCTAAGTACAACATTTGGTCCAACCATACTTCTTGATACCATGAACAAGAAAATGGATATATTGAGGAGTTCAGTAATACCCTCTCGAACATTATACAAAATATGGTGGGAAAAAACAAGAAATGTTGGCATACAAGCTCCCCAACACCCTCTAGGCCTATTAGATAACAACCCACAATTCCCCCCCCCCCCAAGTGACTCCATATTATCTAGTGTATTTAATAGAGGCTATCATACATATTTTGATCCATTTTCAATCCTTCTTAATAACAATCTATGATTAGAATATGCCACACATTATAGCCGAATTATGTCTAGATGAGTTGGAAGGAATCAATGAGAAATGGCTCCAAGACTTGAATAATCTTGAGAGGCACCATAACAATATAGGAATAGAGTTCAACAATAATGTTTACCTCCACTCTTTCCTCCAAGGTGATATGGTGTTGGACATCCAAATTCCAATGATACCTAAAAAGAAGCTACCAAAGTAGGAACCCATGCGAGAAGGGTTGTTTATCATTGATAAGGTATTCCCCAATGGTGCATACTATTTGGTCACTATGGATGGGGATCACATCAATACCCCAACCAATTACATGTTCCTAAAGTAGTACTTAACATGAATGTCATCCTCAGTCTGAGTTTCATGAATTTAAACTATATATCAACCCTCGTCATAGTCACATGATGATAAAATACATAACAACCCATGCCCCAAGAACATAATGTTAAACTGGGCACCCAATTCAAATCATTATGACTTTAAACTATGTGAGAGTTCCTACTGGGAATGTATGCTGTCGAATTGGGATCTCAAGTCTTCTTTCAAGTATAATTATAGTAGCTTCACCATAGTCATCACTCTTGGAATACTCCCTCCACATTATCCTTACTGTATGAAGTTAAACTACATTTTCATCATCTTAGGTGCACAATGTAATCCAACACAGCATTGATAGTCCTTTTCTCATGAACTTAAAAGGAATGTACCCATGTCCCAGGAGAACAACATTAAACTGGGAAACCAATTCCAAAATGCATGACTTTAATCTGTGTGTATTGTTTTCTTGGTAATGTGTTGTGTGGTGCTGGGCCTCCATGGTCCTCATTCATGTCATGTTTTTTATGAAACCACACCACAAATTTTCATTTATAAGCCTCAACTCCATTTTACTTCACAATGACTTTAAATTGCGTGTGAGAATCCATAGGATTATATAGTGCGGTGTGTCCCTCCTTTATCCTTATTTATGTCGATTTATTCTCTCCATACTCACATATTTCTTGGGGTTGAGACATTTCCCTCACTTTCAACTAGTATGATGAAAAAATACATAGAACCATGATGTCCTCACCTGATTGTACATTGCCTATGGAATCGATCACCTACCATTCTATCTTAAAGAACTACATGTGGATTGATTCCCATCCTTACGGGATATGTAATAATGCTCGAACATTTTGTATTTGGGACCAACTGTAGATTCAACTTTCCAGCCCCTTGTCTTGAGTTTCCTATGGGAGTGTGTATTTTGTCATTATATCCTCTTAGGTACTCATTTATATCAGGTTTATAATGATTGCGCCTCTCACTTACCTTGAAAATAATCTTGTATCTGCACATCCTAGATGTTTTATAATGAACTGAATAACAACCTATGTTCTTACCCCATAACGTTAAACTTCATGGACCAGTCTTGTCATATAACCTTAAACTCTGGAAACATTTTTCTAGGAATCAATTACCTACCAAGCCATATCTAAGAACAATCATCAGCTTTATTCCTGTATGCACATGATATGTAGTGAGGCCTAAATTTTATATCCTAGTCCATCCAATCCAATCACCATGACCCCTATCTATGTATGGATCAGACCTACGCAGAAGGATTCCCTTAAATACCTATGTATGGCTTGATTCTTATCCTTATGAGATACTTAGTGACACTCGAACATTTACTCTTGGGCCCAACCATTTCATTTATTTTCTTTTACGTTGGTTCATGTTTTTCCTTACCGCATGACATTAAGGTATATATGATTTCAATAACTATGTGTGGCTTGATTTATATTTTATAAGGATACATAGTGCTTCACAGACATTTCATTATTGGGCCCAAATATAGATCCACAAATCTTTTATCCCATTATCCTCATCATAGTTTATATTACATGACTTTAAACAATATATGGAGTGTTATATAGAATTTTTGGTGTGAATATGGGCCTCTTTGGACCTCATTCATGTTGGGGTTGTTATATCACCACACTACACATGTCCATTTGAGACATTACCCATATTATTACAAGCTCTATTACATTAAACTAGATGATCAAGTCCAGGAATCACAACTTTAAACTGTGTGAATTCCCCCTTTGGGATGTGTCACATGGTGTTAGACCTCCTTGGACTCATTCAAGTTGGGTTAGTCATAACATCACATTTCATACATCCCCTAGGGAGGCCTATGTCCTCAATGCATGATGTTAAACTGAAACCATTCCCTGATAAAGTTCAATTTGTTCCATGAAAATTATAATACCCAACCCTAGAATCCCAAATATAGTGCATTATTTTAATACATTAGCACGAGTACAAGGAATAAAATCTTGAAGGACCGATTAGTTTAGCGGTCTTGTAAAATTGATTACATACATAAACTTTACATTACAATTCATAACATAAAATACAACATATATATTTCTTTGATAAGTTGATTATTCAACTAGATTAACCATATATATAACACATAATACACATCTTGGAATCCTGAAAAAAATATAAGAAATGGGAGATCTCAGATACTCTATAAGGATAATAAATATAGTCGAATCAATCATAAATAAAAATAAACTTTTATGGAAAGGTATAAAATTGAAACTAAATCCTTTTAAACATAATATTTAGCATAATATGGAAAAAATAAATCAAATAATTCCATTTAAACATTCACATGTATATTATACTAGTTGAATAATCACATCTAACTTAAACAACTAATATCATAATGATGGAATGCATAATTCCAAACATCATAACCACACCATCAAGGCCTCGTGCCAAGACCATACATAAATGGGTAAAAACCCAAAATAGTTTGTATCATGAGACCTAAAGATGCATTAAGGGGCTATAGTGGGCCCTTCCCATCACTTACTATGTCTAATACATTCCTTATAAGAAAAGGGTGAAACATAAACAACTTAAACATTTGTATTAAAACTAGCATTTAAAATGTTAATAAATTAACAATAAAACATGAATGGTATAAAAATATAACATCCACTGTCAAATATATCATAAACCATTCAATAAAATATGATATATTATATAAATAATTATCCCAAATTAAAAACTAAAATCCAAAAAATAATGTTGTTAGAGATGAAAATAATCGATTAGAAACCATTAAAATTTATTGAGAAAAATACCCTTTTTTTCTTTGAAATAATTTATTCAAAAGCAATGAATTTATAAAAGAAGACATTTAAATTTTTTTTGAATCAAAGTGTCCAATAAAACATTGAACAATTTGAGAGAAATTTAAAAATTGACATTTAAAATGTTTATCTCCTTATAAATAAATCCATAAAACCCATTTTTAAAGCATGGACATGGATGCAAATGATTCAGAGGAATAAATATTAGAAACATTTAAAAGAATTCATTATTTAAAGAGTACATTACATAATACCTTTAAAAGATTCATTTTTAAAATATTTTTAATAAAAATTGACATGGATGATAAATATGTCCCAATAAATACTTATGAATAATCAATCTCGGATAATAATGAGAGTGAGAAATTAACCCTTAATATGTGATTACTTTTGGGTGATCATCCTTTATCCGCATGTATTATAGATTTAAGAGTATTAATAACTTATTATAGATCCATAATCATGTTTATAATATTTTATATTATCTTATTTTAATATCTTATTACCCATTTGTTAATAATCTTTCATTATTTCACTATTTCAGGCGTTAATTGCCTAGTTTTTTAAATATGTTTTGACTTGTTATTTACTTATTATATTAATTATATCATGATTTAATAATCTAAATAATGTAAAATATGACTTAATTATCTTATATATTGAGTATATATGTATTTAGAACAATCTATAAAGTTTGGAGATAAGAAATGAAATGGAATGTTTATGGAGACAGTAGGCCGCACGTATGCATGAACGCTAATTTGATTTCTTTTTTCATATTAAAATATTGAAAAGTTAATGATAAATATGTATTTTATAATTCTAGTATCATATATATTTCATATAGTTACATATTTTTATGAAAATTATCCTTAATAAATTCCATGTATAGAGTTAATGTATCAGATCGCTTTGAGGGGGCGGTAGTCCGCACTTCCACAAACGATGTTATTGTATATCTATAATATAGAAAGAATGAAGGTATGTATACTATAAAATTTAAATAATATTAAATAGGTTATAATTTACATATTAAAATATTATTTAACATAAAAAATAGTGTTAATACCATCCATTAATTAAGTAATAGAAAAAGATCAAAAAACAATATTTATAGAGTCAATTAACCAGCATAACTTGGACACCAATTTCGTTTCTTTGAATAATAGGAGGTGAGAAAGGACCTGGATATGATATATTCCATTAAGAACATAAAAATATAGTATATAAATGATTTTAGAGTAATTTTTCATTGATGGATGAAGGATATTAGGATAAAGTAGAAAAATAAAATATATTAAGAGAGGTACTTTGAGAAACTTATCTCTTGAATATCACCTCCATGAAAGACCCATGAGGACCTTGGATTTGTTCTTTTGGTGAGAGAAGAAGAAATTTGGCATGGTTATAATGAGTAGGATAGGTTTGTTAAGATATTTTTAAGAGATACAAGTCTTTTTTGGGTCAAAATGTAGAGGCGGGGGTGGTATTTATACTTGAGGAGAGGTGGGTTCAAGTGATTAAATGATTGATTATTTTATATTTAAAACTAATCACATTGTGGTGGAATTAATTTCAATGAATTATAATTTCAATTAATGTTTTTTAGGATTTTTAGGGTCTAGGATAACCTCAAATAACCATTAAATGTTTCAATTGTTAGGTATGTTAAGCTTTTACCTTTTAACTTTAACGCTTGTCACTGTTTTACATATACAACGGTAAATAATTTTTTTACCAGGGTAAATTTTTTATACATAAAAATAAAATTGAACATATAACCTAATTTAGAACTTTTAATTCTAAATATGGAATCAATTTTACCTAATTAAATTCACAGAATTTGTAAAATTAGATTTAAAATTAATACCACAGATAAAATGAAAAGCCGGGTTTTAAAGAGAAATGTTCAAAATATTGAAATGTTTTTATATATAATTTCAAATTGAAATTTATTACAATACACTATATTAATTTTATTTATAAAAAAATAATCTAATCATACTTTCAAATTAACTAAAATGATAATGTAATAATATAAATAAATTAAACAAAAAAGTATTTTTGAATTAAAATACAGTATTTTTAGCTATTCACTATGATATGAAATTTATCATAAAAATACCAAAAATTAATCCCAAGTAAATTATTATGTCCTTATTCCAAATAAGAAAATTATTTTTTTCAAATATAACTTATAATTGTTTCAAAAGCTATATTCAAAATTTGTGTGCCATTAAAAGGCGGTAAAACTGTGTTTTTTTAAAATTCATGTTTTAGTGGATTTGTTCACATATCATATCTAGAAAAAACACAAAATAAATGTTAAAAATTATGTTGTATATAAGTTGGTTAATAATATTCACTCTTTATATTTCAATAGATAAGTTATAATTTATCATGGTGTATTTTAACTCTATGTTTCATGCAACAAAAAGTATTAAATATATATTTTCTAAATGGAAATGTAGTGTAAAATCTTGGGGTGTTACATTCTCACCTCTGTCAATAAATTATATCTATTGAATTACTTTGTGGGAAACCAAATTTGAAAAAAATGTCAATAAAACTTCCTCTTAATAAGAGGAAAATAGAAATTCTAAGGTTACTATAAAATTAGTATTTCGAATAGGAAAAAAACATAGTGAAAATTGAAAAACAGGACATGGGAGAGAAATAAAACGATCATGTTATAATAGAGAGTGATAGAGAACATGATCATCAGTAATTATACCATCATAGAACCATAAATCAGTGATGGGTTAAAAGGATATTGATTTCCAATCATGAAATGAAACTGGATAACATTTTTGTTTCAATTTTTTTGAGGAATTCATTTAATACCTAAACTAAGAACATAAGGGAATATACTTACTTGAAAAGTAAAGTTTCCTAAAAAAAACTCATCTTTCTATCTAAATGTAAATAAAATTCAAAAAATATTTGACTTGTCTTAATCTTATAGGTTTCCAAAAATTAACTTATAATTTATCTACTATTCTGCTCAAATAAAGAAAACTATGTTATACTAACTTGGAAATCACATGGGCCAGTGGTAGGTGATTCACCATTTCCTCCCTTCAGTAGTGGGTTCATGTCTCGCGACTTTGTTGGACATGATGGTTTATTACCTGACCTTCAGGTTGTCCTTTTTGTAAAACTATATTATTATAAAATTCCAAAAACAACCTTATGAAAAGTTTTAACCTTAAACTATATTATCCAATGTTCTAATTAATCCATTCCAACCTTAGGACTCATCAAAATAAATATGTCTAAATTCAAAGTCCAAAAATTTATATAGAAGGTTACTAAATTTCCAAAATAAAATTAACTTCAAATTTTCCCCAAACAACACAAAGAAAATATTTTCCATTTTACAAAATATATAAATACTATGATCACCTTAAAAAAACATAATGAAAACATTCATGCCTATAAATCCTTAATGAAAAAGTACTAAAATAAAATCCTTGTATATCTCATGATTCTTATAAATAGAATATAATAACATTATTTTTTAAACCAAGAACAAAAATATATTAATTATTCCACTTTGACCATAGTAATATCATAAGATTGACCTTGATCCCTTTACTTATTCTGATCTATATTTCCTTGACTATTTGGAAAATCATTTTTATATTGTACCATATCTTTACAATTAAAACATTGAACATTTACTACTTCTTTCTTTCCCTTAAAATAAAAAGAATGGTGACCTTTCTCTCCACACTTGTAACAAACTCCCATTATTTTTAGGTAAGATCCAAGGTGTTTATTTCCAAAATTATCACATATGGGAAAATACTTTTTCCTCTTTTTCCCTTTATCCATAACTTGCTCCACCATTATCTTATTCTATTTCTTTCACTTAAATTCATAAGGCATAGAAATTTTTTTCTCAGTCTTGATAGTACATGAGACTATATCTTTATATTATGAGAAATTTTTGGAGACCAATGCCTTTCAAAGAAATATATTTAACCCATCAAAAAAACAATCAATCATACTTCATGGGTTATTAATTTAGTTCGTATCATGCCTTTCTAATATTGTAAAGTTAGCTTCGTATGTATCAATATTATCATCCTGTTTTGTCTTATATTAAAGAATCACCCCTACATTTTTGATATCTATTCATTAAGGAAATACATTTCTAATAAAATTTTCTTAAAATCCTTCCATTCCATAATTTCAATTTCTTCATCCTATTTCATGTTTGGAATCAGTGACCCCATTAATTCTCATCTCCCAAGAGATAATAAAATTCCATGACAACCTTCTCCATTTTATTTATTCCTAAAGAAGGAAATATCTTTTCTAAATAACTTATCCATTGTTCATCTATAAATGTATTTTTTGTTACATTGAATGTTAGATGTTGTTGCATTATGAAGCGGTATAACATTGTTCCTCCACATTGTAGATCTGGATGCTCCATACGGGTAAGGTTATTATTCATAAACCGAGTCAAATGTCCAAGTATAGTTATAAGTTTCTCGACACCTGTTGAAACTCCATATCCAAAATCATTATCTTTAATAGGAGAAAAATACTTACATATATTACGTGTGTTGATACAGTTTCCATTCCTTCCATTATGAGTCATTTCTAAATAATTAAATACACTCCATTAGATCATATCATTATGTATAATCCCTTAAAAAGTGAAATTCAAAAAATAAATTTTAAAATTTACGTGTATATAGTCTCATAACCATAAATATGATTTCTTTGGGACATTATTATATACTTATCCTCAATATTTATCATAGGGTTATGTTCTCTAATCTATGTTTTTCGAATTATAATTTTTAGGGTTGTTGCTAAAATTCATTTGATACCAAATTCAACACCCCGAACCCAGAAGCTTGGAGACGGTGCATTATTTTAATATAATAGCATGATTAAAAGGAATCAAATACCTAAGGACCTTTCAATTTAGCAGTCTTGGAAAATATATTACATAAATGAACTTTACATTATATTTAATAAAATAAAATACAACATAGATATTTATTTAAGAACACCGTTATTCTCCTAGATTAACCGTGAATATAACACATAATATACATCTTGGAATACTGAAAAAAACACAAGAGTGGGGTGAGCTCAGAATATCAGTAAGGATAAACAATTTAGAGGAAATTATCATAAATAAGCATAAATTTTTAAGGCAAGTTATAGAACCAAAACACAGGCCTTTTAAACAAAATATTTAGAATAATATGGAATGAATAAATAAAATATTTCCATTTAAAATTTCACATGGATATTTTACTAGTTTAATAATCACAATTAACATCAATTACTAATCTCATAATGAGGTAATTCATAATGCCTGACATCACAACTATACTGTTAAGGCATCGTGCCAAGACCATACATAAATGAGTAAAAACCCAAATTAGTTTGTCTCATGAAACCGATATACGCATAAAGGGGATATAGAGGGATCTTACTGTCACTTAGTAAGTTCAATAAATTCCTCATAAGAAAAGGGTGAAACGTAAAAAACATAAAAATTTTCATTAAAACTAGCATAAAAAATTTTAATACATTAACTATAAAACATGAATGGTATCAAAATAGCACATCTACGTCAAATATATCATAAAACATTCAATAAAATATGGTATATTGTATAAAAAATAAAACTAAATTAATAATAAAATCTAACAAATGATTTTTACATAGATGAAAATGATCTATTAAAAACCATTAAAATTATTAATAAAAATACCATTTTTTTCTTTGAAATAATTTATTAAAAAACCAAAAATTTATAAAATAAGACATTTACAAATATATTTTTGAAACAAAGTGTCCCATACCACTTTAAAACATTTTATAGGAATTAAAAAATTTACATTTAAAAATATTAATGTCCTTATATATAAATCCATAAAACCCATTTTGAAAACATGGACATGAATGAGGAAGATTTAGAGGAATAAATATTAGAAACATTTAAAACGATTTCATAGTTAGAGAGTAATTTATATAAAACCATTAAAATATTCATTTTGAAATAATTTTTATGAAACATGGATATTAATGATAAATATGTTCTAATAAATATTTACTAATAAACAATCTCAGATAATAATATGATTTCAAAATTAACCATAACTTTGTGATTCATTTTGGGTGATCATACTTTAACCTAATGTATAATGGTTTAAAGAGTGTTAATAACTTATTATAGAACCATAATAATTTTTATAATATTTTATATCATCTCCTTATAATATATTTATTACCTATTTGTTAATAATCTTTTGTTATTTCACTACTTTAGGTGTTAATTGCCTAGTTTTCTCAAGTATGTATTGACTTGTTATTTGTTTCTTCTAGTACTTAGATAATGATTTAATAATCTACATAATGTAAAACATGACATAAATATCTTATAAATTATGTAAATATGTATTTATAATAATCTATAAAGTTTTAATATAAGAAATAAAATGCACTATTCATGGAGACGGTAGGCCATACGTACACATGAACGCTACTTTCATTTCTTTGTCATGTTAAAATATTTAAAAGTTAATGATAAAAATGTATATTATAATTATAGTATAGTATATATGTATTATATGTTATATATTTTTATTAAAATTATCCTTAATATGTTCCATATATATCGTGAATGAATCACATCGCTTTGAGGGAGCGGTAGTTCACACTTCCACAAATGATGTTATCGTACATCCACAATATGGAAAGCATAAAGGTATGTTTAATATAAAATATGAAGAATATTAAATAGTATATAATTAACATATTAAAATATTATTTAACCTGAAAAATAGTTTTAATTATATCAATTAAGGTATAAATGTAAAAAGAACAAAAATAATATTCACTTAGTCGATTGACCAACATAACTTGGAAAACAATTTCATTTCTTTGAATAAGAGGAGATTAGATATGAAATGGATATGAAATATTAAATTATAAATATAAAACTTTAGTATATAAATTATCTCATAGTTATCATAAATTAATGGATGAATTAGGTGAGGATAAAGTAGAAAAAGAAAATAAATTAAGAGAGGTACTTTGAGAAAATTACCTCTTGAATAGCACCTCCTTAAAAGACCCCTAAGGACCTTGGATTTGATCTTCTGGTGCGACCCAAATTACTTGGACCTAAGGAGAATGAGGATAATAGGTTTGGGTAGGGATTTTGAGGATTTAAAAGGCTTTTTTCGGTCGAAATGGGTAAGTGGGGGGAATTTATACTTTAGGAGAGGTGGGTTCAAGTGATTAAATTAGTGATTATTTCATATTTAAAACTAACCACATTGAGGTGGTATTTATTTAAATGAATTATAATTTCAATTAATGTTTTTAATATGTTTATGGTTAAAACAAACTTCATCCAACCATTAAATATTTCAATTTTTTTGGTATGTTATGATTTTATCTTTTAACTTTAACCCTTGTCTCTGTTTTACCTATACAACGGTATATAATTTTTTAACCATGGTAAATTTTTTATACCTAAAAAGGAAATTTAAATTATAACCTAATTTATAATTTATGATTCCAAATATGGAATCCATTTTATATAATTCAATTCACATAATTGGGAAAATTATATTTAAAATTAATTCGACAGACAAAATGAAAAAACGGATTGTTAAAGTCAAACGTTCAAAGGTTTGAAATGTTTTTATATATAATTTAAATTTGAAATTTATCACAATGACCTATATTAGTTTAATTGATAAAAAATTAATCTAATTATACTTTAATATCATGTAAAATTATAATCTATTAATATAAATAAATTAGATGAAAAATTAGTTTTGAATTAAAATGTTGTGTTTTAACTATTCAATAAAATATGAAATTTATCAAAAAAATACCAACACTTAAACTAAAGTAAAATTTTATGTCCTTATTCTAAATAATAAAATTATTTTGTTAAATATAACTTATAAATGTGTTATAAATTATATTTAAAATGGATTCTCCATCAAAAGGCGGTAAAAATGAATTTTTGATAAATACTTGTTTTATTAGATTTATTCATATTTCATATCTAGAAAAAACACAAAATGAATGTTAAACATTATATTTTATATAATTTGATTAATAATATTAACTCTTTCTATTTTAAAATCTAGTTTATAATAGATGTTGGTGCTTTTGAACTTGGTGTTTCTTGTAACACAAGCTATTAAATATATATTTTGTTAATGAAAATATTCTGTAAAATATTAGGGTGTTAAAAAAATCATGGTATCCATCAGTTCCATCACAATAGAGGATTACCCCTACCACTATTGGTCTCCTTCCCCACTATGTTTAGTGACTACGTGTGTCTTGATTCCAATCCTCATGGGATATTTAGTGATGGTAGGAAATTTCTTCTTCTAGCCCAGCCACAAGATCTTTCAAATATTCAACACCTTGGAATTGATTATGGTCCATGTTATATGACCTTATGATATCTATGAAACTTGTGTTTTTTGGATTCCCATTTCACACTCTAAGTATGTCTTGATCTGGGTCTCCATCCTCCTTCGAATCCATATGGACCCCTTGATGGTGATGGTATTATACCGCTTTTATCTCATCTCCCATTTTTGGCCAACACCCTATTGGATCTCTAGTAAACAATTGCAGGTCCTATGTTTTCTAACATGTTCAACATTCTATTTTTCATTTTTTCCTCATTCTTGGATGGTTAGATATGGATTATTTCATTTTAAAACATGAACAATAGTCTATCCTCACTCACCAGTCACCCTTCAGACCCAAATCTTGAAATTATCACTTAGCTTCCTTTTCATTCCATACACACTCCTACATGTCAGAAGATCCCTGATACAATTACTTGTTTCCCATATTGTGCATGGATCATGCAGGATTTGGATTTTGGTATGGTGTAAACTTGCGTGGCCATCATCATATGAACTATATGACCAAAAACTAGAAGCCTATATCTTGTAAATCATGATATAAAATAGTGTGAAATTCCATAGGAATGTGAAGTGCATTATTAGGCCTCCTTGGTGTCATTCAAGTCGAGTTTGGTAATGCATCACACAACACATATCCATTTGGTATGTCTATTGTCTTGGTCCAAACAATATGACCATAAAATATTTTCATCCTAGATAGTATGAAAAACACAACGTTAAATTGCTCACACGTCTCGGGTTTGGAATCCGCCTTATGGTATGCTCTATTCCACATTCCAATTATTTCCTTATTTGGGATTCTTCCATATTTCACATCCAGATGGACCCCATAACGGTTATGGTCTCATTCCACCATTGTCTCACCTTCCATCATTGGCCAATGCATTAATTGATTGTTGGTAATAAACAACATGTCCTGTGTTTTGAAATCAGTCAATGGTTAACCCCGCATTTGTTCGTCCCCTTTGGATTTGTATGGTAATGGTCCTTGTGTTTTGAACATTGTCTGTGGTCATCCCTTACTTACCATCACTCATTTCATTTTCCAAACTCTATGACCATAAACTAAGAGCCTCACTATGTTATTTACCCCTTATCGTATCACATATGTCTCCTTCCTGTCTGTTCTTGAACACTTATATGGTATGTGGGCCTCTATGGTCCTCTTCCACATCATGTTTATTTCCTATATTCCACATAATTGTATTGGGAATAGTCATTTATAAGCTATTTTCAATAGGAAATTAATATATTTTATGGGGTCTAGATAGTACGACTTTAAACTACGTGAAATTTATAGGTCATATGTTGTTAAACTATAGGACATGTCCTAATCACACGATGTTTAATTGTTCCATGCATCGTTATAACCAAAAAACATTAAATGGTGTGTTCGCCATCCTTATTTTAAAGATGTAAAACTATACTAAATCTTATAAAACCACCTAATAGGCCCTCTATGAAGGATGTGTTTGATCTTTTTCATGCCAATGTGACTACACCAATGTGCTCTAATCTATAGTGACATAATTCCGGGAGTGTTGTAAGACATGAAAAAATTCTATAACCCCACTATCTTGATTTTTATTCCACTAATTTGGATCCTCATCCTATTTTTTGTCTGAATAGAACCCCTAATGGCCTGGTTATTCCTTTTCATCTCACCTACTTTTATGGACCAACGTTTCAAAAGACAACAAATGACATTTCAAGTTAGGATCTGTGTTTCAATCATGGTCAGTGGTCGAACCTAATTTGTTTATCCCTTTTTCAAGATAGCGGTAAGGATACTATGTTTCAAAAATGGTAAAAAATCATCATCTAACACCATTCCATCATCCTCACATTCCAAATTTTAGGAATCAAGATTTATACTTATCATCCCCTTGTTTGGATTGATTCTAACACCCTTAGCGTTATCCTGTTAGTGCACCAGAACCCATTGGGAACAACTATATGGAAATTATAAGAGCCAAATTATCTGGATACAACTTCTCTTAGCTTGAACGCTCTTGGTGGCCGGTCAAAAATAGAAAACCTTGGGTGTTTTCTGGTTATTTATCACTCTTAAACAAAGTGAATGTTTATGTGGTTGTCCCTTGTTTCTCTAACCAAGCATGAACCATGTGAGTTTATGGATTGGTAATTAGTTTTCTCATAACCATTATTGAGACTTGATAATGTAAGAAAGTAAAATAATGTGTCCATTCACAAAACAAACATCAACAATGAGCCATAACTATGGTAGTAATAGGATATTTCCACATAAGTCCTATAAAATGTGCCCCTATGGATATCCTACTATGATCAAGAACTTCAGCTCCACCAACCATGGGCATGTGGCCTCCAGGATCTATTTTTGTCACCCATACTCTCTCTCCTCCTCATCTTATTTCAAAGAATTCTCATGCACCCCAATCCGTGTCGAGTCCCTCTAGGCATAGAGATCATCAACTTGATGAAACACCTATCTTATCTACTACTCAACCACTGCCAGTTGGGACCCCAGTCATGTGAAAAGATCCTTTTGAGTGGAAAAAATGAGGATCACTCATATGATTTCTGTTATCAGAATAGAATGTTCTGGTTGACCTCCTAGAGCTTCATGATGCTATCTGATTTCTCCCAATTCCAGTTGATCTCCAAATTTCAAATAATTTCCTATATCTTCTCAGAAAGGTATTTGTGAATTAGAATGTGATGACCTCATGCATCTGCCCCTCTGATGCACAAATTGCACAGCTAGTGGCGAAGTGACCCCATCCACCTCATCCATTATAATTTTTGAACATGGTAAATGAATCGTTTGATGAAATTTCAATTCCTAGGGCTGAATGATCTGATTCTCCTCAACTGCATTGGAATTAGACTCATTCTTCTCCTCAATATCTACACGATTGTACTCTAGAAATGCATCTAAGAGTTTAATAGTTGGATCCTCCTTTGTAGTTATGTCATATGGGATGGGATCCATGCCGTGGGGTTGGTCTCATCACTTGACCCCAACTCGATAAGGTTTTCCATGTCATCCTCAGGTACTACCCCACCATTTGCGTCACCTATAGCCACAACTGACTATTCACTAGAGGCCATGTCCTGGTCTTCTCAAATGGCCGAATCCACATGGACCATATATGATGTCGGAAAAGGATCCCTAGATGGTGTATCATGATATTGGGATATTGTCATTCTGATCTTGGGAAATAGAACCCCATATATTAATAAAGGATCTGGTGATTCTGAGGTGGAAACCCTGCCTTCTCAACTCTGATTGATCGCACAACATCTTTCACCCTAGACATAAATCTTGGGCCTTGGTCTTCTACACATGATGCTTTACCTCCTTCCCCATCAATAGGAGTCCCTTGCGCAAGATCCACCTGCATAAAATAGTTTTGAGGTGGGGATTCCAAATTAAGAATTATGGAATAGGTATCATGATCCTTAGTAAGGTAACTCGTACATCGAGATGTTGAGTGAAATCCCCAAGGATTCTATGATTTCACTTGCCTATGGAGGGATCCCCAAATTAGCATCTTCCACACAACATTCATTTGATTCTTTAGGAATAGGATAACATACGTCTAACTCAGAAACTGATAGTAGTGGTGGATATGTCAGATCTAGTATTACATTCACTTGATCCATCATCAAATGTGTAGGTATCCTACAGAACCATATTAATGGTTCCCCTTCCTCCTGAGTCTACCCAATTGGGAGCATTGGGTCTGCTGCTCCTCATCCTTGACTTATTGGCCTATGAAGGCCTTAAAACTATTGGATATTCTACTACTGATCCACCTACAAAATGTACCATATCCCTTCTTCTATGGTTCTCTCTCAACACTACTCAGCCAGGCCCCAAGGCACTCCTTTATTGGTCCAGATGTCCCGCTGCGTCAATGTTTCTCCTAGATTTGAAGCCTTCTAGATCTTCATATACGAATAAACTAGACTGTATGTGAAAATGGATGGTGGTATCACATTACACAAATTTCCATCAATACATGTGAATATGATCTATTGATACCTTATTACATATGGGTGGTCTTCATAATGTAATCTAGGTATAATCTCGGAGTTAGCCTCTTCAGACAACTAAATGGCCTCAAGAATCGATGCGGGTTGTACGAGTTGCAAATCGGCTAGTATTACACCCATGCCACTAGTACTATGCCTTGAAATTCTAGGATATATGACCATTTATCTTTAGTTCTTGTTCCATCAGCACTTATAACACTCATCATTAGAGGGAACGGATCACAAGTAAATTGACCTGCCTGCTCGACTTTGCTCAGCACCGCCGTCAATCCTAGATTGTATTGGAAACATCCCATGATATTTAGAATTGCTGGATAAAATTTCATCTTGGGAGGGGAGATGGGTTTTAGATACAAGTATCCTCCCATGTTTACTTCCAACCATCCATAAAGGAAGTGGTGTGGTCTACACACGTGCATTTTATTCTTATCTTCATTGAAATGCCATAGCACTTTATATAGATTCACCAGCATTGTGATCCGAAGGTTGATGCATTTAACTATTGAGAACATAACCTCTATGATTAATATTCTTGGATACACCCCAATATGAACATATTCTATTGGAAACATCCACCCCCAGATATGTGCTGCAATTAAACTGGTTTACTAAGAAGCATTCATAGAGAAAGGATCCTGGGAACCTGGTTCACAAAGATGTTATCGTGAGGTGAAAGTGCTTCATGAAAAGAGATATCATACTAGTTGTGTGTGATGATCTATTATAGATAGGGTCCCATCATACACAATTTATACATATGCGGCTGGCTGAGCTTCACAGCGACCTACATCCTACGTGTATCGTGAAACCTCCATCATGATCTAGCTTCACGATCGTCCATATTTTCAGTGATTGACCCTCAAAATATGACAATGATTTTCCCATCAGCTTCCTTTATGTGGTGGGGGGGGGGGATTTATTAGAACCTAAATACATTCCTTAGGATATTTTAATAAGGACTAATAACATTTGGGATGGAATCCATGATCAAATGACCCCAAAAAATCTTCCAAAGGGTCTTCCTCATGAAGAACCTTCACAGAGATTCCTTACCTACTATGAATGCATGAGTATGAGATCAAACCCCCATGAGTATGAAACACTCTATGAACACACTAAGGAATTTGATATATGGATCCATGAGTCTAATGGAGACATGACCTTTCATGGAGCCCACATTCGCTTCATGGTGAACCTCCAAGAATCATGACACCCCAGTCCTATAAATATATGTCTCATTCCATCTCAACGGGATGGTTACCCCGTCCTTTCAACTTCTAATATAGAATTTTGTAAAGCACTTGAGAACCATGAAACCAACCAAATGATGGATCATCCATGGTATTGGATCATTTTGAATCTCCCTTTCCCCTTTTCCCAATTACCCCCACTTATGTTGGGGATGCCTTTCATGAAGGTCTATGCCCAATGCGAAGGAGGAAGGACCTATAGGATACTTGAGGATTTGTGAAGAATTAATATTTCACTACGTACTCCTTTTCCCACTCCCAACTACATGCCAAGGTAGGATTACCATGCATTACGAACCATTTCATTTGCGATCCCCCTGTTCTCCATGAAGGAATTGAGCTTGGAAAATCACTTCTCAACGAGGCCCCATGCTTCATGAGACCCTCCTCCGTGCAACCCTCAATGATTGTGAGTAGTTATTTATTGTTCCCAAACGAGGGTTACCTTGTTGAAATGGCATAACTATAGCTTTTCAGCATAGGTATGCTAATGAATTTTTCTTTTCAACATCGATATGCTAATTTGGACCTTGTGAGTGATCATTCCTCCACAACATTACAATATAACATTTTTGAATCCACGTAACTCCCAAGGGTGCATGTGCACTGTTTATGTAATCCCATGTGGTGAGAAGTGAATCCCCCACGTCTGATCTAGAGGACAATAAATATTGTAGTAACAACATCCTCAACGAATGAAATTAAACCATGATCTTAGCCTATGTGGTAATCCCAGGATGTATCCATGTATTACTGATATGGAATATGATTCTCCTCATATGGGGTGGCATCCTCTACCCAAGATCAAAGAGGGGATGGGTATTTGGAACCTCTCACTTACCAAACTCTCATTCCTCTATCTCTCTCCCCTTGGGATTTGTCACCAAGTGCATCTCATGAAGTCTTCACACATAAGCCCCAACATATCCTTGACACGATGATATGTGTATGACTGACATGATGAAGTATTCATCACATGTGATGAGATCCTCCTCACTCATAATGACGTCCTCCTCGAGAAACTCACACGCGTAAGCCCTGAAATATCTCTCACTGACACATCTTTCATGATACGACTATCATGTTTATTTATCCATCTTGTTTATCACATTGAGAATGACTCACATTAGATTAGAGGTCATAAACGACATTGAAATACGACCTCCTCTCACATGGGCCTATCTAATTCAAAATCCCTACCATGTGGAAAATATCCAGGTGTAATCCCCATCATGAACCACTCATCTTAGAATCTACTATGCATAATCCCAAACCACATTCCCCATATTTACCAGGCTTCCTCAATAGTATAATCCATAAAGCCCCCTAATGAAATTTGTAGACTTTGATTCCCAACTAACTGTGATACCAGGGATACATCCTTGAGTTTCAATCTTAAAAACCTCAAACACCTCCATATATTCCATCCCCTTCACCCACCACATCATCCATATCCACCATGATTTTACACGGGATGCCACATCCCAGTGAAATCATGACATCCATCTGGTTCATTCCTATACATAATCCACATCCATCATTGCTGATCCCATTATCACCTAGGAAGATCCCATACATAAGCCCCACACAATTCAACACAATCAAACTAAGAGAAATCCTCTTGCGAAGGGTAACTCATAAGAATAATCCCCAAACCATCCATTTAACTATGTGGGTTTTTATCCTTGTCTCCTAAACAAGGTACGTAGGACACCTCTATGATGTTCAATCTTGGCCAATGGTAAACCTTGGTGTACACCAACTAAGGGTGAACCTATCCACTCCAACCTCGGGGTGTCCAGATTAGTCTTCATGGTGTGACATCATCCCTTTATGGGACACACCACTCTGAGTCCACTCTCACTGGGAATTATGAACCATAAATCTAGTAAACTTAGTGCCTCCCTCCTAAGGATGTACCCCACAACGGGGTGATATATTCCCTTTATAGGATACACCACCTCATGTTTTATCTCATTGGGTGTTTTGATCCATATGTCTAGTAAACCTTCCAGGTGATCCCACCTAGGGAAAAACCTCTCTAATCCTCCTCTATCTGGCATTCCGATCAGTATCATTCTCATCACCACAATATGTTAAACTCGTGACCTATCATACTATTACCTTATTTTAAACATGGGATGCCTACGGAAAAACTCTGAAGGTGTGAATTTGGAATAAGATACCCCATGATTGATATAGGATGCCTCAAGTTCCATGCATGAGATTTATCCTTGAGATTCCCTCCTATAAGGAAGATACATGTGACCAATGTTCCAACATCCAGACATGCCAGTGAAGCCCATCATGACTTATCCCATAAAAAATATTTATGCCCTATCAAGGCCCCTTGGAATGTGTAAATAGAAGTAGCATAATTAACAGGCATCCACAACGAGATGACACTAAGAATGAGTTTCACAAACCACATCTCAATCTATTAGGGATACCCTGACTAGGAGATGAATTTCAAGGAGGAATCTATAGAAGGAGGAACTGATATCCCATCATCTCATTTCAATCAAGGAGTATACATCCTCGAGAAATTGGTGAATGATTCCCACATTTTGAAATAGGGAATACATGGTATAATGAACTATTAATGGACAATAAAAGGTGAGGCAGCATGCCCCACCCAATGTTTCAGAAGCATTACGGTTGTACGATGTTTTTTGGGGAATGTTTATCTTTGTTCTTGCTTCTTGTATGTGTCCTCCATATAAATTATAGGGATGTGAAATTTTTCTTACATGTGTTCTCCACAATTTCAATGGGGATGGGATGGTGTATTTTTTTATGACCTCCCCATAGTATTTATAGATGGGTTGATGTAATGACCTATGAATTTTCAATATAATTCATCCTTTAATTAAACATCATGTTTACATTTTATTCTACAACCAAAACTGAACTCAAATAATTAAATAAATAATAAATAAAAAATTATAATAATAATAAATCTTATGGTAAAATAAAATATATTAATAAATTATAAATTATTACAAAAAGGATTTATAATATTTAGTGTTTTAAATGGGTGTTTTTTTAACAAATAAGTTTTTTAATATATATAGTATTTTTTGAAATATAAATTTATATATTTTAAAATTTTAAATTTAAAAAGTAATTTAATTTTTGGATTAAATATTCCAATATAATCTTACTATTATTTGTTGGTATTTTTCCAAAATTATTAATTTTTAGGTGCATGCTGAAAAAATGCTGAATTTGTTGTTATTGTCACTTTCATGAAATTATCATAATTTAGGAATGAATTTAAATATTCTGATTATTTTTATCTCTAAAAAGTATTTTTATAATTTTAAATAATTCATTGAAAAATACTATTATGAAAATTATAAACCTAGCTCTAAATTTTTTGAAACATAAGTAATACATCACTCTAAGAGACATTTTATTTTCTTATATAAAAATGTAGATTCCATAACTTGTAAATTTTTAATATATAAAAATAGATCCCATATTTTATATAAATATAAATAAATTATGTAATATCTTTATTTTCTTTTTTTATTAAAAAATATTTATTATTATGAATAAAGTTAATAAACTCGATAATTGTAAAACTATTATTTTCAAATAATTTTTTTATTAATATTGTTTAATTTTTATTAAGTAAATTAACGTCTTGAAAAAAATGATTTTATTATTATTTTCTCACATACATATACAATTATTTTAAGTCATTAAATTGATAATAAATACTAAATATTATTTGAAACACATAATTTAAAAAAGAATCATTTTTCAATAAAAACTCCCTATATATTAAATATTTTTATATTAAAGTCATTTTTTTATTATTTACATATTTAGTAAGGTCAACTAGATTTTAAATATATCTTCAAAAAACCATGTTTTCTATTATTGGTTATTTTATATTTTTATTAAAACTTATATTATTTATTAAATATTACCCTGGTAAAACAAAAATGGAAAATTGTAGAAACCTAATGGAAAAGGACTTGAAACATGTGTAAAGGATGTGTTCAAATTAGTGGTTGAGACCTCATAGAACTTATCCCACAAATAAATAAATTATTTATCCCTTTTGAAGTCCTTCAACATTTAATATTTTCATTTTAGTATTTAAATATAATGGGTGTTCACAAAAGATCCAATTTCTTGGCTTATAAAAGGGGACACTTCCACCACTTCATGCCACACACCGTCCATCTAATTTCTAGTAAAAAAAATCCATTTTATTCCTATAATCCTAGATCATGTTATTTAAAATCTATTCTACACTAGATATCCTAATCCCTTCATTTCCAAGAAGTCCTTCAAGAGATAGATTAATGTTAAAAAGTGAGTATTACTTAATTCTTATCTTTTTCTTCTTAATCCATCTCTTTCAAACATACCTTAACTATATTAACATAATGACCTAAAAATCCTTAGTATACTGATTTGTTATTATTTTAAATAAAAAATAATTATTTACTACTTCCCATGTACTTAGAAAAATATAAGAACATCAATCATGCCTTGGGAGGACTACCGCATCCTCAAAGCGACATCTTCCATTTTTCCTCACCACATCTCATCACTAGGAATAAGGATGAAATTAATGAATAAATTATATATATATAATATAATTATTAATATTAAGATAAAAATTATTATTTTTCATCTTCATTTTCATTATGTATCAAATACACTAAAAATATGATTCATTACATTAATAAATCTAAAAAATATCATTATTCTTCTATATTAATGTTATTATTTGAAAATACACCACATTCACAAACATAATCATCTATCGATTATGGTATGTTCATGGTTGGGTTAGTCGTACCACCTACTTGAATAATGAAATAAAATTTTATCATGGATGAATATGAGAACATTAATACTAATATTATAATAATATAATAAAAAATAAATTATTTTTATGGTTATAAAAATGTTATATTGAATATTTAACTTATTATTAAAATATCAACTTCAACCGTTAAAATTAAAAAACCCGACATCGATTCCCATTTCATATAACACAAGTAAAAAAATAATGTAATGAGAGATTTTATTTTTAAATAAATATAATTTTTACTATTCCATTACATTAAATTATCTATTAATTACGAACATTGGGATAAGGATAATGAATAAAACCACAGTTGTTAAACTATCCCAAAACGTTCTAGATAACACGCACATGATATTGAAAATTAAAAATAACTAAATGATATACTCATAGAAAATAATAATAAATGAAGTTTATAAAAGTTATTAGATATTATATAGTTATATAATATTTTTTATGATAATTAGTTTTATATAGGATATTTATGTGTTTTATTGGAGTTCTGAAATTAGGGGAGTAATTTCTTCTCTCAATTTTCAGTCCGATGATATACAATTTTGACTATACATAATGTTTTATTTAGAATGGTGAATCTACATCCCCATTAATATTTTGGGTCATTTTACTTCAATTATTCATGGTATTAATGTCTCATTTGAAATCACATCCATTTTATAGTTTTTATTTGAATGTTTTTAATATCGCAAGGGTTTGTTATAACTCAAATTTCATCTATTGAGTTACTGACATTATTATTAAGATCTATTATACAATTTTATATTTATTATATGAAATGAATACCTTGTATTTTATTTCATATTTATTATTTAGTTTTTTAAAATTATTCCTTATAATTTAATTATCAAATGATTATTACAAAAAAGATTATGTTAATTGAAAGTGTTTCGTGGTCTGAGTCCATATTTATTGATAAATATTTATTATTATGTACTAATTTTCATCCACAGAGTGTATTTAATGACAATATATTATTTTATAACATTACGTATATCCCCATCATGGTTTCTGATGTTTAATTGATATAATTTCTTCTTTCAAGGGTTTGGAATTAAATGTCACTCAAGGAATAAGATTTTTCCAACATTATCTTAAAATAGAGATCTATTAAATGTGATAAACTATATAAGGAATTATTATATTAATGTTTTCATATATCATAATAAATTTATTCCTTTTTTTATATCCTTGGAGGGAATTTTTTCCCATTTTCCTTTATTTAAAATTATTTTTTATAATATTTTAAAATGAAGTCGGTTTCAATCAAATTATTTTAAAAATAGATAAATCGAAAATTTTTATGATCATATTTTATCATCAAATATATATTTTATAGATATATATATATATATATTAATTTTGAAAGTATAAAATTTTCATTTTCAACTACCTATAATTTCATTGAGTTTTCTTTGAAATAAAATTATTTTAAGGTTTTATGCACGGGTCGTTTATGGCAATAAAATCTCTTTTACCATTTATATGTAAACATATACTTCCAAAAACTTGATTATTTTATATCAATAAATCTCACTAAATTATCATGGTTTTCAAAAGAAATTATTATACTCTTATTTTTATTGAATATTTCATTCAAAAATATTTCAAATGGTCATTTATATTTATTATTTCTAATGTGATTTTTATGAAACTCATAAAAGTTTTTTTTCTACTAAGTCATTTTATTTTATAATATCTAATGATTTACCATGTATATTCTTAAAATTTTACCATACACAAAATTTTTATGGATATATTAGGTAATGAAACCCTTCAATGAATGATACATCATTGCACATGCCTTACCGAATCATCTTTTTGTATAAATATGTGGCTTTATATAATTTTATAATCCAAGAACACTCTTTGATTACATAATTGGATTTAAATATGTTCAACTAGATTCTATACATCAAATATTTTTTTGTAAATTATTCACTTAACTGTATTCCATTTATTTGTATAGTATAAATTTCAAATTCTTTATTATCTTAATTGAATTTTATTTACCTAAAGTGATATTTGAAGTCATTATACCCATTTATTTTCCATGGGTTTATTATTTCATTCTTATTGATGGAATTATTAATTTTTTAATTATGTGATTCAATTCAAAACTGATATGATGCCAAATTTCTTTCCATAAGCATTTATTATGTGATGAATAAAACCCATTTTATTTCAGTGGGATATTTTTGAAATGATGAATGTTCAATTTCATGTGGCATAGGTAAGTATGGATGAATGATGTGTGATTTACTTTTATAAATATAAAAATTTATTAGTTAAAAGATCATATATAATGAGATAAGTATTATTTAGTACATTTTTATTTCATATAAGTATGTAAACTAATGATGTGGCTCATGAATTTAATGATTACCTAAAATAATATTTGGGTCAAATTTTAATTATTTCACAGTTGTATAATTATTTATTTAACTATATTATACTCTTATGGAATATGATTATTGAATCACCATTGCACATTCCATTTATTTATGTAGTATGTTATAAAAAGACTTATTTTATGATTTACAATCTATTTTTTGAGGGGTTTAACTTACATATATATTTTTTATACCCATATGGCCATCTTATGGTCACATATGATAATTTATTATTGTAAATAATGTTTTCCATCACTATACATATGCTATATCCCAATTATTATATTTCTATTTCCTCTGGTTAGAAGGAAAATTAATTCACATGATGTCTGTGGAAGAGTAAATTTTATGGACGAATGTTTTGGAGATGTTAAAGGATTGTCATGGTTTACATTGTTTCATTTATAATGGAAAAACATATATTCTATAAAAACTATATGGTTTATACTAGTAAAATATTTTTCACAACTGTCTAAGATTATAATCCAAAAAATGACTATGGAATGTATGTTTTACATTATTTTTTAATGATCATGTAATTTCAGATGTGTATCAAATAAATTGTGCAAAATATGTTGTTTTTAGAACTTGATTCAAGATTTATTGTATGGGGAATCTAATTTTCCATCAAAGGAGGGTCTAGATAACTATAGAGGTTATATTGTTATTGGTTAAAGATAAATTAAGAGTTTTAAATTTCATTAAGGATATACAGGTTGAGGTTGATTTTATAATCAAAGGTATAAATAAAAAATTAATTTGGTAATACAAAATAATTTATGTTGATTTGGTATTAAGATAAGATAATATTAAAGAGAAACATAGAAATAAGTATATGCATAGGATACCATATTGATGTTTCAGTAAAGTATAGATTGTGTGGTTCTACTAATAATAACATCCAAGTATAGATACTATAAATAGATGAATGATCTATAATAGGTGTACTTAGTGGTAATAATTCTGAAAATGGATTTTGGGTATTATCTTAATCATAGACTGGTGCCTGATAAAGAGGTCTTACTGTACACCCTATCTGGAACTATTGGGGAATATAAATTGGTTAATTAAACATCCATATAATTAACTATTATGAAGGATTATGTGTTATTTTATATAATTAAGTTAGAGAACCCAAAAATAAAATGACCATGGATAATCAAGGATTATATAAAGAGAATTCATATAATGAAATGAAATTATCATATGTTAACTACAAAGGTGTCTTATGGGAAGAATTTTATTTTAATGTTTTAAGATTCATTTTTGGATATTACAATAACTTTTTAAATATCCAATTTATTTGAAACATGTCAATGATAATGAATCCAATATTTTTTTTATCAAGAAACCATAATATAATATAAGTGAATAAGGGAGAGTACACAATTGGTTGAAATATTTTTATATTCCTATTATGATGGAAATGTAATTTTTATAGTAATTAATAAGGTAGTGAGATTGATATCTTAACAGAAATAAAATCTTGATACTCTTATCTATTTTCATTAGTGAGTGATATTTATCCATGACATTCTAGTATATTCTAAATATTAAGAGGATTATAGGAAACAACTAAGGATTTCCCTTCAATTTTTTTTGGATTAATTGTTTTGAAACATATATTAAATGGTACCAATAACCTTCCAAATATATTTTCTGATAAGGAAACAAATTTTAGAGATAAATATTTATATACCCATGATATAGGGATATAAAAACCCCATGTCATAAAGAATTACCATTTTTTTTTGAAAAAAAGATATTATTTCTTACCTTTTAATTGATTATTGATTTTATAAAATAGTTATTAATGATATTTTTTTGAAGTTTATCTCATTTTTTGAGTCATTATATATATTGACTTGTATGCGACATTATAAAATAATTTTTAAAACCATTTTAGGGTTAATGGTAGAGTTAATTTTGGTGCAATAAATGATTTTTTGGTTTAATCTATTTGAGATTCATATACTTTTAAGAAAAGTATAATTTGGAGAATCTATGATTAGATAACATGAATATATTATTTTATGAATATTTAATGTCATTTTAGGAAGGATAAGTAACTTTGTATACCATAATTGAGTATGTTAGATATCATTTTAGAAGTCATATCTCAAATGATAAATATTTAAACAATACCATTTCCTACATTCATGAGTGAGTGACAGTTAAAATTATAAAGATGTAATAAATTTAAGTGGCGGAGAATGTAACAACCAATTATTTTAATATATTATTTTACCTTTATGTAAAAGTTGTGTTGAGATGTTGTTCCACACTAAACAATAACATAAAAACCCAAGTCATATTAGATAATAAAATTATAACAAGAATAAAACCTATAGTAAGTAAAAATATAATAATCAATTATAAATTCATATAAATTATTATTATGTATACTTTGTGTTTGAAGATGGCATATTTTAACAATAAAACATTTCATTTTATAATGCATTTGTATTTAAATGATAAATTTATATATTTTAGAATTTGATTTTGAAAAAATTAACATCATTTTTGGTTTAAAATATTTCATAATAGGTTAAGGTCATTTATTGTAATTTTTATAAAATAATTAATTTTTAGGTAAACATCGAAGAAATACTGATTTTTATATATCATAACCTTCATGGTATTATCATAGTAAAATAATGAACTAATAGTTTTTAGAACTATTATATATAAAAATATAAATTTATAAAAATAAAATAAATCATTTAAAATACTATAATGAATTTATTAAACCCATGTATAATTTTTTGGAAAGATAATTAATATTTTACTCTAGAATCTAATTCCATTATCTTATAATATAAATTAGATTCAATAAATTATAGATCAAAAATATATCAGAATGGAATTTATATTTTATAAAATCACTATCATACAACTCAATGAGTTAAATTTTATTTTTGGGTATAAAAGTATGCCTACAAAGATCAATGATATTGACCATTGTAATGGTAAAACTATTTTTTTAAAATAATTAATTTATTAATATTTTGTAATTTTTTTATAAAATAAAATGGTATCTCCCAAAAAATTAATTTCATATAATTTTTAAATATATATATAAATATAATATCAGTTATTCAATTGGTAATCATCACTAAATATGTTTTAAAACACTTAATGGTACAAAAATGTTCTCTTTAAAAAAATATATTAACTATTTTAATTTTAATGATAGTTGTGCTTAATTTATAAATTTAATTAGATCAAATAATCGATAAATTTTAGTTCATAACCCCCAAATTTAGTGAGTGGGGTAAATTTATATTCTTAGTAAAACATGTATTACTTTGTTAAAATCTAGTTACTTAGGTAAAAATAAAATTGGGAAAATATAAAACCAAAATAGTAAATAACATGAAAATTGTATAAAAATTCAATCAAAATTCAGGTTGATTTTGAGTCAATTTTTATACTTATGACTTTCACATTCCTTTTGTTTTTGAAATCAAAATATACTTTATAAACACTTGGTTACTAACTTTTCATGTCCAAACTGTTTTTTGATTTTTTTGTAGAAAAGATAATCTTTTACCATAATTGGAATCAATTATAAAATATTAATTAATATAAATTAAAATTATTCATTAAGATTATTTTAACGAGTATAGATGTGATAAAAATCGGTTTAAACTTTATCAGATCAGATGTAAGACTTTATATCTTATCTTTCACACTGATTTTTTTATAATTGGACTAGTACTAGAACTAAAAAACATTGAATTCACACTCATAAAGATCATCAAATTCACATCTGTAAGGAATTCCATTGGACTAAATACGTTTGAATTCTGAATTTAGAAAAATCATTTCCAATATATGGAAATGTTTTTACACTATAGTGGTGGAAATCAATACAACATTGACCATTAAATTCTAAAATATCCTTCTATGTTCTATGTTTCCAAGTCATTGTATAAAAATTGATGAAATATGACTATTGGAAAGGAAATATAACCATTGGGGATTTTCCTATAAATAAAAGGTCATTTAATGAGTTTGAAGTAGTTTCTATAGTGCTGATCTATTTCATTTACATGACAGATCTTATGATTAAAAAGTGTGAACAAATTGTTTATTTTCTTTTGTAATTGTTTTTAGAGTTTTATCTTTTTAATGGAACCTTTTCAGGTTGTCCCCTTGAGAATTTTTTTCTTGTAATCTTGTGTCCGATATGTGATTATGATCGAGGGGTTGTGGGGATAACAAGATGGACAATATGATCTTCTGATCAAGGTCTCGCAGTGATTGCAATATCAATCTGATTCATCTAACCGAGGGATACTGATGGTAGGTAGACAAAAAGTCTGATATTTGTATCTAGGTATTGCCTTGCTAAGGAAAGATAGAATTTCTTGTATGTATAAAACAAGGGATACCTTTTTCTAAGGTTTTTGGCTACCTTACTCTTAAGGTTAAATGAGGAATATTATTTTTAAAAAAATTTTGGTCATTATTTAATTTTTATTATTCTAGAACTTTTTTCTTATAAGTCTTTTATTTCACCATTCTTATTTATAATTGTTTTATTAGAACCTATCTAAATATGATAATCATTAATATTTTAATCAGAAATTTTGTGAGTCTGATCCATTTTCTTTTATATAATTTAATCTTATGTGAATATTTTAATTTTACTATTATATATCAAAATCAATCCTAATTATGATACTTTTTTAATCATATTGAGGGACAATTTCTAATATAATGTTTTTTACTTAAATAGGTATGTGAATTAATTTAGTTTACCATTTCTAAACTAATGTTTTTATAACAAAAATCCCCCCCTTTTGTAATTAATCCATCAAGATGATATTGTTTCAATCATAATATAAATACAACTTATATTGATAGCCAATAATTTATATTAGAGAAGGTTTACACTGCTCATATACATGCTGGACTTTTATTTTCATTATTATTAAAATTATTTCAAGTTTTTTTACAACATTTTTTTTCTATAAAACTACATTGCACTAAAGTTTTTTTGGAATAATAAAATTATCACATAAAGATGGTATGTTTTAATTTTGGATCCATTAAAAATACTAATCAAAATAGACCTCCTATTTTTGATGGAGTTGACTATGAATATTTAAGGGACAAAATAAAGACATTCATTGTCAACACATGAGTTGATAACTTTACAATTCTCCCTGAGATTATAAAATTCCAAATAAGGAAGTTCCAACTTTCACAAATCAAGAAAAAAACATTAATATTAGTTTAATTACAAATATAGAAACACTTTTTTATATTCCATGACAAGAATCATATATAGTCAAATATCATCATGTGAATCCACGAATAATATCTAATAAAAGTTTGAGGTTACACATTGTGGTAATTCAAAAGTTTTTAAAATAAGTTGAGAAATGATAAAGGATGACTATCAAGCATTCTATTTACTACTTGATGAATCTCTTGTGAAGATGCATCATATATTCATAATGATTATTAAGATTCTACAAGATAATGGTGAGAAAGGATTAATTAATGAACTCCTTGTTTAAGGGATCATAGATATCATTCCAAATTAATGGTAATCTAAGTGAACTTATATTGATGAAACCATAAAGGTTAGTAATATTACCCAAGATGATATTTTTGAAATCTTGATGCAGTATGAGAGTAGACTGAAAAGCGATATACAAAAACAAAAAAAAATAAGAATGGTGGAGTTTCATTTTTTACAAAAAATTTACTTGATTAAACTCAAACTCTTGAAAGAGTTATTTGATATTTAATAAAGAATAAAGTTGTCATAAAATATGATTATATCACTTATGAGCATTCAGAAAATGAATTGGCTAATCCCACCCAAAGGATGAACATGATTTTTGGTAAGAAGTATTTTTAATATCGATATAATAAAGGCAATAAGGATAAAAGTGACATGATGGATAATGTTACTTGTTATGAATTCAAGAAAGTTGGACATATTAGACTATATTGTCCAATGTTAAAAAGAAAAGTTTGAAAAGAATGAAATTCATAAATGAATTTCAAGAGATTTTATAATTCTAAAGTAAAGAATATTCTTAAAGATTATGATTCTTGGTGTGTAAGTGGAGGATATTCCTCAGATAATTATTCTAATAATAATAGTTCTGGATAGAGGAACACTAGTCTTATTTATAGAGTAAGTAAGGAAAATCCTTATTTAATGGTTAAGGTACGAACTGTTGAGAACTTTACAAATATGTCTCCTAATGATAATTATCTTGATAAGAAGGATTCAATATCTTCTGAGGAAGAATCCATCACAACAGAATATAATTCATTACCTTCTTTTGATGAAGTCTCATATTATCCTAAATTACTTGAGAATAAAAATTATAAAGTATGAAAAAATAAGATAAGGTTAATATAAGGATAAAAATTTTAACTAATGAAATTTTAGATATTTTAAAATATTTTGAAAAAACTAATTATTTAAATTATATTTTTTTAAATATTTATGAAACATGATTAGATAAAAAAATCTTTATAAAAAAGTTTTGATAAAATAAATTCCAAAAATATCACAAAAGAGGATAATAATTTAGTTGAATAAATAATGCTTAAATTTTTTATTTGAAGAAACTTGTATCAAACTTTATCACTAGTAAAGAAAGATTTAATATTTTTTATAATCAAATTCAGTCTCATAGAACTAGTTTCATGATTGTCTATGCTTATAATTTTTTTTGTAACAAATAAATTATTACTAAAAATTCAACCTTTTTCACTAGGCTTCAAATTAGAGGTAATTGGAATTTTTTGTCTCTTAATAAAGTTCAATCCCTATCTTTTCACAGTCTAATTTTCAAAAAAAAAGTGGATTCCTAATTTTGTTTCTAGCACTACCAGATCTATATAGGTTTAGGAACACAATGTATAATGTTTTTGTTTATAGAAAACAAATAATGTACCAGAAACAAGAATACATGGTACATGTATAGTGGTTGTTATTGGAATATGACTGGTAAAAAACTATTTATTTGAAATTATTTTCAACATGACACGTGGAAAATTAAATTTTAGAGATAATGATCAAGGAGAAATTATCGGTATAGGTTACATAGTTCTTCTTGGAAAGATTTAATTTCTAATGTTTTTATTTTTAAATTTCTTATGAAGAATTTTATAATAATAGGTCAATTATGTGATAAAGTTTAGATTGTGAATTTTAGAAATAATAAATGTGCAGTATATAATTCAATGTATGAATACATCATTTATTCCAATTGGTATGAGAATGTTTAAACTCTTAACATAGAAGACCTTAATAGGAAAGACTTACCTAGCCTTAGTGAAATGTAAGATCAATCTTGGTTATCACATAGAAGGATATGACATTATAACCTTATAAATTTATGTAAGTTGACTAAGAAAATACTTATTAAGGATATACCAGATATTAGGGTTGGTTATTCAAAAGTCTACGACCCTTTTAAATATGGTAAGTAACATAAGTCTAGTTTTAAATATATTAGTGAAGTCTCAACTACTGATGCATTATAATTAGTCCACATGGATTTATATGGCCCTATACAAGCTAAGAGAATTAGGGTAAAATACTATGTATATGTCTTGGTTGATGATTACACTAGGAACACATGGTTTTGTTTTCTCACAAAGAAATATAACACTTTTTTTATTTCCAAACTATTTTATCCAAATTTAAAAACGAGGAACACCTTCCCTTGATAACTATTCATAGTGATTATTATAGAGAATTTTTAAATTCTGATTGTGAAACTTTTTTTGTAGTAAGAAAGGTATGAAACATAAGTTTTCATATCCTAGGTCCCCATAACAAAATCATCTTATTGAATGAAGAAATAATATTCTTTATTAAATAACAAGAACCATGTTGAGTGAATACTCAAGTGCTATTTTTTTGGGATGAATCTATTATTACTACATTATATTCTATAAATAGAGTTTTAATTTTACAATTTCTTAATAAAAAACCTTAATAATTTTGGACTAGTATAAAACTAAAAGTATCTTACATTATATTTTTTGGATGAAATGTTTTAATACTGAATACAAAAGATAATTTATACAAATGTTCACCCAAATATTATTATAGAATGTTTTTAGGTTATTCTACTACTTATAAGGTTTATATAGTTTTTAATAAAAATTCTTGTACTGTAGAGGAAACAATATGTGTTAGTTTTGATGAATATGACCCTTCTATTTTCAAATAACCTCAACCTACATCCTCCTAGTATGTTATTTTACAAAACTAACTTTTAATTTTTTTTAGAAAATTATTCTTTTAAAGAAAATACTCAATAAATAATTTTGAATGTATTTAATGTGGAATATTTGCTACCATGTGTTAATGAAAAAAGTTTTCAAAACTCAAGAAGTTAGTTGTTTCTTATGAATATTTCTAGAGATATAATTTTTAGGACCAATAGGGGCCTATATACCCTGAGAGGGGTGTGAATTAGGGTATGGATATTCTTTTTAAAAGTTTTTCCTACCCCACTGGATCTTGAACTCTTTATTACAAGGGTCACTTTGTTTGCACTTGTGTGTTTATTATGATAACTTATTTTCTTCTTTGTCTATTGATTATGCTTTAAATGCAATGCAAGGAAGTAAGATGGCAGACACAGATATTTTTACTTGGTTCACCCTCACTGGGCTACGTCCAAGGAGCATACGCCGAAAAGTTTCCGGTCATACTAAATTCCACTATTCTTCACTAGATGTGGATACAAAGGTTTGGGAACAGTCACTCTATCCCAGGCTCACTCCCTTTACAAGGTTTAGGGTCAGCTCACTCCTTTCCCAAGGGTCACTCCCAATTTCTCTCTCTCTAGATCACTGCCGGTGGATAGGATCACCTTCTTTCTCTTCCTTTGCTCACTACTCCGGAAAGGATCCACTCACAGTTTATAGACCTATAGGTCTCTTCATTTGAATTAAGGAATGCATATTCCTCTATATGTTGATGCTCTATTGAAGTCCAACTTTCACCCGTAGATGAACCTATCTTTGCACCAAAGGTATCGGGTAATCTTCCAGCTTTCACGCAGCCCTGAATTACCACCGTGAATCAACCTTATGTGGTGTGAAAATCTAATCTGGCGCGAAAGTATCTATGCGCAAGTCACAATTGGCATGAAATTCTACCAAAATCATTTGCGCAGCACAATCTTCTGCAACTCCAAACTTGCGCGACTCAACCCCATTTATGCCCAAGCCAATATTGGTGCGCAACTACCAACTAACACACAACTTCAAACACTGGCGCGCAAGTCCACCTACGCGACCACACACCACTTACGTGACCACCACATCTGCGCTATGAGAGATGTGATTTTTCTAAGTGTTGAACTCCGTGAAAAATGAGGAGTGGTGGTCCTGTATTTATAGGCATTTGGACACCCTACGCGATGGTGCGCAAGTCTACCCTCGGCACGCAACTCTCGGCGCGCATGTCTCTTCACCTACAAGTCACTTGCGCGACCCACTTCCAAACTTGGGCGCCCTTCTCCCTTTTCCATATTTTCTTGTTCTTATCTTGAAAAACAAAATGCGTACAAGTTTCCAATGTTCATAGGCACCGACGTGGAAGTCCTTTCTCTGCGCGCAAGTCACCTGTGCGACCAACCCAATACTTGCACGACCCTTATCCCTTTTACAAATTTTGATCACCTAATCTTGAAAAACATGTGGGGAGAAAGTTTCCAAGCCTTCAAGTATACGGTGTACAAGTCCCTTTTCCAAAAAACCACTTTTATTCATTTGTCTATTTTCAAGCCCAAAAATTTGTAAAACACTGGAAAATGACACCACCTTGTATCTGTTATTTTTATACCGCCTCCAGATCATCCATTCCTTTGTCGAAGTTCATGAATCAAACATGGATCATAGACCATAGATCTTGAACTCAACATTCCACTATTAAATCCCCGTTGTCAACAAATTTGTATGTCATGGTTTTCTTTGTCAACAATCACAACACATATGTCCACTTTGTCAACAAACACAATCACCACAAAAATGATTCTATGATACCTTGAGGGATTTTTTCCCAACCAGAATCACTGGTGATTTTGAACAATCAGTTAGGATTATAAGTTCTTTAAATACTAAAAGAAATATTTATTTCCTTTCCCAATTTGATTCAAAGAACCATGATCAGGATTTAGGTGATAAGGATTGGATAAAATCTATTCAAGATGAGATAAATGAGTTTGAGATGAAAAAATTATGGAATTTTATTGAATGAAAAAAGAAACTTCTATAATTGGAGTAAAATGGGGTTTGAGAAATAAATTTGATGGAAATGGAATAATTTTTATAAATAAAGAACGACATGTTGAAAAATGTTATAATAAACAAGAAGGAATAGACTATGAAGAAACCTATGCATCAGTAGAAAGATTAGAATCTATTCATATTCTACCATATTTTTAGGATTATTTAATTTAAACTTTTCCAAATGGATGTGAAGTGTAATTTTATTAACGGATATGTTCCAAAGAAGGTTTATGTTAAACAACACCCTGGAATTGAAAATAAAAATCACCATAAACACGTTTTTGAATATACCAAATCTTTATATGGACTTAATCAAGCCCCTAGAACTTGATATGATGTATTAACATGTTTATTGTTACAAAATAATTACGTTATGGGAACCGATAATCCAAATATTATTATAAAAAATTTATCAAAAACATTATGATTGTCCAAATTTATGTTGATGTCATTATATTCGTATCAACACAATAATATTTAATAGATTCCTCTACGGGTCTTATGAAATATGAGTTTGAGATGAGTATGATGGGTGAGTTAATATATTTTCTTACTTTTAAAATTTATCAAAACTTAGAAGGAACATATATATCTCCACATAAGTTTATAAAATATCCTCTTAAAAAATCTGGATAGGACAATACAAAAAATATAAGTACTTCAATCATAACCTCAAATACACTTGATCTTGATGAGGCTCAGAAGCCAGTTGATCAAAAGATTTTAGAGTTCTGATAGAAGGTTTTATTTACTTAAATTATAGTCTCCCATACATAATGTTTTTATAATTATTTTTTTCAAGATATCAAGATAATCCAAAGGAATCTCATCTAAAAGAAGTAAAACGAATTTTTTATTACCTTAAGGTAACTTCAGATTTGGGATTTTTATTAGTATTCTGCAAATGTTTTGTAATTACAAAGTTTTTCAGATGCTTCCTTTGGTGAATATATAATGGATAGAAATATAACATATGTAACTTGTAATTTATTAGGAGATTCATTAGTTTCTAGGTCATGTATTAAACAACACTTGGTAGCAATTTCCACTACCGAAGTCGAATATGTGGTAGTTAGAAGTTATTGTGATCAAGTGTTGCGGATGCAATACACACTCACTATCTATGTGATGAGTTTTAATAAAACTCAATTATTATGTGATAACACTAGTGTAATTTATTTAATAATGAACCCTAAACATCATTCATATAAAAAACAAATAGATATTTTTCATCACTTTATTAGGGATCACACACTTGATGAATATATCATTTTATAATTCATCGTAATGTAAGAAAAACATGATGATAATTTTGAAAAACCATTACTTTATGATATATTTGAATACATTAATCAAAATCTAGGAATAATCAATGTAAAATGAACTTTTATAACTACTTATTATATACCCATATCCTTACATTAAGATACTCAATTTCAACGGGTGAGTACATATGTTTGTTGTTTTTTAAAAACATTTATTTTTTCCAAATTTTAGTTTCCATGAAAAAATCATTATCATAATTATTTTCCTAGAATATTTTTTCTCTAAAAAACTTTTGGAGTCAAAATTACAACAATTTTCATTGGAATCAAATTGTTTTATAAATTTTCCGAACTCCAATTATTTTTTGGATTATAAATGTTTTATTAATTAGTTATTAAAATCGATTTTATTATAATTAAACTATATCTTTTAATAACTATTGTAATCTAGTTATTTTACTAAAAGAATAAGACGAACATGTTGTCCATATCGATGAAATTATCCTACTATGAAAGATATTATCTATTTTTTTAAATTTATTCATTATCATATTATAATTGATTATTGTACTTGTTGTTATTATTCATCAATTTTTTTAATAAATTATGCTTATATATTTTTTCATATATTTTTAAATCATACTCAGTATCAATAAAATGAATTTTAAAAACCTCAAGAGTTCAAAATTCCTTAAATATTTATTCAATAGTTTCCAATATTCAAATCAGATTAGGATTAGTCTTATACTTTGGATTCAAATTGGAAGATGAATTATTACCTTTAATGGAGAATATAAAGGGGGTGCCTAGTGTCCCACATTAGATATCTTATATTTTTTGTGATGAATTGATCTTGCCTTAAAAAGTATCAAGTATGAAAAATTTCCTTATTTCAAAATATCCATTCTATTCTCCAAATACGATTCCTTTTGATAAATATTTCAGAAAATATTTTTTTTCTCTCTGATGGGTTAGTAAAAATATCTTTTTATGAGAATTATAAATATTTATTGAGAATGATTATAAATTTCTAGGCATTGGAGTCATTATGTGTAGGCCAGTACGATAAAGTTTTTGATCATGTTTACCTTGATCTTTTTCGTAATTTTTGTACTACTGTGATGTTTTTTATAGTAGATAAAAATATTTATTATATAATATTTGAAAAAGAGTATAAATTGTTATATAAATAATCTTGGACTATGCTCAAAATACCATCATATTTAGAATCTTACTTTCCTTCTCACAAATTACTTGATGATCTTGGTTCATTAAACAAGGAAAAAAGAAGAGTATTTTTTGTTTAATAATTAAAAAAAATTAAGGAAAGTGACTCATCTCACCCCAAACAATAGGGTTATCTCTTTATAGATGAAAGTATTCTTAATTATAAAAAAAGTGGATCATGATACTCTAAAGTTTACTGATGTTTTCATTTTTATTATCTTGTAAATATTTGAAAAAATATATCATATCTGATTCATTTTTCTTACTATAAATAATATCAAGACCAGATATATAAAGTCTCAAAATCACAACGCTTTCAGTTATTTTTTGAAAGTTAATTTAGGAGTGAATTAAGTGTTTCAACATTAAAAATAAATAAACACTAAAGAATATAAATATTATTTTAATAAAAAATGATAATTTTAATAGAATGATATTTAATTTTGATGATGAATCAAAGATGTTTGTTTTAAAAGTAGAATCCAAAAAACAATAGCTGAGCAGAGTGATGAATAAAATAAAAATAAAAATTAATAAGGTAAACATGAAAAGAAAAAGAAATAAGGGAATTTTACACCTAATAATGTTAAGAAGTATAAGAAAGTCCCTAATGAGATAAGGGATGAGTGGATAAGAAAGAATGCTGAGAGGAAAGTAAGGGATCCTGTTATCTTCATTTATCCCGCAGAGGACTTGGCTTCAATAATACATGTTTTTGATGTTTTTTTAGAATAATAAATGAATAAGAGGGGGAAAAAGGTTTTATGAAGTTAATAATGTGATAGATTACTAAAATGAGTAGAAACTTCTTCAATGAAAGTGATTTCAAAACCCCTGGTAGATCCACCGAATCTAGTTACTAGATTATCTTTTCAAGAAAATATATATGTTCATGCCTATTTTCCTTCAACAACTGATAAAGGAAAATCAAAAATAGTTGATGAATACTTACAACATGAAGTTCAAGAAAATAAATCATAATCTGTACCATCTGGTAAAGGTGAATCAAGGAATGAGTAACAACTTCAGGAAGAATTCTCTAATGTAGTGGATGATGGTGCCATAGGGATTGATATTTTAGATACCAAGGACAAGAATTAGAAGCAAGTGAATAAAAATAATATTTTTTTGTAGGAGAAATAAAAGAATAATAATAGGAACATGATGAAAATAATTAAGATGATAGAGATAATGAGGATAAAGATGAAGAATATGATAAAGAGAAAACAAGAAAAAATAATGATAAAGAAAAAATTCAATATGATAATATTTCGTCACCATAATCATATTTATATTCCTTACCCACCAATACTAATATGGGTAGTAAAGATAAAAGTTTTGAAGTACCATAAGAATTATCATCAAAGAAAGATAAGTCCTCATAAGAACCAAATATTGATCATATTTCAAAGAAAAAAGGTAATAAAGCTGACAATGATGATGATTATAAGATCATTAAATTATCTGATGGAATGGAAGATAAAGATAAAGTTGAGAAATAAATCTTAAAATAAGATAATAAAGGGAAAAAAGAAGAAGATAAAACCATATCAATTAATATAAAAGGTCCTAAAATAGAAAAAGAATCGAACTCAATAAATATGATGACCGTATAGGTAGTTGATTATATCGTACAATAGTTACACAGGAATGAAAGAAAAATTCTATACTTTCCGTGACTAGAATCAAGGGTGGAATTGATTCATGATAATCAGAATAATTTTTTTATAAAATACATGTTTTAATTTTCATGTTTATCTGTTTAGATTTTGATCTCAAGGTTTTACAAGAATGTTTCTATACTCACAAAATTCATGAAATAAGGTTGTGAAATGGTATAATAATATCTATATTGATATCAAGTTTCTTAAAGAGAGTCTTGAAGAAATGAAGAAGATTATGAATTAATCTACTGAAGGATTAAGTTATTTATTTAAGTATATGGATGTTGGGGTAATTTTTTTGAATAGATTAGAGATACTATTGACAATAAGACTCAGGAAGAAAAAGAGTTAGTAGGATAGTTTAAGTATTTTTATTTGGAATTATCAATAATCAAATACTATAAACATGAAATCATTGTCTTAAAAAATAAGAATGAAGATTTATCTAAAAATATTTAAATTCATAAATAAATTTACCAATATCACGAAGAGATGATCCAGACATATAATGAAAATATTGTGAAGATGGAGTAAGAAAGAAACAAGTTTAGGGAGATCAAATCATTTTTCAAAACCATCGTGAAGAAAAGATGACTGTTTTGAACTATTTTTGTAATAATTGTGGTTTTTTCTCTGATCAATGAATGAGTTATTCATTTAATAAAAATAAGATTTTTTTTAATTTTTTCCCATTATATATAGGTTTAATATTATTTTATAATTTCTATAGATTATTAGATAAGTTTATTCTATACTTTCTTTCTAACCCTTTCCAGAATACTTCATATTTTTCCCCATTTTTTTTGAAAATATCAAAAAGGTATCATTTTTTAAAAAAGGGGGTTAATATCACTCTAAGGGGGAGAATAATATCCTTAGGGGGAGTTTTTATCCTAATAGGGAGTTAATTTCATTCGTCATCATATTCATATTAATCATAAAATCAGATGGATAAAAGGATTAATGTTTAACTCTAAATATGAAGTACCTAAAAGGAAATGAACTATAAGTTTTTCAATGTTAATTTTCTATTTATGTTTTGGGTTTGAACTTTCTAAAATGGGGGAGATTTTTGTGTGAAAATTTATACAAATGAATTTTCCATTCCTTTTGTTTTGGAAATCACAAAAACTTTCATAAAAACTTGATTACTAAATTTTCATGTCAAAATTGATTTTAGAATGTTTTTATATACTACCTAAAATTTTACCATACTTGTAATTAGTTATAAAGTATTCATGAATATAAAATAACACTATTCATTATGATTATCATAATGAGTATATATCTGATAAACATCAGATTCAGCTTTATTAGATTAGATGTAAGACTTTCTATCTTCTATTTCATAGAGAAAAAGTATTTTTAATCTGACTAAAATTGAAATAAAAAATAGATTTACTATCACAATGATTATCATAATGAAATATGTAAGGTGGTCCAATGTACTGAATAAGTTCAAATTCGTAATATGGAATAATGATTTCTAATGTATGGAAAACGTTTTACAATGTAATAGTGTAAATCAATACGACATCAGGAATTCATATTGTTCCTGGTCGTCTTTGAATTCAGGACTTTTATTATATTGTGATTAGGATTGTGAATCGTGTGTTGAACTAGAAAAACTTCTTTTTATCCTTTGGAGGCCAGATAACTCTAATAAATAGTGTGTTAACTTTCATACCTTTTCATTCTCTTTCGGCTAGTTATGTCCCTAAGGGAGTCTTTTCTTACATTGATAAAGTCTTTTCAGGGTTCATTTGGGATGCTTTATCTGAGGGGAAACACCATTGGGAATCATGGGACATAATGACAAGAAATTTCCTAGAATGTGGGATTGGAGTGAGAAGTTGGGCTAATATCATTCACTGTATGCATGAAAAACTTTCTTGGGAAGTGGTGGTAGAGAGAATTTTGTGGGGGAAGATTATGTCCTATAAAGGGACAAGTTATGATGAAAATCATATTTTAAATTTATCTCAATTATGGTCCTTAATCCATGAGTTTCTTCCGATTATTTTTCAACATTCAAGATGGATTTTAGGGAAGGGGGAGTTATCTTTTTGGTTTAATAATTGGGTTGGTTCAATTTTGGGCTATCCGGGATGTCCTGGACCTTTGATTTCCTTCAAGGAGGCCAGTGAACACATCCATTTTATTGATGTAATTATGGATGAGGGTCAAAGGGGTGATTTTTATTATATTATTTTAAATGTTGATATGGATAAGTGTGTGTTTAATTCTTCCAATATAAGGGATTTTTCTTTAAAGGGCTTCAACCAGATTTCGACTCTTTAAGGGAAGCATGATAACTGGAATAAAAAGGTATGGTGTAGTTGTATTCCTACTAAATTCAATTTTATTGTATGGGGTATAATAAACTAGTCTATTTATATAGATGAGAATGTGAGGAAGATAAGAATTAACCTGGATTCAAAATTTTATTACTGCAAGTTATACAAGGACGAAGACACTAATCACCTTTTCTTCGAGAGAGATTGGGCCAGAGCAGTATAGAGATTCTTTGGAGGCTTAACTGGTATTTTTTACATTTATATTACTAAAAATTATTTTATGGAAAGATGGTTCCATGGTATTAAAGGTGAGGGATCGGAATAAATGGCCAGAGCTGTAATATTAAGTTCATGTTGTTGGTGCATCTGGTGGGAAAGGAACAAGGCCAGGTCTGAAGGTATTATTACCACGGAATGTTCCATTGTTATGAGGATGAGATCACTACTTATTTATCTGGTTAATGGTCTTAAAAAATGGAATGATACTCCTTCCTTGAGATTCTTGCAGGGGAATGTTTCTATGATTCAACAGTTTTTTAATGCGATAAGAGGGAATTGGGTCTAGTGGATGGCTCCAAACAAATGTTTGAAGTTTAATTTTGATTGTTCTTGCCTTCTAGATAATATGCAGGGAGGAGGGGAAGTTCTTGATGCTCAAGGGATTGTCCTTCCTACATATTCTGTATATTTTGGGAGGGTAAATTCAATTCAAGTAGAAGCCAAAGCTATGCATATGGGTGTTGTTTTGTGTAGCTAGAAAAATATTATTCTCAGTCAGGTTGAAATTGATTATTTAATTGTTCATGATGAAATTCATGGTAAAATTCTAGCTCCTTGGTCGATATACTACTCTATAAAAAATTGAAAATCTATCCTCAATAACACCAACATTCAGATTTCTCATGTGTGGCAGAAGGGTAACAAAGTGGCTGATTATCTTGCTTCTTTGGTGGTGGCAGATCAAGGTAATCATGTCATTTTTTTTCTAGTTATTTGCAATTTTATTTTGAGGGGGTTAAGTTTATTAGGGTGGATCAATTGGGTCTCTATTATTTTAGGCCCCCTAACTAGTATTTAATTGTTTTATTCCTTGATGAATTCCTCTTTATTGTAACTTTTTTCCATCTTTAATAAAAATTCAATGTTGAATGAATGAAAAACTTAGAGAAATGTAACTGTTGGGAAGGCGGTATGACCATTGGGGATTTCACTATAAATACCCGATTATTCAGAGAGTTTGAATCAGCTTCTACAGTGCTGATCAATTTCATTTACTTGAGAGCTATGAAGATTAAAAAGTATAAATGATTTTTTCTTAGTATATTTTGATTGTTTTTAGAGTTTTATATTATTAAGGTAACCTTCTCAAGTTTTCCCCTTAATAATTTCATTGCATTGAAATCGTGATTCTGATTTGGGATTACGAAAGAGGGATTGTAGGGTTATCAAGATGAAGAATCTGATCTTATGATCGAGGGTTTATGGGGAAAGCAAGATAAAGTCGATCCATCAGATCACAGGCTACTGAGTATATATAGATAGATAATATAATATTCATATAAAAGTATTTCCTTGCTGAGGAAAGATAGACTTTGTTATTAGTATAAAACAAGGTATACCTTTATCCAAGGTTTGTGGATACCTTTTATTAGGGTTAAAAGAGGTTTATTATTTTTTAATTTTTGTATGTTATTATTACATTTTTATTATTCTATTACTTGTTTCCTATGATTCCATTATTATTCTATGCCTTTTTGTAATTATTTTATTATAATGTATATGCATATGATAAACATTAATCTATAAATCATATCTTCTTTGAATCTGATACGTTTACTCTATTTTAATTAAATATTATGTTATTATGATTATTTTACTCTGATATATCAAAATAAATCATGATTACAATTATTTGTTAATCAGAGCGAGGTTTATGTCTAAATATGATCTTTTTTTCTTAAATAGGTTTATAACATGATTTTTTGAAACTCTTTTAAACTAATGTTTTTAAAACTAAAATTCACCCCCTCTTGTAATTGATCCAAAAAGAACATATTATTTCGATCCTAATATCAGTATAACTCATATTGATATCCAAAAGTAGAGGCTTTATCCACCTTATAACACCACACACTCTATTATTTATCAATTTTGGAAAATTTGACACATAAATAGTTTCACTCATTTATTAAAAAATAATGTAATTTACAAAAGTTATATTTTATTAACTTGTAAATGGGAACACTTCCACCCCTTCATGCCCAACATTTTTCATATAATTTCTTATGAAAAATTGAAATTTCAATCTTTCTAGAAAACTTTCTAATTTTAATAATCCTATGGTCTCAATTAGTGAGCCCAATACCTTAATTCAAAGGAGTCATTCAAGAGGTCATTGAGTCTACCATGGTAAGTATTGCATAATATGTATCCTTTATCTTCTTAATATTTCTCTTACAAACTACACATGGCTATAGCAATATAATTTCCTCAGGGAAATCATTATAGTGAAGTTTCATTAAAATAATAGAATAACCCTTATTTATTCATTCCCATCTAATTATAAAAATAATATAATGTTGACCATGTGTTGTGAAGACTACCACCTCCATGATTCGACAACATCAGTTTTTCACCACTGCCTCTCTCCACTGGCTATAGGGATGGAATTGAATAATATATGTGAAATATATAATATAATTATTAATATAAATGTATAAATAATAATCAACATTAATTTTAACTAATTATTGCCTAAATGAAAATTTTTATTGTGTATTATGTGATCTACCACCTCTATGATGTAACATTTTTCATTTTTCAAATTGATTTTCATTAATTATGGATAATACATAAAATATTATTCACCCAATTAAAAATATATAAAGAATATCACTATTTTTATTTAACAATTATATTTTTCAAATAAAAAAATTGCATAACTATAATAATCTATTTATTATGGTATTTATATGTTTGAGTTATTGTAACCAACTTCTTGAACAATTCTATAAAAATAACTCATGGAATACATTGGAAACCTAAATAGTATTTTTTATATATTAATAACTAATACATTATTATACTATGGTTCATGATAAGTTATATTAAGTATTTTATTTATTTTTAAAAACCCATCTATGGTTGCTAAAATTACTAAAATAAGGGGACACTAATTCAATTTTCATGTAACACAACTAAAAAATGAAATGATATATTATAATTATAAATAAATATATAGTATCTATTACAATACTATAAATTTTCATAAAATGTTTAAATTTTGGAGACTAATAAATAAAAACATTTCTATTACATAACTAGTTCAAAATGATCAATATAACTCATACCTAATAATGAAAATATATAATATATAACTAATATATATGTATAAGATAAATATAAATTATATTAATTTTTTTTGTAAATATGAATAAATTTATAAAATTAGTGATTTATATAGTTATTTTTCTTTTATCAGATATTCATGAACTTTCCTAGAAGTACAAAATTAAGGTATGTGTTTCTAGTATCAATTTTTATTCACTTGAAACATATTTTTTATTATGATAATTTTTTTCTTTTTATAGGTTCATATACTACCCCTATTATATTTTATATCACAATCCTATCATTATTCAAGGTATTAGTTTTTTACTTTAAATCATATAAGTCAATTTTTTTATTATAATGTTTCTAATATCATAATGGTATTTTTGACCCAATTTTCTCCCATTTAGTTTTCATATTTTAAATAAAATCTATTAATCAATTTTTGATTTATTCAACATATATTTTTTTAATTTTCCCTTTTATGGGGTTTTAAAATTCTTCCTTATAACCTCATTGTCAAATAATTATTACTAAAAGGATTATGTTATATAAATGGGTTTATTGGTATCAACTCCTACTTGTTGAGATTTATTTCTTATTATGAAACAATCACATCTAAAAAGTGAAAAAATATAAATTTATTATGTTATAACATTTAATATATTACCTACATGGTATTTTATGTTCAACTTAATTATATCATTTTTTAAAAGGTTTTTATTTTAATGTTACTCAAGTCATAAGGTTTATTTTTCTAACTTTAATTTAAAATAGAGATCTCTCAAATGTGATAACCCATATAGAGAATTTTATCGAACTTCTTTCAAAAATAATTTTTTTTCATTCCCCTCTATCCATCATTTTCCATCATTTATTGATATTTACCTTCATATAAATTTAATTTTTTATAACCTTTTATAATGATGTATTTTTTTAATAAAAACAGTTTCAATAAATTAAAATTAAAATTTATTTATATTTATATCTTTTATATTTAACTCTATTTTATATACATACCCATATTTATTTTTAAAGTTAAAAAAATTTCATTCTTAACTAATATCACATCATTTTTAAATATTGTAAAATGAAATGATATTAATATATTCTATTTGGTTCATATTTGAAAAATATATATATTATTGTGTTTATTTGGGAATATATAATTACTTTGATTTAGCTATTTTAAAAGAAGCCTTATATATAAGATTATATGACTTATGAGTAAAATTATTTTTCAAATACTTTTTTAAGAAATTTATTTTAATTGTTTTCAAAGGACCTTGGATATTTCTTACTTCCAAAGTAATATTTCAAAAACTACAAAAATGTGTATTAATCTATGAAATTTTAATTCTTCAATACTTATTCTTTGTCAATGTTTTTCCCTAAATTATAATAAATAAATTATTTCTATAGATTGATTATGTTATATCCTTTAGTTTTGAAGAAATTATCTATCACTACCCCAATTCTTCCTAATCATCCTCTATATATAAATATGTGTTTTTTTCTAAAAAAATACTCTATGAACACACTATATTTCCTTTATTTGATTTAAGGGTGTTCAACTAGCCATAAATCTATTTATTTAGTTAAATTATTTGAAATACTCTATACCGTTTATATATGTGTTATAAACACGACATACTTTGTCAAATTGATTAAATGGTTTTTACCTAGAATATTAATTTATGTCATTGGACAAATGTTTTTTTCCATTGGTTTACAATGTTAGTTTTTTTATGGAATTATGAATTATTTAACTATGTTATTGAATTTGAAAAGGACATGAAACCCATTTTAATTTTACGAGTCTTTATAATTTGACAAATGATAACCATTTTCATTCCATGCATTCATTATGAAATGTTGAACGGTCGATTTCTAGTGGAAAATGAATGTATGAATTAATGACCATAGAGGTATTATATAATTATTAAATGAATTGGTTAAATATTTATATATCATTATATTTTCATTGGATAGTACATGTTAGTTACTCATAAGTATAAAAACTTATTGTGTCACTCATGAATGTAATTTCACATTATAATAATTTTTGTGATATATTTGAATCTCATCAAATTTTATGCTTATTCTCATCACTATATTTTCATATTGTGGCTCATGTTTATTGGATAATGTTCCCATAGTATTTCCATTCCACTATTATGGTATACGAAGACTTATTCCATGATTTATGATCAATGATTTATTGTGTATAATATTCATATTTATACTTATCATACTGGCAGGCTCATCTTGGGATCAATTATGATATTTGATTGGTATCACTTATGTTTACACTTATTATAAATTTGTGTTAATACCTTTATTATGTTTTTATTTACCTAGAAAATAATGATATATAATAAGTAAGACGTATCTAGGAGAGTATCTTGTGTGGTGGATTTAAAGGAGATGTTGAAGCCTTGTTTTTGAAACTATAATTTCTTATATAATGGGAAAAGTTTCCAATTCATAAAAACAAAAAGGGTTACAATAGTGAATTAAAAGTTATAAATCTCTAAAAATATATACCATAAAATTATCATTATAATATTAATGTTTCATTATTTTATAAAGATATTGTAATGAAGCAAGTTTATCAAAACTTGTGTTTAATGGATGTTTTTTAGCATCACATCTAGGAGTGTGGGTATGGGGTTCCTCAGTTTGTGTGATGAATATTATCAAACTATAGTAATGGGTCAGGTACCTTTCTATAGTTTTATTGGTTTATATTGAGTTTATTTATAACCCTAGAACTTATGGAGAGGGGTCGAGGTGACTTGATTAACCTCACAAAAACCTATAGGGATTGGTTAGGGTATATGATGAGTAAATTACCTAAATGATAGTCATTATCCACGGATATTTGTGATTATGGGTTCTAAAATATATTTTCTGAAATTATATGAAATAAGTAGGGTCAGGGTTCATGGTGGACTGGTTAAGTCATAATGGCATATAAATTTATATGATTGTTTATCTATTTACTTTCTATCATAACATAACCATTTATACGAGATATATAAATAATTCTATGGATGTGATAGTGTTTTCATAATGTTTTTTAATCATAACCAAAAAAATGGAATCTCAATATGTGTGTAAGTATTATATTTGTACATGATATCTGATGAGGGAAATGACCCATCTTAGGGTGGTCATGGAAGATGAAATGGTTGGGTTAGGTTATATCTTGATTAAATATAGGACCAATTGAGGATATGATTTTTTTCCATTATTTATTACATATAGATTATCCACAAGAGGGGTTATCCTTTGAATTATGTACTATTTATTTTATAGAATCTATTGTTTCATGTGATGTTATTATTGATATGAATTAAAAATTTTATTTATATTTTCTACTAAAATTACTATTTCTATAATAGGTTTATTACTTTTATTGGAAACCTATTAATAAGGGAATAATATACCTATTTCCCTAATTAAAACCTCACTTCTAGTTATTAATATCATGTGTATTGGGAAGCATTAATGAGGCACACATCATGTTCCTTTTTACATAATCGGTAGTCATAAAATGGAATATCACCCTTTTTCATTTGTATTACTATTTGAGACTTGTTATCCATGGGATAGTGTGTTTTGAAGACACTGTATGAAACTCATTCATGGAATTATATTACCCATATATTAAGTAATTCCACATTATAAGGGCTGGTATTTTTTTTGTTTTTATATATATTGTTTTTTTATTTCATCTCATTATATGCACATACTTTTAGTGTTATTATATATTGAATTTTATCTATTATATCAGTTGAAAAGAGTGGGAGAGTTCATATATCATTGGATGGAAAAAAGGATAACATTTAATTATCTTTTTTTTATAATAATTAGATTCTTAATTAAATAAATTATTAAAAAAATATACATTTTTTGTTTTCAGAAAACATTCATTGTGAAATTTACTTAATTTAGCTCAATTACTTTTTGTTTTGTTATACATGAAATTAACTACTATAAAGGTAATGATGACATGGATTTTAACCTTATATAAGAAGACAAATATTTCTTTGCATTTCTATCCTTGGTTTTTTTTAACTTACTCTATTTTTAGAGTATTTTTTAATCCAATTAACATGGAATAAATGGAATTTAAATGGTTTTCTAAGGGTTTTTGGATTTAATAGAATTTGTGAATTCTATATGTTTTTAAATGGTTATAATGATTCTTCTGTATAAAATGGATTGTTTTTATGGTCTATGGACCACATTTGGTCCATGAAATGGAAAAAATATGGATATTTTTGAACTGTTTAAATTTGGTAAAAATGGTTTGTTTTTCTAAAATTGATGAAAATAAAAAATGTATTTATAATAGAATGGTTTTAAAATTGTTGTACTATAGGATCCTAAATGTTTTGGTTAAAAATTGGTATGAAATTTGGATTTAAAATGGTTGTAAATGGGTTTTCCCATTGATATGAAATTTAGTGAGCCCCATTTGTAACATTTAAATTGGGATTTTATATTTTTTTGTGTGACCTTCTAGGGGACTATTGGATATTGTGTTTGATATGGAATATGACACAAGGAGAATTATTATATTTATTATAATAATGATTATTGTTATGTTTGGATAATATCCTCTGTAACATTATGGACTCAGATATAGTTAAACTATTTGGATTAGAGGCTTGGATATTGTTGAACCCTCAGAAGGGGTGGTTGGATTCTGATATAGTTGTGTGATGGATGTGAGAATCTATTTATAGTAAGTATATAGGGGTTATGAAAAATGGGTGGATGAGTATCCTTTATATATATATATATAGACACTCTCATGGTTAGGCTAGTTTGGTGTTGATTTCGATAGGGACCCATGAGTTAGATGTTTTTTTTGAGTAGTGTTTTTATACATTTTTTAGATTTCAGTCTAGGTATGAGAGTATTTCATGTAAAATTACAATAAAATGGTTTTTTCTTGTTATTAGTTTTCTACTGGTTAGTTTTACAATCATGGTTTTTAGGCATTGAGGGGTATCTGAGTGGGTCCTTCTCCTTACATTGAGTGGTAATGGAGTGGGAAATTATAGTGTTTTGTATGTGGTTGTTAATGACCTAGGTAGTTCATGCATTGCGTAGAGATGCATGATTGACGTGGAACCATGAGTTTGGCTTAGCATGTGATGATTTAGTTTTTTGTATCATGATCTCATGGGAGTTTCTGAGTCTGGGAGGAGCAAAGAGGTTAGTATTGGAAATTAGGATTCTCCATATGATTAAGTTATGAAGTATAAAGTGATTCACAACATGAATCATGAATTAGAAATATAAATGGTATGCTATACAAATTTATAATAAGGTTAGATTGATTGTTTAGTTTGGAAATAAAATTCAGGCCATTGGGTGAGAAAATATTATTGTTGTTTTTTGGAGTATAAGAGGACTCATGGGATGTGGTGGACATGATGTGTTATAAGAGGTGGTATGCTTGTAAAATCATTTTGAATTTTTGTATGTTATGGTTTTAAATGATTGTGGAATTGTTTTCATAAGGGTTTTGTATAATGTCCTTTTATTGATTATTTGGGTATTTATGTGAAATGTTAGTGGGTAGTATCTTCTTATTGTTTGGATATGGATGTAAGTGTCTCTAATGGGTAGTTACCTGGTGAACTAATCTGAGATAGGATGATATTCATTTATGGACCTCTCTGTGATGTGTTTATATAGAGGAAATTGGTGGTATGATCTATATATTAGTTGAATAAGGATATATGTTAGTACTTTTGATTGGAGTATAAAAGATAAATGGTATGGTCGGGGATTTGACAAGGGATTTAAACTAAGAGTCTGGTTAATACATTTTTTTTTATCATTTATCATTTTCATAGATATATAATGAGTCATTTTATTGTGGTTAGGAGATGATAGTCTGTTAGTAGGTGAGATAGATCACATTAAGAAAAAGTCACTGAGAGAAGGAATTGGTAGTTTTTTTTTTCTGTGGATAGATTTTGTTATGTAGATAGCACGTTGATAACATCACATCATATGTGGTTGACATGGTTTGGGGATTGAAAAATAGTATTTAGAGGAAGGTTGGTGGGTTTTGGAATGTTTTTTGGAGTTTTTATAAGATACAATTTGGGTATTTAGGGATGAATTATAGGGAATTGGAACTGATTTAGAATATTATATTCAATTAAAACAAGTAATCCTATTAAAAACAATGAAGTTTTAAACAAAAATATCAGTTCCTTGGGTTGAGGTTGCAATTTATAATGGTTAATTTTAGTATGGATAAATGAAATCATAGTGGGATTCTATAAATGGGAAGTGATCCACATCGAGTTGTGTGATATAGATGTTGGGTAACATCATGGGGACTTTCCTTTGGAAATTGCATTATGTTTCAATTTAGTGTTTGGGTATGAAGGTGGAGGCAACCAGTTCGTTTTGTGGTTCATAGGTTAAGAATCATGTGTAGAGAGTCCTCTGTGATGTGGTTTCTATTATTTTTTGAATGTAAATGACCATGTTACACAAATAATAATTAAATTCCTAGGAGGGGGTGATAGTCAAAGGAGGGTAAGATTTTTTATAATGAATCGAGGAAAAAGGATTCAGAAATAAAACATGATTTTGTTATGTTCTAGTGCAGTCATGGGTTGTTTCAAGTGGTGAACCTAGATTTCATGATATTTTTTATGGGGTGATCCATTTTTTCCCATAATTCACAGGTGAACCCCCATTTTACCACATAATTAAAGGTAGAATCATAAGATGAAACAAAGAAATGTGTCATTTTGTGGCATCGATTCATGAGGAAGTAATAGAAATTTGTACCATGGTGTTATGATATGAGAGGACCCAATGAGTTGGATCATTATTGGAAATTATATTCTAGGGTTTGACATGTCTATTACGGAGGCACCAAAGTGAGTTGTGGACTGAATTTATAAAAGGTATATGTGGATAGGTAGTTCCTCTTGCTTGAGTGTTGCATTGCATGAAAATATACGGGACATCGTTTGAGAGAATGAAATAGATGTTTGGTCTGAGAGATTATTTTATTTAGGAGGAGGTACATATAACTACTTCTTGAGTACAAGAAGTCATATTAGTTGGATCTTTTAATTCCCATAAAATATAATGTTGAGTTACAGTTTTTAAGCATATATATTTTTATCTAGGCTTTTTTAATGATTGGGGTGTTGAGATGTCTTGGGAGTGCATTTAAGAGAAAGGGTTTAAACCTAGTACACATTATGGTACAATAAGAATGACTCTCACCATGTCATAGGGTTCCACATGGTGAATTATCTTGAAAAAATATTGAGGGATTTTTTTCATTGGTTTGAAAACGTGAAATATTGATTCATGTCATGAAATACTCTTGGGTGGGTTTTTAAAGTGTAGCCCTGTCTTTTCACCCATGAACCCCTTAAATCCTCTTCAATATTCTCCATAAACCAAATATCAAACTATATGATGTGAGGGGATCTAGATTAAGGATTTTGGCTCCTTTTACCTCATATCTTAAGAATTTGATGCTTTGTTAGTTGTGATCGGTTCCTACTCCTATGTCTAATGTCATCCATGCCTTAAATCCCAGTTTATTTTTGGATTCATTTAAAAAATACCTAATTTGATGCACATAGGGATTATTTTATGGATATGGATTGTTTGTACTAATTCATAAGGAAATTCAATATGATTTTATTTTATCATGCTTGAGATTAGAAGTATTTACCATTTTATAGATATCCAATAAAATGGCGTGCTATGAATTGTATGAAGGTATGTGTGTAGAAATAGGAGACCTCTAGTTGAGTTCTTAATGAGTGTGTATGAGATTTTAATCAGTGAAAAAGAATCCTTATTGGGGGATTATGATGTTTTTTCCTAGAAATTTATTGATTGATTTTTCATTTTGGGGTAAGTGTAGTGTTTTTTACCTATGAAAAATGACATGGAGAGTGTTGTTTGGGTTCTTAAAGGGATTAAATAACATGGAAAAACAATTTATAGGATTATGAATTGATTTGGTATAGTCTTTAAGGATAAATCATAACATGATTTTTGATTTTAGGGTAGTTTTTGAGTGAGACAGTTCCAATCCAGTGTGATAGTGATGGATTTCATAAGTGAGATATCAGGTCGAGTTATGGTTGTATAATAGTTTGATGATGAATGTTTATATGTGTTCTTACTAAAAGTATATATCCTATGTAGAGTATGTGAGGATGTTTCATTTTTCATGAATTTGGACTCACTAGAGTCTATGGGGGTGATAAACTATGATTAACTGTGAGTTACCCATATCTACTAGGATGGGTTAGTGTGTTGATAATGCTCCAAAAGGTGTATTGGTTTAAGGAAATTTCATGTCAAGGCTTAGGTATTTGTGACTTTATTGACCTCACTAGAACCTATAGGGATGCGTTGGGGAGACTTTATTGACATACCATTAACCTACTAGGACAGGTCAGTGTACCTGAAGTGGTCATGTAATGTATTAAAGGTACGAGACATAAATATATATGGTTAATGTACTCTAGAACACATTTATTATTGTAGTGAGATTAAGAGGGATGAATGAGGTATTTCGAATTTTGATTGTAACATGGTTACCTAGTGTTTTTTATTTTTTAATCTATCTAATTTATTTCATCATATACACTTTTATATGTCTTGCAATATTAATATTGAAAAAATGATGCACTACTGTAAATAAGGCTATTAGCGACCGCCATTGGCGGTCGCTGTTGCCTCGTCTCTAGAGGCCTTTAGCGACCGCCAATGGCAGTCGATATAGAAGGCCCTCTGCCGGGCACCCTATAGCGACCGCCATAGGCGGTCGCTATTCTAAAATTTTTTTTTTAAATTTTTTTTATTGAATTGAATATAAATAAATAAATAAATATATAAATATTCATATATATATAAATATTCATATATATACTATTAAATACAATATTTTAAATATATATATATATATAATATATTTTAAATGTTTTAATATATATTTAATATATATATAATATCAAATCATTGTGCTATAATAATTTAAAAACTTCAATTCAAGAAATAATCTCATTTCAGGTCGTTCGGAGCACATTTGCTCCGAATGAGACCGCCGCACGCCGTTTTGGTGTTTTATGGCGCTGGAAACGCGTTTCCGGCCGCTGCGGTCACACGGCACCTCCGAATGAGGTGCCGTCTGGCCGACCAATTTAAAATTCACACCTCGGATGTTGTCCTACGGTTTCGTGGCATTCAGAGGTCGTTCGGGTGGTTTTGACCCCCCAACGCGCCATTTCAGCGCGCGCCGCGCTGCTGAAAACGACACAATCGGACGTGCAGCGCGCACCGCACGTCCGATGGACGTCCGGCCTCGTCCTACATCTCAGGAATAATATTTCTATCGTTCCTGTGCGGTTTCAGGTGGTTCGGAGCACGTTTGCTCCGGATTGGACCGCCGCACGCCGTTTTGGTGTTTAATGGCGCCGGAAACGCGTTTCCGGCCGCCGTGGTCAAACGGAACCTCTTAATGAGGTGTCGTCTGGCCGACCATTTCAAAATTCACGCCCCGGATGTTGTCGTACGGTTTCGTGGCATTTGGAGGTCGTTCGGGTGGTTTTGACCCCCCAACGCGCCATTTCAGCGCGCGCCGCGCTGCTAAAAACGACACAATCGGACGTGCCGCGCGCACCGCACGTCCGATGGACGTGCGGCCTCCTCCTGCATCTCAGGAATAATATTTATATCATTCCCGTGCGGTTTCAGGTCGTTCGGAGCACATTTGCTCCGAATTGGACCGCCGCACGCCGTTTTGGTGTTTTAGGGCGCCGGAAACGCGTTTCTGGCCTCCGCGGTCACATGGCACCTCCGAATGAGGTGCCGTCTGGCCGACCATTTCACAATTCACGCCCCGGATGTTTTCGTACGGTTTCGTGGCATTCGGAGGTCGTTCGGGTGGTTTTGACCCCCCAACGCGCCATTTCAGCGCGCGCCGCGCTGCTGAAAACGACACAATCGAACGTGCCGCGCGCACCGCACGTCCGATGGATGTGCGGCCTCCTCCTGCATCTTAGGAATAATATTTCTATCGTTCTCGTGCGGTTTCAGGTCGTTCGGAGCACGTTTGCTCTGAATTGGACCGCCGCACGCCGTTTTGGTGTTTTAGGGCGCCAGAAACGCGTTTCCGGCCGCCGCGGTCAAACGGCACCTCCGAATGAGGTGCCGTCTGGCCGACCATTTCACAATTCACGCCCGGATGTTGTCGTACGGTTTCGTGGCATTCGGAGGTCGTTCGGGTGGTTTTGACCCCCCAACGCGCCATTTCATGGCGCGCCGCGCTGCTGAAAACGACACAATCGGACGTGCCGCGCGCACCGCACGTCCGATGGACGTGCGGCCTCCTCCTGCATCTCAGGAATAATATTTCTATCGTTCCTGTGCGGTTTCAGGTGGTTCGGAGCACATTTGCTCCGAATTGGACCACCGCACGCCGTTTTGGTGTTTAATGGCGCCGGAAACGCGTTTCCGGCCGCCACGGTCAAACGGAACCTCCTAATGAGGTGATGTCTGGCCGACCATTTCACAATTCACGCCCCGGATGTTGTCGTACGGTTTCGTGGAATTCGGAGGTCGTTCGGGTGGTTTTGACCCCCCAACGCGCCATTTCAGCGCGCGTCGCGCTGCTGAAAACGACACAATCGGACGTGCCGCGCGTACCGCACGTCCGATGGACATGCGGCCTCCTCATGCATCTCGAGAATAATATTTCTATCGTTCCCGTGCGGTTTCAGGTCGTTCGGAGCACGTTTGCTCCGAATTGGACCGCCGCACGCCGTTTTGGTGTTTTAGGGCGCCGGAAACGCGTTTCCGGCCGCCGCGGTCACACGGCACCTCCGAATGAGGTTCCGTCTGGCCGACCATTTCACAATTCACGCCCCGGATGTTGTCGTACGGTTTCGTGGCATTCAGAGGTCGTTCGAGTGGTTTTGACCCCCCAACGCGCCATTTCAGCGCGCGCCGCGCTGCTGAAAACGACACAATCGGACGTGCCGCGCGCACCGCACGTCCGATGGACGTGCGGCCTCCTCCTGCATCTCAAGAATAATATTTCTATCGTTCCCGTGCGGTTTCAGGTCGTTCGGAGCACGTTTGCTCCGAATGGGACCGCCACACGCCGTTTTGGTGTTTAATGGCGCCGGAAATGCGTTTCCGGCCGCCGCGGTCACACGGAACCTCCGAATGAGGTGCCGTCTGGCCGACCATTTCACAATTCACGCCCCGGATGTTGTCGTATGGTTTCGTGGCATTCGGAGGTCGTTCGGGTGGTTTTGACCCCCTAACGCGCCATTTCAGCGTGCGCCGCGCTGCTGAAAACGACACAATCGGGGGGCTCTACGGGGGTGCGGGGGGCTGTACGGGGGTGGCGGGGGGCTGTACGGGGGTGGCGGGGGGCTGTACGGGGGTGCGGAGGGCTGTACGGGGGTGTCGGGGGGCTGTACGGGGGTGTCGGGGGGCTGTACGGGGGCGGGGGGCTGTACGGGGGTGGCAGGGGGTTGTACGGGGGTGGCGGGGGGCTGTACGGGGGTGCGGGGGGCAGTACGGGGGTGCGAGGGGCTGTACGGGGGTGCGGGGGGGCTGTATGGGGGTGCGGGGGGCTGTACGGGGGTGCGGGGGGGGGGGGGGGCTGTACGGGGGTGCGGGGGGCTGTACGGGGGTGGCGGGGGCCTGTACGGGGGTGGCGGGGGGCAGTACGGGGGTGCGGGGGGTTGTACGGGGGTGCGGGGGGGCTGTACGGGGGTGCGGGGGGCTGTACGGGGGTGGCGGGGGGCTGTACGGGGGTGGCGGGGGGCAGTACGGGGGTGCGGGGGGCTGTACGGGGGTGCGGGGGGGCTGTACGGGGGTGCAGGGGGCTATACGGGGGGGGGGGGGGGGCTGTACGGGGCTGCGGGGGGCTGTACGGGGGTGCAGGGGGCTGTACGGGGGTGGCGGAGGGCTGTACGAGGGTGGCGGGGGGCAGTACGGGGTGCGGGGGGCTGTACGGGGGTGGGGGGGGGGGGCTGTACGGGGGTGGCGGGGGGCTGTACGGGGGTGCGGGGGGCTGTACGGGGGTGCAGGGGGGCTGTACGGGGGTGCAGGGGGGCTGTACGGGGGTGCAGGGGGCTGTATGGGGGTGCGGGGGGCTCTCCGGCGGTGCAAAGGCCATCCCATTGATTACAAAAGTGAAAAATAAAAGTGATAACATCTAATTAATACATATTTCTTTTATCGATACCATACAGAAATTTATAAAAAATATATTGGATAATACATAATCTATAATATCAGATTTATTGATCTGTTGGAATTAGTTCGACTTTTTCAAATGTAGAATCATTCAAGATTATCTGATCAAAAACTCAATATGTGTATAAAATATTTAAAAGACCACCATGGATGGTAATAATGCATTACTTAAATGAATAAATACAGTACATCAATGTCAACCCTACCAGTAAAAACAAAAAACATATCTCGTGAATATATGGTGCGTCACGCGTTGCCATCACTGCTACCTCCTTCTGGTGGGCCAGGTGCCTACAAAAAATAAACATTATAAATATTTTAATAACAAAAATAATTTAAATTAAATAAATAAATACAGTATATACCTGCGTCGTATGATCCCCTGTACCATCAGCTCGACGCACATATTCCCGCAGTGCTCTAACCTCAGCTGTCAATTGCGCATTTGTCTCCTCGGAAGCGCGCAGCCGTGCCTCAAAATCTGACATCTGCTGTGTCATATGAGCAACAGCAGGACCGACAACCGCAGCGCGTGACACTACAGAACGAGGAATCCCTGCTCCATAGGTCAAACTATAGCCATGCCCGTCCCGACCAATAATGCGATGAAAGATCTCAACCCGTCGCATGGGAAGCTGTCGCTGGTCCTCTGGCAGATGTTCTAACTCAGCTTCAAATTGATCCTGTGAAATATTTAAATATATATAAATATATATATGTTAATATATAGATTTATGTAATTATTGGTAAGTACAGACACTTACTATCAATGCTGCAACCTCTGGATCATTGCGATCACGAGTCCTTATCCACACCGACTTTTTCTCAGTTGCTGCACCTTGCCCTCGCAACTGTATATTAAAAGAATATAAACACAAAACCATATTAATTAATAAATTAAAAAATGAATAATATATACCTCATGTAGGATCTGAGACACGTGACGAGTCCCGAGCCTCTGAGCTGGTCCCTGCAACGCTCGATTCTCCGAATGGCGTGTTGACACCTCCTACATTCAATTCATTCAAATTTCAAAAAAATCACATATTCTTGAAAATATATATACAGCAAAATAATTAATATACAAACCGCAACACCCTCAGTAGACCAATATGCAACCAAGTCACGCCACTGATCCATGAGGACACCTCTTGGGACTTGTTCCAAAATGTCAAGGGCACCCACATTTGGTACCCAGTGGTCCCTCTTCACTTTGCCTTTATAATCTTTCCACAGCTTACGACATTTTCTCATACACACGGGCCGAAACTCTTCAGGGAATACTTTCAAATTTTGCTATAATGAAAATAATCAAACATATTAGTATTATTTATAAATAGAAAATAAAGTAAAATTATTTTCTTACCTGAACCTCCCTCCATAGATGATCTAATGTGTCCTGAGGGATAGAAGCCCAATCACGCGTGGTCAATGGAAATCGATGTGGGTCACGTATGATATGACCCAGCTGACGAATAAATGCCGGGGCATTCGGTCCCACGGGATGAAATACCTCATCAAATGAAACATCTATCGTCGTGTCGGAATTCCATGATAATATGCCACGACCAGGGCCTCTCCTGCGAGAGGAAGAAGCAGCCGAGTCTGATCCTGTTGAAAACAATTTTATATATAAATTGACAAATGTTATATATATATATATATGTCAATTACATAAAAAATATATACAATGACATTCAAACATACCTTGACCCTGAGACGTAGATGCCTCAGATGAAAGATGTGGATTTTCTGCCTCTTCCCCCGACATGTCTGCAGTCATACAAAATATCAGTAATGAGTCCAAAGTGTTTAAAAGATAAATTGGATTGTTCTTAATAAATCAAACATTTACAACTGTTAATAAAACAAAAAATGGATTGAATAATTAGTTGTGAATGAATTTTAAAAAATCAGAAAGTTAATCAACCTAAATATTTATGACTGAATTAACTTACAAAAGTGAGGATTAAAACTTATAAGGATTTATAAAATGATTAGATAATTTATGATATCCTAGGAAATTCTACTGAATAGAGGGAAAACAATTATACATTTCATTAAGCATGCAAATCGACCGTTTCTCCTTCAACAGCCGCTCTGACCCAATAAATATCTTCTTCACGTTGAACTACGGTATGTTGATCAAGTTGTTGGTAAACAAACAGAACAGTCTCGGGTTCATCTTCTTCAAATAAAAACACTCCTCGCCGAGACATTTTGACAACAACTTGCCAACTTGGATCCGAAGGAAAAGTAACGAAGAATACTTGTTCCGCTTGTGATGTCAAAATGAAAGGTTCATTCTCAACTCGTTCATTATTTCTGTATAACATATAGTTAAAATTCACCAATGAAAACTGATATTGATCGACTTTACATCCACGCACTGGATCAACCCAATTACACTTTAACAATATGTACTTCAAACCGTGTGTGTATACAACTTCAATGATGTCTATCAATTGACCATAGTAATAACCAGAATCGACAAAGGGACAACCGATTCCACTGTTTTGTGTTGCTCGTTTGTCGTCAACATCTTTAATGAGAAATTGAAAACCATTAGCATCAATAACTTTCTAACGACGAGCCGTTATAGATGGACCCTCAGCCAGTTGGATAAATACTTCAGGTAGCGTGGGGTCCCCTAACTCCATCAGCTTACGAACCTACATAATTTATAAAAATCAATACTGATATATGCAGAAAGAATTAGTTTAATACTTCACTCATAATGAAAATCAATTTATACATACATAATCCTTGAACCAATCATGAAATGCCGCATAATGAGATTGTTGAATTTCCAACTCAGTCGCACGATGCATCTCTTCTTTTATCTCATTAATGTGTTTCCTGAAAATGATTACGCGATGTTTAAAAGATCAAATTATTCAAAGAAAACATGTAAAAGTTATACAAGCACATTGATAAGATACTTACTGCATTAATGGTGCAACTGATGGAGTATTGAACAAGATATATCGATGTACTTGTATCCACTCGATGTTGTCCATATCAAATGTGGTTCCTTCTCCAACTGGACCATCATGAATCCGAGAGGGCTTATCTAATTTTGTTTCAACATCCATAAGATATTCTGCACAAAAGGTAGTACACTCATCCATCAAATAACCATTGGCTATTGGTGCCTCTGGACGAGATCTGTTGCGTACAAATCTTTTCAATGTAATCAAATACCGTTCAATAGGATACATCCACCTGAATTGCACTGGACCAGCAGCCATTACTTCATCAGTTAGGTGCACTGTCAAGTGGACCATAACATCGAAAAATGAGGGGGGGAAAAGTTTCTCAAAGTGACAAAGCGTAAGTACAATTCGGTCCTGCAAACTTTTTAAATCACTCATTCGTTGATTTCTTAAACAAAGCTGTCTAAAAAAATTACTCATCTCAATCAAGGGCTGAACAACATTGGGGGATAAACAATCAAAAATTGCGATTGGAATCAACTGCTGAAGTAATATGTGATTATCATGACTTTTCAACCCTTGCAATGTCTTGCTCGTCAGATTCACACACTTTGAAATATTAGAAGAGTAACCATCAGGCACCTTGACCATCTTCAAAATGGAAAGAAATGTCTCTTTCTCCTCTGTAGTCATCGAATACTGTGCAGCAGGCATATATGCCTTGTTTCCCTCAGCTAACTGTAAATGCAACTGTTTCCTTAAACCCATTTCTTCCAAATCACGGCGTGCATTAAAATGGTCCTTTGACTTTCCACTGACACCTAAAATGGTCCACAATATGTTATCACAAACATTTTTTTCAATGTGCATGACATCCAAATTATGCCTCAACATGTTAGTTTTCCAATACGGAAGACTATAAAAAATACTTTTCTTTTTCCAATTGTGACTGCGCTGCCTACCCGCAGCACGAATATTACGTACTGGAGGAGCCACCAAATACTGAATTTCATATACCGTGCGGATGTTTTCTTCCTCAATCTGTGATAACATTTCGACTCCTGTCATGATCTTTGGTGCTGGGATGAACTCTCTAGAACCATCAAATGCCACTCTGTCCTTTCTGAACCTGTGCTGGGGAGGGAGAAAATGCCTGTGACCCATGTATGCCCATTTTTTGGAATGTTTAAGCCATACGGATTTTTTACTTTTATTGCAACAAGGGCAAGCAAATTCCCCTTTCGTACTCCAGCCTGATAAATTTGCATAAGCTGGGAAGTCATTGATTGTCCACAATAAAGCAGCATGCAGTTTGAACATTTCATTCGTTTCGCAGTCATAAGTCATCACACCATCGCCCCAAAATTCATTCAACTCATCAATCAATGGATGAAGGTAAACATCAATCTTATCCCCCAGACTTTTAGGTCCATCAATAAGAGTGGAAAGTAATATAAATTGTTGCTTCATACAAAGCCACGGAGGAAGATTATATGGAACCAACACCACGGGCCATGTGCTATGAGTTACACCAACCATAGACTTGAATGGATTGAAACCATCTGCTGCCAATCCCAATAGGACATTACGAACATCTTTAGCAAAGTCGGGATGTCTCTTATCAAAATCCTTCCATGCATGAGAGTCTGCCGGGTGGGTTAACATGTCACTTTCATGAACTCTTTCTGCATGCCATCTCATTAAATTAGAAACTTTAGATGACATAAAAAATCTTTTCAACCTCGGTTTAAGGGGAAAGTAACGCATTTGATTTATGGCAATCGGTTTCCCCTGTATCGCAATCTGACTTTGATGAGTCTTATTTCCCCTGTTCTCTTTCCACCTGGAAGCGCCACAAACCGTACAAATATCCAAATGAGCAGTTTCATTTCTAAACAACATACAGTTGTTTGCACATGCATCTATAGTCTCATATGTAAAACCTAAGTTCTCTGTCAACTTACGAGCATAGTAATACGACTCAAGAATCTTAGCGTCGACAGGAAGAAATTTTTTCAATAAAACCAAAAGCATGTCGAATGATGTGTCTGACCAATTATTCAAAGTCTTCAAATGCAACAACTCCACGATAAACGACAGTTTATTGTAAGAAGTACATCCAGGATATAATTCTGTTTTCGCATCATCAAGTACTTCATAAAACCTCCTCGAATCACGATCTGCACCAGAGCGAAGATTTATCTCACCGGTCTCAAGATTCTGGATGTCAATGCCTTCAGGATCAAACCCACATACCATTTCAGTAAGCATTTCATGCATTGGATCAGTCATCCTTGCATCAAAATCCATCTGAGCTGCATCTGTATTTTGACAACGAACATATTCTTCTCCATGACGAGTCCAACTCTTATAATTTTTCAGAAATCCATTAAAGAAAAGGTGCTCCCTCACAGTATCTCGTGTGAATTGATATCTGTTAGCACATTTTCTACATGGACAACTAATATAGTCACTTTAAAATCCTCTCGTGAAGTCAATAAACTGCATAATGCCATTGAAATATTCTCTAGACGTTCGATTTGGAAGATCAATCCAACTCTTATCCATAATAATATCTGTATAACAAACATTTACACAATACTTATTACATTTACATTTTTCAAATCAACTATATTCAAAATAAATATTAACCATTTGTTTATGAACCATTGATAAAATAATAATGTAACTGAAAGCTCATGTTACCTGATTGAGCTACAAACCTGAAAGGGAGGGGAGCCGAAGGCGGTGCTGCGAGGGAGAGGAGGCAGCGAAGGGGAGCCGGAACCAAAGGCGGTGTGGCAAGGGAGGGGACGGGCGGCGGCGGCGGCGGGGATCTGGAGGAGAGGAGGCGGTGAGGGGACGGTGGACGGGCAGCGGGGGGGGGGGGGGGGGTGTCCGGGGTCGGGGGGGGGGGGGGGGGGCTGTCTGAGGTGCGGGGAGGGGTGTCCGGGGTGTCGGGGGCCTGTCAGGGGTGCGGGAAGGGGTGTTCGGGGTGCGGGGGTGTCCGGGGTGCGGGGGAGGGGGGCTTTCTGGGGTGCAGGGGGGCTGTCGGGGGTGCGGGGTGGGGTGTCCGGGGTGCGGGGGGCCTGTCCGGGGTGCGGGGGGGCTATCCGGGTTTGGAGGGGGGGTGTCCGAGTGCGGGGGGGGGGGGGGGGGGGGGCTGTCCGGGGTGCGGGGGGGGGGGGGGGGGGGGCTGTCCGGGTTCGGAGGGGGGTGTCCGAGTGCGGGGGGGGGGGGGGGGGGGGGGCTGTTCGGGGTACGGGGAGGCGTCCGGGGTGCGGGGGGCGGTCCGGAGTTCGCGGGGGGGGGGGGGGGGGGGGGGGCTGTCCGGGGTGCGGGGAGGCGTCCGGGGTGCGGGGGGCGGTCCGGAGTGCGCGGGGGCGTGCTGTCCGGGGTGCGGGGAGGCGTCCGTGGTGCGGGGGGCGGTCCGGAGTGCACGCCGGGGGCGGTCCGGGGTGCGGGTGCCGTCCAGGGTGGGGGGGGGGGGGGAGGGCCGAGAGGCCGGAGGGCGGCGACCGGAGGCCGGATGGCAGGCGGCGGGGGAGGGCAGGCGGTGGGGGAGGGCGGGCGGCGGGGGAGGGCAGGCGGCGAGGGAGGGCGGGCGGCGGGGGAGGGGAGGGCGGCGAGGGAGGGCGGTGAGGGAGGGAGGGGGTTAGGGCGGAGGGAGATCGAGGGCGCGGGGGCAGAAACCCCCCGAATTTTTTTATGCAGGTTAGCGACTGCCATTGGCGGTCGCTAATGGTTAGCTATAGTGACCGCCAATGGCGGTCGCCCGAGTCTGGGGGGCTCCAATGCCCCCTTTTCTAGTAGTGATGGTGGTGTCCGATGAGGTTAATAAAAAAACCCTACAAAGAATCTTGGTGCACTTATAGACTATTTATTCATCCGGGATTTCTATTGTTGGAAAGTTCCCTACTTTGGTAGGAACTATTGGGGGATTATATTGGTTGGGGAGAATCAAGTATAGGGTATGCCTTATGTGGGGAATTCCTTTGACTTATGTACAAGTTACTATATGACATATTTTGTATCATGTGATGAAATTATTGATATTACATCATTATTTTTGTTTTCAAGAACCAACCCGTGTCGACCCTGAGTCGGTCAACTGAGCCGGTCCATGACATGATCTGAGAGGCGTTTTCGATTCTCTCGGGCTGGTGACAAGCTCCAGGGAATCAACATAGACCGTGGGAACGATTTCGCCCAAAATAAATAAATAAAGTAGCAGAAATAAAACAGAGCAGTGCAGAATAAATAAGCCAAGTAAAGTAACTAAACAAGAACAAATGAAAAAAAAAAACTAACCAAGCTCAAGGTTTGAACCAACTCCGCGTGACCCCGTGGGTCACTCTCTGACTCAACGATCAAGCATCGCCTAAGGCGAGCACACTCAAGTTGTAACCTACACAGACATTGAAAACAGAAAATAACTATAGGCGTTAGTATTAAAAATCAGTTGTCTAGCTCGATATCTATTCCCATTTCACTACCTTTAAAATAAAAGAATCATCATTTCAAGATTTAACTACAATTTATAAAAGTATGTTTTTTAAGTATTTTACGTAAAAACAAAGTACGAACCATTTCCCTTAACCATTTCCAAATCTGGGTTCATTTCATTTGTATCTGTGGAATTTTTAAAAAGGGAAAGTGATGTTTATATTTACAAATTTGTACAAAGAGGATTAAATGCTTTCATTTGAAAACCATTTTTAGAAACCAAGTCAAAACCAATTTATCACTTTCCAAGGAAAACGAAATACAAAAATTCACAAAAGTAAGTACACAATAAGGGAAATGTAAAAAAATACACACAATTACCAAATCATCACTACAAGTAACTGAAAGTCAATAGACATGGGTGAAACTATGAGATCAAAAATTAACCAGAAGACACCAATACATGAGATATCATCCTTTTTGACATGCCACACATGATGAAATCAAAGAGCTCAATACGCTCGACCATCCTTTCTCAGGAAAGTAGAGGGAAAAATCCCATAGTTATAAACCCAATATACCCACCTACTATGGGCCACTAGTCAGTACCATAACCTACCAATGCGGCACTGATTATTAGAGTATTCTCTCAATATTCTAGACTCCCATATCTTAAATATTTGGAAAGGGGGTGAGCGAACAAATGCCAACCAAGCATCTAATCACACACATGCACACACAGATATATATATAAATCATAATAAGCATCACCCCGGGCCACTCCATGGGACAGCCTCTTGCCTCTAAACTACTCGATCACCCAGAAGCCTCTAATCATGGCCTCCCATTAATCAGTCACAACCAAGGAAGGAGAGTTATCCTAGGAGGGTCTTCATCAAAACATTTTCATGATTTTCCATAAAGTTCCAAACGGTCATTGAACACATTTCACAATCACCAATTTAAAAAGAACTAAAACCCTTTTTCACGCTTCTAAAGAAATCATTTATCATTAAAACCAGAACTATACTTGAAATTTTGTGAATTATGTTTAAAATCCAGACAACCATTCTTTCCCTATTGTGCGTCCTCTCATAAAGAAAATATTTCAAGTGTTGTGTATGAAATAAACAATATATTTTACATCAAGTAATTATTTAAAAATTAATTATCTAATAATATTAAATATTTGTTTCGGTGCGGATGTGCGTCGGGTTACGCTGTTCCGCCAGGACGCGTTCGCGCGTGCACCCGTCAACCCGAGGGGATGGGCGCGCGGCTTGTGGTCCCGCAGTCCCGCTTTCCAAGGGCGGGCGGCATTCGTCCCTTATTCAGGGGCGTCTGCTCCTTGATCGAAACCGGGATGATGGGATGTCGGCTCCTCCTTCCTTGGACGTCTCCTCGGAACTCGTCGCCTAATCCGGGTCTCCCTCATAGACTTAAGAATGTTCGTGAATCTCGTTCCCGGCGCCATATCTTCATGGACACCGGTTAATTACGCTGCTTCCGCCCGGACGCTCCAAGGAGTCTGGGCGGGGCAGCAACCTGCGGTGAGAAGGCCGGGTGGCTCTGGGTGCTGGGGGCGTGTCGTAACACTGCGGCTCTGCACGTCTGTCTTCCGTCCCTAATAGGGCTTCTCGAAGGCATGATGGCCTGAGGCATCCCGTACTGGGTGCGGGGAACTGTGTCACCTGAGGTTTTCCTCAGCTTCCCATGTTTAACACGGGGTATGCCGTGAGTTTAACGTCCAGCGGGGACGGCATCGGACCGATCAACACGAAAAGTGGATCAGATGACAGAACCCCTTGCGGGGAACCTCCGACGCTGGGGCCAGCACACGGGCGGCTTCCCAAGTAACGTGGAGTGGAGTGAAGTGGCATGACCCCACCGGGATGTGGCGGCCCGGGTAAGGATCAGGATGGATGATGGAGTGAAGAGCTTGGACCCCGGAGGGGCTTCCTACGTACCGCGCGTTAGCACGGATCAAAGTCAACGTAGTTCGGGTGTACAGTTTAACGTCATGCTGGACGTCGGCAAGCCGACTCACGAAGAGGTCTAGGCCGCCGGGCGGAGGATTGAACCGAACCACATCGCACAGAGGGGGATGGAACGGCCGGGTGGATCACAGTTTCACGTCATGCTGGACGATAAAAGGAGAAATGGAAAAAGGGGGGCTGTGAGGAGGCACCGTGGAGATACACACGGGCAGTCTCCCACAGGGGCGGATTCATAGGTGAATCGACACAAGCGTGAACCCTGGAGGGGTCCACTGATGGACGAACCGACGTGAATACGACCGGGACGACCAGGTGGCGGGCTTGAACCTCAGGGAGGCTTCCTACGTACCCTGTATAGAAGACAGGGATCAAAGTCCACGTAGTTCATTCTGTCAGGACTTACGCACTTGAGACAGCCCGGGTGGCAAAACTCAGTTGGAAGGGACTTGGACCGAAAGCAGAAGACACCTCGATCCCAGTCATACCCTCTACTGGCTTCGGCCGTGGGGAGGCGCAATGGAGATACACATGTGCAGCCTCCCACGAGAAACTAGGGGTTTGTAATACCCTGCCCCCGTAGGGAAAAGCCGCTCCCATTAAATCGTCCCAAAAGGGGGACAATCCCGACATCCCTGCAGAGACGAGCGGGTGGGGGCCACATCCAAACCGGGGGAGACCCTGCGTGCTAGGCACGAGATCGAATGATGCGGACGGTTTAGCGTCTTGCCAGACGAAGTACAGTTTAACGTCGTGTGTTGAGGACGAGGCGGACGGTTTAACGTCTTGCCGGACGAAGTACAGTTTAACGTCGTGTGTTGAGGACGAAGCACTTGGCAGTTTAACGTCTTGCAGCGCAGACGATGGGGGCTAGGCAGTTTAGCGTCGTGCAGCTTGGACGTATGCTGAACAGTTTAATGTCTTGTAGCTCGGACGATGTACAGTTTAACGTCGTGCAGGACGTATATGCAGTTTAACGTCATGCTGGACGAATATGCAGTTTAACGTCATGCTGGACGTATATGAAGTTTAACGTCATGCTGGACGTATATGCGGTTTAACGTCATGCTGGACGTATATGCCGTTTAACGTCATGCTGGACGTATATGCGGTTTAACGTCATGCTGGACGTATATGCAGTTTAACGTCATGCTGGACGTACGTGCGTGTCACTTCGCGCAAGCCTGGAGGGCCGCACGGGAAGACAACGCACGGTGCGGGCACCCAGGATGAGGATCATCGGGCGCCACGCAGGCGGGTACCCTCGGGGGGTCAAGGGAGGCGACCCGGGCGGATTGCGCGCAAAAGAGGAGCTTTGCGCGCAAAACCGCGGGTCGGCGCGCAAAATGGCGGGTTGGCGCGCAATTGGGCCAGCGCTTCGCGCGCGGATGGTTGGGATTGCGCGCACCGGGCTTCGGATAGCGCACAGGGGCAACGGCTCATTCTCTAACGAATGGCCACTTTGAAAATGGGGGGTGCGCGCAATCGGGCTGGATTGCGCGCACCCGGGGGCAATTGCGCGCAAGAGGCTTCTTTTGCGCGCAAAGGCCTTCGGGTTGAAATTTATTCAAAGGAAAGGAGCCAAGGGGATTGCGCGCGAAGGCGGACCCCAAGGATCTATTGCGCGAAATAAAGGAGGTTACCTGAAGATCGGCATTGCGCGCGGAAGGGGTTGGATTGCGCGAACGAGCGACGCTTCGGATTCTGGCAACCTTCAAAACGTCGGGGGTCGCCTTATATTTATAGGCAACCCCGAGCGCGGAATCCGGTCTCGGGCGCGCAATTCGGTTCGCGAGCGCGGAATCAGGACCCATCGCGCAAAGGGCGCCGCGCAGGCCGCGGGCGCGCAAAATAGCGCGCCGGCCCAGCGCATTGCGCGCATCCCGGGAGGATTGCGCGCCGCGACTCAACTTTGCGCGCGGGCCTCTGAAATTTCGCGCAAGTCCTCCGGGCCCTCCGGAACGTGCCTCTGACTCCAAATATCACTTCGCTTTCCGCATCCGGAGCTTCGTTTGGGAACAACGGACTTTTCCGGCGTCTACAAAAGCCCCCCCTCGGAATCTGATCGGCGAGAGGTCGCAACGATCGGGTTCCGAGGGAGACGCCGGAATGCCGAAATCCTGGGCTGCGCGGGACTTAGGCGCGCGAAAAGGGGCGCCGGGCGCGAAATTCGCCGCTGCGGTCGCGCAAAGCGCTTTCCGCGCAGCGCGGACCCCGGCCTCGCCTATAAATAGGGGCGCTGGGTCCCGCGTTCCGTACTCTGGCCTTCCGCGCGATAAGCTCCAACGCTCTCGTGCGCGAAATTGCCTCTTCCGGTCGCGAAATTCGCCCGATCGGCGCGCAAAACCATCCGGATTTCGCCTGTCTTTGCGCGAAAACCCGGGACTTTGCGCGACAGTCTTCCCAATTGCGCGCCGTCCTCTTGGATTGCGCGCCAGCCTTCAAACTTCTCTACCGGCCTCGTCCGATCCCGCACGCTTCATTCCTTAACCCGCATGACTCCCGAAACTTCTGAGATGGCCGCGCACAGAGGAAATGAGGGGGATGCCGCCACTCGCAGGGCTGAGATGGCGACGAACGAGGAGGTTTACGGAGCCAAGGAGATTGTTTCCAACAATCAATCCTTGTTCGACTTACTGAAGCCGGCCCAGAAGACATATCCCCTGTCAGACAACCTGCCGCTCTGGAACTTCGGCATCCTAGATGAGGTTCCGGTGCCAGGGTTCGAGATTGACGCACCGCGGACCTGGGTGACCCGGGAGGACGAGCTTCTCCGCTATAACATCACCAACAATGGGCATCCTGCCAGGGAGACCAGACACTTGGATGTCTATGTCCTGAACCCGAGGACGCGAACCATTGATGGGGGTGAGCCTACTGCGGAGAATTCTCCAGCCCTCTACTCGAGCATATATCGCCAGAGCGTCACGGACGACACCAAGGGCTGGCTGAAGGACTGGGACTTGCGGTCTGGGGGCAACTTCACCAGCGAGTGGGCCTGGGCGTTCTGGGTACGCCACACTTGCGATCACTTCGCAGAGGAGCTGCGGTACATCGGCCTGTTCGAGGCGGTGTGGACGTCGCAGTTCCACTTCTACCAGCAGTCCGAGCTCGGGCCGGAGCTGTTCACCCGATGGTCTCCGGATACCAACACCTTCCATCTTCACCATGGGGAGGTCGGCATCGGTCTCTGGGACATCCACTGCATCGGAGGTATCCCGCTGGAGGGCTACCAATACGATGAGTTCCTGCCCCCGAAGAACATCTGGGAAGACAGGTCACGGACTCCCATCCTGACATGGCATCTCCTTGACCTGGCTACGCAGCGGCTTGGGATCAAGGACTTCCAGAAGGACATAGCCTACAAGGAGTGGTTCGGCCAGTTCTTGGAGCATGACCCAGCGGTCAAGATGCCAGGCAGGGGGAAGCGGTGCCCGACCGCAGCTCAGAGGAGCCGGAACGGGTCGTACTGGCGGGTCCTGGAGACGGGTGACTACCGCTCATGGGGGTACCGCGTCATTGAGGCCCGGGACCCAAATGTCCGGTACGCGGCGTTCCTGGCCGCCTTTCTGAGTGGGTGGCTCCTGCCAGTGCGGGACGCGAGAATGGGCGTTCGCCTGGCGACACTGGCGATGGCAGGCGCTATGGCCGCCAACAAGAGATACAACCTCGGGGTCCCAGTGCTGGCGAGGCTGTATGCCATCCTGGGACGCATCTCACGAGGGGGGTCGCCACAAAGGATCTGTGGGCCCTTTCAGTTCTTCCACGGCTGGGTGGCTGCTCACCTGGGTGGGTACACGTTTCCGAACGCCATCATTCCTCCGGGCAACGGCCTGCGACCCTCCCTGCTGAACATCGCGGGGGTTGCTCCGATGACCCTAAGTGAGGAGGGCGTGCGGATCCGGATTGGCAATCATGCCAACTTCAACTTCAGTCCGTTCCCCACTCCCGTCGGCCAGATGATCGACAACGGGCAGGGTCCGCTGGAGCAGCATGAATACTTCCTGAACATGCGGGGCGGGGTGCTCGTGGCTCGGATCGACGGGAAGGTGATCTGAGAGCCTTACGTGCCGACCCGGTTCGCCAGGCAGTTCGGGTGCCTTCAACGGATGCCGAAGAGGGTATTCACTGCTGTCCGGGAGGAGACGAACCCTGGCGTCCTTCGCCAGATGTGGATGATGTTTGCCGCTTTCGGCTCTGGCGACGTCATCACACTCCCTCCTACCGGAGTTAACGCAGGCTTGGCAACCGAGTACGCCGAACACTGGGCCATCGCGTACCCCGAGGGGCTTTTGCGGAAGCTAGTTCGGCGGCTCGAGGTTACCCGTGCGGAGACCGGGCGTCAAGGAAGGAGGCGAGGCGCCGCCACACGGGGGAGAACGGAGGCGCGCCAAACAGCGGAGCCGGTGCGGGCAGGGACTTCGGCGGCGGGCACATCGCGGGCTGCCGCCACGACCTCAGCGCCCAGAGAGGGGGCACGTGCGGTGGTCGACGAGCGGCCCGGGAAGCAGGTGAGACGTCTGCTCGAACCTTCCCATGATGCGGTCTTCCCGGCGCTGTGGTCGGCCTGGATGACTCTGCGGCAGTCACTGGGGACCGACGCCATCTGGCGAAAGATACTCAGAGAAGGAATCTATCTGCCAGAGGTCGGGCGCCTCCAGATTGCTGACAGAGTGGACTTCAACCGGCAGTATGCGTATCTGACGGCCATGGACGAGTACGCGCGGCAACGTGGTCAGCGCGCGGAGCCATCCCTTCTGGTGAAGGTGATGCTCGGCCTCGAGCCCGCTCCGGAACAGATGCCGCCGGAAGAAGATGACAGTAACGACTCCGAGGAGGAGGAGGAGACGGGGGAGGATGAAGGCTCCGAGGGAAGGTCCCATCGGGGGAGCCCACGGGAGAGCGGCGAGATGGCCGGCTCTGACAATGTTGATGTCACTGAGCTCCTCGAGGTCCGCTTCTATCCCTACTCAACTTGCTTCATCCATTCTCTTATGCAGCTTCTAACCCGTTTCTCCATCCTTCTCAGGAGCACACGGATGTCAGTCAGGCGTCCTCAACAGGAGTAGGAGAGGCGCCAGCAGGACAAGGCGGGGGCCAGGCACTCATTATCGAACTGACAAGCGCTAAGGGGCCCCCTGCTGCAACTGTTCCTGCGGCGACCGGGATAGCGGAAGATGACGCTCCGAACTCCCGTAAGTCTCCCTACTTTACTGCTGGTGCTTGCCGTTGACGATTCGTGACTAACCATGGCACGCCCTGCGCAGTGATCTCAACACTGGAGGCTCATCGGGTTGCCGAACCCGGGCCATCTACGAGTGGACCAGTGGTGGACATGCCGCCTGCTCCGGAACAGGCTTCCCAAACCGAGCCGGCCCCACCAACTGCTGATCAAGGGGCTGCGGACGTCGGCGGTGCTGCCACCGGAGAGAGGTTGGGGGCTGACGAGGGTGTCAGCGCCGCTGGGGAGAGAGAAGAAGGTCGCCCAGACGTTGGGGAACCTATCCCTCGTGAGGACCTCCCAGGGGCGGACCCTGCAGCAGACCTGCTGGCTGCCTTCCCTGCCTACCGGCCTGCCGATCCCGAGGAGATGGACGACTCAGACACGGAGGCGGTCGAGGAGAGCCGGATAACGCACCGTAGGGGGTGGAAGTGCATCCAGCGCTTCCTCAAGCGAGACCCGTCGGAGTGGCTGGGGCGCATGGGATCACTTCAAACCTGGCTGCGCTTTCTGTGTGCCGGGGGAGCTGATGCTCAACGCCTCCATCTAACGGTCCGTGATTTCATGGCCGAAAAGATGAGCGAGAGCTGCCGGCGTGCCGACGTCACACAAAGTCGGGACATGTCGGAGAGCACGTGGGCGCTCCTCGCGGCGGAGCAGGAAGTCCGGCGCCTCGAAGGGCAGGCGGCAGAGAAGGAGGCCTTCGTCGCAACGTGTACCGAGCTTGTGGAGCAACTAGCAGCCCAGCTGGTTGACGCTCAGGTACAGCTGACGGAGGCGGGCCAACAGATGGTCACAATTCAGGTCGAGCGGGAGCGTGCACAGGCTAGAATCGACGAACTGCGCGCTGCGACCACCGACGAAGAGAGGGCACGCAGAGAGCGAGAAGCAGCTCTGGAGGCCACCAGCCAAAGGGTAGCGGCATTAGAAAGACTCATTCAGCACGCTAATCCCTAAGGGCTTTGTTTTGCCATTCCCAAAACATTTGCTTCCGCTACTTTGATCCATCTGTATGAATCAATATATTTATCTGCATCTTTTGGTTTAACATGCTCAACCACAATTCGTTGTCTTGCGGGAGTGTTAACCAAGCATCAGGCATCCATAATTGGGCCTGGATTGCTGGATAAAAGAGGGAGGTCATTCCTAGGAAAGGAGACCTCAGACCTAATCAATGTATCATCCCCCCAACTTGTTCCAACACACGAGCGGGACAACGCTAGGGGCGTTGAGATTTTATCCGAACATAGGGAAATGAGAAAGGGTGAATCGCGTGTCCCGAATCCAGACACCCACAACGGTCGGCCTTCCAGGAAATACCCAAGACGGTAGGCGGACAGTGGATCGACCATAACAACTGCAATAGACGGACCGAAAAAGGTCATCATTCATATTGCAGGAGGCGGACCACATGTCATCATGAATACCGCTTTGGGGTTCCTTCAGACACAAGGGTGGAAAATCCAGATCAACAGGGCATGCGAAGCATGGGGCGAAGTGACGGTTTGTTCGGACAGAATCCAACGCTCTCAAAATTGCGCCACCGTGGAGAAAGCGTATTAGGCGGATGCACTAATCTGGCCGTGAATCACCTCAATCCTCAGACAGCACCTCTTTGACGAGGAAACCGTCGCTTCCCATCATTGCGATGGGGCATCCCGAGCTGAATCGGGGAGAATATCACGACTGCACCACTCTACCAGAAGCCAGGCCAGACGGCCGGCGACGAGGAGGGGCGGGACTTAACGATCCCTGAGGCTGGACCCGAGCCGGAATGCCCGGGCGTTCCTACGTACTCCATCAGGCTGGAGATCAAGCCACACGTAGTTCTAAGAGTGCAGTTTAACGTCATGCAGGACGTAGGACCCCATTTGGGGAGATCTTAGTTTAGGGTCGTAGAGCTCGGACCGTAGGGGTAGATCTTAGTTTAAGGTCTTAGAGCTTGGACCATAAGGGCTAGATCTTAGTTTAAGGTCTTAGAGCTCGGACCATAAGGGGGGGATATTAGTTTAAGGTCTTAGAGCTCGGACCATAAGGAGAGATCTTAGTTTAAGGTCTTAGAGCTCGGACCATAAGGGGAGATCTTAGTTTAAGGTCTTAGAGCTCGGACCATAAGGGGAGATCTTAGTTTAAGGTCTTAGAGCTCGGACCATAAGGGGAGATCTTAGTTTAAGGTCTTAGAGCTCGGACCATAAGGGGAGATCTTAGTTTAAGGTCTTAGAGCTCGGACCATAGGGGAAGATCTTAGTTTAAGGTCTTAGAGCTCGGACCATAAGGGGAGATCTTAGTTTAAGGTCTTAGAGCTCGGACCATAAGGGGAGATCTTAGTTTAAGGTCTTAGAGCTCGGACCATAGGGGAAGATCTTAGTTTAAGGTCTTAGAGCTCGGACCATAGGGGAAGATCTTAGTTTAAGGTCTTAGAGCTCGGACCATAGGGGAAGATCTTAGTTTAAGGTCTTAGAGCTCGGACCATAGGGGAAGATCTTAGTTTAAGGTCTTAGAGCTCGGACCATAGGGGCTCAAAGTATGCCACATCGTGGTCCTATCCCCTGGATATGCGAAGATGCACTGAGGGATAGTGTCAAGAGCGTCGAGGTTTCGCCTGGTTAGAATGGGAGGTGGAAAATGTGAATCATGCGGCCATTCACTCAAGGACTGAGGGCACCGGCGTAACGATATGGGAGTACTGCCGACCGTGGCGGAAAAGCAGCATCAATATCGCACTAACCGTTGGTGGAATGAGGCAGCAAACGAGCATCGACCGCTCAATCGCAGGATTCATATCGATTTGCTGCCCGAGGCCATTGGGGGTACCGGCCCGAGTCGGTGGGAGAGAACTGAGGCATTGTGTCCGAACCGTTCACGGGGGCTCCACCCAGGGCGTAGACGATGGGTCCGAATGAAAGGGAGCACGAAGCCTGAAAAGTGGAAGGAACCTGACCAAGCTGAACCTGACACTCCTGGCAATAAACCAGAGTACTCTTGACACCGGTGGACCACGGCAAGGGGTCGGGGAACATGCCTTGAGGGTGACCTGAAGGAGGCGGATTCCCCAGAGAAGGGGGAATCTCTAAGAGGTGGGGGGCTGGACCCGAAGTTTCAAACATCCGGGCGTTCCTACGTATCCCATAAGGATGGGAATCAAGCCGTACGTAGTTCTTGAAGCGCGGCGCAACACAATCGGGCACCAGCGCGGGGAAGAGTGCGGGTCTGACCCTCGCACACAGAAGGAGCGGCATTTGATATTTCTTGTTTGTCCTTAAAGATGAATGGTTTTTCTTTGTGCGGCGACATGCCTGTGATTGAGAAATCTCTGGCGTCGCCACAATAATCAAGCCATGGAAGGCATTGATGAATGGCGTGGTCATTAACCAGCGCCCAACATGAGTGTCCCCCGAGGAGGACATCGCGATGCAGTGCCGTTTCTCGTCGGGCGGCCAAGACGATCACAGTTTACGGTCGTGTGGTAGGACCGGACAACACAGTTTAAGGTCGTGTGGTTCGGACCATGGAGGAACCCGCTTATCGCGGTACGGCGGACACGGCGGAGGTGGGAACATACCCAGCCCTATGGTCACGCACGATTCTAGGAGAAGAGTCTTGGGATAGGGGTCTGCGTATGTCCATCACCCGAGGGGAAGAGATGCTAGCCTCCAGATATGCTGGGCCCAGAACGCAATTGTTCGGGCGACTCCCTCCTCCTTATGGGGACGAGGGTCCAGCCACGCATGGCCCTTAGGGAGGATATCCGCATATATCCTTGGTGCTCAGATCATGGGAGCCTCGAACGACATCATTACCTTGGTTGGTCTGCCTAACGTGTAGAGGTGTACTGGAGGTCAGTATGAAGAGAGTGTCGAGATTCCACTACAACGCACAAAGGCGGAGTGTGATGAGGACTGCGCAACCAATGTTCAGAGCCTGAAAGAGCCGACATGGCGATCAAGTATGTTGCTGACGCATTCGCAACACAACATCCGATCGCGTCAGCCTAAGACGGGGCAAGCAAACGAGCATCAACCGCTCAATCGCAGGATTCATATCGATTTGCGGCCCAAGACCCGCCGGTAAATCGACCCGGAGCGGTGGGAGAGCACTGAGGCATCGTACCCAAACCGCTAACGAGGATCCCTTTGAGTAAAGGCTCGAACAAGAGGAAGCGCGGGGCCTGACAAGCAACACAGGACTTGTCGGGATTGAATCTGACACTACGAGTCATAGACCGAAGCACCCAAAGCATGTTAACAGATCTCCGGAAAGGGTCGGAGGACTCACCCTGAGAGCAACCGAAGGGGGGCAGATCCCCGTGATCAACCAAGAGACGGGGCTGGACCTGAGACACAAGCGTCCAGGCGGTCCTACGTATCCCATAAGGATGGGAATCAAGCCGCACGTAGTTCTTGAAGTGCAGTTTAACGTCATGCAGGACGAAAAGAGAGAAAAAAGGAAGGGGGGAGCAGAAGGCATCCCCAAACGTGGGGGGGCGTACAACATGACGAGCAAACCGACGTGAATGAGGGCATAGCCCCGCGCTCACACCATACGCCGCACACCCGGGGGCAACTGGGCCAAGGGCCCGAGATGGGATGGAAATTCCCAAAAGATGGGGCTGGGCCTGAAACATGAAGGTTCAGGCGGTCCTACGTATCCCATAAGGATGGGAATCAAGCCGCACGTAGTTCTTGAGGGGCAGTTTTACGTCATGCAGGACGGATGCTGAACAGTTTAACGTCTTGTAGCTCGGACGAATGCAGTTTAACGTCGTGCAGGACGTATGTGCAGTTTAACGTCTTGCTGGACAAATGTGCAGTTTAACGTCATGCTGGACGTATGTGCAGTTTAACGTCTTGCTGGACAAATGTGCAGTTTAACGTCATGCTGGACGTATGTGCAGTTTAACGTCTTGCTGGACAAATGTGCAGTTTAACGTCATGCTGGACGTTGGTACACTCAGACAAAGTACTGCTTGAGGAACCTAGCGTTGGTGGGAGGAGTGACACGCTCACCATCCATAGTCTCTAGGGAGTACGCGCCATTGGGATAGACCTTGTGGACAACAAAAGGTCCCTCCCACTTGGGCTCCAACTTGGGCGGCTTCCTGCCGGGGATCATTGGCGCTCTTAGGGCTAGCACTAGATCACCCTGCAGGAAGGAGCGGAGGCGAACCTTCTTATTGAAAGCTCGAGCCATTCTGCTTTGATGCCTCTCCAAGTTGTGCAAAGCACGAAGTCTATTCTCATCCAATGCTTCCAACTCGACTAGACGGGCTTCAGCGACTCTGTCCGGCGCTTGCTGGTCGTAGACCGCAGTGCGCAAGGACGGCAACTGGATCTCGATGGGCAGGACGGCCTCAGCTCCATACACCAGGGAATAAGGGGTCATCTGGGTGGAATTGCGAGTCGTCGTCCGATAAGCCCAGAGGGCGTTGGGGAGCTTGTCCGGCCAACTCTTCTTGATCTGACCAACCATCTTTTGCAGAATGTTAGAGAGGGTTTTGTTAAACGCCTCGATCTGTCCATTCGCCTGCGCATGATAGCGAGATGTATGGTTCGAGCGAATGTTATACTTGGCGTACAAATTCTTCAACTCGGCTGCTCGGAAATTGGTTCCGTTATCCGTGAGGATAGCGTGAGGCACTCCAAATCGATAGATGATGTTGGAGGTCACGAAGTCAGCGACCGAACATGATTTGACCTCTCTGAGCGGAATCGCTTCTGCCCATTTGGAGAAGAAGTCCGTGGCGGTCAGAATGAACCGGCACTGGCGAGCTGTCGCCGGCGGGTAAGGTCCCACAACGTCCAGTCCCCAGACTGCAAAGGGCCAGGAATACCTTGTGGTATGGAGAGGCTTCGGCGGCCGATGCACAAAGTTCGCATGAACCTGGCACGCATGGCACCTCATGGAATACTCGATGCAGTCATGGATCATAGAGGGCCAGAAGTATCCCAACCTCCGAATCTGGTGGGACAGCTTCGGCCCAGTCTGGTGGGCGCCACACGAACCAGCATGAACCTCTTGCATGAATCATGGGATCTCAACTCCCTGAAGGCAACAGAGGAGAATACCATCAAATCCGCGTTTGTAGAGGATCTGCTCCGGGCCGGGACTGCTCTGGAGGACGAACTGCGATGCGCGGCGTCGAACTCGCTCGCGCTCGGCCCGATCCGATGGAAGAATGCCATGTTGGAGGTACTCAACCAAAGGCGTCCTCCAATCAGGGGCTGATCCGACTGTCATATCTGGGGTACTCGGGGCTCCGGGCATGGGGGCAACCGTGGTGAGGTTACTTACCAACGGGCCGCGATCTTCTTCCGGGATAACGGGAGCGATGAGCCTGCGGCGCGTCACGCGGACGATCAGGTTGTCCTGTTCAGGCTCCGCAAGTGACGCAGCGAGGCTGGCCAAAGCATCTGCTCGACCGTTCTACGACCGGGGAACATGGACAATTTCCGGCCGAGAAGGGAACCGGGACATCAGAAGGAGGGTGCACTCCAACAATGGCACAAGTTCCGGCTTCCTGACAACGTAGTCGCCATTGATCTGCTTAACGACTAGCTCGGAGTCCCCTTTCACGCACAGACGGGGCACGTCGATCTCGAGAGCCAACTCGAGGCTGGTGATGAGGGCATGGTATTCCGCCTCATTGTTGGTACAGCCCTCTGACAACAGGAAAGAGTATGGCAGCACGGCTCGCTCCGGGGTAATGAAGACGATGCCCAAGCCCACTCTGTTGAGCTTAGGATTATCGAGTCTTCTACCGGTGGGGCTCCGGGAGGCACCGTCAAAGTGCATCTGCCAGCATGGATCGGCTCGATCAACCGAGAGAATGGTCTCATCAGGAAAGCCTAGATCCAGCGGCTGATCCGCGGAGGTCGGGTGAGCGGCCAGAAAGTCTGCCAACGCTTGCCCTTTGATGGCCTTCTGAGACACATACCTGATGTCGAACTGCTGGAGAATCACAGCCCACCGCGCTAGGCGGCCAGTCAACATAGGCCGGCTCAGGATATATTTCAACGGGTCTACCCGAGAAACCAACTGTACCTCATGGTGCTGCAAGTAGTGCCGTAATTTCTGTACGGCAAATACGAGCGCCAGGCAGCTCTTCTCGATGGGGGAATACCTAACTTCCGCATCGAGGAGCATGCGACTGAGGTAATAGAGGCTATTCTCTGTTCCCTCGTTGTTCTTCTGGGCGAGAAGGGCACCCAGGGACCGTTCCAGGGCGGTCACATAAAGGACCAGCGGCTTTCCGGATATGGGCGGCATCAGGACCGGAGGTTGAAGCAGGTACTGCTTGATTTCCTCGAAAGCGGTCTGACACTCTTTATCCCATACATAGGTGGCACCTTTCTTCATAAGCCGAGAAAAGGGCTTACACTTGCCGGCCAGATTCGCGATGAATCGGCGTATATAGGCTAAGTGGCCTTGGAACCCTTGCAGTTCCCGGACGGTACCCGGGGGAGGCATCTGGCTAATCGCCCTGATTTTCTCTGGGTCGATCTCAATACCCCGGTATCTTACCACAAATCTAAGGAACTTTTCGGAGGTGACCCCAAAGGCACACTTCAACGGGTTCATCTTCAGGGAGCGAGACCGGAGGAAGCTGAACACTTTCTCAAGATCTTTGAGATGGTCCCGACGCTGGCGCGATTTGACAAACAAGTCGTCGACGTAGCATTCCACTAGCGTGCCGAGGATTGGCTTGAATATGCGGTGCATCGCCCGTTGATAGGTGGCACCTGCATTCTTCAGGCCGAAGGGCATGACCCGGTAGCAAAAGGTACCTTGGGGGGCCCTGAAGGCAGTGAACTCCTCATCCTCAGGGGCCATCCGAATTTGGTTGTATCCGGAGTATCCATCCATGAAGGAGAGGGCTTGGAACCCTGCCGTGGCATCAATCAACAGCTCTGTCACTGGAAGGGGAAAATCATCCTTCGGACAGTGGCGGTTGAGATCGCGGAAGTCGATGCAGACTCTAATCTGCCCGTTCTTCTTCCTGACCGGCACAATGTTGGCCAGCCATTTGGGGTACTGAACTTCCCTCACGAAGTTGGCTTTGATAAGCTTGTCAACTTCGGCCTCAACCATGGCACCGTGGGATGGGTGCATCTTCCTGGGAGGCTGCTTGAACCCGCGATGGTTCGCCGGGAGACCAAGGCGGTGGACGGCTACCTGAGGATCTAGCCCCGGCATCTCGTCATAGCCCCAAGCGAACACATCACGGTGCTGCCTGAGAAAGTCCACGTACTGCTGCCGCTCCTCAGAGGGCATGGCGGCACTAACCAACGTGGGTCTTGGATCGGCCTCGGTTCCAAGGTTCACCTGTATTAACTCATCGACCGTGGCGGGGACGCCATCCTCAAAGGCTGGGGGTGCATCTTCCACGTCCTCTCCACTCGGGGAGGGATCGTCCACGGGAGAGACTGCGTTGGCAACTGCATTGGGGCTACCAGATCCTGCTGGGCCACTGGTGCTGGCGCGGGCGGTCGCGGCCATCTCATCAGGAGACTCGCGGACCGTCAAGACCATGGCGACGTCCAACCGGTGAATCGGGAGGACGTAAGCGTCATCCAGACTTGCCCAGGGATCGCTTGCAACAGCGACAGGCTCAACCTCACCTGCCAGGATCTGCTTATCCTTGCTCTTGTAATAGTCCGCGTCCAGATAGCGGGCTTCACATGAGGCAAAAGGAGAGGCATCTCCTTGAAGCACGCCTACTCGACCATTAAGGGAGTATTTGAGGCATTGGTGGTATGACGAGGGAACCGCCGCGTGAAGGTGAAGCCATGGCCTTCCCATCAATGCGTTATACGCAGTGTCCTGAGAGACTACCATGAATTCGGTGTTGGCAACCAAGTCACCGAACTGGGTCTTCAAACATATCTTGCCGACCGGGGTTTGCTCGGTGCGGTCGTACCCCTGGATCCTGAGGTCAGAGGGATTCAAGTCATCCTCAGACAACCCCAATCTCCGGAGCGTCCGAGTTGGAATCAGGTTAATCCCGGACCCCGTGTCGACAAGAAAGCGCCGGACTTCAAGGCCATTGAACTGGCCAGTGACATACAGCGGACGGATATGTCCCTGTATAGGAGGGTCTTCATCCTTACCAGAGAACGAGATAACTGCCTGACATTCGGCGTCCTCGATCGTTTCGGCGTGAAAGGCCTCTGCAGCCGCAACCTCTGTCTCAAACTGGAGGGGGCTTTTCAGGGCTTCAGCGAGTGCCTCGCGCATCTCAGATGACATGCGCAGAGCCTCAAGGATGGAGAGCCTTGCTGGGATGTCGGCCAAGTGCTTCAGGACATCATACTTTTTGGCCAAGCGCGAGACCCTGGTTGCAGGAGGTTGCTCTGCGGTTGGTGGCATGACGGGCCTTGCCGGTTGGATCGGCGGCCGACTGGTACTTGGCGCATCTCGCTGTTCACTGGTCGCAGTCCGAGAAATGGTCACCGTACTGGAGTCAGGAGGCCGGGATGGACTCGTGGCAGGGCGGAGCTGGTCGCGACGCGGCTGAGGCGGTTCTGCCTGGTCCCACACCACAAACAGTGGCGGAGGCGAATCCGTCATCCCCGAATGGGGGGCCTGCGCACGCTGAGGTCGATCTTGAGCCTGCTGCCTAGTCTCAGTGGCGTGCACGGCCTGGCTGGAGGTACCAACGGCTGTGCCCCGGCGACTCCTGTTGCTGCGGTTCTTCCGACGGTAGCGACGACCGGGGACACTAGGGAGGTCCACCTGGTGTTCTTCAACGTCGGGAACCGAAAAGGGATTTACCAGCTCGACGGTGTTAACCGAAGCGTACCCAATACCGTCATCGGACGAATCATCCATCACCGGGCAGATCCGAGGAGGGACCCCCATCTCCGGGGGCATGAAATCGCCGAGAGTACGGGATAGTGGCGGAACTGGCGGGGCGCGCTCTTCCTTCTTGCGCTGCCGCCGTTTGCTCCTCTTGGAGGAGGCAGACTGGGACGACGATGCCGAAGCAGCACCCGCAGGTTCTGGGGGCTCAGGCTGATTCAAGCGCGCACGGATGATTCCATGGGCGCGAATGGTCGTCTTGCGGGCCATCCAATTATTGTACTTCTGGGGTCCGCGGTTGGAGACCAGCTGCCATTCGTCCTCGTTGCCACTATCGTCATCTGATCCCACGAATACGCCCGCCACTTGTGCCGGAGCTGGGCCCAACCTGATTACATTGTTGTTAATCTGGTCTTGGAGCCAGTCCTTAAACACATAGCACCGCTGGATGGTGTGCCCCAAGGCTCGATGGTAGGGGCAGTAGCGGGGGTTATTCGTAAGATGTGCCTCCTCTGGCTTCCAACACTCAGCCAGTCGCACAATCCTCTGCTCCAGGGCGCTCCGGAAGTAACCGGGGACCTGATCCTCATGAAATGAGTAAGTCAGGTGTCGCGGGCCCCTGGGAGCGTGGTCTTGACGAGGGCCTGGAGGGGCCGGCCGAGGAGGTGGACCCTGATTATCTCGCCTGGGTTGCGGCGGTACATTACGCGGAGGGGCCGGCCGGTTCTGGGGCTGCCGCTGCTGGGCCGGGAACTGAGCCCGTGGAGGCGGATTCCTGTGAGGCTGTGGAGCTGGCCTCACCGGCAGCAGCTCCAACGGCCTGGGGGCCTCTATCTGGGCAACAGCAGCGGGCTCAGCCCTGCTGACTCTCCTTGCAGGAATCATTGGAGGCAGCGGGTGTGCCTGGCTGGCCTGTTGCAGGGCTTCCTCAAGACGTTGAGCTTTGTCTGAGAAGTCCCTGAACCCTCCGGGGTAATTCTGAGTGATCAGGGAAGGGACCAGCTCGGTCTTGACGTTCCCGACGCACATTGTCAGCAACTGCTCCTGAGTCAATGGCATGTCAAGGGAATACGTGAGACCCTTCCATCGGGCGACGAAGTCCGCGACTCGCTCATCAGGCCTCTGCTTGCACTTGAAGAGGTCTGCGATACTTGTCTTCCGGGTCGTGGAACTGAACTGGTAGAGGAACTGTCTACGGAGGTCCTCCCAGCTGGTTACCGACCCGACGGGGAGCTGGCTGTACCAGACAAATGCTGGCCCTTCCAGTGTCTGAACAAAGCAGCGAAGCTTAGCGGCCTCCTGCTGCGCCGGAGTCCCCAACATAGGCCCGCACCTCGAGTTGAAGTGGGCTAAATGCTGTGGCGGATCTCCAGTCCCGTTGAAGGGGGCGAAAGTGGGATTCCCGAATCCCGGAGGCGCCGGCATGTCATCCACCCATGCTGGGTAGGGCTTGCCGTCCGGTGGGATCGCCACCTGCCGAGTCTCCAAGGCTTCCAAGCGGGCAATGAGTGCCGCCATCGGATCGTCCGGACATGGGTTCCAGTCCTGGCGAGGATCTCTAACCATGAGCGCATTGCATGGCCCTTCAATCGGGTCGTCGACCGGGTCGTCGAACTCGGCATCTCGTGGGATGGCGGGCGGAGCGGCCCTTGGGGCAGCGGGAGGAATCCGAGCGGGATCTCTCAGGTAGTCACGCCGCTCGGGAGGGTGTGGCGAAACATACCGCGCCCTCTTGCCATAGGCAATGGCCTCTCTCCTGTCGGCGAACACGGCATAATCACGGTTGCCCGGGAGAGTCTCATCGAGGAGCGGTTGTTCCGGTCCCTGATGTCCTGGCCTGGGATCATCGTAGTCAGGCCGCCGTTCTGCAGCGCGCTCGGCGAGGAGCTGGTCAACCAGCTTCTTCTGTTCGGCGAGCTGCTGACGTAGCGTAGCCTTCTCGGGATCCTCCTCTGCCCTCTGCATGGAGGCAGATGGGTCGGCGGGCCTTATAGCCTCGCTGTGCTCTTTTCCTTTGCTGACGTTTCAGCTCAACGTCAGTGCTTCAGTGGGTGCGGGGATCCCCAGGAGGTTCCTCTGATGACGAGTAACTCTCACTGATGGGTCTGACGACGGCTTGTCTTCGGGGGGGGAAGCCCCCGTCGAGAAGTTCCAAGTCGTTCCCCTCTCCCGACAGGTCAGCCATATTGACCGTTCCTGTCCCTGGGGATATACCCTCAGGGCCACCCAGCGAATCGGGCTGTCGGCGGATCACACTGAAGCGTAGGGCAGCGTACTGCCCCCATCCACGGATATACACGTGGGGAGTGGCTTCCTCGATAACTTTGCGGAGTGCTTGAAAACACTCGACGCATCGTTGTTGGAGGGCCTCGTGGTGCCCAAATGACCCGGGGTGCCGAACCGCGGGGAGCATGGCCAGGTCAATTTGATGGCACTGCTCACCAATATCCTCCAGGTGCGCTTGACTCCCGGGGTATGGCATTTGTAGGCGGTGAAGACAGGAGCGAGTCTCCCGGAGAGTTCGGCGGAAGCATTCGAACTCATCCGGGGTGAGCGATTCGGGTGCATCAAAGCCCGGTCCTGCGACTGGCCAAAACTTCTCAGGGAAGTGGCCCTCTGCAAGGACGGTCCAGAAGCTCCACGACTCAAACTCAGGACCCAGATCTCCTTGGTCCTCTTCAATGGCTGGGAACGGACGGGAAAATGGTAGTGGTGCCGAGGCGGGCCGCCGGGCTGACGGGCTGGCCGGCGGTGAATACGGCGAGCAGGCCGATTGGCCTCCATATCCCGGGCCGCCCTCTGAGGGTGGCGGTGCCCTGGCTACCACATCACGATAGGACGGGCCGGCGAGCGAACATCCTGCCGTAGCATCGGTGCTCGCCGAGGGCGCACCAGATCGTGGTTCGACCGTCGGTCCCCAGAAAAAGTCTCCGGCTTCTCCGATCGAGACGGAATGCACTTCTGGAGGGGCCGGTACCAACCGCAAGTATGATCCTTGGGGGTCTACCAGGCCCTCGTTACTCCGGATATACCTTCGGAGAGAAGCGGGGATCACATCGATCTCGCTCTCGGGGAGCACGAGGCTGACGTGCCGCATTCCTACCCCTGCCCTTGACTGGCGGGATTGGGGAAGGGGCTCTGTCGCCGAATCGTACTCCGCCTCTGAGTCAGAGAAGCAAACCGGTCGGATCTCTGTCCGGAATTCCGTAACATTCTTCCCTCGGCGTCGACGCCTTGCCTTCCTGCCCCTGGGTGGTTCTTCGGGGCAGGGCTGATCTCTGTCCTGGCGTCCTCCGGCCGCACTGGTGCTGGGGCCAAGAGGACTGGGAACCAAGGTGCGAGGGGCACCGGGACAGATATCAAAGGGGACGCGGGGAGAGATGATTCCGGGTAGGCCTCCGGGCCGGGATTGGAAGGTGGGATGACCCATGCCTCCTGGATCGGCCACGCAGAGTAGACCCTGCCGGTGAATAGCGCTACCGCGAGATGGTCCGCGGTGGCTACTGCCAGTGCCAGCAACCGGGAGAGTCGACCCAACCTGCCTTGGGGGCGGTCGGGGCCTCGATCCAGGTCGGGCATAGGAGTTCCCCCGCTCAGGATGCACAGAGGCCTGGCGACTGGAGCCAGCAGTGGCTTGGGCCAATGCGGCCGCTGTCGCTAGAGCCCCAAGGTGGGCATCCTCTTCCGCTCGTGCCCGACATTGGCGTCGAGACAGACGAGTCGGGATGAGCGGCGCGGGCAGGTGGAGAGCCCTCTCTTCGACTGGAGAGGCCTGGCGGCGGTGTCGTCGTGGCCTGGCGGGAGTCCTTACCGTAGATCCCTGGAGCGAACCCCGGATAGGGTGATCCCGGGCATCTTCCACCTCATCCGCATAGGGAAGGGAACTGTCAGAGCGCTCCGGGGATAAACTCCCGAAGCGATTGGACGTTGAGGTAGGCAGCGGTGCCTCCCTGCGCGGCCCTCGAGGGCGGCGGTGGTGGCGAGGCGCAACCTCCTCAAGGTCTAGGCGAGCCATTTCCCTAGTGGGGATGACTCCCTCTTCCTCGTATCTCCGCACCAGGGTGTTGATCACCCTTCTCTGGATGACCTCCGAGGGGGAGAGAGGGCGTGGTCGTCCCGCAATTGCGGCTGCTGGGACGACTGTGGAACGGGCAGGACCGCGCGGAGTAGCCGCGTCGGTGTTTCCCCTATCCCTGCGCCAGTGGGCGGGTGGCGATCGGGCACTGGATCGGGCGACCTGATTTCTGAAAGCAGGGAGAAGAACCCATTAACACTGACAGGAAAAAGGAATCGTCAACCAACCATTAGCGCCACGACGCCTTCCGTGGGGGGAACCCAGGCCCTCGACGTTGCGAGACGGAGTGCCCGATTTCACTTCCCCAGCCCCTGGCGGGTAAGACTGAATGCTTGGCCGGGCAACATGCCGGTCTTCCAACACCTTTGAAAGCCATCGGTCTTCGTATCGAGGAGAAGAGATTCACGTCGGGTTCACCATTTTTCTGTTTCGGTGCGGATGTGCGTCGGGTTACGCTGTTCCGCCAGGACGCGTTCGCGCGTGCACCCGTCAACCCGAGGGGATGGGCGCGCGGCTTGTGGTCCCGCAGTCCTGCTTTCCAAGGGCGGGCGGCATTCGTCCCTTATTCAGGGGTGTCTTCTCCTTGATCGAAACCGGGATGATGGGATGTCGGCTCCTCCTTCCTTGGACGTCTCCTCGGAACTCGTCGCCTAATCCGGGTCTCCCTCATAGACTTAAGAATGTTCGTGAATCTCGTTCCCGGCGCCATATCTTCATGGACACCGGTTAATTACGCTGCTTCCGCCCGGACGCTCCAAGGAGTCTGGGCGGGGCAGCAACCTGCGGTGAGAAGGCCGGGTGGCTCTGGGTGCTGGGGGCGTGTCGTAACACTGCGGCTCTGCACGTCTGTCTTTCGTCCCTAATAGGGCTTCTCGAAGGCATGATGGCCTGAGGCATCCCGTACTGGGTGCGGGGAACTGTGTCACCTGAGGTTTTCCTCAGCTTCCCATGTTTAACACGGGGTATGCCGCGAGTTTAACGTCCAGCGGGGACGGCATCGGACCGATCAACACGAAAAGTGGATCAGATGACAGAACCCCTTGCGGGGAACCTCCGATGCTGGGGCCAGCACACGGGCGGCTTCCCAAGTAACGTGGAGTGGAGTGAAGTGGCATGACCCCACCGGGATGTGGCGGCCCGGGTAAGGATCAGGATGGATGATGGAGTGAAGAGCTTGGACCCCGGAGGGGCTTCCTACGTACCGCGCGTTAGCACAGATCAAAGTCAACGTAGTTCGGGTGTACAGTTTAACGTCATGCTGGACGTCGGCAAGCCGACTCACGAAGAGGTCTAGGCCGCCGGGCGGAGGATTGAACCGAACCACCTCGCACAGAGGGGGATGGAACGGCCGGGTGGATCACAGTTTCACGTCATGCTGGACGATAAAAGGAGAAATGGAAAAAGGGGGGCTGTGAGGAGGCACCGTGGAGATACACACGGGCAGTCTCCCACAGGGGCGGATTCATAGGTGAATCGACGCAAGCGTGAACCCTGGAGGGGTCCACTGATGGACGAACCGACGTGAATACGACCGGGACGACCAGGTGGCGGGCTTGAACCTCAGGGAGGCTTCCTACGTACCCTGTATAGAAGACAGGGATCAAAGTCCACGTAGTTCATTGTGTCAGGACTTACGCACTTGAGACAGCCCGGGTGGCAAAACTCAGTTGGAAGGGACTTGGACCGAAAGCAGAAGACACCTCGATCCCAGTCATACCCTCTACTGGCTTCGGCCGTGGGGAGGCGCAATGGAGATACACATGTGCAGCCTCCCACGAGAAACTAGGGGTTTGTAATACCCTGCCCCCGTAGGGAAAAGCCGCTCCCATTAAATCGTCCCAAAAGGGGGACAATCCCGACATCCCTGCAGAGACGAGCGGGTGGGGGCCACATCCAAACCGGGGGAGACCCTGCGTGCTAGGCACGGGATCGAATGATGCAGACGGTTTAGCGTCTTGCCAGACGAAGTACAGTTTAACGTCGTGTGTTGAGGACGAGGCGGACGGTTTAACGTCTTGCCGGACAAAGTACAGTTTAACGTCGTGCGTTGAGGACGAAGCACTTGGCAGTTTAACGTCTTGCAGCGCGGACGATGGGGGCTAGGCAGTTTAGCGTCGTGCAGCTTGGACGTATGCTGAACAGTTTAACGTCTTGTAGCTCGGACGATGTACAGTTTAACGTCGTGCAGGACGTATATGCAGTTTAACGTCATGCTGGACGAATATGCAGTTTAACGTCATGCTGGACGTATATGCAGTTTAACGTCATGCTGGACGTATATGCGGTTTAACGTCATGCTGGACGTATATGCAGTTTAACGTCATGCTGGACGTATATGCGGTTTAACGTCATGCTGGACGTATATGCAGTTTAACGTCATGCTGGACGTACGTGCGTGTCACTTCGCGCAAGCCTGGAGGGCCGCACGGGAAGACAACGCACGGTGCGGGCACCCAGGATGAGGATCATCGGGCGCCACGCAGGCGGGTACCCTCGGGGGGTCAAGGGAGGCGACCCGGGCGGATTGCGCGCAAAAGAGAAGCTTTGCGCGCAAAACCGCGGGTCGGCGCGCAAAATGGCGGGTTGGCGCGCAATTGGGCCAGCGCTTCGCGCGCGGATGGTTGGGATTGCGCGCACCGGGCTTCGGATAGCGCGCGGGGGCAACGGCTCATTCTCTAACGAATGGCCACTTTGAAAATGGGGGGTGCGCGCAATCGGGCTGGATTGCGCGCACCCGGGGGCAATTGCGCGCAAGAGGCTTCTTTTGCGCGCAAAGGCCTTCGGGTTGAAATTTATTCAAAGGAAAGGAGACAAGGGGATTGCGCGCGAAGGCGGACCCCAAGGCTCTATTGCGCGAAAGAAAGGAGGTTACCTGAAGATCGGCATTGCACGCGGAAGGGGTTGGATTGCGCGAACGAGCGACGCTTCGGATTCTGGCAACCTTCAAAACGTCGGGGGTCGCCTTATATTTATAGGCAACCCCGGGCGCGGAATCCGGTCTCGGGCGCGCAATTCGGTTCGCGAGCGCGGAATCAGGACCCAGCGCGCAAAGGGCGCCGCGCAGGCCGCGGGCGCGCAAAATAGCGCGCCGGCCCAGCGCATTGCGTGCATCCCGGGAGGATTGCGCGCCGCGACTCAACTTTGCGCGCGGGCCTCTGAAATTTCGCGCAAGTCCTCCGGGACCTCCGGAACGTGCCTCTGACTCCAAATATCACTTCGCTTTCCGCATCCGGAGCTTCTTTTGGGAACAACGGACTTTTCCGGCATCTACAATATTTATTAAAATTAATAAAATATTTAATTGAATAATTGGAGTGTGAAAACACAAAAAAATGACACCATTTTTACACCACAATAATTGAATTATAAATTTGCATAATAAATGAATTAATCTTAAGTTTCAAAATAATATTTAGCACACACACACACACACAGATATATATATATAGGGCACAAAGGGCATGAAATAATGAAACATAAATTTTTAAAAGCAGTGAAATGGGAACCTACCTCGACTCGCTGTTAGTTACGATGACGACGCGACACGTTTCAAACTCATGCACAAGTACGTGCAAGACAATGATTGCGGTAACGCGGGGTTACCCTCCCAACGTGCTGCAAAGAAAGTAAAATAATCTAAAAAACATAAACAATGAACAGAAGTAACCTGATAATTAAACATCGCAAATATAACTAAAAACAAAAATAAACATTAATTTAAAATAATCAAAACAAGAGACAGTGCATACCTCACTTGAACCCCAGTGTAGGAGAAATTACGTGAACCCAAACCGCTCGCCTTCGGCGGAGGACGTCAGAAAAATATAGAACAAGACCCAAGGAGGTCTTCTCCTACTCATAAATGATTTTCACACAGAAGAGGGAATTGGAGGGGTCGCGCGCGCTAGAGAGGGCACCTGTGGGGGAGGTCACAGTTCCAGCGGGTGCACGCCGGCTAGGGAAGAAGGTGCGGAGCGACAGTGCGTGGGTGGCTGGAGGCTAGAGCAGTGGTCGGAAGCCGACCGGATGGGGGAGGACATACCAGACTAGAAGGGGGTCACACCGGACAAAGGCGACACTGGAAGGTGGGCACTGCAGGAGGGCGGCGTGATGGAGCCGGGCACTGCCAGAGCATGGCGCAACAGGAGGCAGGTGCTGCCGGAGCGTGGCACGGCTGAAGGCAATGTGCAACGTGGGAGGAAGGAACTGGACAGGGAGGGTAGTAGGAGGAGAAAGCCGTGGGAGGGAGGCCGATGTGTCGGGTCGCTGCAGGGCTGGAGGGTGGCCGACATAGGGGCTCGAGGGCGAGCGCTGGGTGAGGTTGGGGTCGCAGGGTGTAGCAGCAGTAGCTGGGCTGCTAAATCATGGCAGGTAGGTGCTGCAGGAGCGCGGTGCGACGGGAAGGCATTGCGTGGGGAACTTGGCCAGGTTAAGGAGTCAGATAGGGAGGCAATGAGGTCTGTAGGTTGCTGCATAGGAGGGGGCGAGCAGGGAGGTCGAGCTAGACGGAGAGTCAAGGGGATCGCAGGGAGTCCCAGATGATGGCAGAGGGAAGGCGGCGAGGATGGCATGATGAATGGTGCAGGCGCTGTTGGAAGGCAGCTAGCACGTAACAGGGGAGAGGTCGGGACTCACAGGGGGTAGACGATGGCGGATGGGGCGCTCCTGTAGGAGGCCGGACGTGGAGGGCGGTGTAGGAGGAGACTTGGGGAAGACCTAGGGCGCGCGCACCGAAATAGGGGGGACAATGGGGAGCAGCACCGCATGGAGAAAAAAATAAGAGAAGAAAGAAGAGGAAAATAAGAAAAAGAAAGGATAAGAAAAATAAAATAAAATAAAAAAGTAAATAAAAAAAATACTAATACTAATAATAATGATAATAATCCAATAATAATAATAATAATAATTACAATAATAATAATAATAATAATAACAAAAACAACAACAACAACAAAAACAACAACAACAATAATAATAATAATAATAATAATAATAATAATAATAATAATAATAATAATAATAATAATAATCGGTCAACCATGCAGTCTCCAGGACCGAATTCACGATCGCTACTAGCGGTGCGGTGACAGCGTAACCACCTGGACCGAATGTGTGGTGACTACTAGCGGTGTGGTGACTGCGCACTGGCCCGAGAGCCACTGAAAACATCTAATCTTCAAAAAAAAATTCAAACTCGTACCCAAACCTGAATCTACCCAAAGTCAAGGGACTAAGGAAAGAATAAAAACATCGGCATCCATGGTTGGGTTGTGAAAATTATCCCATCAACAAACACTTTATTCCCCTAGAAAGTAACCAAGCCAATAGTTGACCCAACTTGAGTTCACTCCCAGACAAAATCATAGAGAATCAAGAGCTTCAGGGTGACCATTTTCAAAAAACATCACACCCGACCAATTCAAGGAAAACCACTGCCCGAGATTGAGGGGAGAACATGAGAGGGTTTTCCCCACCAGAAGAATTCAATAATAAAAAAACCCTTGAAACCCGAATAAACCACCCCCTAGGGGGGGGGGTAACACAGGAACTCCCAAACAAAACTCATTCATTTTCCCCACATGTACCGAATAACAAACCTGGAACTTGATGAAAAGCTTGCTATGGAACAATCCATCAACTTGAGGATGAGAAATTTACTCAACACCACCCATCAATTTCATGAAATGAACACCTACCTAGTGAACACACCTAAGACCAAATAAAAATTAGAACAAACCTGTTTATTCATGGGCCCAATACCCCTTTGAGGAATCTGAGTTACTTAGAACCTATGGTAAGAGAATATAAGGACGATTGGATTGTGATTGAACAAGTTCATCACACCACCCTAACGAGGATTAGTTTACGATGAAGATGAGAATAGAATAAAGAAATTTTGGATATTTCCATCCCAAAGCTAAAAACATTATCCAGAACGAGGTCCAACAAACCCTTGGAAACTTTCGACTGTGCATGAGATTCACCCCGAGACCTATGGTTGAGGCCCTGATGGCTGAAGCATCTCCTGCCTCATAGTATGGTATTTTCATCTTGTAGTCTCTAACTAATTCTTCCGTTTGATGATTCAAACAATCACGATGGTGGTACATTTTCAAATGGTTGCAACAGGACAACTAAGAATGTCCATAAATTCCATACGGTGGTGCACAAGAGAGCGGTTCGACGAACTAGGAGTTGGTACCGACGAGGATGGTTTCTTGGAGACAGGTTCCACCGACCCGCACTCCTTGCCAGAGGGGGAACCTTTGCTGAAGTCGGCCACCAATAATCACATACAAAACACTAATGATGATGAGAAATCTCATCTTTACTAGTCCATAATTGAACCCTCAAATAACTCTGGGACGATAGGAACCTTAACTACCATGGGAGTTCCCAACAACCCAAAGACACACTATCTTTCCGAACTATGAAATTGCCTCTAATGGACTTCGATTACCTCGATAATCAGGAAACAAAAAAAAATAACTGGGGACTTCGCATAACTCATTAACAAATTTTGGAGGCTTTTTGGTTGGTATACTAATAACAACACGAAAACACCATCAAAACGAGAATCAAGCCAAAACTCAATCAAATCAACAACACAAGCCAATGGAAATAGGCCCATACGCCAAACATATACAACCCAAGCATAAATCACTTTTCCAAAACCATTATTTCTTTACAATTTTAAAAACATACCCATGACACCTTATGAACCAACACATGTGCATTTATTCAATCCCGATCACATCATCTGTGAAAAAGTTCCCCCCATGCACTCTCCATAAATACCCACGCATGTGTGACCCTCCACAAGGAGTTCCATGTTTCAACCACTTCTTTTCCTTACAAAATCCAAACACATACCATGTTTTTCCAAAACAATACACCTTCCCATTAGAAACCCACTTAAGTAATTTTAAAAATAATTTGGAAGAAAAAATTTTCCATTTCAAAACTAATTTCACTTTTAACGTAGACTAAAATCAACTGAGACTAAAACAAAACATAAGAAATAATAATCCTTTGGGATGAGGAACTAGGGAATATGTTTAACCCAACAACATGGTGGTGATCTATTCCCCAAGTAAGGAATAAAACTAAGAGGACCTTAAACCGGGCACTTGGACACCACATGGGTCACCACCCCATGTGAGGTCACAATGTGAACTGATCCACCTCCACTGTCATCCCTAAATCCAAAGAAACCAAAGATAAGAGACTCAAATCCTGGACTAACCCTGGTAACTCAGGTCATGTCACGAGCGGTTGTGGTCAAGCACCGAGCCGTAACCTACCTCCTGAGCCCCGACAGTATTAATATCCTTATACCAGACATCCCAAATAACAAGGGCCTCTTCTGATACCATTTTTTCACGAACCAACCCAGGTTGACCTTGAGTCGGTCACCCGAGTCGATCCGCAACATGGCCCGAGAGGCATTCCCAATCCTCCCGGGCTGGCGACAAGTGCCAGGGCATCAACAGAGGCTGTGGGAACGATTTCGCCCAAAATTAAATAAATAAAGAAGCAGAAATAAAACATAGTAGTTAAAAATAAATAAACCAAGTAAATAACTAAACAAGAACAAAATAAAAAAACTAACCAAACTCAAGGTTCGAACCAACTCCGTGTGACCCCGCGAGTCACTCTCCGACTCAACTATCAAGCATCGCCAATGGCGAGCGCACTCATGTTGTGGCATGCAAAAACACTAAAAACAAAAAATGACTATAGGCGTGAGTATTAAAACTCAGTAGGCTAGCCCGATATCTATTCCCAATGCACTAACTTTAAAATCAAAGAAATATCATTTCAAGTTTTAACTGCAATTTATAAAAGTATATTTTTCTAAGTATTTTACTTAAAAGCAATGTACGAACCATTTACCTTATCCATTTCCAAATCTGGGTTCATTTCATTAGTATCATTGGAATTTTTAAGAAGGGAAAGTGATGTTTATATTTTGAAATTTCTACAAAAAGGATTAAACACTTTCATTTCAAAACCATTTATAGAAACCAAGTCAAAACCAATTTATCACATTCCAAGGAAAACGGTATACAAAAATGCACAAAAGTAAGTACACAAAAAGGGAAATGTAAACAAATACATACAAGTACCAAATCATCACTACAAGTAACTAATAGTCAATAGACATAGGTGAACCTATGAGATCAAGAATAAACTAGAAGAAACCAATACATGAGATATCATCCCCGTTGACATGTCACACCCAATGAAATCAAAACACTCAATATGCTCGACCATCCTTTGTCAGGAAGGATGAGGGAAAAATCTCATAGTAATAAACCAAATATATCCACCTACTATGGTCCACTGGTGAAACCATAACCTACCAGTGCAGAACTCATTCTTAGAATAGTATCTCGTTATGCCAGATTCCCATGTCTCAAATATTTGGAAAGGGAGTGAGCCAACCGATGCCAACCGAGCATCCAATCACACACACACACACACACACATATAAAGAACAACATGCATCACCCCAGGGCAATCCATGGGAAAAACTCTTGCCTTTAAAATAATCGAGAACCCGGAAGCCTCTAAGCATGGCCTCCCATCAATCAGTTGCAACCAAGGTTGGAGGGTAATCCTAGGAGGGTTTTCATCAAAACATTTTCATCATTTTCTATAAAGTTCCAAACAGGCATTGAACACATTTCACAATCACAACTTTAAAAAGAACTAAAACTCTTGTTCATGATTCCGAAGAAATCATTTATCATTAAAACCAGAACTATACTTGAATTTCGTGAATTATGTTTAAAAGAAAAATGAGAATTCTTTCACTATTGTGCGTCTGCTCATCATGAAAATATTTCTTGTGTAGTGTATAAAATAAACAACACTTTTTACATCAAGTGATTATTTAAAAATTAATTATCTAATAATATAAAATATTTAATTGAAAAATTGGAGTGTTCAAACACAACAAAACGACACCATTTTTACTCCACAAGAATTGAATTATAATTTACATAATAAATGAATTAATATTAAGTTGAAAAATAATATTTAGCACACACACACACACACACACAGATATATATATATATTTATAGGGCGCAAAAAACATGAAATATTGTAACTTAAATTTTTAAAAGCAGTGCATTGGGAACCTACCTCAACTCGCAGCTCAGTTACGATGACGACGCGACACATCTCAGAGTCGAGCACAAGTACGCACAAGCCGATGATCGCGGTAATGCTGGGTTACCCTGCCAACGTGCTGCAACAAAAGTAAAATAATTTAAAACATAGAAACACTGACTAGAAGTAACCAGAAAATTAAACATCGCAATGATAACTACAAATAAACATAAACATTAATTTAAAATATTCAAAACAGGAGACAACAGATACCTCACCTAAACCCCAGTGCATGAAAAATGACGCAAACCCAAACCGCTCGCCTTTAGTGGAGGATTTCAGAAAAATCTAGAACAAAACCCAAGGAGGACTTCACATACTAAAAAATGAGTTGCGTGCTGAAGAGAGCATTGGAGAGGTCGCGCACGCTAGGGAGTGTGCTGGTGAGGGAGGTCACAGTTCCGGTGGGTGCGTGCCAGCATGGGCGGAAGGTGCAGAGCGACAATCCGTGGTTGGGAAGAGTGGCAGTCAGAAGATGACCAGACGGGGGAGGTCATGCTAGACCAGGAGGGGGTCGTGCCGGAAAAAGGTGGCCCCAGAAGGAGGGAATTGTGGGAGGGCGGTGCGACAAAGCTAGGTGATTCTGGAGCATGACACAACAGAAGGCAGGCACTGCCGGAGCGTGACACAACTGAAGGCAAGGTGCAGCGCAGGAGGCAGGAGTTAGACATGTAGGGTAGCAGGAGGAGAATGCCATGGGAGGGAGGCTGACAAGTCGGGTTGCTGCAGGGCTAGAGGGTGGCCGACATAGGGACTCGAGGGAGAGCGTTGTGTGAGGTCAGGGACGTGGGGTGCGGAAGCAGCTAATGGGCTGCTGGATCACAGCAGGTAGGTGCTGTAGGAGTGAAACACGACGAGAAGGTATTGTGAGGGGCGCTCGACCAAGGTAAGGAGTCAGACAGGGAGGTAGCGAGGTCGGAAGGTCGCTGCATGGGAAGTGGTGAGCACGGAGGGAGAGCCGGATAAGGAGCCTAGGGGAGCACGAGGAGTCCCGGATGAAGACAGAAGGTAGGAAATAAGGATGGAACGGTGAAGGGTGCATGCACTGTTGGCGGGCAGCTAGAGAACAACTGGGGTGAGGTCTGTACTCACAGGGGGTGAACGAGGGACGCCAGGGCACATCTGTAGGAGGTCGGACAGGGAGGGTGGTGTAGGAGGAGACCTAGGGAAGACCCAGGGGTGCACGCTGAAACAAGGGGGACGGGGGGGGGGGGGGTAGCACCACGTGGAGAAAAAAATAAGAGAATAAAGAAGATGAAAAGAAGAAAAATAAATAAGAAGAAAAATAAAATAAAATTTAAAAGTAAAATAATAATAATAATAATAATAATAATAACAACAACAATAATAATCATAATAACAACAACAACAACAACAATAATAATACCAACAACAACAACAAAAACAAAAACAAAAACAAAAACAACAAAAACAACAACAACAACAACAACAAAAACAACAATAATAATAATAATAGTAATAATAATAATAATAATCGGTCAACCATGCAGTCTCAAGGAACAAACACACTGTATCTACTAGCAGTGCGATGACTATGTACCCACCTAGACCGAATGCGTGGTGACTGCAAGCAGTGTGGTGACTGTGCACTAGCCCGAGACCCACCAAAAACATCAAAGCTTCAAAAAAAATTCATACTCGGAACCAAACCCGGTTCTTCTCAAAGTCACGGGACCGAGAAAATAATAAAAACATAGGCGTCTGTGGTCGGGGTGTGACATTTTTTCTATTGATCTCTCTAATTATTTAGTTTATTATTGTGAGTATACATTGTTTATTTATATATAACTAAGGTCATAGTATCCCAATGTTACTTCCTTGGACCTCACTACAAGTTGGTATAAACATGAATATTGGAAGGTGTGCAGGAGTACCACATAGAATTCCTTATCCTAAGCCTAGTGATCCATGTTGGGGTGTCACACAATTTTTTTTATTAATAGTATAACCATTTTTTCCTTTCAATATATTTGATAATTAAATCACCCCGCATGCATACACATGGAATACCATCTCCATGATGCGATTCATTTTATTTATTATTAACACCACTATAATATAGTTATATTGAAATAATTAATTGTTTCATATGTTTCTTATAAGATAATTATGATTTTTGAAATACAAGATTTTGTAAAGACATGATATAATATAATTTTCCACAAAACATAATGTAATGAATAATTAATTTCATAGGAAAAACTGAACCGGAAAAAATCATTACACTTTAAATTAAAATTATAAAATTTGACCAATAATATATATACATTAAATTAGAATTTATAAAATGATGTAACCATATTATAAAAACCATGATGAAAAGGGAAATAAATGGGACAGTATTGAAAACTTATCCCTTATGATGTTAATTTTGATAGTAATGGAAAAGATGTAACTTTATTTGCGATTTAACTAGACCAAGACCAATCCTAACTCAAATAATTATGATATGAGTGAAATAATGTATGAGAGGAGTATAAACCCTTTGAAATTTCTATGAGATCCATGCAAGTATATTCAAAATTGGAAATTATCCACAAGTCATACCTTATTCTTAGAATTATGTTATTATCTTGAGGCACTATATAACTTGAAATTAGGATTATATAATAATGTTATAATAAATTTAGAAAATTATTTATCAAATTTAGTATGTATAATTATCAACTTTAAATTTAATGAAAAATGATGTCTATTTACTAATTCCTTGATAAAATTTAAAAACGTTTTTTAACCATAATTTTTTTCTTTCTAAAATGGAATTTTCATCACATTATTAAAATAAATTATATAAATTATAAATATTATTTATATTATTTATATAACAAAAATTTATTTGGTAATTTATAAAAATAGACATTAAGAACAATTAATATTTTTAAAGTTATTTTTATGATTTTTTTCATTATTTTGTTTGCTTACTTCTTAAATTTTTGAAAATTAATATTACTATTATCTTTATATTTTTACCTAAAATAAATGATATTATATTTGTACATATTTTCTAGATTCTTTCTAAAATAATTGATTTTAGGTGTATTCCCCAAAAAATATTTTTTATCAAAAATGAGAATTTTATTAACTATGATTATATAAGAAATATATCAAAGTATCTAAAACTATCCAGTTGATAAAAGAATTATTTAATAATTGATAATATAAAGGACTAATATAACATATTTATTTTATAAATCCATGTTTTATAATTTCAAAACATAGGTAATATTTTTCACTAAAACCACATTTTACTCCCTTATATTAGAATTTATTTTCCATTATATGTAGAAAAAAAACAAAAAAGATGGATTTAACATTTCATAAAAACATGATCATGTTATGTAATAAGTTTGATTTCAGTTTTAGGAAAAAATATTATTACAAGGATTAATTATAAATACATCGACAATGGTTAAACTTTTATTTAGAAATAATTATTTTATTAAATTATGTTATTTATATGAAATCAAATAAATTAATAACTCATAAAAAATTAATCTAATGTAATCTATAAACATATTTATAAATATATAACCACTTATTCATTTGTTAATAAATACTAAATAATATTTCAAAAACATAATGGTAAAAAATGTTTTTTAAAAACATTTCTCCTATATATTAAGTGTATAAATTTAATATATATTTTTCTATTAGATAGAAAATAAATTAATTAATATGGAGAAAAGCATTAGTTTTATAAGATACAAATAAGCTAATAATTATAACCATATAAATTTAAAATAATCCATTTGGTTAAATACTAGCTACCAATATAAAAACAAAAAAATGTAAAATTGTAAAAAATAATAGTAAGAGACTAGAAAAATGGTTAAAATGTGGATCAAAATGAATGTTTGAGGGATTAAATAACATAAATAATCTCTCTATCAACTATTTTCGATTTTGGCCCCTCTAAACCTTGAATACTGTCATGATTCTATTGAAGACATGATTGATATTTACAAAAGTACAATGTTCTTAATATATAAAAGGGGCAACTTCCACCACCTTACTCCACCCATTATAGAGATTTAACACTACCAAAACTATTCTGTAGTCTCTCCCAAACCCTCTCACCTCATCCATTATGAAATTTTTATTATAAAAGGAAATTCTATTAATTATTAAGGTGGTATCCAAAGGAGAAAATATAAATGGAGAGGCAATTCTCTCAAAAAAACTATATTATTTATTATCTTCCTTTACCCTATCAAATATTTTGAATCCTTGAAATTGTCATTAAATTAATATAATTAATGTTATAAAAGTAATTATTTTCATTAAATATAAATTTTATACCTCTATACATAACCATTTGAAAATGATGATGTCTCCATGAAATTGTGCGGACGACCGCCATAATGAACTGTGTGCTATATTTTCTACAAGAACCATAATTGGATTTTAAACAAGAGTCATTTAATAAAAAATATAATATTTGTAATATTTTTATGATTTAGAAATGATAATTACTATAATTGTTTATACCAAATATCATTCTATTGAAAATAAAAGTGTTTCCTATGTGTGTTAGGACAACAACCTCCATTTATCGATGTATTTCATTTTCCCACTACCGACTAACATTTAATATATTAATATTTTAATTAATTTTTAAAAATTATATTTATTAATCTATTTATATTATGTGAAGGTAACATTGAATACATTTTATATGATATTAAAAATTAAAATTTGTAGAAAACTTAACCTCCTTAAAAGAACATGATGAAGTACCCTTATTAATTTGAGTTCAATTTGGAAAATACTATCAAATTATACCTTTTTTATAAGTGAATATTAAATTAAATAAAAATATTACTTTTTTGGGACTATGAAGCCATTTTATAAAAACATTGTTTGCGTTCAATATACATATGTAGTATACGAGATATTGATTAGACCACCTCAACTAATCAGCTTAATAGAAAGATAATTAATAATTGAATAACATGTGATAAAAATTAAACTATAGAAAATGAAATATATTAAAAAGAATTAATAAAGTTTTTATTGAACATATTTTTTTAAGACAAGAATAGGTGAACAATGAATCAAGAACCAAGGTAAGAACTTTCTATCTCAAATTTTTCATTAAGATATAATTTGTATTAAAAAAACTATATTTTTATGGCATTTTTATTTGAATTAGTTTATTTTTCATAATTTTTTTAAATTATTTAGTATTTAATATTATATATAATGTTATATCTTTCACGGTTTTTTACTTGAAATATTTCCATGTTGTTAGTGTTTTTTTTAACTCACATCCCATCTCTTTTAGATATTATACATTATTTGGAGATTATTACATATATGATTGGTTACTTTGATCGTAATATTTTTTTAATGGTGATTTATTTTCCTCAAATTGGAAAATGATATTTTAAAATCAATTATTTTAGCTTGATGAATTTATTATACAAAAAGTATACTATTGTTGAGAATATTTAACGTCATCTTACAGAACACTTTCCCCACCCTATCTATATTTTTCTATTCTAAAAAAACTTCTCCATTATATTTGGAAACCTAATTTTTTTAGTACATTTACCCAATATATTTAGCTTCTCCAATTTTTAAAATAATGTTTTATTATATTAGTTAAGATATTAAATACCAACAAAAGTATTTCTAAACCTTGAATGTGGTCTTCTGTACCACCATCGTTACATTTGGGTTATGTGTTTTCTTTATATTTTTCCCTTGTCATATGCCATAACCTCATTTTTTCATTAATATTAAATATATATTATATATATACCAAGTCTAATACACCTTTCTTTTATTTTTGTAATAATTTTTTTCTCTTCCCTTTTCAATTCACCCCATTAAGTGAAATTGATTTTGCAGGACTTCCCTATATCCCATTTCATTCCAAGTACCACTTCTATCAAATTTTTTCAACCATGAATAGATTATGAAGATACTCCTTATTTTGTTTAATACCTTTTTGAGATAAATTTTGGTTTAAGGGGAAATGATAATCTCTCCAAATTTTTAAAAGATACTTAACCCATTTCATAGAGCGCCATCTATGTGGTTCCTTTTGATTCTTTCTTTTCAAATAATTGTCATGGATGGTTCTATATTGAAACATAATTCTAAATAAAATTTCATAATTATTCCTATATAATCCTAAAAATTATTAAATTACTTCTTCTCTATGTAATCCTTATGATATATACTTCAATTGTTCTTTGAGACCAGATTATGTAGCCCAATTTCTTCCCATGGGATTAACTATGATTTTTCTTTATATATTTCTTCTATTCCTCATGTTGAACACATATTCAGGTAAAAGTTTGATGTTATATATGGGAATGGAATTATATATAACTAAAACTCATTTATTAATGTTTTAATATCAAGAAATACCATGTATAGTGAACTTTCAGTTGGCCAAGAACACTATGTTATGTTATCCTAACAACGAGTATTGGCTTAATCATAAGATTTAGAGTTTCATTTTTTCCAAATATTTATTATTAAATGATTTTGTTATTTAATTTCCCTATGTGATGTTTCCATTATTATCTAACACACATATTTCTTGGTAAATGTTTTTTTATTTGAGATTACATGTTCCACTTCCATGACATATGGAAAAAATTTATTTTTTCATGTTATTTTTATTATGATATTTCTCCCTTTGTCATGTTTTATTATATTATTATGATATAAAAATTGATATATAAGTTATATTTTTAACCCTATGGAGTGTTTGAGCTCACCCATATAATAATTTCTCATTTTATATGTTATGAGGAGCCACATGAATTATTATAAGTCTAGAAGGGATCATGTGGGGCTTAATTATAGAGATATATTCACATGTAAAAAAATGATTTAATAATGCAGATAATCCTCAAATAATTTGTATATGGAGATGTAATTTTTATTCTATGAAAATAATGTGGTGTATATATATATATCTTGGTTCTTGTCACTTTATATCAATGTAAGAGTTTATAGAATTTATTTTTATCCCTTGATATGAGAGTGTGGGTTTAGGAATTCGAAGTTGGTGTCAAATATGTGTTTAGTTATTTTGTGTGATTACTGTAGTTATTTTTGGGTATTCAATTAAGTGAAAATTAGTTAAACCCCTAGGGAAATTTATAATTTATAAGTCTATGTTTATGAAAAAAATTATATTTTAGTGAGCTATATAGTATGTCATTTTTCTAAAAATTATATAACAATTTGGATACAAGAAAACAGATGCTGTTATGGAATAGATGAACCTTGGGGTAATCACTCCACTCAATTTTCACTTGGTTCATGATAATTTGGTGTAATAATACACACCTAGATAAAAAATACTAAGGGATATTCTTGGGTTAATAACATTCTATTTAAGAACCACTATGAATGTTATATATGTTAATGAATTATGTTATTTTATATAAAAGAACCCAAACTAAAGAAACCATGATTTAAATGAGACTGATTTTGGTTGAATTTAAATCTAACGTTTTTGTTTTAGATAGTACTAAATTTGGATTATTTGTTTATGTAATATTATTTATGATAATACTATTATGATCTTAATTATTCATCACTCACTCAAACACCTTTTGGTTTTATTAGTTGAAAAATTCAAAAGTAATGTTGTTAAAAATGGATTCCATGTCCAATGAAATTATTTTTTCAATGAGTATACTAATGGGAAAATAAATAGAGTGAGGAATATTGTGATTATAATAAACTAGATATTAATAATTATGATTAGAAATGTAAACATAGATGTGTTTTAAATCATTCCAAATAAGAGAAGGATGGATTCATAAGAATGATTTGGTTATGTAGATGATAGAAGAATAAATATTAGATTTCATTCATATAAAAATCATGTACAAAATCATCTATGGAAATGCATCAAATGAACCAAAAAATGAATTAATTTCAATAAATGAGGGTATAGATAAATTTATAATTAATGAAAAATGATGAATTATATAGACCCAATGAATAAAGTTTTTCCCTTGAGTTAACAATAACAATTTAATACCTTAACTATTGGAAACATGGTAATTACCCAAATAAACTACATAATCTAAGGGATAACAATAATTATAGGTACAAAAAATTTCCTAGATCAAGGTTAAAATGGAAATTGTATGAAACCCCAACTAATGAGTTTTTTTATAAATTATGTAGGGTTGAGAACAATGATAATCCACTTAGAAGTTTTGGGTGTTTTATTTATTCCTTGATCAACTAACTTCTTTGTGACATGACTGTTTTCTAAATATATAAATTCATAACCATAATGACCCGATATTTTATTATTAGTTAAAATTATAGGTGTTTTATTATTGAGCTGTGAGATTAATTTTATAGTAAAATTCCTTGTGAAAATAATATTAGTTATCATTTAAATAAAATAAATGAAAAATTGGAATTCGATTTGTTCTATCCAGATAGAATATTTTTTTAATAATAATATCACATTTCATATCAAAATGTGATAGTATATCAATACATGGATGATTATGAACAACCTTTATAAATAAATTATATAATATGGGGTATTATTGATGAATAATATTAGACTATTTTATCAAATGGTTAGAGTAAGTATAAATATTAAGGATACTCTTATTATAATGAAAATATTATGTTTCCAAGATTAAATATTTGATATTTACCATGAAATTATTTCCTAATTCATGTATATAATTTAGATACCCTTATCATTTTCCATTGGTTTGTGATAAAAGATCATAGGAATATCTGATTTATTGAATGGTGTGGGAAATGTTACCCTAGATGATTTTTCTTATTTTCCTATAAAACATAATGTAATGAATATATTATTTCACAAAAAACCCCAAAATAAAATATAACAATATTAACTTAAATTAAAATATCTTAATTTTTATCATTGTAATATAGTTTTTAAATTAAAGGGGTATAAAAGTAAGAACCAATATTTTGAAATATCTGATGAAAAATGAAATATATGGAATAGGTAATTTGAATTATACCTTATGAAGATCAGTTTTATAATATTTTCAATGAGGTATCTATACTATGGGTTTCCCCAAGAAAATATGATACTAAATTAAAACAATTATGGTTTGAGAAAAATTATATGTGATAGATTTGAAATAACATGTATTTAATAATAATTATACGATGATTTATTTCATAAAGGTACACATTATAAAATCCCAAAATATCATGAATTCCATTTTCTTTGTGAAATTCTGTATATAGAATTACAACATGCAATAGGAATACAATGGCATTTTTAAACGATTTCACAAAATAATCCAAAATTTCCATTGTTCTTCTAAAACAACAGCAGATAACTTGGGGACTTACATACGACAGGGATGAGATATAAATACTAGAAATGAATTAAAATGATAATAAAATATAGTTAATTAATACATTTTAAATAAGAAGAATATAAAAGAAGCATAAGAGGGTGGATAATCATAATCATGAACAATATGGCATGATAGAACATGATATTATAAAGGTAACAATACACATTACATCTTAAACATCAGTCACAGATAGCTTCCAAGACAAAATAATATTGTTGAACAATTCCTTTAATTTGTTAGGTTTACTCCTGAATCCCATACATTAACTTTGATGAGGGTATAACATTACCTAATGTGTTAGAGCTATATCTAGGAACACCCATCATTTTCATATCAGGTACATGCATAAGTTTGTCACATGAATTGTACAAAATAAATATTCCATTCATCAATATTAATCTCATGATAAAGGTGTATGGGTTTTATACATGGAATTCCTATCAAATAAAGGATAGTTAAAATCTAGTTGAATACTATTGAGTGAAAATAAGGATAGGTATTCATAACAAGAATGTTTGGTATGGAAAAATCACAGGTTAATTATATTAGCATAATAGGGGTATGTAAAGGTTAATGGGAAGGCCTAATGAGAGTGAAAGTGGTATCTAATCTTGTAAATCATATGGAAAGTATATAGGATATTTAAAATCATATCCCACCATGAATAATTGTAATAAAAAAATCATAATATAAAGGAAGATCTTGAATAAATATGATAATGAGATTATCCCTTACCCTAAGAGGGTGTTTATAAAAGCTTTTATGGTGTTTCTTAAGCGAATGGGAACACCACGGGTAGGTTCTAGATACGTAAGTGTAGAGTAATTTCATGATCTAATGGTTTTAAGTGAATATAAATGTGTGTTTTTGTGGGTTTATATAGATAAATAAAGGGAAATTCTTTAGTAATTAACAAACATATGTTTTGGACTCAATATGATAAATTAAACAAAATGAAAAACATCCAATTGTTATATGAAAAGTGAATTTAGTTTCATTATCTTACATGATTAATAACCAAGATAATTAAAATAATACCCTTGGTGATGTGGATATGAGTCATTTTACATAGAATTGATTTTAAAACCATAAAATATAATATATGTTTTAGAGGATTTATTATGGGTTTATAAAATAAATCAACTAAACTAAATACAATTTCATATAATGGTAAAATATTTAATTGGACATTTATATATTTTATAGAATATATTTTATCATTTTGGGTCATTATTATACCATAACACCCAATGTATTTTATACCATATTTAATTCTAAAAAAAATTCAACTATATCTAAAAATTTTGTAAACATTCCAATTAGATAACTTATATATTAATGATTTAAAAAATAAAATTTGATTTTTCTAAATAGTTATCTATGAATGGGATTGTACACTTATAAATAAAAAATCTATAATTATTAGAAAATATTTGTTTTTTAATAATAGTTTTCTGACAATTATGAATATTATTTTTGATATCATATAATTATCTTAACAATTATATGTAACACAATTTATTTTATAATAATTTTTTATTGATATATAATTTATTTCAAAAAATCATTACCTAATTTAAATAATCTCTCTTTATTGAAACTATAAGTTACCCAAAAATAAACTTTTTGCGTCTTCCTATAAAAATGTAATTTTTATCAAACTCATTATTTAATAATTAAAAAAGTAATATTAAAAATTGATAAATAAAATCATTTTTAAATTAAAAAAAAATACAAATTCACACTGTTGGGGACTAGATACATTTCCATTTATTACACCAGTGAATTCTATAATGGTAAGGTCTGTGATGGTGATATTTTATTAGGCTGATTTAACATACATGGTTTGGGTCATGATTATTATGAGAATTAAAATCTCTTGTAAATAGTGTCATTCGTGTTTTAGTTGTTAAATATAATCTTGGGGTTGATAAAGGGAAAATCCTAGCGATGCAATATCCCTTAAATGCACCTATAAATTGGCAACATAGGGTAGAATCCAACTAGTCCATGCCATTATTTCTTCCATATGTATCGATGATATTTATTATAATAATTACTATACTAATCTGAATTGGAGAAATACAATGGATATATTATCAATGGTTATGACTAATTATAGTATTATAAATACTCTAAAATAAATCTATCCAAACTAACCAATGTGGATCATGTATTTTTAATAACTTCATTACATGATAAGGAATTTAATCATTTAAAAATGGAATATAATTTTTAAAAGTTCATTTCATTTCATTATAAGAAATTTAAAAAAAAATTCCATCGAAATTTTCATTTCATATCCTAAAATTGATTAAGTTACTTCTACTTTATCCCCTCTTCTAGTTCCCTTGTCACTTCCACAAATTTTTTGTTATTCTATGAAAATTTGACCAGGTGAGTTAGCATATTTCATATAACTTATTTTCTATAAACTTAGATCATCCCTAACCACTCATTGAATGGAAGATCATTCTCTAAAGTAACCACCAATAGATTCATTACATGTGAGGGTATGGTATGTAATTTCTCAAGAGTTATACATGTAACACATAATGTACATTAGATAGGTTAGGTGTGAGTTCTAGTCAATAATCCACCTCTCTGATGTGATCAGGGATCTTTAAGGGGATGATGTATCGAGCAATAAGCATTTATTTCTTCATAAACATCGTGACATTATTCCATGGTGATATATGAAGGAACAAATTATCTTAGAACTCAAACACCAGGTCTCATTAATGATTTTATACATTTAATTTTCATTTATTTTTTGTGGATTTTATATAATTCTTAATTGATTCAGCCTTCTCTATCATTTCATAGAAAATATCAAGCCCAATCAGCTTCTTCTCTGTAACTTGATCCCATAATATTGGTGTCTAAGACCACTTTCCACATATAGCCACATAAGGTTCCATTTTAATGGATGAAAGTAAACTCTTGTAAAATAAAAACTCCACTACAGTAAGGTATTTATCCCATTATCCTTGTAAATCCACTAAATATGATCTCAGAATATCCTCTATAGTCTTAATGGTCCTTTTAGATCAACCAACCATATGAGGGTGAAAAGAGGTGTCAAAGATTAGTTCTTTATTAAATATTTTCTAAAGGATTCTCAAAGCATAACATAATACTATGATATAAATATTATAGAATACAGAGTGGAACTCTATGTAGTTTTACCACTTACCTTATGTATATCTTGGAAAGTTGGTTAAGAGTGAAATATCCCTTGATGTAAATTGAAAGTGCATACTTTTTAAGTTAAACGACAACAAAAAATATAGTATTATTTCCTCTAGGTATCTTGGGGAGTCCTATATTGAAATCCATGGTTATGTTTTCCCATATCCATACTGTTATAGGAATGGTTGCATCATACCATTATAATTTTATCATTTAACCTTGATTTCTTGGAATAGAACAAATCCTGATAAAAAATCTACAATATATCTCATAATGTAGTCCCATTGAACATTTTCCTTAAAATCTATATACATCTTAGTTCATCATGTATGTATAGAAAATGATGAAAAATGTGAATCATCCAAAATTTCCATCATCATTTATGGTTTTTATGGGAAATATATCCGGAACCCAATACATTTAAATCCATATTTAACAGAGTTGAACTTTATAATATTAACTACCTTCTTCTGTAGCACCTCATCATCTTTTTGGTACTCATTGATCCATTGACGAATAGATGGGTTTTCATTTATTTGAGTAAGGTAGTATGAATATCCTTTTATTATTCCCATCCTTTTCATGTACAATAAGGTTTGATCCCTTGTAATCCTCATCATTGATAGAGCAACATGATCCATTGTACCCAAGGTATTTTCCAATTGTTCATATTTTCATGATGGTGATGGATCAAAAAATCATAATCCTTATTCCTATATAACCAAATTTATTTGATTAAATTAATATTATTTTTTTTTAATATATAAATATTTTTTTACGATCCTTATATGTTTCACACCAATCTCTATAGAGATAATTTCACCAAATCATTAATATGAAGATCACTTTATCCTATTCTAGATAACGAGTTGGGTAGTTCTGACCATAGTTATTTATTTGGTTGGAAGCATAAGCTATAAAATTGTAATATTGAATCAGTAAACACCCTAATACCTTTTTATACATATCATTATAGATCCCAAATCCATCATCAGCAGTGGATAATGTGATTACAAGTGCAATGATTATATTATATTTAAGTTCTTTAAAACTTTCCTCACATTAGTTATTCCAATAAAAATTTACCACATTCCATGTTATCTTTGTTAGTGGAATTTTAAATGATGATATGTTTCTAAAAAGTTGGAAGTAGTACCCAACCAAATAAATAAACTATATATATGTGTCACCGTAGTGGTTCAAGACCATCCATCATGTGTCTCTATTTTTAAAAGGTGCACTGATATCCCATTATTGGTGATAACATGTCAAATTAATGTCACATTATCTAATTGGAATTCACATTTATTGTACTAAGTATAAAAATTTTCATTCTAAAAGGTCTTAAAAAGTATTCAAATGCTACTCATGTTCCTCCATTTTTTTTGGATTAGATAATAATATTATTTGCAAATAAATTTTTTTTGAGGTGATATATGGAGACTCTATTCATCATGTAGATGAATATTTACAAATAATAAGTGAGTTAAAATGGAAACACATTGAACTCATAGTTATATTACCTTGAAGAAAAAATATTCTTGGAGATAACATCGTTCTTAATCTTTACAGGATAATTTAGTGACAGAAGATCCACCTTATAGAAATAGTATTCTCCATAAAGTTGAATAATAAAGTCATAAATCCATTAAATGGAAAATATATTCATCATCGGGATCCAATTAATTTTAGGAAAATAAATTTTTAGGGTAATTAACCCTTCATTATTCTTGAAAAATACGATCGCTGCAAAACATGATGAAGTAGAAGGATATATAAACCCATGATGTATATTCTCCAATAATTTTTTCTTGAATTCCTCATGTTTAGAAATGGATATTATTTATGGAATATTTGATATTTACATAGACTTTTTTATGATCTTAATTGATAAATAAACATAACTTCTAGGGGAAAAATATAAAATTCTTCAAGAAACACATCACTGAATTCCCTTACTATGGGTATGTCACTAAGGATGATATTTTATTTAATATTAATCATTTGTGCTAGATAAATTCACCTATAAGGTAATAATATGAATTATTGAGATTTTGGTACTAAATATTATTCATCATCATCCTTGAACATTTATATAATTAGAGGGTGATTCAGGATACCGATGCTATGTTCTTCTCTAAAAGTTTTATGTTTTCTCTATATAAAGAAAGACAATACATACCCAGAATTTAATTGAATTTTTCTAAAGGAATAATCAAATGGTTCTCTTGGACTTTGATCCCCCAAATTTTTATAGGGAAAAATTTGTATACTTTGGATAAAATAATTTACCCATTTGTTTTTTTCTCTAATATCCCTACGTCCATGATTTATGGTGGTATTTCAATAGTTCTACTAAATATACAAGATACCAAATAATGAGTAGGACCATGGATGATAAACCATATTTCACTATATGATTCTATATATAATAATTTATATCTTCTAAATCATAATTTAGGATTATAACTAACACACTTTTATAAACAAAAATTGGAAACTATGAACATTTCATGGATAACAAAAAAGGCATATATTCCTTTAGATATGAATTTTTGGTATTCAATATATGTTATCCATAATATATTTACTAACATAATTGTTTTTGTAAATTTTTATTAATTTAATATTGGATCATATAGATATTTTAAATTTACCAAATCATATCCCCTATGTCTGTCAATCTAGGTGTGTAATATGGCCTATTTTCGCGTACTATGCAATTTTTGAGTCTAGATCAATGCAACCTTTTCTAGGTTATCACAACTATTTAATTATATTCTAGGTCCACATCCATTTTAGTATCTTGATAGAGATTTATTATCTCCGAAACCAATTAATCTAACCTTTACCAAAATTTATTGATTATTTCCTCTGATTAGTATTATCCCTAAGTCATTTAGAATAGTTTTGTAATCCTAATACCAAAAATAACTTGAATTTTCATGATGCCAAATATGACAACCCGTGTCATTAATACAATTTATTCTATGATTTATTAAAAAAAGAAACATATTATACTATCACAAAATATCATTAAACCTATTTTAATTTGGATATTTGGTACACAATATATCAACTTTCAACAGGAATAGAATTACATTATTGAAAAAATCCTTAACAAATTTCTAAAACTCTATCGTTCATCTAAAACTGTAGGGGGTATCCTAGGGATGTACAAAAGGAAAGAGTTTTATATAAGACCCATTAAGGGAATTGAAAATTCATATCATAAGGTAAGGGAATACATGTGATCCAATAGGAATATAATGGTATCATAAGAGGGTTAAAAATCATAATATTGACCAATAAGGAGTGATATAAAATGATACCATAAATGCAAAATGGTAATGTGGAGATAACATTTAACTTGAAATTATAATCAAAGATCTAGGATAAACTCCAAGAAATCATAATATGGTGGAAATTGTGACATAATGGATTAGGTTTACTCCATAATCCCATAAATGTTTTCTTATTATACTAATATATTACCGAATGCATTGTGGACTGTATTGAAACACCCATCATTTTTATGTCATGTTTATGCATATGTGTTTCACATTAATCATTAAAAATGAAGACATATTACATCAATTTTAATCCCACAAACATTGAGTGTGAGTTATATGCATGCAATTACTTATCCAATTAATGGTAGGTATATCTAGGTGAAGAATCTGGGATGGATATAAAGATGGGTATTCTAAAAAAATGTTTCACATGGAATTATCGATGGTTAATTCGAGCTACATAATATTGGAACATGAAGGTTTATTAGTGGGATTAATGAGATTTAAGGGATTATATAATCATATGTAAATAATAAATATGTAATTGGGACAATTAAAATCATATCCCATAAGGAACAATTGTAAAAAAGGGACAATATAAAGGAGGTTCTTGAAGAAAGAGGATAATGAGAGGTTCTCACACCTTTAAGGTCCAATTTCAAAATATTGGGAGGAGCTTATTAAGAGATTAGGGACACCATGGTATGAATATAAAGAGAAAATTGTGGATTAATTTTATTATTCATGGTTATTGAGTGAATATAAATCTTAAATTGGTTGGGTTTATATAGAAAAAGAAAGGATGAATTATTATTAATTTCCAAACACATGTTTTGGACTCTATAGGATAATGTAAAAAAAAAACAAAAATATACCCATTGAATTTTCCAATGATTTCTACCAATGTGAGGTGGTTATAATTATTTTATTTTTTAGTAACTTTTATCAATAAAATAATAACCTTGGTGATGTATATGTGAGTCGTGTTTACAAAGAATTTATTTTAAAACAATAAAATTTTATATTTGTTTGGAATGATTCATTTAGGGTTTAAAAAATTAATTAAATAACCTTAAAAACATGTTATAATAAAGTGTAAATATATATTACATTGTTTATACCTTTTATGTAATATAATACATCACTTTTATGTCTTTATGATCTCATAATATAGAATTTATTTTATATCATATTTAATTTTGACAAAAAAAATCGATTGAATCCAAAAAATTTGAATAATAAAAATTTCACTAATTAAACCTTATAATTTAAAAAATAATATTTATTTTATCCAAATATTTCTATATTTATGATAATTTGACCTTATAAATAAAAAATCCACATTTATTGAAAAATAATGGATTTTTAACAATAATAGTTTTATAACCCTTATAATTTTTTAACTTCATATAATTATATTATCATTTATATCTTAAAAAAATTATTTATTAATAATATTTTTCTAAAATAAAATTTAATTTAAAAACCATTGAATTTATGAAAATAGTGTTTTTATATTGATACTATACATTTCCCAAAAATAAGTTTTTTTGTTTCATCAAAACTGAATCTAATTTTTTGGAAACACATTATTAAATCATTTAAAAAATAATATAAAAAATGGATAATTATAGTAATTGTTTCATTAGTATAATATTTAAAAAATCATACTATTTGAGTCCAGATATATTTTCTTTTATCAAACTAGTGAATTACTTACGGGTAAGGTGCATGATGGTGATATTTTTTTGGGTGGTTCGGCATACGTGGATTGTTTTGTGATCTTTAAGAGATTGAACTTCTCATATAAACTGATTTTTTCATGCTTTAGTTGTTGAATCAATTAATGGGCTTTATCATGGGAAAATACTAGCAATTATATCTCCCTTAGAAGATCCAATAAATATTATTCATAGGGTATAATCTTAGTAGTCTTGGATGTCTCTTCCTTCATCTATATCAAGGGAGTTTATCATTATAATTAATATATTAATAATTATTATCACTAAAAAGGGATATATTATCAATTGTTATGATTTTTAACAATAATTTAAATCCAATAGACAATAACTCTCCGAAATTACTGTAGTAGTGAAAGTGTTTTATAAATAACCGTTACATGATAAAAAATTAAGTCTTTTAAAAATGTAATTTTATTTATAAAAGTTCTAGTCAAAACAAGGGAAGTTAAAACCCATGGTAATTTCCATAAAATCCAAGCTGGTTAAATCACCCCCATAATTTCCACTAAATCATACATAATTAACAAATTGTACATAGAGATCCTAAATGGGTATTTAAAAGAAAATTATTATTATTTGATTAAGCCAAAATTAACTTAATATGTTATTAATGATTTTTATTTTACACATATCAATTTTTTACCTTTAATGAAAAATAATTTTTATTAACAAATTCATTAATAAAATTAATACCTCTATTTTTTCATAAAAACTATATTTTTCATTAAATTAGTATTTATGTGGTTTATTGATGAAAATAAATGTATTATTAGTAATTATGATATAAAAAATACAATACCACTAAAATTTGTAATTGATAGGAAATATGAATAAAAGAGTAATTTTAATATAAAAATTCTGGTTTCACTGGTGTATTCATTTAAATATTTCTATATATACCTATTTATTTTTAATTAGAGTCGATTCTGTTTTTGGGTGTCATAGGGATATATAATTAATATATTTAATATATTAATATATATTTATATATGTAACACCCTAATATTTTATGAAATATTTGACTATGAATTGATTTTATTTCTTTTATTGTATGTGTTACACACAACACCATGTTTAAATGAAATGTGAGAACTATTATTTAGTATAAAAATTATCACCTACCTATTGTATTGATACATATGAATATTAATAAGTTCATTGTGAAAATATTATGGATTACACATGAATAAAATGACTCATTGGTTATCAATTAGTTACTAATTAAAATAAAAATCATTTAAAATAAAAGTGTTGTTTTTCTTAAAAACTATTTTAAGTCATGCTATTTTCTTTTATCTTAATAAATAAAGTCATCTATAATTCATGATTTATTTTAACTAAAATTTATATTCTGTATATTGAATAAAATTTCTCATCAATCATATAGTATTTTTTCTAGACACATGATTAAAATTAATCTAGTTATATGCTTAAAAATATATTTTCTAAAAAGCAATCTACATCATGTTTTTCATGATTATCCTAAAATTAACATTAAAACAAAAAAAATTATATTTTATAAAATGGATTAGATATTTAGAATCAAAAGTTATGAATTTGGTAAAATTACCCATTTATTTTTAGGCAAAGAAACTGATGTAAAATTACCACCTCAATTAAGGGTAAATTGGGTTAATCTAGGTTAAAAATAAATGTTAGGGACACTATTTTCAATATTAATTATTATTTTATAAAGGGAATTATACCATCAACATGTTAGTCTCAAAATTTATTTTCTTAATGAAAACTTTTCCATGAAAACGACGTATATAATATTTAAGGAAAATAAATCAACAAAATGTCACTCTTATAGTATTGAATATCTCTTAGTCATATAATAAAAAAAAGAAAATTATGAAATAATAGAAATGTATAATCTTGTGAAAATTAAATTATCTCTATAGTGGTAATTTATTTCAAATTTTTTTCAATTAAAAAATTACTTTAAATTCATACCAAACTCTAATAAAATATTTAATCAAATAAAATCAAAATTAAATAAATTAATTTAAAAATATAAAATTTCATATAATTTGAGATATTTATACTGTTCCAATAATAGTTTAGATAAATATAGAATATTAGTGATCTATAAAAGGATTATATTCATATTAAAACCTCTTATTTATTTCCTTTATGTCAAATTAAATATATATTGTCAAAATTTAAATTAATTATATTTTATAAAAACATTTGTTTGTTAAATTATTAAAAAATAATAAAAATCATGAAGGAGGATAAGTTGGATAATATATGGTCAAAAATATTATCCATGTAAAATTTATGATGAAATTTTCACATTATATGTAATATTATAACCCATTTAAGAGAGAAAAAATGTGGACTATGGATGACGTCAAAATAGGTTAACTATGTGGTCAAATCAAATGATAGGGTTAAAAAAATCATATAATTATATATAATTTTTATTAATTTATTTGATTTCATACCAATAATATATTATCTTCAAATACACATTAATTTTGTTAAATTGTTTCTGGATAATGACTTTATTATACATTAATATCCTAATAAGTTCCAAGATTTCCCCTTCCCTCACATACAAAGCCCCCTCATTTGTCATCTTCACACCAATTTTAGCCTTCCTTATCAACCAAACCATAAAAAAAGTATCTTAAAAACTCTCATAGAAAAATTATAGAGGTTATATTCTTTTAAAAATACTAATCCTATATTATTTATGGGGAGATCTAAAGTAGTTATATCAAATAAGATGTAATCGCCTAAACTGATCAATTTATAATTAATTCTTCATTTACCTCATATAAATATATTATATTGTTCATAAAATAATAACTTAAGTATCCAAAATATATTTAAATTTTATTATGACTATGAAATAACATTTATTCACCCTCTTCCTGTCAAATGGGTTGTGAACATTTCACTTATGTGCACGTATGACTTACCATCTCCACATAACAATACAATTCATTTTCCTTCACCATATTTCATGGACTGTTATAGTGATGTTTTTAAATTTTATATATGATATTCATAAAATAATAATAATTATTTAAGTATAATATATTATCTAAATTATTACCTTTAAAATTATTGGAGATGGCAACGTCACTTGTGCGTATGTGTGGACTACCACATCCATGAAGTGATGTGGTTCATTTTAGTATCCTATTTACATGGATGGTAATAATGATGGTTTTAATAAATATATATGATTTATATTATATAATATAGATTATATAAAGACGATTTATATTTTACATTTATTTTATTCCATCCATCAAATAGCTAAAAAATAATTCATGTGTATGTATGTCCAACAGTCTCTGTGAACAGTGTAATTTATTTTCCTGTATATAACTTTTATATATGACTCTAAATTTTTATATATACTGTATATTTATTATATTTAAATCATTATTAACATTATTTAAATGATATTACCATGATCAATGTGTTAAGAAAAATACTGCTATGCCAAAACATGCATTACAAAATAAACAGTTATCACCTATAACAGTGACTTTAATAAAAACATTGTTAATAAACGGGTGATAAGATGATATAAGTAAATAATAAGTTTTATGATAGATATGAAAGTTTTATTTTAATATATTTATAATAAATTTTATATTTATTATACAGGAGGGGTGAACACCTATGATGAAATATGATAGATGAGGTAAGTGATTTATGTTTCAACCAAATTTTAATAGGGATTATTTATGATTGAATTTACATTGATTAAATTATATGATCATTATATTTTTAACCCTTTAATTTTGTTATAATCTATTTATTCATTGAGAATAATATTTTTCCATTCATTTTACTCACATTAATTATCCAAGAGTTTGAAGTATTATTTTAAGGATAATTAACTTTATTTATCTCCCATGTTTAAAATCTTTTTTTATATACATTTTTTCTAAAAATATGAAAACCAATATATTATTACTCCTTAATTAATGTTTTATTACATAAATGAATACATAATAAAATAGAAAAATACCATGAATCCTTGTATATTTGTGAAATTAGGTATATAACTTGAAAACTTGAAACTACGATAAAATGAATTTTTTGAAAACTTATTTAACATGCCCCTAAAACCCATTACTATTCTAAAAAGGTATTGGATAACATGGAGATGTACATAAAAAATGGGTGAGATATAAAGTCCAGTAAGGGAATAAAAAAATTAAATAAGGTAAATTAGTATATGTGATCCAAGAAGCATTAAATGATAATATAAGAGGGATTAGAATCATAATATTTAACAATGATGAATGATATAAGATGATATCATAAAGGAGGCATAAGAATGTGTGAACATCTTAAAATACAAAATAAAAAATATAAGTCAAGGATAATGTATAAGAAAAAATATCAACGATCTTAGGATAATTTTCCACTAACAATACATAGAATACCATGAGATTAATAAATTATCCAATGTATTAGACGAATATATAATTTTGACCCCCGTCACTATCATATCATTTAAATGTAAAAGTGTGCCATATAGAGAAACCAATATAAAACATAATTTCATCAAATTTAATAAAACAATTATGTATTGTGTGGTAAATAAATTTAATTCCTAAATAAAAGAAGGATACGTACCAATATGTGAATACCTTTGAGTTAAAATGGGTATTTTTAATTCAATACCCAACTTTATGGCATGAAAAATCATAGGATTAATTCTACACCATAACAGGGGTACATAAAGGTACATAGAAGGTATTAATGAGAGTTATATATAACTTTCAACACCTAGAAATTATAAGGATATATTGTGGGATATGTAATGATAAGATACAACATGAAAATTATGAAATTATAGGCATAATATAAAGAAGGTTCCTAAATAAATATGAGAAAAAGAGGATCCCTTACATTTAGGAGGTGATTTTAAAATATTATGGGAGATTTTAATAGATTATTGGATCCATGGGAGGGATAAATTGAGGTAATTTAAAATTAACATAATAATTTTATCTTTTTAGTGAAAATTAATTGGATTTTGGGTGAGTTTATATAGAAAAATGGATGCTAATGTTTATTAATTTTTAAAGGTATATTTTGGACTCTATATGGAAATCTAATAAAAAAAATAAATACAATGTATTTTCCCATGGTTTCTTCCATAGAAGCTTAGTTTTCAATATATTACATATTAAATTACTAATATAAATAAAATAATAACTTTGGTGGAGTGGAAGTGATTCATCTTTACTAAAAAGTTATTTTAAAACCTTAAAATGTAATGTAATTAATTGATGATTAGTTAAGGTTTTATAAAACTAATAAAATAAATTCAAAAAACCTATATTTTGAATAAAATATTAATCATTTTATCTCATATATAATATCGATTTTGGGTAATTATGATTTCATTATGCAAAATGTATATTTACAACGTATTTAATTTTTACCCAAAAATTCGACTATGTGGTAAAATTATGAAAAAAACCATTAGATAATTTTGACATGATGATTTCAGAAATAATATATATTTTATCAGAATAATTATTTCATTTTTATGATTTAAAATTATATATCAAAATTCCCATTAAGTAAAAATACTGATTTTTTAGACAATAACAGTTTTTTGGCCCTTATAAAAATCACATTTGACTTCATAAAATTTATTATCATTTATAAAGAATAAATATCATTTAATAATAGTATTTTTAATAAAGTTTAATTTATTTCAAAAACAATTAAATTAGTTAAAAAATAGAGTCTGGGTTGAAACTTTCTGTTTACAAAATATACAATTTGTGTCACATCATATCAAAATATAGTTACTACCAAAATTATTATAAAATCATTATTAGAGGTAATATTAAAAGTAGTTAAATATAATAATTTATTTATAAGGACCAATCCTTAAACATTAAATAATTTTTTAGTTTTATTTTAATAATTTATTCACTTTTATTAGAAGATCTTTTCATGTTTAGAGTTATAGATAACTAGGCCATAACTTATTCAAAACATAACCATATAATTCAAAGTTGAAAATCCAATCAATATATATTTTTACCACCATATAAATATTTTAAAACAAAAAATTATTCCATTTCATGAAAATTACTCATGAATTTCAACATGAACTCTTTCTTTCCCTTACACATCCATAAATAATATGTTTTTTAAAGGTGGGATTAACATAAATTTTTTAGTAAGGGACATAAAAATATGAAAACTGTTATCTAGTGAATAAAATGGAAACCCATGAAAAACGTTTTCATAAAAAATATAAAATTTTACCCTTAAAATGAATCACCATTATGTTAAAATATCATTTATTTTACCTTTAAAAAATGATTTACATGAAAATTCATTAAATGTATAGAAAATTCATGTTTTTATGATTGGAAATAATCTCATAGAACCCTTAAAAATTTGAATAACCATGCAGCCAACATTAAATAGAATTCTATATTTATTATAATAATTACACAATGAAATATACCACTATCTTGGATCACTAATGATATAAGCTATAGTGGGATCACCTGATGCAATTCAGGAACACCAATTGTATATAATTTTTATGAACCACTACATGAATATATTTTTTTGCTTTTATGTTTCTTTATAAAAGGTGTGAAAAATTATCTTAATCTTTTATAAGAATAATATTTGGATATAAAAATGCCATTTTATATCAACTATAATTTTCTATACATAAATAAATAAAATATAAAGAGGTTTTTAAATTTATGAAAACATGTATGAATGAAAATTAATATATAAATTATATAAAATTCATTATAGTAGGAAAAGTCATTGTCATCATATACTTTGAAAGTTGAACATTTCAATTATCATTTGTCAAAATGTTCCATTTAAATAATATAAAAAGAATATTTTTTAAAACCTTAGAAATGAAGTAAGATAAACTTTAGAAATATTTTATATCCATATAAATAATTTCAAAAACCATTCGTGAAACAAGAACACATAAGATAAAGAGATTTTTAAGGAAATATTTAAAAGGGGATTTATTCATAAGAAAAGTCCATTATCAATTTGTAAATATTATAATCATATTAACCATAAAATAATAATAATTAAAAAAATTAAAAATAATTATATTATAAAAATTCATTATATAACATGTCCAAGAGGGAAATGTATACACCTTATAAAATAATATAGTTTCATAACATCATTATTTTCCTCAACGACATTATCATTATTTAGTGAATGAAAGAAAAAAGATATAATATATTTTATAAATGATTAATATGTCGTTAATATCACAATGATTTCATTTATATCGTATAAATTCATTATATTTACCCTTATTACCTTTCATGTAAAAGGGTTAGTTAAAAAATCATATATCTTCGTCAGGCGGTAGTCCTCCATACACAAGCGCGATGTTATCCTATCCCCTATAAAATGGAATGTAAAAAATGGTATATATTATATAATGACTCAATAAGTGTAATTGTTTGATAAATATAATACATATTCTTTATATCTATCATTATACCCATCTTGAGAGGTGGTAATGGAAAAAAATGACATCCGTTAGCGAGGATGTAGTCTGTCGTACACTCAAATGATGATTTCGTAACCCATTTTATAGAAGTTCCGATTGTTATAGATCATTCCGGAATAAAACAAATATCTGTATATTTATGATACTGATTATATTATATCATCATGGTATAATAATATTTTAAGGATGTGGGGAAATAAAAAAAACATTCATTGATGAGGGTTAACTCTTCTTCGGTTATCATCCATAGGATTTCACCAAAACCCTATATAGGTTTGTTTTATGAACAAACTAAAGATTATTAGATCCTATTAGGGATGTTTTTTAAGGGATTAGGGTAGGTATTTTCCATTAAAAATATTTTTTAATGTGTGAATAATATTGGATAGGGGTGCCCTTTTATAAGTGAGGTGAGTGGCACACTTGGATTTTTTGAAACAAAATGAATTCCAACCATGTTTTTTAACATAACAAGGAACCAATAACATAAAATTATAGATCTTATAAGGGAAAGGTTATAAATATGGCTATAAAATGGTTTTTGGAATAGTTTTTAGTTAATTTAAACATTTTTTATTTTATATTAACCCCTGGTAAATTCATTTTTACCTTAATCGTGGTAATTAATTTTTATAGTTTTCACTATTAATTTTGGTAAAATATTTTGTTTAAAATATTAGATAACATAAATTAATCTCATTATGAAAATGGAATCAAATTTTCCAAATTCCATTATAATATGTGTATTTTTTTAAAAATTAATCTCACAAATGTGGTAAGAAAACATGTTTTTAAGAAGTATATTTCTCATGAAAAAGAAGATTTTATTTGAACTCTATGATTAATAATAATCAATTTTATGAATTTAAATTAATATTAAATTATATATAATCTATAAATTTCTTCTATATTTTTACCCATTATGGACTATTTTACTCCATTTATATGGATAAACATTATGCATTTTAAAGCAATTTTTAGAAAAATGCATTTTTAATCCCAAAAAACAAACTTATAATAAAAACCCAGTATATAGTTGATTCAAAAGTAATTAATTATACTAAATATAATTAAATAATAATTTTATTAATTTAAATCATATTAAAATAATATTTATAATATTAAAGAACAGAAATTATATAAAATAAAATCCATTATTTTTACAAAAATCGATATTTTTCACTATTTATGGAAAAATCAATATTTTATGGAAAATAATTTTTTTCAAAAAGTGAATTTTGGATGTTATGATTTAAAAAATTTTATTCATAATATCAAATTTGGATTATAAAATTCATAAATTAAACTTTAAAATAAATCCTTATAAGAAAATAGTTTAGTTAAAACAATTTCCTTTTTGATATAATTTTTTTTCAATATTTTAATAACTAATATAACTATATTAAGAACCACGGAAGTGATTTATTATACCTTAAAATAAGATTTTATATGGTTCCCACTTTTTAAATTTAATCCCCACAATTTTATTTAAATATTTTTAAATGTGGGATATCTTTCCCTTATAGAATTCTCATATTTACATGTAGCCTCTATAACCATATGGTTCTTCCAAAAAATATTAACATGGTAAATTACCTATTCCACAAAACATTCATAATATGATAAATAATATGAAAAAGGATATTACCAATAAAAATGTTTCTCTTATAATTTAACTACATCATCTCTTATAAGACGAGATGAATATGACACATATTTAGTTAACATTGAAACATGAAATACTTTGTGTACTTGAGATTAAAATGTGGGAAAAGCCACAAATTATAAAACTAATCAAAATTTATCTAGGAAATCATATGTACCACTGAACATTGGATGTAGAAATCCATTTTTATCAAAAAAAAAATAATACTTTTCCATGGATATACATTGAGAAGACATGATAACCTACCTTAAAATAAATATTTATCTTTCCGTTGTACATATAAATTTTCTTTCTAATCAGTGATGTCTAAAAATGTTGTCAAATAAATTACCCCTTCTACACTATTTCATATACCATCTATAGTACTATAAACTTCATATATCCTATATCATCCTATAGTATTTTAGTCTTACACTGGTTTCCATATAATTCCTCAATGGTTCCATCATTATAATGTAATGAAAAATATTGTTATATGAAAACTCAAACAAGTAATGATGGTGATCCCAAATTCCCTAGTAATACATTGAATAATGAAGAATAATATATTCCATTGTCTAAATTTCTCTCTTATACTATCCATCATATTAAGGATGAAAAGTTGTACTTAAATTTAATTCCGTACCCAAGGACATCTTAAGTCATTTAAAAAAATTGGATGTAAACATGGGATGGTGGTATGATATAATGGATATAGGAACTCAATGTAACCTAATTATCACATTTAGATATAGTCAAGAAATATTATCTAATGACATTGTATCTCGAATGGGAAGGAAATTTTTATAGTGATTTAATCAATCAACAAAAACCCAATGTGCATTATTACTTCATGATGTCCTTGGAAATCCCACCCCAAAATCCATGGATATATTTTTCATTCATCTAAATAACATGAAAAGTTTGAAGTATCCCCTTTTTTAATTATATTTGTTCATTAACATACTTAAAATTAAAAAATTTCATCATAAATTCATCAATATATCTTTTCAATCCATCCCACTAGTAATACTCTCGAAAGTCTCTATACATATTAGTGATTCTGAGATGACTGGAATAAAGAGAACTCCAAGCTTCACTCAAAAACTCTTTCCTTAAATAAGAAACACAAGGTACCCATAATATTTTACCAAATCATAAAACACCAGATTCATCAATATTTAAATTAGGTAACATGAACTTATAAAAAAATTATTCCTTTTCCGATAAAGATTGGTCCTCCTTACGATCTTTCAAAATTATTTTAATAAATTCTACTATACCAAGACATAAGAAAATATAAGAAGTCCCAACAACTAAAAATTCTTTCCAAAATTCATTAAATCATTACCCAATGAGTCACATTCAAAATTTAACATGGTCAATGTTGCATTATTTTTTCGACTCAAAGAATCATCCAATTTCATTTTTTCCAAGATGGTAATTAATGATGCAATCATAATCCTTGATCAGTTCCAAAACAATTCTCAATATCATGTTCAATTAATTTTGATTAAATATATAATTCAAAATTTTGTGACTATTATATATTTCACAATTTATTTAATATCAATGATGACTCCACTTTTTTAATAAAAAAACCACAATAACTAGTTCCAAATCATGTGTAGGTTATTTTAACTCATAATTATTAAACTGACATGAATCATAAGAAATTAAATGACTATTATACAATAATTCATAACTAAGTACTTTCAAAGAAACATCACTATAGTTGAAAAATTCTCCATTTCTGGAATTCATGACCAAAATTGGAGCATTACCAAGTCTCTTTTTCTATTCCTAAAAACAATAATCACATCCTTTTTTCTAGATGAATTTGACTACATTTTGAGTAAACATAGTCATCAGTGTGGATAATTGGGAATTGTTTTCAAAATAATTATTGGTGGTAACCCACTTATCCACTAAAACTAAAAATATATGGGTTACTTGTGGGTATTTACCATTCTTCAACATTGTTTTTAATGAGGGTCAATAATAATTCCATCTTTAGAAACAATATGTCCAAGGAATGAAATTTTTTTCAACCAAAATTCACACATGATATTTAACCCTATAGTTTAATTTATTTTAATTCTTATCAAACAATCTTTAAGTATCTCTCATGTTATTCCTAAAATATAGAAAATACTAAAATTTTAATAATAAAAATAACCACAAACTTGTACAAAAAATCATGAGAAAACCTATTAATAAGTTCCATAAATACAATATGTGTGTTTGAGAACCCAATGGGAATAACAAAAAACTTATACTTCTGATATATAGTTTGAAATTTAGAATTCATAATTTCATCACACTTAACCTTTAGCTCATGGTACCTAAATCTCATATCAACCTTTTAAAATAATAATCTCTTTGGAGTGGATCAATATAACCATATATATGAAGAAAATGATACATGTTCATTATTATGATGTTATTCTAAGATCTATAATCAATTAAAAGTATCATTGAATCATATTCCTATTTAAAAAACAAGAAATTATAATGCCATGGCGAAGTTCTGGGTCAAATGAAGAATTTATCTAATAATTATTTTAATTTTTTTTTCAATTATAAAAGGTATACTCGATCAATATGATATAGGGGTTTAGAAATATGATTAGAATCCGGTACAAAGTCAACAGTAAAATCAACCTCTTGATCAAGAATAACACATGGAAAATAATCCAAAATAACATGCATATATTCAAGATCTACTAGAACATTACTAATTTGAACAGTTTAATTTTTTCAACAATGTGAGCTAAGTAACATTCAATTACATGTCTAATAAATTTCTCAACTTCATATTATGACATCAAGGTCATGAAATCATTTAATAAAGTATTCTTAACCTTTGAATCAAGCATATCATGATAGACTGAAATACAATCCATACCCAAAATGAAATAAAACTCCACTATGTATAGATCAAGGAAAATATCTTTAAATGTTTTCCATGGAATAGAATCTATATTATATTTATCTTTAGTATTATTAACAAAATACCACCATCGATAATATTCACCTTAAAATGATAAAAGGTAAGAGATACCATTTATCATTATGACTATCCCATGAAATCAAATATCCTCACAATAAAATTAATGCGTCCATCAATTACCATAGTGTCAGATGATCCAATAAATAATGGGGGATGTCTCTTTCTGAACTACTTGACTATATACATATTTATTCATAGTAGACTAGATTCTTATATAGAATATATACCATAGATATTTATAGCATGGTTCAACCGTGCTGTCACTACATCAAAATGTTATTTTCTAATTGAAACTATATCGATATGCATATTTGTAATGATATTATCCTCTAGGTGCCTTCCTACTACACTTACCTATTTCCTCTATAGGAAACCTCTTTTAGAATATGTATTTTAATTGAAAAAACATGTCAGGACTCGAATACTATATCATTTTAACTTAACTATAAGGTAAAATATTTCACATGCATTCTATTAACATTATCTTAACCTCAATAGTTATCTACACCGACCTATGATTCCCACTATAATGACCTAGACTTACACATTACATAATAAAGAGTTTTAAGAAAAAAATTCATTCTATTGCATTTTAGGATCTTATAATGTTTGTTTTTTAGAAAATTATACCAAAAACATTCATAATATGACCATATAATACAAACTAGACACTTCTGATAAGTATCTATTTAACCCATCGTATAAAACATTTAAACAAAACATGATTTCATTTCATGAAAAATCATCTTGAATTTAAAATTAACCTGTTCCATTCCCTTACCCATCCTATATTTCCTTGAAAACCACTTTAACAGTGTGGGATATGAAAAAGTATCTATAGGTGACATATAAAAGATGAAAACCATCAGTCCAATGAAAAATGAAAACCGATGAAAAATGATTTAATTAAAATACATAACGTTTTACCCAGAAATGGATTTATCATTATATTAAAAAGATCATTTATCATACCTTTTGAAAGTAAATGATTTATATGAAAAATCCTTATAGGGAATAGGAAATTCATGTTGGTACATTGGGAAAACATCACATAGAATGGTTACAAATTGTTATAACTATATGAAAAACATACAACATAATTCACTAAATAACATAATCATTAACAAATTAATTAGAGCATAATATGGATGCACCCACTGTATAAAATATTATGGGATCACCCGACGCTATCTAGGAACATGCATCACATATAATATCCAAGAACCAAATCATGAATAAAACATTTTATTCCATCAATTTTATTCACAAAATGTATGAATATTTATTTTAAACTTGTATAAAATCACTTTTTAATATCAAAATGTCATTTTATTTTATCAAAAAATTTCAATACCAAATTAGCCAAAAGAGTGAAAGTGGTTTTTTTATTTATTAAAGATTTTAATCTTGGAAATTAATCTAGGATCCAAATAACACTAATTGTGTTATGATAATTCATTTTTTCAATATACTTTTAAAATAGAAAATTCAATTTTTTTCAAAAAATTCAATTTGAAACACATAAAAAGATTCATTTTTAATAATTTTTAAATAATGTAAAATTAACATAATAAATATTTTATTAACATATAAAAACATTACAAAATAGTTTTAAAAACAAGAACAAAGAAGAGAAATATAGTTTAAAGGAAAACGTTAAAAGTGATTTTATTTAGATAAAATTCCCCTTATAACATTTAAAATATTTTAATCATAATACCCATGAAATAATAACATTAAAAAAACATTAAAAGTAACATCCCTAACCCTAGAGCCACTAACCGATGCAACGAGCAGAGTCACCATGTTATCTAAATCATGCCTCCCTGTACGCTAGAGGTTGCTAACTAGTAGTGAGGGTATGCTAAATCACTTGGGGATAATATTCCCTCTTTATCAAAGTAATCATAATCTAAAACCATATAAAATAAGGGAAATAAAAAACCATTAAACAGAAATAGGAATTACTAACCATTTCACAAATAGGGTACAAACACAACCAAATGATAAATATTCCACGTCAAAACTAACAACTCCAAAATTTTAGAAAACCCAAAATAAATAAAAATAGACGAATCCCCAAAACATGTCCTAACTATAGGTCTGGATCCTCATCCATGTATATCCAAAGCCCAAATCATCTCCCTAGAATGGAGAATTTTCCCTTTACCTAACTTGCAACTATGAAGTTTTCTCAGGTACCCAACAACAACCTAAGTAGGGTATGAGTACAACTTAGTAGGCCACCACCAACGGTGTCTACAAAACATCCAATATAATCATATTGTGCATGAAAGTTGGAAATAAATGACAAGGTAAACCAAAATACAAGCCACTTTCAATTAGTTAACAATATTTTCTTTAACCATTTAAAACATTATCTTCATTTCTATAAGTTATTCTGTCATCATTACTAAATTCATTTTCATCACAAGTTTCATGTTTATCATTTATTCCATCTTCATCACATAATTATTTTCGATTACATATTCCATTGGTTAGGAATTTACATTATTTACATAAGGGAATACAAAAATAAATTACAAAGAATATGGGTATAAATCATGTTCCATATCTCTCTAGGGATAATCTTTTCATAAATATTCACATCACACTTACCTTGGAGCCTCAGTCCGGGTAGTCTCATCAAATTAATCCATTTGAGGTATAAACACTAGGTACCCCTCCCTAACCCATCCATTATGTGGTGGAGTTTAGATCCTAATTCTAAACCAACCTATGGTAATATATCCTCAAGTCCAATACCCAACAACTACCCAGCCATGTGAACATGATTATTTATCCATTTACAAGATATACCATATCACATACCAAATATACTAATTACACACAACACAACCATTTCACTTTTTATTTAACACATAAATCATCCTTATTCCTTAACCCATTAAAACATTTATAATTTACTTATCATAACCCATTTAAACCATTCCATTTTTTCATTCCTTAACCCATTTATCATATTTGACACCTTCCCTTAGTTAAACCATTTAACATATTCCAAAATTTCCACACATTAACCCATTTGACCAATTTAACAATTCCTATACATTGACCAATTTAACTTATTCATCACCACCCATGCATGAATCCATTTAAACATTACCCATTCCATATTCCTTAATCCACATAAGCATTTTACTTCTAATTTCATAAGCTATTTGACTCATTCACACTGATCCATTCAACTCCATATTCACATTATTCCAAATGATCCCTTATTCCATTAATAATATCTAGAAACAACCACATTTTATGACATTTATAATTTAACCAAAATTTCCACAATTTTACTATGATATCTATTTAAATACAATATAATTCCTTGCTTAAACCTACCATGATCTATGCTCAAGAATGTTGGGGCACCACATGGATGACCAAAAATTACTCAATTTATCTCCAATGAATCCCATGGGGATCAGAAGGGTTCCATTTATTCATTTAGTCAGCAATTTTACCAAACCATATCAAATGAACCAAATTAACAATAAGAGAGAACCATAACAAAAATTATACATGAAAAAATATATAAAAAAACCATGAGATATAATTTTTAGACCACCTACCTCGAATACAAAGATGAACGAATGCTCAACCTTAGACATAAATCTAGATTCAATCACCCTTTGAAGCCTCAAACTATATTACATTGGAGAAACAAGGTTTTATTACTTTAAAAGAAGATGTAGGAAGCTATAATCCCTAATCTAGAATAGATATAAAAGATGAGCATTTGACTTAACTGGAGTTTCGATCCCCAACCAATGATGCTATAAATGGAAAAGATTCGAAGGAGAACCTCCCTTGGGATGTTTGGGTCACTAGGGTTGGAGTAAGGAAGAGGAAAATCGGGTGGGATAATTAAAATCATGAGGGGAAAATTGTAATTTTTCACTTTTGAATGGTTATAGGGTTTGGTCAAAATATTTTCCAAACTATGTTAAAACTATGTGCATGCCAGTGTCCAAAAGGATTTGAGTCACACAATTACTTTGGGAGACCCACACGATTTGCAAACCCGTGAATAATGCCCCTATCCAAGGTTTCATGGGTTTTCTCCCACCTTTTCATGGTTTTACTTAACCATGCACCCCTCCTCTTGGATAACACATATTTGGCGCACCATTATCTCTAACAGTGCCCCAACCATGAAACATGCACTGGATGGATAAGTTCCATTTAATTCATTTCCCAAACCCTTAAAACACCTCCAAACATCCTAAAACACCCAAAAAACATTCCATTAACCAAAATTAAAATATTTAAAACAAAATTTAAACTAGTACATACCTCCATGATGTTTGGGATATTACAACCTCCCCACCTTATAATGAATCGTCCTCAAGATGCACTTCCAAGAACCTATGAGCTTCCAAAGTGAAAGATAAGGACACATAGCCTATATATCCAACCCCCTAGACCATGTTTCTTCCTAAACATTTTCATGCTGCTATATCACTATAACCAATAATAAAGTCATTCCCCACAAGACATTCTCACTATAAACCATGAAGTGAAATGAATGCTCCCTAAGGAAACCTCAACCTCAAAGAAAACACCAACTATTGTAACTCCAAAGGGAAGACTAGGAAACATTGTCTAAATAATGACATAAGGAATATTCAAACACAATATCATACCATCATGGAAGAGCCAATATAAAACCCAATAGTCTGATCCTCTTCACAACTCATAGACCAAATCAATTTTTGTCATTTTACCCTATTTTAAAAACTCTATCAGGGAACCAAATTTGAAACCTCATATAGAATATGTCAAGTCATTCAGATCACATTTTTTTAACTCACCTCAATCCAAAAAATCAAGACCCAATGTCCCCATACCATAATCAAACATCCAATACACACCCAAAACACACAAGGAACTCTATAGGTCAACCCCGAATCAATTACTGTTATCAATTTCAAATCACAAAAATGGTTTTTACTCGAGTCCCTTAAATTCAAAACACCGAATAAATCATCAATCGACCACCTTCCCACTGTGGTGATCATGAAAAAACACTCTATCTCTCCTTCACTAACCTTTTTTGGTTGTCACCACCACTATTGAAAAAAACCACACGAATCTCAACTCATCATTTTCAACAGACCTAATGAGTTTCCGAACTCACTGTGCCCAAAAACCCATAATGATTTCACCCATTATTATAATCCATCCTTACCGTCGAAACCAATCTGAATGAGATACCCACACCACCCATTGAAAACTAAGAATAAATTGACCTCCTCAAGTATGAATTAATTTCTAAAAATAAATTTCCACTAAAAACACAAAAATCGAGGTGGGTCTCTACTCTCCACACCCATTCCTTTTCACCATATCATGTCGGAACACCAAAGACTCAATTTTCTAAAAAATCCATCTTCCTCTGTTGGCATACTATCCCTTTCTCACCTTCCCTAGGTGCTTGCTGACTTGAGTCCCAACACTATCATCCAACAAATCAACCAAGGTCATTCCCTGACTTCTGGTAGAACTCTTCCATCACGACTCCCACTAACCTCTAAACCATCATCGTGATACATTTCACCCATCCACATTCTCAACACACACACACCTACTTTCCATAAAATTACTATAGGTAAATATGTTCTTACTCAAGACCATTTCCAAATTATAAAATGTACATTTTACTCTACAAACCCATCAACTGAAGTTTGCATCTCATCACATTAATTATTTTATCCTAAAAGAGTCTGGTTATCATCGGATGACTCGTCCTAGAGAATATATGCTCTACTATTAGCATGTCATTATCTCACATGACCAAGATTCCTTCAAACCTAAGGACACTACCTGGTCACTCAATCACACCTACCCAAGTCCATGATCTATCTCTATTGAGGTTTTAACACTGAACCCCCATTATCACACCATCAATGTTTCTAATACATTCATTTCATATTCTAATTAGAACCACCATTAGCATAAATCCATTTCATGACTCGACCAAACACCACACCCAAGGCCCACCTATGAATCTTCTAGGTAAAACAATTTTCATATAGCTGGTTCCACATTTTCGTCTCGATGCCACTATATTAACTCTACACTCTACTACACACATACAAGAATTACTTATCACACCCCACCTTATGAGTGTCGTTACCATATCTTTCCTCAAGAAATTACAACTACCCTGGTTCAATCTTAAATCCTAATATGAACCCAAAACAAGGGTGTGGACATCTAACACTTCCTAGAACAACAAAACACGCATCTCTCGATACCCATTCCAAGATTCTAGGAATGGTACTTATGACTTTATTCAATACCCAGTCCATCATGAGAACCTCACCCATAACTATCGATGGTGTATATCCCACCATCTAGCTCTACATATACCACCCTATGTGTGTGAACTTCGGGAAGTCACACATCCAACCAAAACACATACAAGTCAATTAGCAAAAAGCCATAGATTTCTCAGCGTACCTAGGTTGATGTCAAGCTATTGGGAATGATTTACACCAGATAAAAGTATTATAAGAAGTCATCGACGAACACCACCATACGTTATCAATCACTAATTTCACCTCCCACTATGGGACACCTTAACCTGCCAAATGTCGTAGGATTCCCCACTCACACACATATCATTAGAACTTGACCACCAACACTTAGGCATGATTTCCATCCAATACTCACCACCGTTACACAAACTTCCTCCAAGAAACAACATAACAATGATTACTTTGTAACTACTGCCTCTACACCATTAGAGTTCTTCCAGTATAACCTTGTAAGTTATAAAATGAAACAAAATGGTCCACCACACTAATAAAAACCAATGATCTATCACATAGCCATGTATTCCTATTTGGTTTGATAGATAATGACATGCACTTATCCCGAGTCACTTGTTTTCCTATCTCGATCTAAATCATGATCTACCAGCCTGTTCCTATATCTGGACATTTTTAGATCCCTCAAAGTCTCACAATTTTCAGAGACTACACACTTAAACCAACTCTATTTATCACTAGACAACCATCACCAGAGCCTATCCCAATGCTCTCTTACTCACCTGAACAATCCTCTTGGTCTATATGATCTATTAGAATCAAGGAATTCTCAACATCTAACCCAAAAATGAAACCATTTGCATAAACAATCCCAACAACATGGATACCCTTAGCTCGAGTATCACCTTCATAATGAAAGAATCTTACCCCACTTCTTTCACCCTTGTATTTTATACCTAAAATGAACACCGAGGCATATATTAATCATCGTCCAAACAGGTAGGTTAGGCCTCCGGGTCACACAACCCATCGAAACCAACCTTACAACCAACTGAAATCACTTAGTTTCCCATTCTGAAAGAATCAGGGCACAACCATAACATTATTGTAACTCGATGGTACTGATTATGCATCGATTTAGACCTTTGAAATATCTCCCCTGATTAATATTATGAGGAACATGCCACACTAGACTAACCTACCACGATGTCACCCTTGTTTTCTCACAAGACTACCAACTCATCATCACAACTCAAATCACTTCTCCCAAAACAACTAAAGTTCCCACAAATCCCTTTAGTATAATATGAAGCTATCCAAATCAAAAACACCCACTTATGACTCACACACCCAATAAAACTGAAAAAATTGATAAACACTACAATGGGTGTCTCTTATGGATCGAACGATACCAACTTCCCAACCAGGGTTAAGGATAACAAGTCACTAGCCCCTCTCTTTAGGCCACTTACATATAAAATCCATCAAGTCACCACTCATGGGTTGGTCTCCTTCCATCATCCCAAAACAATACATCTAATACATCCCAATAACATTCGATATAGTTTTCACCATGCATACTCACACACATACATTATAACCATGAGCCAAAACTGCCACTCTAGGGTCTAATAATAAAATCACAATGTTTGAACCCACATGGGCCGCCTCACCCAAAAAATAAATCCATGAATAATGAAACTACAACCAAGACACTAATTATTAAGAAAAATGTACAACCTACAAAATTACAAAAAAAGGGTTATGACTTTCACATTACCAAGAAACATATCAAAAACTCAAGGTCACAACACTACTGAAATCATAACATGGAATACTCATTTATCTACACAATGATAATCAAGAAGGTATTCCAACATATAATCATGGACTCATCCTAGAGAACTCTTACTACCCAAACCACCCATACAAAGGTCCAGATAAACAAAATAATTAATACTCAATACAATTCTTCACCAAAATTTCTAGAACTACACATTCAATTATAATTAACTTCAAAATTTTGAAAACCCAAAGGTTCACACTTTATAATCTGATATTTAACAAAAATATTAAAAATATCTACTAGTTAGGATTAAATTTTTAATACATTTTCATAAAAAAACATCTCAAGGGAAGTCCAATCGGTGTAGAGCACACCAAAAAATACACTACCTGACATAATCAACCCACTCCACCTCAACTATCCTAATGGACGTGATCACATCTCTAATATTACCCTCAACCATTCCTACCATGGGTCATGGTCAACATTGGATATGACAACAAATATGGATACAATTATTTTAGTAGACACCCTATTTTTAAACAATTCCCAATTTCACAATGCAAAACTATATATTTTAGACACCTATCCCATTTCAAACTTTTTAAAACAAATATTTTAACTCCTTGACAACCTTCATTAAGAATAATTCCTTAACAATTTTACCATCATAATGTAAATAATTCAACTCTTAATCACCACACAATCTTTAACATTTATTAAAACCAAAAATTTTAACATGATTATAATGTTTCCTTGCGTACACTATTTTTACACATTCATTTATATTCTTTATACTTACCCATTTTCATCATCTTTATTAGAAACCATTTTCTTCAAATTTTAAAAGAAGTAAAACTCATACTAACCTTCATGTCCCACACACCCATCCTGTGTATTATTATCATGATACATGGAACTTATATCCATAGGTGACTATAATGATGCATGAATGCATAACCTTATGTCGCTCTATCCAAGAGAAAATTATCATAAAATAGTCACATCACACAAAAATTTCACCACCCAATGGTGTAGTATCATTCAACTATAACAACATATATCAGGAACAAAAATGTCCACACTAGACACTTTGTTTTCCCTCACACATGGGATAGATACTCCCACACACGAGCTCATTAACAAACCCCAAAAATTTCAAATCTCCCACATACCATTCCCAAATAGTAATATAGAGAAAATAAATCATCTCATACCACTTTGTAATGTCCCCTACCAGGGAGACACCCACTGGTTCCCCAATAAGATTAGACACATGACCTCAAGTGAACCTACCCATATGCTAGAGGTTTGCAATTAACAACGATTGTTTGATAAATCAGTTGGGGAGATGATGAACTATTTACCAAAGTAAGTTACATCAGAAAAAATATAAAATAATAGAAACAATAAACAATAAACCATAAACATTCATTACTAACCATTTCCAAAATAGTTTACTAACACAACAAAATAATAAATATGCCATGTCAAAAAAAAACTATAAAATAAGTGAAGAAACCACAAAATAAATACAAACAACCAAATCCCCAAAATGGGTCCTGATTCCAAGTTCAGATCCTCATCCATTCACATTTCTATCCATTATCAACTACATAACATAAGGTCTTTTCCCTCATCCTGACCCACAATAATGACGTCTTCTCGGGTACCCAACGATGACCCGAGCATTATGTAAGAACAACATAGTAGACCATAATAAACGATGTCTATAAAATATCCAATGTAAAAAAATAATGCATGCATGTATGAAATAAAGGAAAAGGTAAACTGAAAGACATCTCAGGTTTCATTAGTTTGAAATATTCCTTTTAACCATTTCCATCATTATTTCTATTTCCATCACTTATACCATATTCCTTACTAAATTCATTTTAATCACATTTTTCAGGTTTATCATTTATCCCTTCTACATAACATAATATATTTACATTAAAATTTCCATGGGATAAGAATTAAATTTATTTACATAACAACATAAGAAAGTCAATTACTAGGGATAAGAATTTCATAAATATTCACATCACACTTACCTTGGAGCCTCAGTTTAGGTAGTATCATAAAATGCATAATTTATAGGAATATATACTTATCCTCATTCCCTAACTCATGCATTATAGGGTGGGGTTTATAGCCTCAGTCTAACCCAACCTGCAGACATAGATCCTCAAGTCTAATAACCCACAAATACCAATCCATGTTCACATGATTATTTATCCATTTACCACATATACCATATCACAAAATAAAAATACTCATTACACTAAACATTACCATTTAAAATTTCATTTAACACATAAATCATCCTTATTACTTAACCCATTATCACATTTACCATTCATTTAGGACAACCCATTCAATCCATTTCTTTTTTCAAGCCTTAACCCATTTAGAATATTCAACACTTTCTCTAGGTTAACCCATTTCACATATTCCACAATTTATATACATTAACCCATTTAAAAAATTTAAAAACTCCCATTTATTATTTAATTTCACTTATCCATCAATACCCATGAATTAATCCATTTACACTTTAACTATTCCATATGAAATAATTCATTTAAGAATTTCCCTTGTAATTTCATAATCCATTTGACTAATTCACAATAATCCATCAAACTCCATATTCACATTATTCCAAACGACCCATTATGTCATTTCAAATATCTATACACAACCTATATTGGTTACATTTATAATTTAACCAACATTTCACCACTTTTACTATGGGATTTATTTCAATAAAATAAAATTTCATGCTTAACCATAGCATGATCTATGCTCGAGAATGTCGATGCACCACATGGACGACCCTAAATCAGTCAAACCATCCTCAATACATATCACATGGATCATTAGGATTCCATTTATTCAGTTATTTAACCATTTCACAAAACCCTGTCAACTGAACCAAATGAACAACTAGAGAAAACCAAGAACGCAACCATACACACACAAATCTATAAAAAAACCATGAGATATAACTTGGAGAGAACCTACCTTGAATATGAAGATTAATGCATGATCAAACTTAGTCTTAGATCAAAATTGAAGAAAAATTTGATGCTTGGACCTATATTCCATAGGAAAAAGAGGGTTTTAGGGCTTCAAAATAAGACAGAGGAAGATGCAAACCATAATCCATAAAAGAAAAGAAAGAGGTGGGTTAGGCTTACCCATATCATCAATATAAAACCAAAAGTGCTCAAAATTGACAACAATAGAAGGAGTACTACCATTATGATTTTTGGGTCACTAGGGATCATCAATAGGGATAGAGGAAGAAGGAGGAAAAGTAAGATCGGGATGGTGCATAAAATCTCGAGGGGGAAAATTGCAACATTTCACTTTCTTAATGGGGCACAAGGTTTGGCCTCACGAGTTTCCAAACCATGATCATGAAACTATCCAAAAATAGCTGAGTTGAATGGTTACTTGGGAAGACCCACATGGTTTGATAAACAATGTCTAATGCCACTCTCTAAGGTTGCACAGTTTGGCATTCCCCTTGAACATTTTTTCTTAATTGTACACCCTCCTACCAGATAGCATGGATTGGGACCATGATTATCTATAACCGTGTTATAACCATGAAACATGAATTGGATGGAAAATTTCCTTATCATTCATGTCTCAAACCCCCGAAACACCCTTTAATCTCTTTATACACCTATAAATCATTTAATTAACCAAAATTAAGAGATTTAATATAAATTTTAAACAAGTAAATACACACAAGAAGTCTAATATCTTACATTAAATATCATGATAATAGATAAATTAAAGATATATCATGTTTAATGGTATCTATATATATGTACTAAAATAATATTTGTGAATAGAATATAAATATTCCTCAATAAAAAGAAATTTAGACAAAGTCCCTTACCTTGAGTCTGACATGTCACATGTATCTTTATATTCATGAAGAAAACAATAATGTTAATTGTTTAATTTATTTATAAATTTTTCGAAATTTACTATTAATTTCATTTATCTTATTACCATTCTATATAAAATTAATTAATCAATTAAGTTCACGTCATATGTTTGGACCATATTCGGCATATGTGTCAAAAATGAATTTGGTTGGTAGACTATAGTCAAATATATCCCGATGTAAAAGTTTATAAAATAAAAATAATGAAATAATTTTCATATTTATACATCAATTTTACTTGTAAAACAAATCATGAAATATCGTTATGAAGCATTAAATAATATTTTGATCATGGAGACGGTATGCCGTACGTATGAATGAGTAATGTTTCCATTTTTCAATAGTCATTATTGAAAAAGGAATGTAATATATAATAATTCTAGACTTATAAAAATATCATAAAAACCATATTAATTAATTATATATACATATATATATATACATATCATTCTTGTGATTCAGTGATGAGAAAATTGAATCACATAACTTTGTGGAGGCAGTAGTCCACACATCAACAAGTGATGTTATCATTTTTCAATGAAGGATAGAAAATTATATAATATCATTCTATAATGATTAATATTCCATTAATATCACAATTATTTCACTTATATAACATATATTCATTATATTTACCCATATTACATTCCATATAAAAGATGATTGTATGTTAACTCTATGAATAATAAAAGTCATTATATGAATTTAATATATTATTTAATGATATATATTATATTAATTTAATATAAAATATTTCCCATTATGTATTATTTTCATAAATTCAAATGAATAAACATTACTCATTTTAAAAATATTTCTTATATAAACCCATTTTAAACCCAAAAACATACATAACTGAAAAACCAAAATTAATTTAACATAGTGAGTTGTCTTAATTCATAGAAACTTTTCTATATGATCTAAGATAATTGCCAAGTTCTCCTAGTATGAGAGATCATTATAAAATGGTACCAACACTATATTAAGTAAATTAGAGGGTTCATTATGTACTTAATTAAGAGGTAAGCATGGAACACATCATTTACATGAGATAGGTTAGCTGAGAGTGCTAGTTGATAGGCCACCAGTTTGATGCAATCAATGATCTCGTAAGGGAAGATGTATCTTGTAATATGCATTTTGTTCATCCCAAAACTCATTAATTTATTCCATGGTGATACCTGAAGGAACAAATTATATATAATATCACATTATAGGTACTTTTGATAATTTTATTCATAGATTTCTATCAAATTTATTTAGATTTCATATGAAATAGAATGGTTTAAACCTTATCTATAATTTCATGGAAAAGATACCATTCCATCTGTATCTACTATCCAAACTCATCCAAGCATGTTGGATTCAAAAACCTCTTCCTATAAGTGAACTTATAATGTTCCATTTTAATTATTTAATCGAAACTATTTTTATATAAGATCCCCACTAGGGGATGCTATAAGTCCCTCCATTAATAGAAATCCATTAAAGAAGATCTCATTATATCCTCTATAGTATTAACGATTCTTTAATATTGACCATCCATATGCAATTGATATGTAGTGATGAATCTCAATTCTATATCCAATGATTTATGAGTTCTTATATCGATCCTTTAGGTAAACATCAGATCTTGATCAAATACAATAGGTTGTGGAACTGCATGCACTCTTACCACTTCACTTTTGTATATCTTGGTGACTTGGTCAAGAGAGAAATATTACTTGATAGAAATAAAATGCGATTAATTTTAAGGATATTTAATACCACGTTGATGTTATTATTACCATTATGTGTCATCAAGATTCCTATAATGAAATCCATGGATATGTTTTCCCATTTCCACTTGGGTATGGGATATATTTTCATCATACCCTTAGACTTATATCACTATTCATTGACTTTTTGGCATACTAGGTATCCAAATATAGTATTTATAACCACCTTATTCATGTTATACTATCATATGATTTATTAAAATTCAATATACATCATAGTTATTCCAAAATAAATATATAAGTACAAGTTATGTGTATTATTTACACGTTCCCTATTTAGTTATAGTTTTGATGGGACACATATCCGAGTTCCAATCCTTGTAACTCTATCTTTAACAATGTTTAACTCACAAATATTCACTACATTATTATATATGAAATCTTCATATTTTGGGTCCTCCATAATCCTATCAAGAATAGATGGTTAATAATTTATTTTACTATGGTATGATGAAGATCCTTTTATTATTCCCATGTTCATCCTTTTCATGTCCAAGAATATTGGATTACTTGACATAATCATCATGGTTATAGTTGTGAGATCCTTTCTACTCAGGTCATCTACCATATTTGTTTCTTTCTAGGGATGGTAATGGATTGAATAAATAAAATCCTTGATCATATCTATCCACCTTCATTGATTCATACTAAGATCCTTTTTTTTAGATATATACATAATTATTTTATAATCTATATATATATCAGAAAAAATATTTATATTGGTACTTTCACCATATCCTCAAAGAAAATATTACTATAGCCAATTCTTGATCAAGAGTAGGGTAGTTCATCATGTGTATTTTTAATTGTTCAGAGACATAGGCTATCACATTGTCATCTTTCTTGAGTATACAACCCAATCCCTTTTTTGATGCATCACTATAGATAAAAAATCCTTCGCTACTAGTGAGTAAAGTGATCATAAGTATAGTTATTAGACTATTCATAGTATTCATAATTCCAAATAGTCTTGACTCCCTTTTTATTATGATTATTGGGGGGGATTGAAATTCATGAGAGGTTTCTTAAAAATCGATAATAGTACCTAACCAATAAGAAGAAACTATGGACTTCCATCATAGATGTTGTACTAGGACATCATCTGAATGCTTTTATTTTGTACACATACAAAGATATAACCTTGTTGGTGAAACAAAATACACAATAAAGTTACTTAATCAAAACAAAATAAACATGTACTATACTTTGTATATAATTTTTTCTACTATTATGTTTTTAGTATAGTATTTAAATTCTCCTCATTTTCCTCTATTTTGTGTAAATAAAAATATCATCTATAAAGACTACCAAAAATCTATCAAAATAATCCACAAAGAATCTATTCATCAATTCCATGAGTATTGACTGATAATTAGTGAGTCAAAATGGAATCACTATTGATATATAGTCCCCATAACTTGTACGAAATGAAATCTTGGGTATATCCTCTTTCTTCACAATTACTTTATAATATCCTCATTGATGATCCACTATGCCAAATTAATGGGATACATGTATCTGATTTAACAATTCATAAATCAATGGTAGAGGATAATTATTATTTATAATTATCTTTTTGAGATCATGATAATCAATGTAGAGGTGCATTGATCCATCCCTCTTCATGATAAAGAGGACTAGTGCACCCCTTGGTGAGAAACTTGGGTGTATAAACCCTTTATATAGATTATATTGTCATTATTTTATAATCTCATTAAGTTCATCAATTATAATTCTATATGTAGTCCTGGATAGTGGAAAATATACCAGCATGAGATCGATTGAGAACTAAATAATGAAATTAGGTTGAAGTCCAAAAAGATATTTGATAAACCCCTAAGAAAATTCTATTACAATGGGCATGTAATCAAGGATTATATTTTCATTACTCTCAATTATTTGAGTTAGATAATATTTCATTCAAGGAAATAATATCAATTATTGAGATATTGGTACTAAAGAAGATCTATCCTTCTCCTTGTACTTGTATTGAATCAGATAGTTATTCATTACACAGATGGTGATTTCCTTCAATGACAACCCAACTCTTTATTACACACTTAAACATGATTTCTTACATAAAAATCACTTTATAAAACATAAAATATTGATATGTGTAGTGTCTTTGGGGATTATGATCATTAGATGACAACTTAAGACATAAGATACAACATATTTATTGAAAAATTCCTTTACATGACCCCTACATTCCCTCGTACTTAGCACTACATATGATAACTTGGGGACATGCATTAAAAAATGGGTGAGCTATAAAGCCTAGTAGGGAATAAACATAGAATAAAATGAGAAATAAAATACATGTTATACAATAGGTATATAAACGGAGAAAAATAGAAACATGAACATAATGGCATGATAAATCATGATAACCATAACATGGAGATGTGGCAACAAAACTTAACATGGAATTAGCATGAGCCAATGCTCATTGCACATGGAGAATGATTAAATACTCATTGAACATAGAGCATGAGTAAACCCTCATTTCACTTGAATTAGCATGATTCAACACTCATTTCACATTACGTATCATGATATTATACTTTACCTAATGCATTGGAGCACTATCAGGGCACACCCTTCTTAAACATTTCATTTCATGCATAAGTGTGCCACATGGATAATAAAACATGGATTCATTAAACATCATCATTTATTTCATGATAAATGAATGTGAAATTAATAAATGAAACTCTATAATAAATAAGTAAATGTGCATAAATCTGAATACCCTTGATAGAGAAATGGGCATGGTATTTACTACACAATGACTTTGTCTTGGAAAAACCTAGTGTAATTTCGGCAGCATAACGACGTGACATAAGGATTCATAAAAATGGTTGATGAGAGAGAAAGGGGTGTCTAATCATATTTAAATTAAATGGAATGTATTTGGGTAATATATATACATGTCCCAACAATTTTAATGGAATTTAGATTTATGATACAAAATAATTTATTGAATGCAAATGAGGAGAGAGAAATTCCGTTAAGAATTTCAGCATAGTAACGGGTGTACATGGGAGGAATTTTATGAGAGATAAATGGGTCTCCAATAATTAAAAAATAAATAGGGATGTATGGGGGAGGTGAGAAAACATACTCCAACATTTATAATTGAAATTAAAATTGCATAACAACTTGAAGAAAATTGGACTAAAATGAGAAAGGAGGTAAACCCTTACATGGAAGTGTGCTTCCGAAGGCATGGGAGAGGCTTGAGAGAAGATTATTGGGAGATTGGGGTGACTTGGGAGGATTATAGAGAAAGTAGGGAAGAGGTTGAATGAACTCCAAAGGCATTGAGTGAAGAGGAAGTGGGAGTTTAGGTGGGTTTATATAGGAAAGGAGAAGGAATTCTTTATTATTTAGGTTTGGGACACCTCACATTAAACTAATAAAAAACACAATCCATCCCATGGTTTTTGTACATGTTTTTTGCCAAAGAGGATTGTAAAAAAAAATTATAAGTCCAACAACCGAAATTGTTAAAATAATAGGGTTGATTTGTGGAGGTGAGTCACACTCTCAAAGAAATTCATTTAAAAAGTGAAAATGTTTTATAACTCTTGGAGGGTCCACTAATGTTTTTTAAAATAAATAAAACAAACCTAAAATCAAATTATTTAAGGGATAGAACATATATTGGCCAAAAATATCATTTATAGTAATTTATTACATTACTATTGGGTCATTATGATGTCATAAAACACGTTATATAATTAAACGGTATTTAATTTTTACCAAGAAATTTGACTATCTCAGAAAATTATGAAAAATTCACCGTTGGATAATTTAGAAATCTGAATTCCAAAAATAATATTCATTTTATCTAAATATTTTTCTAAATATGTTAATTATCACTTTTAATATAAAACCCGACATTTATCGAAAAATCATGGGTTTTGACAAAAACAGCTTTGAAAACATAATAAAAATTACAATTTCATTCATAAAATTATATGATCATTTGTATTTAATAAAAAGTAATTTCATAGTAATAATATTTTTTTTAAAAATTATTTAATTCAAAAATCCAGTAATTCATCAAAATAGATTTCATAGTTGAATATTAATTAAAAATACTATTTGTACTTCAAAAACTATTTACAAAGTAACAATAGTAAAATGAAAGTATATTATTTATTATATACAATAATAATTTACATAATCATAGTGCTAGGGTATTGTTATATAACCCCTTAAAAAACCCGCATAAGACCTTAGGGTAAGGTGCACGATGGTGACCGACTCTTGGGGTGGCTCTGATAACATTTCCCGGGTGGTAATCTCTATCAACTTCCACTTCTCTCATTGGAAATTCTGTTCGAACTTAACGTATACAAGCTAGGTTTGGGCTAGGTCAAGAGTGAATCCCAAAGATGCAACCTCCTTTACGAGCTCTAACAAACGGGCTTTGTATGGGGAAAGTCTACAGGATGAGGCCATCACTTTCTTTATATGAGTAAATTGGATTTGCAAAAGACCTATATTTATACTGATCATGTGATCACTGTTCAATGGATATATTAGAAATAGTCACAATTCTTAATGGTATTTTTAAACCAAAAAAATAAAACCATTGAAGTTCACATTTTATATATCTATTCTACATAATAAGACATTTTATTTGTTCAAGAGAAATTTTCATTAATGAATGTTTGGGTCATCAGAATCTTCCCCCCTTAAGAAAATTTTCCCTCGAAATTTACTTTTCCCACACTAAAACAGATTTGGGTAACTCTGATTCATCATTTCCTCCAAATCCCACATCGCTTCTTCAAAATTTTGATTTCACCATTGTACCTTTACGGGGGCATTTTCTTATTTCGTAGAAATTTTTCTCTATGATCTAAGATCTTCACTGGTTTCTCCTCATAATAAAGATCATCCTCAAACTGTACCACCTTTTAAGAGAGTACACGTGAAGGGTCTGGTATGTACTTCTTTAAGAGGGATACATGAAAGACATCATGTACTTTGGCCCTGGTAGGTTGACGTTCCAGTTGATAGGCCACAACCCCGACACGATCAAGAATCTAGAAGGGGTAGATGTACCAAGGACTTAACTTACCTTTATTTCCAAACATCATGACCTTCTTCCATGGAGATATGCATAGAAATAATATTTCCCCAACTTTAAACTCATGGTCTCATCGACATTTATCTGCATAACTCTTCTGTTGACTCTGGGATGCCTTGATATGTAGCTGAATGGTTTTCACCTTATTCACCATTTCTTCGACCATTTCTGGTCCTAATAGCTTTCTCTCACCGACTTCATCTCAACACATCGGTGTTCTACACCTTTTCCCATAACGGGCTTTATATGGTGACATTTGTATACTTGGGTGGAAAATATTATTATAAGAGAACTCAACCAGAGGAAGATGTTGATCCCATCATCCTTTGAAGTCTATTTAGGATTCTCTCGACATGTCCTCAAATGTTCGGATAGTCCACTCGAATTAGCTATCATTTTGACGATGATAAGAAGTACTGATGTTCAGTTTAGTATCCAGATCATGTTTAAAACTCTTCCAAAACTTAGAGGTGAATCTTGAATCTCGATCAGATATAATAGATATTGGTACACCATGAAACCTTACTGATTCCCTGATATATATATGTTCTAGTTGATCCAATGAGAAATTATCCCGAATTAAATTGAAGTGTGTAGACTTTGTAAGATGATCCACAAAATCCTAGATCACATTTTTTCCTTTGGATGTCTTTGGAATTCCGATGACAAATTCCTTGGTGATGTTCTACCATTTACATGCTGTTATGGGTAATGGTTGCATCATCACATTTGACTTCCGTCTCTCAGCATTCACTTGCTGACCCTCCAGACACTTTGATATAAATTCACCGATCTCCATCTTCATATTATCGCACCAATAATTCTCTCAGAGATCTCGATACATCTTTGTGTTTCCTGGGTGAATAGAGAAATTTGAACAATGTGAATAATCCAAAATTTCTTTCTTCAGCTCTGAACTTGATGGAACACATAGTCTTTTCCCAAACATCACAATTCCTTCTTCAATAAAATTGAACTCTAAGGATTTCCCTTTTCTGATTGCTTCCACTTTTTTATGAATTTCCACAACATATTTTTGAGCATTCTTTAACCTTTCCAAAAGAGACAGTTGAGCAATAATTTGTGAAAGGATTGATGATATTCTCTTCTTTATGATCCCCATGTCCATCTTCATTAAATCTAAGAGGATTGGATCCTTCTCAATTCTCATCAGTGATAGAATTGCTGGGTCCTTTATACTTAGAGAATATTTCACCTTGTTTTCTTTCCCAGGGTGGTAATGGATTGAGTAGTCATAGTCTTTGATCAGATCTAACCATCTTAGTTGGTGCATGTTTAACTCTTTATATGTGAATATATACTTGAGGTGTTTGTGGTCCATATATATTTCACACTTCTCCCCAAAGATATAATGCCGCCAAAATTTTAAAGCGAAGATCACTGCAGCCAAAAAGTTATCCACTTGTGGGTAAAGTGAGCACAAGCAAAGTGATAAGCCTTCTTTTCAACTCCTTGAAGCTTTCTTCACATTCATCACTCCAAGAAAAAAATTACTCCCATTCGATTTATCTTGGTAATATGGTTGGAAAATCATGACAAATTTCTCACAAATCGTCGATAATATCCAACTAACCCCAAGAATATACGGATATCCGTTACTGATGTTGGCCTTGGCCATCCATCTATTGCAGGTACCTTTGAGGGATGTACAGATATCCCATTTCTTGTAAGTATATGGCCTAAGAATGAGACCTCTTTCAACCAGAACTCACACTTGATGTACTTTTCATAGAGCTTCTCCTTCCACTTGGTCTCTAGTACAGTTCTTAGATGCTGCTCATGATCCTCCTTGGTTTTGGAGTATATCATAATATCATCTATAAAGACAACCAAAAATTTGTTGATCTAATCTCTAAAGAATCTATTCATCTAGTCCATGATGATTACTGGAGCATTAGTGATTTTTAAAGGCATTACTTTGAATTAATAGTTCCCGTATCTTATACGAAAAGCAATCTTGGGGATATCTTCCTTCTTCACCTTTACTTGATAATATCCCGACCACAAATCTACCCTAGAGAAGTATTTTTCTCCACCAAATTGATCTAACAAGACATAAATTTGTGGGAGAGGATACTTTTTCTTTATCATGATTTTATTAAGCTCATGATAATCAATGAAAAGGCACATTGAACCATCTTTTTTCTTGACTAAGAGGACTGGTGCACCCCATGGTGAATCACTTGGGCGTATAATCCCTTTCCCCAGATTTTCCTATAGTTGTTTCTTCATCTCTTCAAGCTCCACAAAAACCATTCTATATGGAGTCTTGGATATTGGAAATGCCCCAGGTATAAGATCAATTGAGAATTCAACATCTATTAGAGGAGGAAGACCTAAAAATTCCTCAGGAAACACTTCAGTGAATTCCCTCACAATAAGCATGTCTTCAAGGATGGTTTCGTCCTTAGACTCAATCATATAAGCTAGATACACATTCCCATATGGAAGTAATATCCACAATTTAGATGATGGATCTAAATAAGATTCATCTTCCTCCTTGAACTTGTATAGAATCGGGGGTCAATTCTCAACATGAAGAGTGATTTCCCTCTCATGACATTTTGTGTTGACTTTATATAAGGAAATCCCATCCATTCCAATAATTGCATAAAATTACACTACAGGGAGTATGATGAGGTTCACTGGGAAGTTCAATCCACATATTATGACTGGGAGGAGTTATATTCATGGGATGAAATGATTGCCCCATTTTCCGTAATCACTAACATCTTCACTTCCATGATTTGTGGTGGTGATGGGATTTTCCTATTAAACTTTTGTGATATAAAAGAATGCATAGAACTAGAATCAAAAAGTACGTTCACTATTCTTGAATGAATAACTAGCATACCAGTCACCACTTTGTTTTCAGGGTTCGCTTCGGCAGTAGTGATGGAAAAAGATATCCCTTGCTGCCTTTGAGGTTGTTGTTTGCCTCCGAGAACCCTTTGCTTAGGGCACTGATTTGCAAGATGCCATGGTTATTTGTATTTTTAGCAATGAAAAATGCATCGAGGTTCAAACAAATCATTCCTCTCCTCTGTCGCAGCCGAAAGTTTGTCTTCCTGACAGTTAGTAGCCAGGTTCCCTTCTCTTTCACACCTAAAGCATTTTGGTGCCCCCTTCATGCAATTTATAGGGTGCTTCTTTCTATACCTTTGGAAAGTGGGGTGCTGGATCTCCTTAACATTTTTGTATTTATCTATCGAACCACCAACATTGAATTCCACCTTACACTTCTTATCCCCATGATACCCCTGAGATTCTCTGATCTCAATTTCGACCATGAGGGCACATCAAACAATTTCCTCATAGCTTTCGAAGTCATGAATCTCCATCACTTTCCACAGGCTAGGTTTCATCCCACCAAAGAAGAAGTCAACCTTTCATTATAGGGTAATGACAAAGCCAGAAGCATATCGTGAAAGCATTGTGAATTTTTCCTCATACACTCAGACATAGTTTTCATATTGTTTCTTGAGGGAAAGTAAGTACCTTTCCATCTGAAGTTAGAGGGTGCACATAAAATATTTATCGAAAAAAATCTTTAATAAATCCTTCCATTAAAATTCCTCGATCTCCTCCTCAGGATTAGTATTTTTGATCAATGTCCACCATTTATCAGCTTCAACTTCCATACAATAAGTATCCAGGATAACCTTCTCTTTTTTTGAAAAATGAAGTATGTAGAAGATCTTTTCATTAGAGTTGATCCATTGTTCGGTGATTGAGGGATCAGATGATCCATTAAAAGTAGGAGGCCTTTGTCTCATGAATCTATCGATAGAGACTTGTTCTTTCTTGGGGGGGGGGGGGGTTTAACATTCCTATTGACCCATGTTTCTATTCAAATATTTTGTTATCTGAGAGAGAATAATGAAAAAGTTCGTGATTCCTGCTCCCATTGGATTGGGAATCTCATTAGTACAGTCATCACATTGATCTTCACATTGGTTGTTAGCCTGAGTCCCCCTATTACTGGCCATTGGATGGAATTAAAATAATGTTAGGGGTAACACATAAAGGGTAATCCAAGGACAAAGCTGATGACTTATAAATAACTTTTATTTCCTTAACATATGAATATATTGGTTTAAGTATATGTTTTCTGTGATCTACATTCTAACATATATTCTTCAGGCATTATTTTTTTTTCCCTTAATAATGGTTCATAAAAACCTTGTGAATTCACCAAAGAATATCCCCCGGGAGTTTCGTAACCAAGATTACAGTAAGGCCCGTTGTCGTGCACCAGGTTTTATTCGAGTCTATCCCAAAGTGGTGTTTTCAAGTTTTACCCCTAGGATACATCTATGCCAGAGCTGCCTATACCTGATCGTATCCAGACATGGATGTATTTTCTTGATAAACCACTTAATAAATATTCACCAAAACATATGGATGTTTTTATTATACATAGTATTGTCTCTAAAGATTTACTATGGTTTTCTAACCCTAATCCAAAAAATAACTAAACCTATCCTCTGATACCAACTTTGACAACCATGCTCTTTATTACACACTTAAACATGATTTATAACATAAAATTCACTTGATACGACATTAAAGATTGAGAGGTAAAGTGTTTTTGTTGCTTAGGATCTTTACATGAAAACTTAAAATAGAAGATACAACATCATTATTGAAAACTTTCTTTACATGACCCCTACATTCCCTCGTACTTAGCACTGCATAGGATAACCTGAGGACATACATAAAAAAAGGGTGAGATATAAAGACCAGTAAGGGAATAAACATGGAATAACATGGGGAATACAATACATGTTAGAAAATAGGAATATAAATGGAGCACAAGAGAAACATGAACATAAAGGCATGATAAAGCATGATAATCATAACTTGGAGATGTGGTAACAACACTTAACATGGAATTTTCATGAGCCAATGCTCGTTACACATGGAGCATGAGTAAATCCTAATTGCACATGGAGAATGAGTAAACCCTCATTTCCCATGAATTAGCATGATTCAACAATAATTTCACATGATGTATCATGATAATGCATTGGAGTTCTATCAGGGTGCACCCTTCTTAAACATTTCATTTCATGCATAAGTGTGCCACATGGATCGTAAAACATGTATTCATTAAACATCATCATTTATTCCATTATAAAGGAATGTGTAATTCATACATGAAACTATAAAATCAATAAGTAAATGTGCATAAAGGTGAATACCCTTTATAGTGAAATGGGCATGGTATTCACTACACAATGACTTTGGCTTGGAAAAACGTGGTGCAATTTCGGCAGCATAACGACGTGACATAAGAATTCATAAAAATGATTGATGAGAGAGAAAGGGGTGTCTCATAATATTTACATGAAATGGAATGTAAGGGGGTCATATAGATACATGTATTAAAAATTTTAATGTAATTTATATTCATGATTCAAAATAATTTCATGAACGCAAATGAGGAGAGAGAAATTCCTTTCAGAATTTTGGCATAGTAACAAGTGTACATGGGAGGAATTTTATGAGAGAAAAGGGGTCTCCCATCATTCAAAAATAAAGAGGACAGTATGGGGGAGGTTTGAAACCATAACTAAAAATTTATAATTGAAATTAAAATGGCATAAAAACGTAATGAAAATTGGACAGAAATGAGAAAGGAGGAAAACCCTTATGTGGAAGTGTGCATTCAAAGGCTTGGGAGATGCTTGAGAGAGGATTCTTGGAAGCTTAGGGAGCCATGGGAGTATTATAGAGAGAGGAGGGATTAGGTTGGAATAACTGAAAATTATTTGAGTTAAGAGGAAGTGGGAGCATGGGTGGATTTATATGGAAAAGGATAAGGAATTATTTATTATTTAGGTTTTGGACACCTCACAATAAACTAATCAAAACCACAAACCAGCCCATGGTTTTTGAACATGGGTTTTGAAAAAGGGGAGTGTAAAACAATATTTTATATTTCCAGTGGCCGAACTGCTTAAACTAATAGGGTTTCTTATGTGGAGGTGATTCACACTCTCAAGGAAATTCATTTAAAAAGAGAAAATGTTTTATAACTTTTGGAGGCTCCACTAATGTTTTGTAAAATAAATAAAACTGACCTAAAATCACATTATTTTAAGAATAAAACACATATTGGCCAAAAATATCATTTATAGTATTTTATTACATCACTATTGGGTCATTATGATGTCATAAAACTCATTATATAATTAAACGGTATTTAATTTTTACCCAAAAATTTGACTATCTTAGAAAATTACGAAAAAATCACCTTTGGATAATTTTGCCATCCTGATTCCAAAAAAAATATTAATTTTATCTGAATAATTTTATAAATATGTGAATTGTCACTTTTAAAATAAAAACCGACATTTATTGAAAAATCATGTGTTTTGAAAAAATAGCTTTGTAATCTTAATAAAAATTACAATTAAATTCATAAAATTATATGAACATTTATATTTAATAAAAAGTAATTTAATAATAATAATATTTCATTAAAATAATATTTAATTAAAAAATACACTAAATCTTCAAAATAGATTTCTTAGTTGAATATTAACTAAAAATACTATTTTCCCTTCAAAAACTATTTGCAAAGTAACAATAATAAAATGAAAGTATACTATTTATTAAATAAAAAAATATTGTACATAATAATATTGATAGGGTCTTTTTTACATAACCCCTTAAAACACCTACATAATACCTTAGGGTAAGGTGTGCAACGGTGACCGACTCTTGGGGTGGCTCAGATAACATTGCTCAGGTGGTAATCTTTATCAACTTTCATTTCTCTCATTGGTGATTTATTTCGAGCTTAACGTATTCAGGATAGACTTGGGCTTGGTCAAGAGATAAGCCCAAAGATGCAACCTCCTTTATGAGATCTAATAAATGGGCTTTGTATGGGTAAGTCTACTGGATGATGGCATCGCTTCCTTTGTCAGAGAAAATTGGATTTGTTAAAGCCCTATATTTATACTAATCCTGTGATCAATATTCAACGACTATATTAGAAATGGTCCCAATTCTTAATGGTATTTTAAAATCAAAAAAATATAAAACCATTGAAGTTCACTTTTTATATATCCATTTTACATAATAAGACATTTTATTGGTTCAAGAGTAATTTTCATTAATGAATGTTTGGGTCGTCACACCTTCCCTTGGCTATTTATGTTTTCTTTATGTAAGGAAAGTCAATACATATAAATAATTTCATAAAATTTCAATAGAGGGAGTATCACAAGGGTTTATAGTAAATTCAATCCACAATTATAGAAAGGGGATGAGTTATTTTATTGTGATAAAAAATTCACCCATTCTCTATCTTCACTAATAACTCAACTTCCATGTTTTTAGGTGGTGTTTTAATAGTTATACTAAAATTTAATGGTGTGAAAGAATGTTCTGAACCAAGAATAATAGGTATGGAATTCATTGTTTTATTCTCATTTTAATCTTTTATGTAATACAAAATCGAATTAGGGTTGATAAATGTATAAATTCTAAGCTCATAAATGGGAAACTATTAATATAAGAGGGATAAATAATAATTTAATTGTTTTCATTAAGAAATGAATTTCAAGGATTAAATTTAAGTTATCTATGATCTATTTACTAACAAAAAATATTATGGGAGTTTTTTGTTTTCTTTAATAATAGTTCACAATATTCATGTGAATTTAAAAAATAATATCCCTAAGTGTGTTGAAATAGGTGTGAAGCAAGGCCCATTATCATTTACTAGGTAAAAATAAATTCCGTCTTAATGACCCCTTTCTGGGGGTTATTGTTGATATATAAATCTTTTATAGGTATGGATCAACTTATTGAATCCATGGAGTGTTAAAATTTCTTGGAAACCACTTAATCTATACATTTCAAAATTTATTGAAGTTTTCATATGTTAAGTCTTATCCATAAGGATTTTACAATAGTTTTCTTATACAAATGAAAAAAATAACTACAATTTTGAATAATTCCAACTATAATGACCCATATTTTATAAAACCTTAATTCAGGAGAAATTACCTAAAGGTACAAATAATAAAAAACCAATAGATCATAAATACTAGTTTCATATGGACGTTAGGTTCATATCATAACAATATTCAATACGAGTTCAATGAAAATATTTAAAATTTCATTAACATGGTCCTAAAATTCCATCGTTCTTATAAAAATGCATGGCATAACCTAAGGATGATTATAATAAAATAATGATTTATAAATTTTTATAACATAATAAAAAAAGTATTATAATATTGAAAACAAGAAAAATTTATCCAAGATGCCTGTAAAGGTTACATAAGGGGTGAGAATCATAATCTTGAAAAATGATTCTTGAAATAACATGATTGCATAATGGAAACATAGGAATGTAGAAATCGAATAAAAATGTAATACCATATATATTTCAAGGTTAACCACCATTAAATCACAACTTAATGTGATTAGGATATCCTCCTGCACACCATTAATGTAATATCATGATATTAATACATTACCCAACACATTGGTGAGCTATATAAATCTCAGCTCACCCATCAGTTTTATATCATGTACATGAATAAATGTGTCACATAGATCATACATCATAAATATGTAATTCATCCATGTTAATACCATTAAAATGTTGTGTGAGATACATTCAAGGATTTTCACATTCAATGAAGTATTGGTATATGTATCTGAATACCTTTTAGTGGTAATGTCGATGGTTTTTCACTATACAATTGTTTGGAATTAATAATCATAGGATGATTTCTACAGCATAACGATGATACATAAAGGTTCATACAAGGGATTAATTAGATTGAAAAGGGTATCTCATATCTAGAAAATAATAAGGATAGTAAGTGGGATAGGTAAGAACATAACCCAAAATGATAAATCGAAAAGCAAAGGAGTTTTACAAATATGGTTCTTGAATAAAGAGAAGAATGAGTGGATCCCTTACATTGTGTGGGGGAGGGGGGAGATTATAAAACATTTAGGGAGATTAATTCCTGAGTTGGAGAACCATAATAAGGATACATATATGGAATGACATATTAATTTTGTTCTGAATGGTTTTTGAGTTTATAGGAATGGGAGTTTGTGTGGGTTTATATAGGGAAACCAAGAAAAAGTATTTATTAATTTTGAAAACATTGGCTTTGGAATCTACATGATAATGTAATAAAAACCAAAAAATATTCCAAGGTTATTGTCTATGTTTTCTACAAATGTTGATTGGTGGTCGTTCACTAGTGCAGAAAATGTTATTTATGTCACCATTTTTGACGTCGGTTATATATAACCGACGTGAGAATCTGTGAAACGTGGTTTTTTACATCGGTTATTTTATAACCGACATACCAAATGCGGTGAGTAGATTTTTAAAGTCGGTTATTTTAATAACCAACGTTACTAATCACACATGTTTGGTTTTTACGTTGGTTATAAATTAAAAGACGTAAAAAACAAAAGTGCGGGGGTTTTTTACGTCGGTTATTTGATAACCGATGTAAAAAATGAGATATATACGAGTTTTTTTTAGGTCGGTTATAAAATAACCGACATAACAAACCACAGCTGGGGGGTTTTTTACGTCGGTTATTTTATAACCGACGTAAAAAACCAAAGGGAGGGGGGTTTTTTACGTCGGTTATTTTATAACCAACATAAAAAACGCGGCTTTTGAGGCCTTTTTGACATCGGTTATTTTATAACCGACATAACAAAACAACACACAGAACATTTTTTACATCGGTTATACAGTACCCGACGTAAAAAAATGTGATTTTGATGTCTTTTTTACGTCGGTTATAAAATAACCAACGTAAAAAAAGCTGTATCTGATGCATTTAGAACGTCGGTTATTATAATAACCGATGTTATAAATGTAAAAAAACAGTTTAACGTCGGCTATTAAATAACCGATGTTATAAAACATTTAAAAAATAAACAAGCCTCGTGGATTGTCATTTACGTTTTTTCGATCGACAGTCCGGTGAATCGTCTCTTTCGCGCGGTAAACCCTAATCAACTCGTCGATCTCGCTGCATTCAACTCATTTTTCCTTCATCGTTTATCATATTTACTCTTCTTGGATCTATTATCTCAACTCGCATCACTCAAGTAATCCTTCCACGAATTTATTTCGTTCATTTTTTTCCCGGATAGTCTATATTTATGTTTTTCGATTTTTGTGTTTAAACTAGGTAAGATTCTTCGATTTCGAACCCTCTTACCTCTTTTTTCCATAATCATCTTATTTATCATCCCTAGATCTATTAGATTGACTAGAAATATTCATGTAAGCCTCAACTACTTTTATTTAGTTTGTTTTTGTTTCTCGAATGCCCGACATTGATGGTAATTTTTGTTGTCATTGACAACTAATGATCTCATTCACCTATATTACTACATAGAATGGTTATTGATTAAATTTACGAATTCAGAAATGATATTTCATGTGTTTTTGCTGCTTATTTTTATCCTCTTTTATATGAGAATATATTAGACATATAATGTAATGGCTGTTGACCTCTATGGCCCTTCGATGCATCGCTATGTCTCATGATTCCAAATAAAAATGGGTTCTGCTGAGGGCTAACCCTAGTATTTTTTGAGGCCTTGTCCAAGGCCTTGACAATATGTTTAAGATTTCTAGAATTATCCATTACCTCATTATGATATTAGTTATCGAGAAAACTTGTGATCATTTGACTAGTTGAATATCAATGTTTATTTTTAATTATCATATTATCATTTAAGTATCCATATTTAATAATATTTAATTCAATATATTTCATGCTGAAGTATATATTAAATTCATGTGTTTTTAGTTGTTCACCATGCCTAGTTTTTATATGTAAACCATTGTTTGGGGGGTTGTCCGAGGGGGAGGGTGGGGGGCTTTCCAGAGGGTTGGGGGGTGTCCAAGGGGGTGGGTGGGTGTGGGGGGCTGTCCAAGGGGGTGGAGGCCTGCCCAGAGGGTTTTGGAGGTTGTCCGGGGGGTGGGGGGTTGTCCAGAGGTTGGGGGTGTCCAAGGGGATCAGAGGTGGGAGTGGTGTCCAGGAGGGGTGGGGGTGCGGTCTAGAGGGGTGGGGTGCTGTCCAGGGGGGGGTGTCCAAAGGGTTGGGGGGTGTCCAGCGGGGTGTCCAAGGGGGTAGGGGGAGGGGATGGTGTCCAGGAGGGGTGGGGGTGTTGTCTAGAGGGGTGGGGGCTGTCCAGGGGGTTGGGGGGGCTATCCAGAGGGTTGGGGGGTGTCCAGGGGAGTGTCCAAGGGGGTGGGTGGGTGTGGGGGGCTGTCCAAGGGGGTGGGGGCCTGTCCAGTGGGTTTGGGGGTTAGCCGGGGGTGGGGGACTGTCCAGAGGGTTGGGGGGTGTCCAGGGGGGTGTCCAAGGGGGTGGGTGTGGGGGGGGGCACTATCCAAGGGGGTGGGGGCCTGTCCAGAAGGTTTTGGGGGTTGTCCGGGGGGGTGGGGGGGTGGGGGGTTGTCTAGAGGGTTGGGGGGGTGTCCAGGGGGGGTGTCCAAGGGGGTAAGGGGAGGGGGGTGGTGTCCAGGAGGGGTGATTTTCTCTATCTGAATTTTTATTTTAAATATGATTTGATTCTCAGGTTTACTCTATTCTCTCCAATTTTCCATTAACCATGTAGGCGCAATTGTTTTCTTTTATTGAATGGAATTTAAAACTGTTATATCTAACTATATTTTCTTTTAATAATAATAATATTCAAGCATATTTTTTTTAAATATGCATCGATTTGATTTATATTTCTAAATTGTTTTACATTCAAATTATGATTTTTTTCATATAAACTTATATTTGTCTTATCTTAAATATATATATATATTTGATATTTGTTATAGGTAATAATGAGTTGAAGTTGGATTACAGCACATCGAATGAGCATTGATTACGAGGAAGGTGTTGATGACCTTTTGGAATTTTCTAAACGAAATGTTTCAAGTAGTGACATTTTTTTCTGTCCATGTCTGAAATGTTTGAATATGAAGAAGTTGAAAAGTAGAGAGATAAAAGATCATCTGATATGTCATGGTTTTAATCCGAGTTACAACCCTTGGATTTGGCATGGTGAAACTGGAAGAAATGTCACTGATGATGATGATTCACAAGATGGTAACTCCGATGGAATTGAAAAAATGATTCGCGATATTGTAGCAGAACAAATTGAGATAGAACCGACAGTTGCATGTCTATATGGTTATGCTAAAAAACCATTATATCCTGGTTTTACAGATTTTACAATTTTGTCGACGGTGTTAAGATTGATTAACCTGAAGGCGAAACATGGATGGAGTGACAGAAGTTTTACAGAGCTACTATAATTGATGAAAGACATTCTTCTAAAAGATAACGATCTTCTAGATTCACATTACAAGGCCAAGAAAATATTATTCCCAATGGGATTGGGATACAAGAAAATACATGCCTGTCCAAATAACTGCATTATATATAGGAAGGAATATGAATTTCTGTCAGAGTGTCCTAAATGTGGGACATCACGGTATAAGGTGAAAGAGAAATCACAGGCTGATGTAGAGATTACAAAGCTCCCTTCAAAGGTATTTTGGTATCTTCTTATAATTCATCATTTCAAATGTTTATTTTCTAATTCAAATGATGCGAAAAGGTTAATATGGCATGCTGATGAGTGGGTATGTGATGGAAAAATACGTCATCCAGCTGATTGTCCACAATGGAAGAAAATTGATGCACAGTGTTCTACATTTGGAAATGAAATAAGAAACCTCAGATTAGGGTTGTGCACAGATGGAATGAATCCATACCGAACCCTCAGTAGCACACACAGTTCATGGCCTGTTTTATTGGTAATTTACAACCTCTCTCATGAAGTTTGTATGAAGTGAAAGTATGTCATGTTGAGTATAATGATCTCTGGTACAAAGCAACCCGACAATGATATTGATGTGTACTTGTCACCATTGATTGATGATTTGAAATTGTTATGGGATGATAGTATTAGGGTGTATGATTCTTATAAAATGGAATATTTTCAACTGCATGCAGTGCTTCTGTTCACTATAAATGAATTCCTAGCGTATGGAAATTTGTCTGGATACAGTGTTAAAGGGCATAAAGCATGTCCAATTTGCAAGCAACAGACATCATATTTTCAATTTCATCATGGGAGGAAAACAGTGTACATGGTTCATCAAAAGTTTTTGCATATGGATCACCCTTATAGAAGACTAAAAAAGGCATTCAATGGCTCACAAGAATTTGATACTGCTCCAAAACCTTTATCCCTGGATCTTTATTTTGAGAGGGTGAAAAAACTTGATGTGACATTGGGAAAGACACGGAAATATGGTAATGATAGACATATTTCGAAGAAAAGGTCAATATTTTTTGAGCTACCATATTGGAGGTATCATTAAGTTAAACATAATATTGATGCCATGCACATGGAGAAAAATATATGTGATTATTTGATTGGAACATTGTTAGATATTAAAATAAAGACTAAAGAAGGGTTGAATGCAAGATTAGACATACTATCAATGGGAATACGTTTGGAGTTAGCTCCCACTCCTAAAGAAAGACAAACATTTATTCCCCTGGCTTGTCATACATTATCGAAGAGGGATAAAATTAGCTTTTGTCAGTGTCTTCATGATATCAAAGTGCCTCAAGTTTATTCTTCAAATGTAGAAAATTTTGTCACATTGAAGGACTTGAAGTAGATAGGTATGAAATCATATGATTGTCACGTCATGATGCAACAAATTCTACTAGTTTCATTGCGTGGAATATTGCCCATTTTTGTCAGAAAGATTATGATGAAGTTGTGTTATTTTTTCAATTAAATTTGTAACAAGGAGATTTATGTGAATGCTTTGAACATTTTGGAAAAGGATGCAATTTTTATACTTTGTCAATTGGAAATATATTTTCATCCAACTTTTTTTGATATAATGGTGCATTTAATGATTCATCTGGTTCGATAAATAAAGCTTTGTGGACCTGTATATCTTCGTTGGATGTATCCTTTTGAAAGGTATATGAAAATATTAAAGGGGTATGTTAAAAATCCATATCGACCTGAAGCCTCCATTATTGAAAAGTATATTTCTGAGGAGGTAGAAAAGTTTTGTACGAGATACTTGGTTGCGGCGCAAAACATAGGTTTGCCTCCATCTCTCCATGAACGAGTTAATAATGAGGGAAAGGGGATTCGTGGCTTGAAAGTCAAATAATTGTCAGCTGAACAGATGAAGAAGTGAGAATCATAAATCTTGAATAACATAGCTGATGCTCAACTGTATATCACATTGCATATTAATGAGTTGAAACAATGTCATCCAAAGAAGAAATAAATGTGGATTTTGAATGAGCACAACAAAACTTTTTTGTCATGGATTAAAAAGACTTTGCTTTATAGATCAGATGTATCAGAGACATTAAAATGGATAGTGGGTGGTCCATGTTTAAATGTGAAAACATGGTCCGGTTATGACATTAATGGCTATAAATTTCATACGAAATATCGGGACAACAGAAGTGCAGTTCAGAATAGTGGTGTATTGGTGTTTGCAGAAGCAATGCATTTTTCGAGTGCTAAGGACAAAAACCCAATTTCTGCATCAAGTGCATATTATGGAGTGATTGAAGACATATGGGAGGTTGATTAATTTAAAATTAAAGTTCCTGTTTTTAACTGTAAATGGTTTATTGGTAACAATAGTGTCAGACACGATGAATTTGGAATGACACTTGTTAATCTGAATAGATTGGAATACACAACTGATTCTTTTATAATGGAAACACATGAAAAACAAATTTTCTATGTAGTAGATCAATTAGATATGCAGTGGGCTGTTGTTTTACAAGGGAAAAAAATATGTTGGTGAGGATGAAGTTGATGAAGATGCTGATTTATGTGAGATACCTATTTCCATGGAAAGATTAACAGAACATGATGATGAGCATGTTGAAGACATGGTTTGTGCCATAAGGAACGATCATGATGAAGGAATTTGGGAAAACAATCCATTTTTACATTCCTAAAATTATAGGTAACATATGTTTATTTCTTGTTTACATTTTTTTTCATAAATGTTATATGTTGTAAGTTTTTTATTTATTAAAACATGTTTTAAAACAAAATAAGTATAAGTTGTTGTTTGTTTTAAGTTTGTTTAGTTTACTTTATCATGTTTACCATTACATGAATTATATATCTATTATTTTTTTTCAGTGAAAATTACTTTAACATGTTTACTAGGTTTACCATGTTTACCATCTTGACCATATTTAACATATTTACCATATTTACCATCTTTACCATTTTTTAACAAGCTTACCATATTACCAATGTTTACTATTACATAAATTAGTACACTTTTCTATTTTCTGATTACAGTAGTATTAAAATATTTGAATTTTTATATTTTTTAAATAACGTATGTTTTTTTTATTTGAAGGATAATGAAAGATCATTCAGTTGATCAACCACATGATTCTGGAGATAAGAATATTGTTCATACCTCTGGGGAGGAACATTCACATGCTCCTATTAGAAAAAAGAGTTCAAAGGTTGGTAAACGTGGGTGCACACGTTTACCAAAATTATCAGTTGCCCGTACGCAGGATCAGAGGATAGTCATTGAGTTTGATGATGATGATATTCCTAGAGGTCCAATTGAAAAAGATTTTAATAGTTTTGTAGCAACTCAGGCTAAGAGAAAAGTAATAAGTCTGTATGATGACTGGAGAAGTGTGGATAAAGCAATAATCTCTCAGTTATGGGAGACGATTTTGGTAAGATATTTTTCTATTGTTTGAATATTCATTAAATGTTTATATTATATATAATATGTTTAACCTCTTCTTTATCAGATGCCATTTGATATTCCTGACACTGGAGGAGTCAGGAAGAAATGCTTATCGTTGGCTTCCAAGAGATGGAGGGATTTCAAATCAACCCTCTCATCTGATTTCATTTATGGTCATAGGATTCATGACAATCCATGTCGTATATATCCTTTTATAGATGAAGACACATGGATACAATTTTTTGAAATTAGAAGAAAAGAGTAATTTTTGGTAAGGGCAGTGTAAACTTTTATAAGATTTCTTATATAAATGATCTTATTAAAATTTTGTTAATGATTTCTTATTCTTATTTTATAGGGAACAAGGAAATCTTATCAGAAGATCCAATATAAAAATGTATACCCTCATAATTTATCTCGGGGAGGGTATGCATTATTGGAAGAACAAATGATGGCGGAAAAATTTCAACAACTAAGAGCTGAGTCTTCAAGCTCTGGAGAGGTGGCCCCTCCATCTAGACATGAAAAATGGAAGAGAGCTCGGAAGGGAAAAAGAGAAATATCTTTCGGATGAATCGAGAATCGTAGCAGAGAGGATTGTAAGATATATATTTTATTTATTTAAGTTAACCATTTTCTATATATAATTTCAATCATTACAGAAATTTTCAATTAATTAATACAGGACTCTCTTGAGGAGTAGAGTTCACAGGGGACATTTACAGCTACTAGGAGGGAAGATATTTTATCTGTAGCATTGGGAAGGCCCGAACATCCTGGTCGTGTAAGAGGATATCCGACAGGTGTATCGGTAAGAAAAGTGTTTCCACGTTCTTCGACTTCAAACATTGAGGGGGTTTATAGAAAAACAAATTGACTCCTTGGAGGATGAAATTCATAATATTAATGCGACGATGGAGGACAAGATTAGAGAGTCGGTGCAGTATATGTTTGCAGACATGCAAATACAACAGACTGCAGCTCCCAGTCCCCCACCTCAGCCTGCTGACCCCATTTTTTATCCTAATCCTCCGTCGTAGCTTCCTACTTATTGGGAGTTGTATGTTGATGATTCTCAACAGTATATAGTAGCATATGGGTTGGTATATTGTATAGGAGATACAGTTCATCATCAACAATTAGAGGTAGAGAATCAGAGGGTCACTGTACAGGATATTATAGATAGATCAGCTCGGGTACCATTACCTAGAGATGAGGTGGTGACAGTTGGACATAGTATCGGCCATTTTTTAATTTGGCTATCCAGACTTCTTCGAATCATTACCATAGAGGTATGAATGTTATATCTTTTTTTTATTATTTTTATTAAAGTTGTTTTATCATTTGAAAACTAATATATTTATCAATTTATTTTAATAGGAATACTTCAAAGGTAAAGAAATACTGTATAGACAACAACAAAGACAAATATCTATGACATCAGATACATAATCTAGTAGTCTTGACAGATTTTCTAGATATTCAAATTTGTTGGCGGATCATTATGAGTTTCCAATGGAAGCTCATGTTTGTGGACATGAAATAAATGTGGGGATTATGAAAAATGATATCATGGAGCTTGTTACTGGAGATAAGTTGGGCATCAACGTGGTGCAAATTTTTTCCATGTCAGTCTTAACACCTTTTCCCTGTGTTATATTTATTAAAAATGTATAGTTATGTCTTTTTTGTATTAGGTATATTTATAAAATTTGTGAGAGGAATGAGCTGACAGATGTATATGGATTCATGGACCCGCAATTGATTTCCCTTGAAGCATGTGCATTGGATGAGGAACAAAGAATGATTTATATTGCTGAAAGAATTGAAAAGAATACAGTCACACAATGTTGGATGATGCCTTTTTTGTGAGAGGTATGAAACACATCTCTCTCAAAGAGTTAATTATCTTTTAACATAAAAAACCACTAACGTTAAATTTCCTTTTATCAGTGATCATTGGATGTTAGGGGTTTTTTGCCCAAGGGAGAAAGAACTTTATTTGATATGCTCTGTCCATGATGATGTGAGGGAATGTTCTAAGAATATATTGGAAAAGTAAGTTTCAATTTCTCAATAGTTTTATATATTATAATGAATTTTAAATTTACCCCATTAATATTAATTTCTAACAGGGCATGGGTCTACCTTCGACAAAATGCAAAGAAAAGGAATGAAAAGATCAAATATTTAAATGCGAAGGTAAATATACATTTATAATTTTTACTTTTTGATTTATTACATTAAAATAATATATTGAATTTACACTCATTCAAACATAATTTTCATGAACAAAAAGGAGTCATCGAATGTGGATATTATATGTTAAGATTTATGTATGAAATAATAACAACTGGGATAGTTGTGAATTTTGACCTGGTAAGATTTCGTCTTAAACTTTGCCATAATATTTCAATTTGATTTACTAATTATACACGTTAACTACTATCTTTTTAATTTGTAGCTTTTTGATGACCCTCACCCCTATAATGCTGAAGACATCAAACACTTACAAGTGGAGTGGTCAAATTATTTTATAGGTTTGATTAAATTTTAGTTGTTTGTAATGTAAAATGTAATTTTGAATATTGTCATTGTAATTGTGTATTTGGTAGTCATTTAGGTTGGATTTAGTTTTTTTGAAGTTTATAGTGTAAGTTTTGAATGTTATATATGTGAATGTTTAATTTTTCTCTACTTCTTGTTTTGGTCTACTTATGATGGTTTTTATGGTATGAATTCTGGTATGGGGGGGGAGGGGTTTCAAGGGTGTGGGGGGGTGTTCAGTGGGGTTGGGGGTGTCCAGGGGCTGGGAGGGCTGTCCAGTGGGGTGGGGGGGGGGGTTGTCGAGGGGTGTTTGGGGCTGTCCAGGGGGTTGGGGGGCAGTCTGGGGGTGTGATGGGGCCTCCAATGGGGTGGGGGAGGGCTGTCCAGGGTGTGGGGCCTCCAATGGGGTGGGGGAGGGCTGTCCAGGGTGTGGGGGGGGGGGGGGGGGTATACATGAGGGTGGGGGGTTGTCCCGGGGTGTTTGGATCTGTCCAGGGGGTCAGGGGGAAGTCCAGGGGTGTGGTGGGGGCTGTCAAGTGGGGATCTGTTCAGGAGGGTGGGGGGGGGGGGGTTTCGAGGGGTGTTTGGGGCTGTCCAGGGGGTCAGGGGGTAGTCTAGGGGTGTGGTGGGAGCTCCAATGGGGTGGGAGAGGGCTGTACAGGGGGTATACACAAGGGTGGGGCTATTAAGTGGGTAAGTTTTATCTGTTATCAATGTAAATGCTTAAATTTTCTTTAGTTCATGTTTTGATCTTCTATTTTTGTGGTACGAATTATTGATTTGATTTCTGGTTGATTTTGGGGGAGAGCCGAGGACTACAAAGGATTTTTTTTAATTTTTTTTGTCTTTCACGTCGCTTATTTTATAACCGATGTGATAACGAAATCGAGAAGCGTTTATCACGTCGGGTTTTTTCATAACCGACATGATAAACACCTATGGCATGGTTTTTCACGTCGGTTATTACATAACCGACGTGATAAAGGACCTGGGAAATGCCTTATCACATCGGTTAATCAATAACTGACGTGATAAACGGCATGGGAAATGGTTTAGCATGTCAGTTATTTAACAACCGATGTGATAAACCATTTCCTAGGCCTTTTATCACGTCGATTATTGATTAACCGACCTGATAAACCCCTTCAAGGACTGGTTTAGCATGTCGGTTATGTAATAACCGACGTGATAAAGGACCTTGGAAATGCTTTATCACGTCGGTTATTGATTAACTGACGTGATAAACCCCTCCCAGGACTAGTTTATCACGTCGGTTATTTAATAACTGATGTGATAAACCCCTCCTGGGACTGGTTTAGCACATCGGTTATTTAATAATTTACATGATAAACCATAGCCCAGGAGTTTATCACATCGGTTATTAAATTACCGACATGATAAACTCCCCCCTCACGTGTTTATGATGTCCGTTATTGTATAACCGACATGATAAATCCCCCAGGTTTATCATGGCGGTTATATAATAACTGACGTTATAAACCCCACCCCCCGGGTTTTTTCATGTCGGTTATTAATTAACCGATGTGATAAACACCACGATGTTATGTATGTTACATAGGTTTTTAAATAACCAACGTAAAAAACTTTATTTATAATGTCTTCCATATTAACGTCGGATAAAACCCGACGTAAAAAATGAAAAATAACCGACGTAAATAATTTTTTCTACACTAGTGATTATTTTAAATTTCTAGGAATGGAGAACATTAAAATAATACCGTTGGTTACATGAAAGTGAGTCATGTTTACAAAGAATTCATTTTAAAATCTTAAAACATAGTATATACTTTAGAGGATTAATTATGTTTATATAAAATTAATAAAATAATTTCAAAACACTATATTTTAAATGGGAAAAATTATTTTGTTAAAGAAACCTTTTGTAACATCCCGGATCTAGGTGCCACCCAAAAGTGCCCCAAACCCGGGTTTTCACATAACATCAAGTGAATTTACCCAAACGCCAAAGGTTGTTGACTAGTAGTGAGTGCCAAGGTGTGATAATGGGGAAACTATTCCCTCATTGGAAGAGAATATATAGTGAAAAACAATAAATAATGGCTGAATTAGTGATATCATATGACAGAAGTAAACAGTAGAAGACTGATAGAAATAAAACCACTAAAGCACACACACACACACACATATATATATATAAATTATTAATGTCACATGTATTTAGGAAATCATACAAACAAGTCACAATTCTAAAAATACAATATAGAATCCTAAGTACAAAAAAATCAAATAAATAGTAGCAGCATCACAAGCCTCAACTCAGTTCTGTGCTATGGAGCTCCAACATACAGCCATCAAGTACCTTAGGAAGAAGGGAACTTTCCCTTATCTATACCTATAATCATATAATCTATTTGGGTCCAAAATAATGACCCAAATATGGTGTGAGATGAAACCCAATAGGCAACCACCAAAATATTTGTGCCCAACTGTTTGTGGATTTATATAGTAGGCAATATGAAAAATGAAGCAATAAACTAAGAAGTACTCAAACGTAAACAATCCTTTAGTTTTTAATTACATTAATTTACATTTATTATTCAATACTTTAAATCTTGTAAACCTTTGTATCTATCCTAAGCTTTGTATCCCCTATTTTTGTAACAAAACAGATGTCTTAGAAGACCATATAAACAATCAAGTAAGACTAGGTCCAAGCTTGGGCTTTGGCTTGGCAGACTTGTCACAATCATTTGATTATTCAATAACTCCCCTCTGGGAAAGCTATCATAGTCTCACCCCTTTGGTTCCACATATTATTGATCAATTACAAATGACCACCTGGGTAGATCTCACAATCAATACCCCTTGGTCAAAATAACATCGATAAATTATAAATGACCACCTGGGAATCTCTCATGGTCACTACCCTTAGGTTACTCATCTACACAAAGATTTTCAAGGACCTGTGTAAATATGAAAGTCCCCTTAGTCTTCCTGGTCCAAGGCTCTCATGGTCCATTGAAAAAATAGTTTGCATACCATATCAAAACATCTTATGTAATCTATAACTACTACATGTATAAACATTTGTAAAGAATATCACATGAATTTCAAAAAAAACAAAAACTCCATCCAAAAAAGAAAAGACATGAATAAAAATGAAATCCTATTAGTAATCCTAGAACAAATATCCATAAATAATGAATCAAGGTAAATGCACCAAAATGGGTGTCCCATAAACAAGGTCTCCAACCTTACACATAAGCAACAAGACATTATCAATCAAACAAACTATAACAGGTAATAAACATGGTTAAATTAAAAATCATTCAATACCACAAATGTGGTTATGATTCAATTTTAGCATATATAATGAAAATATAAACAATAAAAGGCACAAACCATCTACCTTGATATCATGTGATCAATATACTTGAACGTCGACCCATGAATCAACATAGATCGACATAGATCTAGAAAAAAGTGTAAAAACACCAACCATGAATAACTCATAAGAGAGGAATAATCAGGAAGAAAGGCTCTGGAGTATTTGATAACTCACTGGTGGGATTCCAACGCACCTGATGATGTCTCCATCAGAGCTTTGAAGGAGAATCAGGAGGTGTTCGGAGTGCGGCATCCATTCCGTCGCTCTCATGTATAAACCATGGGGATAAGAAGATGTTTATGTAACACCCCAAGCTTCTACAGTACGCCTCTCTTTGAATAATGTGATAGCGTGTGTTGTACGCAATACCGAGTTCTAACACACCATAACCAATCAAACTAGCCGTTATGAATAGTAATACCTACTTTTTGAAATTATATATATTTTATATTTCAAAATGGACTTCATTTTTGGATTCGGAATATCTAATTTATCCTAAGGTGAAATTTTGGTACTTTTCGGATAACTTTAATATTTTGATGAATAGTGAAAATTACTAAATTTTAATTAAAAACAACTTTTTTAATCAAAATAATTAATAGTGATAAATTATGAATTTGAGTGGTTTTAAAGTATATTTATAATATATTTTAACCATTTAATATAATGTTGGTAATTGGACATAATTTTACAATTAAACCGAACATAAACAAGTGTCAATCTTTTGATAGTTATTATCTCTTAAAAACACGCTTTTTGTTTTGACAGCGGGAATTAATTTTAAATTAATTTCTGCCACTTCTGTGTTTTGAATTTAGAAAAATGTATCCCATATTTGGAATCAGGATGTCCAAATTGTGTAAATAGATAACTTTTATTTTTAGACATTTTGAATAATTACTGCGGTAAATAATTTATTTACCATGGTTAAGGGTAAATCCGGTAAATAAGGGTTAAAAAATAATATTATAATAATACTAAATTACCCTAAAACATGTACTATCCTTATTGGTTGATACATGTTCGACCACAATAATCTTTGGGTCGATTTTGGGACCCCATGGTGCCACTTGTAGGTGATAGGGACACTTTATTTTAATTAAGTTAAAATGAATACAAAAATGACACAAGCATATATCATTTAGAAAAACAATTTTTACATAGGGTTATATATGTTGGATTTTAGATTATAAATTTTAATTAGAAATATAAAAATATTTCCTACATAATGATATTTTATTTATAATTTTTAGACATTAAATAATTTAATTTATTTATGACACAATGATGATGAATTAATTACTATAATAGTGAAAAATTAAAATAATTGATATTATAAATACCCAAATAAATATAATATTAAACATTTAATGAATTAAACTAATTTTATAGGATAATATGATATATTAGGATTGATTTAATTGACTTTTTTCGAAGTAATAAATCTGTTATGAGTTTCACAAAAATCAACTATTGAATAGTGTCAAAATTGACATAAAAGAGTTCCTAAAAAAATATTATATTATTAATTGATATTAAATTCCTAAAAATCTAAGGTTCTTCCAAGAGACTTATATAATTATAGGTTCTTCATTAATGGACCACTTGGGGGTCTCTTGGATGTATATATTAAGATTATTAACCATATTATATAAAAATGCAAAGAGACATTGTAAAAGTGAAACTAATTAACTTAGAGCTAATAGTTAAAGATAAGGTTAATATAAATACCCAAACCTGTCTAAATTCTATTGGTTGAGTTTTTTTCGACCCATCCCCACCTTAACATTTAAATAATCAACTTTGGAGCCATTATAAACCGAATATGAATGTATTATAAACTAATATCTCTAGCTTTTCCAAAGGTGCCCCTCACCCCTCTTATAAAAGGGAACTCATCCTTCTCATTTATTCACACCTTCAAATCCTTTTGGTTTGGCCAAACTCTGCCCAAATACTCTCCCAACATCCCTCACTACAACCTAGAGGCCTTAGTTTGATCAGAAAGCCAACCTAAGGAGCCCTTTTGATCAAATCAAAAGGAAGAAACCGAAGAAGAGGTAATGATTTCACCACCCTTTTCCAAGTTCCTTTCTTCTTCCACTTCTTCTTCATTTGTTGTTACCATTCTAAAATAATAACTCCAGTATCATATATATACTGTGATGTTATTATAAATATGTTAAAACCATATTCAGTATTCTATCCACCCTTTGAATAACATGTCACCATACGTACGTACGTACGGCTTACCGTCTCCACGTCATGGTGTAATTGTTATTCAATATATTATTATTTGGATGGGTATAATAATGATGTGTAACTCATGTAAATAATAAATATAACATGTTAATGATTCTGTATATATGATATACCATCCATTTATATATTATTTTAATATCAAAAGAATGATATTGTCGCTCGTGCGTACGTACGGACTACCGTCTCCACGAACGCGATGAGATTCATTCTCCATCGTATCCATTAAAGTATAATTATCATTTGATGATTTAAAAATGATTTTTAAGGACTTGATATCATTCTAGATATGAATAAGATACAAACTATCCATAAAAAACATGACTTATGTAACAAAACATATAAAAGAAAATGAGTAAGTTAACACCCGAAACGACGATAATTAAAAGATATTATTAACAAATCAATGTTAAATGATCATATATGATATCATATTAATATATATGATTCTTGTATAATTTAATAACAATTATTTCAGAATTATAGAGGAGGTTAACCTACCCCAACCAAGGAAAAGTACAAGGTAAGGGTTATTTCACAATCTCTTCATTATCCGAGGTTGTTTATAAGTAATAATCTACTGAGATCTCTTTATCATCCACATCCATGTTTTCTTAAAAATGTATTTCAAAACATTTTTATTATTTACAATAATATGGGTTAAAGTAATTTATACCCTTGTTTGACTTTTTATAAGAGGTTTATAAAGGAATCTTTCTGTCGTTTTCCAAACAAGGTCCTTTTTAACCTTTTCGACAAAATTAAGGTAAGAATGTTTTTTTAACTTATACGGCGGGTACGGCTATTTTCCACCGTTATAAAATCGTCGAAGCTTCCCTTACAAGATTATAAGAATATTTTCAAAGAAAATGTTTTATTTTATATGGATCTTAAATGATTTCAAAATAAAAGAGATATTTCTCTAAAAAGTGTTTTGATTTCATCTATGTCAACATCCTTTGTTGGATTTTACGCTTATGTGAAGTTTATTTATTATGATACAAAACTTCTATGTTGTATTGAAGGTTTTGTGATATGTTTGACTATGGATGTGCTATTTTTATACCATTCATGGTTTATGGTGAAAGTATTGACATTTCGTATACTAGTTTTAATAGGAATGTTTATGTTATGTTTAAACCTTTTCATATGGGAATGCATTGGACTTAATATGTGACGGGTGGAGCCTGCTATATCTCCTCGATGCATCGGTAGGTCTCATGATACAAACTAGTGTCTTGGCACAAGGTCTTGGCAAAATCTTATTTATAGTCTGGGCATGAGGCCTTGGCTATGTGGTTATGATAGTCTGGCATTATGCATTCCATCATTATGAAAGTGGTTATTGTTTGCATTTGATTATTTTATTAGTAGAATATCCATGTGAATAAGTAAATGGAATTATTTCATTTTATTTATGCCATACTATGTTTAAAGTTCAAGTTTTAAAGGCTTTTGTTTTAGTATACATTTCCTTAAATGTTTATTCTTATTTATGAAAGTTTCCGCTATATTGTTATCCTTACTGGGCATTTGAGCTCACCCCTTTTCTATGTTTTATTTTTCCCAGGAAGTGAAGAAGTAAATTATGAATGACCTGTAGGGATATTATGTGGGGATATGAGTGTGGATTATGGAGACAATATGTTGTTGTAGTAGTTTTTCATTTTATGATGTAATGTAAGACTTATGAATATATCTAGTGTTTCCAAGGCTACTAAACCAATTAGTTTTTCGAGGTTTGATCTTTCTTGTGATCATGCCAATGTTATGCAATAATGCACCGACTCTGGGTAACTAGGGTCGGGGCGTTATAGTTGGTATCAGAGGAAGTTTAGTACAAACCTTGTAAGATAGATTTAGATAAACTCTTATTAGAGCACGTAGACCTAAGATGAAATTTGAGGATTAGTTTAGAAGAACTTCCTAGAATTTTGGTATTGTAGAGATTTTGTGAGTTTTACGAGCAATACATCCCTGTCTGGATACGTGCAGGTAGAGGCGGCTCTGGCACATATGTACCTAGGGGTAAAACCCGAAAACACCGCTTTGAGCTAGACTCGAACAGGAACTGGTGCACGACAATGGGCCTTGCTGCACTCTTGGTTACGACAGTCCCGGGGGATATGCTTAGGATAACTCTCATTTTCTTTACAAATCATTATGAAGGGTTTATGAGTATATAATTCCTCAAAGAAAACATTTTTATGATTATGGATTTTATCCATAAATAGTTCAATTTATGTTAAGTGTTTTATAAGTATGGGATTTTGTATTTTGATTCATAAAATGATCTAGTTTATGCCATTGTTTAGAAATGGAGCCTAGTGGAAGAAATGGAAACCGTATCAATGCACGCACTCCATGTAGGGATTTCCCTCATGCTTAAGATAATTATAGTGGCGCTGGTGATGCAACTGGTGCCGATCAGCTAATCACCATACTGGGACAACTTACTCAGGTTATGAATAATAACCTTACCCGTATGGAGCACCCTGATCCACAACATGGAGGATCAATGTTAGATCGATTCATGAGGCAACAACCACCAATGTTCAATAGGAGTACAAATCCCTTAGTAGCTGAGTAATGGATAAATTCCCTAGAGAAAATATTTCAGGCTTTGTGGAGCAGTGAAAGGGAAAAAGTTATCATGGTAGTTTACCGCCTCACTGGAGATGCTGATCAATGGTGGTCATTGATTCAAAACACGAAGGAAGATGATGAAGTATCAAATATGGAATGGAGGGAGTTCAAAGATCTATTTTTAGAAAAATAGTTTCTTCGCGACCATCGAGCAGATATGGAAAGGCAATTTCTGAGTCTGAGACAGAAGGAGGATGAGAATGTCGCAAAGTATGAGGCTAATTTTACAAGGTTAGCAAGGTATGCTGGGGATTATATACGTAACCCAAGAAGTAAGATTGATCGTTTCTTTGATGGGTTAAAACCATTTCTTCGTTGAGAATTAGTCTCACAATCCTTTTCATCATACGAAGACATTGTCTCATGTGTTATCAAGACCGAAAAGGAATTCTCTAAGTCTTATGACTTTAAAGCAAAGAAAGAGAAGAAGAGACCTGCTGATCAATCTAGGAATGGAAATAAGGGGAAGAAGGGAAAGGTTGAATATCCATCCTGTTGTAAATGCGGGAAGAAACACCCTGGTACTTGCTTGAAGGGAATGGGAGTCTGTTACAAGTGTGGTGAAAAAGGCCACCAAGCTCACGATTGCAAGGGGAATAAAGAAGCTACCAACGTTCAGTGCTACAATTGCAGGGAGATGGGGAATTATGCAAATGAATGTCCTAAGCGTCAGGAGAACTTACCTCAGAAAAGGCCAAGGGATCAAGGCCAGGATTATGCTATCACTACTGCTGAGGTAGAAGCTCCGAAAGACGTGGTGGCAGGTAATTTAATGGTTTCCTCAAGTTTAGCAAATGCATTATTTGATTATGGATCATTGCATTGTTTCATATCTTCCCAGTTTGCTAAGAAAATTAGATATTTCCAATTTGATTTAACAAGGGATTTGTCAGTTAAAACTCATAAGGGAAGTATCATTGCAACAAAGTTTTGTGAATCAGTCCCCATTAGAGCACATAAATGTTCGTTATCTGCTGATCTCATCGTCATACCTATGATTGAGTTTGATATAATCCTCGGTATGGACTGGCTTTCGGACTATGATGCGAAGATTTATTGTAAGAATAAAGAGGTTACGATTCTTGATGATAATGATAAGGAACACCTTATATTTAGAGCAGAATCATCACCACCTAATTCTTATTTAGATCCACCCTCAATAGCTCAACTAAATTCAATTATTGGGGAGGAAGAGAATGAAATAACTGTCGGTGAGGAAATGAATGTTAAAATAGAGGATGTACCTGTTGGGAAAGAATTTGTAGATGTATTTCTGGAAGATTTACCTGGACATCCTCCAGAACGAGAAGTTGAGTTTTCCATTGATTTAATTCCTGGATCAAGGCCTATATCGAAGACCCCTTATAGAATGTCCACTGTAGAGTTAGTCGAACTAAAGAAACAACTAGAGGAATTGAGTAATAAAGGATTTATTTGCCCTAGTGTTTCCCCATGGGGTGCCCCTGTTCTTTTTGTTAAAAATAAAGATTGATCTATGAGGTTATGTATCGACTACCGGGAGATCAATGCTATAACGATAAAGAACAAGTATCCCCTACCTCGTATTGATGATTTATTTGACCAACTGCATGGAGCTCCATACTTTTCAAAGATTGACCTTCGATCTAGATACCATCAGTTGTGTGTGAAGAAGGAAGACATTCTGAAGACAGCATTTCAAACCAGGTACAAGCATTACGAGTTTACTGTAATGCCATTTGGATTGACTAATGCATCCTCTGTATTCATGGATCTGATGAATAGAGTTTTCAAGGAGTATCTCGATGAATTTGTGGTGGTATTTATTGATGATATCTTGGTATACTCCAAAAGCTACGAAGATCATGAAAATCACTTGCGCATTATCCTGAAGACTCTGAGAAGACATGAATTATATGGGAAGTTTAGTAAGTGTGAATTCTGGCTTCATGAGATTTCTTTTCTTGGATATATTGTCTCTAAAGATGGAATCTCTGTTGATCCTTCTAAGACCAAGGCAATCCAAGAATGGCCAACACCTACGAGTATAACTGAGGTACGTAGTTTTATTGGTTTGGCAGGTTATTATCGACGTTTCATCCAGAATTTTTCCCGATTGGCTAACCCATTAATGAAGCTCAAACGTAAAGGGGTTAAATTTGTTTGGAAAAAAGAGTGTGAATAATTTTTCGAAGAACTGAAGAGAAGATTAGTCAATGCTCTTATATTGACTCTACCATTGGGGAATGATGGGTTCGTTATTTATAGTGATGCATCAAAGAAAGGACTTGGTTGTGTCCTTATGCAGAATGATAGAGTTATTTCCTATGCATCACGACAGTTGAAAATTCATGAACAAAAATATCCTACTCATGATCTCGAGTTAGCATCTATGATCTTTGCTTTTAAGATATGGAGGCACTACCTCTATGGTGAAAAATTTTAGATTTATACTGATCACAAGAGTTTGAATTATATTTTCTCACAAAAATAACTCAACATGAGGCAAAGGAGATGGCTTGAATTACTCAAGGATTATGATTGCACGATACACTACCACCCAGGGAAATCAAAAAAGGTGGCAGATGCTTTGAGTAGAAAAGACCATGGAGGTTTGAACAATATGAGAATTGAAAGGGATCCAATTTTCATGGATCTAGTGAAGATGGATATGGGAATAACCAGGGAAGGCTAAACATCAATTCTTTTTCAAATGGTTGCCAAACCATCTTTACTAGAAAGGATTAAGAGTTCCCAGACTGATGATGAAGGATTTAAAAAGAAGATTAAAGCTGTGAATGATGGGAGATTGAGAGACTTTGTGTATGAAGATGGAATTTTGAAATTTGGGAAGAGACTTTGTGTTCCCGATTTACCTGATCTAAAAAGGGAATTGCTGGATGATGCTCATAGTTCCAATTTCTCTATACACCCTGGGAGCACCAAAATGTATAGAGATTTGAAGGAACATTTTTGGTGGGACAACAGGAAGAGGGAGATTGCTGATTTTGTGTCAAGATGTATGGTTTGTCAAAAAGTGAAAGTTGGAAGGCAACAGCCTGGAGGAGTCATGCAACCTCTTCCCATACCGGAGTGGAAATGGGACAATATTACGATGGACTTTGTCATGGGGCTACCAAAGACTCCTAGAAGGAACGATGAAATATGGGTTATTGTTGATCGTCTTACCAAGTCAGAACATTTTCTTGCTATAAGATAAGATCTACCCCTGGAACGTCCAGCAATACTATATATTAATGAAGTTGTGAGACTTCATGGAGTACCCCTATCAATGTTTTCTGATCGTGATCCCCGTTTTACTTCAAGATTTTGGAAAAGTCTCCAGAAATCCCTAGATACTGAACTTCATTTGAGAACTGCTTACCACCCTCAGACAGACAGAAAATCAGAACGGACTATTCAGACCTTAGAAGACATGTTGAGATCTTTCTCACTTGACTTTCAGGGTATGTGGGATCAATATTTACCTCTGGTAGAATTTTCCTATAACAATAGCTTCCATTCGAGTATTCAGATGGAACCATATGAAGCGTTATACGGAAATAGATGTCGTACACCAACCTGTTGGGATGACATTGGTGAAAGAAAACTTGTAGGCCCAGAACTAGTGGAGGAAACAGTGGAAAAGGTGAAGGTAATCCAAAATCACATCAAAGCAGCTCAAAGTAGGCAGAAGAGCTATGCCGATAATCGAAGGAAGGATTTGGAATTTCAAGTCAGTGATCATGTTTTCCTAAAGGTATCTCCATGGAAGGGAGTCATCCGTTTTGGTAAGAAAGGTAAATTGAGTCCCAGGTACATCGGACCCTCCGAAATTCTAGAACGAATTGGGGTTGTAGCTTACCGATTGGCAATGCCGCCAAGTCTCTCCAAAGTTCACGATGTGTTCCACGTATCTCTGTTGAGGAAATACATGCCTGACCCAATGCATGTACTCACCTATGAAGAATTAGAACTGGAACCCGATCTGTCTTATTGTGAAGATCCCGTCAAGATTCTTGATACGAGAGAACAAGTGCTGAGAAACCGGACGACGCGTCTGGTAAAAGTTTTATGGAGAAACCATAAGATGGAAGAGGAAACGTGGGAACCCGAGGAACTTATGATAAAGAACCACCCGAGTCTTTTCATGTGATAAGTATTCTAGAAATTTCGAGGACAAAATTATATTAAGGAGGGGAGAATGTAACACCCCAAGCTTCTACGGTACGCTTCTCTTTGAATAATGTGACAGCGTGTGTTGTACGCAATACCGAGTTCTAACACACCATAAGCAATCAAACTAGCCGTTATGAATAGTAATACCTACTTTTTGAAATTATATATATTTTATATTTCAAAATGGACTTCATTTTTGGATTCGTAATATCGAATTTAGCCTAAGGTGAAATTTTGGTACTTTTCGGATAACTTTAATATTTTGATGAATAGTGAAAATTACTAAATTTTAATTAAATTTTTTTTTTTAATCAAAATAATTAATAGTGATAAATTATTAATTTGAGTGGTTTTAAAGTATATTTAGAATATATTTTTACCATTTAATATAATGTTGGTCATTGGACATAATTTTACAATTAAACCGAACATAAACAAGTGTCAATCTTTTGATAGTTATTATCTCTTAAAAACATGCTTTTTGTTTTGACAGTGGGAATTAATTATAAATTAATTTCTGCCACTTCTGTGTTTTGAATTTAGAAAAATGGATTCCATATTTTGAATCATGATGTCCAAATTGTGTAAATAGGTAACTTTTATTTTTAGACATTTTGAATAATTACTGCGGTAAATATTTTATTTACCATGGTTAAGGGTAAATCCGGTAAATAAGGGTTAACAAATAATATTATAATAATACTAAATTACCCTAAAACGTGTCCTAGCCTTATTGGTTGATATATGTTCGACCATAGGCATCTTTGGGTCGATATTGGGACCCCATGGTGCCACTTGTAGGTGATAGGGACACTTTAGTTTAATTAAGTTAAAATGAATACAAAAATGACACAAGCATATATCTTTTAGAAAATTTTTTTTTACATAGGGTTATATATGTTGGATTTTATATTATAAATATTCATTAGAAATATAAAACGATTTACTACATAATTATATTTTATTTATAATTTTTAGACATTAAATAATTTAATTTTTTTATGACACAATGATGATGAATTAATTACTATAATAGTGAAAAATTAAAATAATTGATATTATAAATACACAAATAAATATAATATGAAACTTTTAATGAATGAAACTAATTTTATAGGATACTATGATATATTAGTAATGATTTAATTGACTTTGTTCGAAGTAATCATTCTTTTATGAGTTTCACAAAAATCAACTATTGAATAGTGTCAAAATTGACATAAAAGAGTTTTTAAAACAAATATTATATTATTAATTGATTTTAAATTCTTAAAAATCTATGGTTCGTCCAAGAGACTTATATCATTATAGGTTCATCGTTAATGGACCACTTGGGGGTCTCTTGAATGTATATAGTAAGTTTATTAACCATATTATATAAAAATCCAAAGAGACATTGTAAAAGTGAAACTAATTAACTTTGAGTTAATAGATAAATATAAGGTTAATATAAATACCCAAACCTGTATAAATTCTATTGGTTGAGTTTTTTTCTACCCATCCCCACCTTAACATTTAAATAATCAACTTTGTAGCCATTATAAACCGAATATGAATTTATTATAAACTAATATCTCTAGCTTTTCCAAAGGTGCCACTCACCCCTCTTATAAAAGGGCACTCCTCCTTCTCATTTCTTCACACATTCAAAGCCTTTTGGTTCGGACAAACTCGGCCCAAATACTCTCCCAACTTCCCTCACTACAACCTATAGGCATTAGTTTGATCCGAAAGCCAACCTAAGGAGCCCTTTTGATCAAATCAAAAGGAAGAAACCAAAGAAGAGGTAATGATTTCACCACCCTTTTCCAAGTTCCTTTCTTCTTCCACTTCTTCTTCATTTGTTGTTACCATTATAAAATAATAACTCCAGTATCATATATATAATGTGATGTTATTATAAATATGTTAAAACCATATTCAGTATTCTATCCACCCTTTGAATAACATGTCACCATACGTGCGTACGTACGACTTACCATCTCCACGTCATGGTGTAATTGTAATTCAATATATTATTATTTGTATGGGTATAATAATGATGTGTAACTCATGTAAATAATACATATAACATGTTAATGATTCTGTATATATGATATACCATCCATTTATATATTATTTTAATATCAAAAGAATGATATTGTCGCTCGTGCGTACGTACGGACTACCGTCTCCACGAACACGATGAGATTCATTCTCCATCGTATCCATTAAAGTATAATTATCATTTGATGATTTAAAAATGATGTTTAAGGACTTTATATCATTCTGGATATGAATAAGATACAACCTATCCATAACAAACATGGCTTATGTAACAAAACATATAAAAGAAAATGAGTAAGTTAACACCCGAAACGACGATAATTAAAAGATATTATTAACAAATCAATGTTAAATGATCATATATGATATCATATTAATATATATGATTCTTGTATAATTTAATAAAAATTATTTCACCATTATACAGGAGGTTAACCTACCCCAACCAAGGAAAAGTACAAGGTAAGGGTTATTTCACAATCTCTTCATTATCCGAGGTTGTTTATACGTAATAATCTACTGGGATCTCTTTATCATCCACATACATGTTTTCTTAAAAATGTATTTCAAAACATTTTTATTATTTACAAGAATATGGGTTAAAGTCATTTATACCCTTTTTGACTTTTTATAAGAGGTTTATAAAGGAATCTTTCTGTCGTTTTCCAAACAAGGTTCTTTTTAACCTTTTTGACAAAATTAAGGTAAGAATGTTTTTTTAACTTATACGGCGGGTGTGGCTATTTTCCGCCATTATAAAATCGTCGAAGCTTCCCTTACACTCTTATAAGAATATTTCAAAGAAAATGTTTTATTTTATATGGATCTTAAATGATTTCAAAATAAAAGAGATATTTCTCTAAAAAGAGTTTTGATTTCATCTATGTCAACATCCTTTGTTGGATTTTACGCTTATGTGAAGTTTATTTATTATGATACAAAACTTCTATGTTGTATTGAAGGTTTTTTGATATGTTTGACTATGGATGTGGTATTTTTATACCATTCATGGTTTATGGTGAAAGTATATACATTTCGTATACTAGTTTTAATACGAATGTTTATGTTCTGTTTAAACCTTTTCATATGGGAATGCATTGGACTTAATATGTGACGGGTGGAGCCCGCTATAGCTCCTCGATGCATCAGTAGGTCTCATGAGACAAAATAGTGTCTTGGCACAAGGCCTTGGAAAAATCTTATTTATAGTCTTGGCACGTGGCCTTGGCTATGTGGTTATGATAGTCTGGCATTATGCATTCCATCATTATGAAAGTGGTTATTGTTTTCATGTGATTATTCGATTAGTAGAATATCCATGTGAATAAGTAAATGGAATTATTTCATTTTATTTATGCCATAATATGTTGAAAGTTCAAGTTTGAAAGGCTTTTGTTTTAGTATACATTGCCTTAAATGTTTATTCTTATTTATGAAAGTTTCCGCTATATTGTTATCCTTACTGGGCATTTGAGCTCACCCCTTTTCTATGTTTTATTTTTCCCAGGAAGTGAAGAAGTAAATTATGAATGACCTGCAGGGATATTATGTTGGGATATGAGTGTGGATTATGGAGACAATATGTTGTTGTAGTAGTTTTTCATTTTATGATGTAATGTAAGACTTATGAATATATCTAGTGTTTCCAAGGCTACTAAACCAATCGGTCTTTCGAGGTTTGATCTTTCTTTTGATCATGCCAATGTTATGTAATAATGCACCGACTCTGGGTAACTAGGGTCGGGGCGTTACAGTTTATGAACATACGGCGTGACCCTTCTCCAATATATCTAAAAAATACATGACATGTTAATTAAATGTACACACCATGTAGTAGCCTCAACCAGACCCCAAATTAAGCAATATACCATGTCACTACATGGCCAGGTACTTGGCTATTCCACGGCCAGTACATGGCTGTATGTGGAAACTAGGTACACGACATGTACTCAGAAGTACACGACATGCACTTAGAAAAACCCAATTTCTTCCTTTTCCTAAAAAACTACCCGAAATCAAGATCCATACTAGAAATGAAGATATGGGTTCTTACAAACATCCCCCCCATTCGTCCTCAAATTTTCCTTCTAAGGGTGGTGAAGAAGAATCTGTGAATAACTTTGGCCATTGCGATCATACTTCGGCCTCCCTCTCCCAAGTCTCATCATGCACTCAATCGTGCTGCCATAGCACCCATGCTAGAGGAATATACCAGCCATAGAGAACCTTCATGATGCGATCCACGATCTAAATAGGGCGCTCCTTGAAGGATTCATCCACCTCAAAATCAACCTCCTCAAGTTTAAATACATGAGACAAGTCTGAAAAGTAACGTCGTAGCTGAGAAAACTGAAAGATGTCATTTATATCCCAGTACCTCTAAGGTAACTGCAATTGATAGGTAACTAGACCGACTCTTTTAAAAACCTCAAATGGCCCAATGTATCTCAGTGAAAGCTTCCCCTGTCTCCTAATCCTCCTATGCCCCAACCTCGGTGTGACACATAAGAAAACGTGATCTCATACCATTAACTCTAAATGTCATCTCCATCGTTCAACATAAGATTTACGGTGAGAATATATTGTATCATGACTCTTTTAGATCAATTCCACCTACTCAGTTGTCTCCTGGACAAGATGAGGTCCCATCATAGGTACCTATCCTACCTCCAGCTAACATAGGGGTGATTGGCATGATATACCATACACATCCTCATAAAGATCCATATGTATCATGTACTGGAAACTATTATTGTAGGAAAAATTCTCAAGGTTTATGTGTCTCTCCCAAAAACCCCCAAAATCCAGGATGCATGCTCAAAGCATGTCCTACAAAACCTGAATCGTGTGCTTGGACGAGCCATATTTCTAGAGATGGTATGATGTACTTAGAAGTACCTGCGTATCCAAATCCCTTTGTAGTCCCTGCTAGAAGCAGAATGTAAACCGGGTGTCCCTTTCTGAAATGATAGATTGCAGAACCCCTTGAAAATGTAAAATCTCTCAAATGTACAAATTTTCATGCTCATCAACACTATAGGTTTCCTTGATTGGAAAGAAATGTGAAACCTTCACGAGTATATCCACAACAACCCATACAACATCATTTCCTCAATGAAAACTGGGTGAACTCATTACGAAATCCATCATGACATCATTCCACTTCAACTATAGAATAGGTAACTACTGTAATAGCCCTGATAGTTGATGATGTTTTGCCTTCACCAGCTGATAGGTGGAACATATCATAAAAAACCAACTATATCCTTCTTCATTCATGGAAACCAATACTGACGATGTAAATCTCAATACATCTTGGTGAAACCAAGATGATCTGCCCATATAGAGGCATGAAAATCTCACAAAAGTTCCTCACGTATATCAATTGACACCTATACACGTCCATGAAAATGCAAAACCTGATCCTTTCTTATGGTTCACCCAAGAGTAGGGTCCTCTCCTGACACACTCTCCTGTAGTACTGGGCCTTTGGAATATGATAACTGCCTCATTCACACTTGATCCAATAGAGTAGAGGTAAAATTTATATAAGAAAAAAAATATTCCCTTGACTATCATTCACCTCTAAATGAATCTTAGAGAATAAATCTTTAAGCTACCACTCACTACTGGACTCCTGAAATACCTGTATCTAAGTGCTCCTGCTCAGCAGATTAGCCACTATGTTGCCTTTCCCAGGTGTGTAGTCAAGCATAGAGTCAAAAGACTGGAGGTACTAAACCGACATTTACTGTCTCAAATTCAGATCACATTGAGTGAAGATATACTTGAGGATTTTATGGTTAGTGTATACCAAAAATTATTCCCCCAAAAGATAATGTATACAACAACATAAGGCATGCACAACTGTAGCTAACTTGATATCGTGTGTTGGGTAATTAATCTCATGTGGAATCAACTACCGAGACCTGTATGCAATGAATCCTTCCCCCTGCATAAGAACCGCTCCCATCCTGATACCTGATGCATCAAAGTAAATGATGTAAATCTTGCCTGACTCCTGCAAAATCAGTATCAGTGATGAAGTCAATCTCCCTTTCATCTCCTAAAAAGATGGATCACAATAATATGTCAACAAGTACTTCACAACCTTCTTATTTTGGCCCGTCAGTGGAACTTCTGAGCATGAAAAGTCTTGAATATAGTTCCTATAGTAACCATCTATCTCCCAAAAACTACGTACCTCAAAGATGTTATTTGGATGAACCCAGAAAACTAATTCTCTCACTTTTTTATGGGTCTACTGAAACTCCTTTCTTTGATATAACATGACCCACAATATGAATACGGTCCATCCAAAAGTGTCACTTTGAGAGATTATCATATAAATGATGCTCTCTTAGTGTACTCAATACTATCCCAAGATGAATGGAATGGACCTGTTGAGTGTGAGAGTACACCAAGATATCATCCATGAAGACTACCACAATGGAATCCAAGTAAATATGGAACACTCAGTTCATTAGTGCCATAAAAATTGCTGGTGCATTCGTGAGACTGAACGACATACCCAAATACTCATATAGACCATACCTAATCTGAAAGGCTGTAATAGGTATATCTGATGGTCTAATGCACCATTGATGATAAACATATCTCAATTCAATCATAGAGAACACCCAATATCCTTGAAGATGATCAAATAGATCATAAATCCTCAAAAAGGTATATTGGTTATTGACAATCAACTAGTTAAGATTCTGATAATCCATATAGTGACTAAGTGTGCCATCCTCATTCTTCAAGAAAAGGACAAGAAAACTCTAAGGATAAGTTCTAGTTCAGATGAAACCCTTTTCCTTAAACTCATATAACTACTTCTTGAGCTCCTATAAATCTGGTGTATCCATCCTATATAGAGGAATGGACACTGGTGCCACTCATAGAACAAGCTCAATAGAGAAATCCACCTATCGCTCTAGAGGTAAACCTAAGAAGTTGTCTGGAAAGACATCTCTGAAATTATCCACCACTGGAAGAAAGTCTATATGTGAAGTACCCTGGTCATAGTAATATAAGCTAGTAGTCTCAGCTGTGATCCCTCCTAACCCTTGATGCCCACGTCGAGCTTTACTTTCCTGGACATCCCATTCGCTCTATGTATAAAAACTCTTCCCTATAGTGACATAAATATCACCCTACATCGATAGCAGTCAACAAAGGCCTAAAAAAGAGACTAGCTAGTCCACTATGAGAATGAAATCAAAGACTATAATTCCTTATATATATGGGTATCATAATAAGTGACACCCACCAACCTCAAAATGTCACTCCTTGCACTGACCTACAATCGCTATCCTAATCCCCAACAGAGTGTCTAGCATCATAACATCATCAGTCCTAAAGATGTAGAGCATGAGGATCTCTATAATGGAAACAGATATAAAACTTTGGGAAGCCCCTGTATAAAAAAGAGTAGAAGCTAAAAATTTCGAAACTAGAATCATACCTCTAACCGTAGAGGGTCCGAGATCTTTCTCTTGCTGGGTCTGTTCCATCGTAAATGTCAAAAGTGTACCACAACGGTGTGACCCTACCTGGCTTCCTAGATCTAGTCCACCCTATTATCACTAAAAACCTATCATCTGGATACCACAACCACAACCACCTCCTCATCCTAAAGAACTATATTTCCCTAACTGATGAGAAACTGGTGGTCCTATTCTTGAACGCGGAGTCATAAAAGATCCTCTCTTACACACTACTGGTGAAAAAATCTTGAAAAAACGATGAATATGACCCATCTTCCCGTAAGATCGGCACTCAAATGGGTATCTTGGGCACAAAATTCTTGTGTTCACACTCTTTACGCAATAGTATCGCACCACCCAACTACCTAAAGAAACATCTATGCAGTGCTTTCTTCAATTAGTTGAAGGAGTACGAGCCCTGGATGCTGAACCCCCTACCACCCATCTCCATACATCCTCATATTGTGCTTGATATTCAGTGCATGGTTTACTATAGTAGTCTCCAAAGTCATCCTAAAAAATTTCACCTACGATCAAATGTAATACCTGAGACCATCATCAAATCACCTAGAAAGTGATAACTCATCTCCTCCCAAAACAGGTGCGAATAGCTGAAGCTTTGTAAAGTGATAAGAATAATCCATCACTGAAAGAGAGCCATGTTTCGAATGCATGAACTCCTAGTCTCAGTTGGACCTCAACATCTCAGTGTAAATGTAATCATTGAAGGTCCTCGAAAACTCTTCCCAAGTCATATCCCGATGACTTACCGACGATGAGATAAACTCCCACCATCTCTTGATAGAATCACATAAATGTAAGTTGTGAACTTCAACCTCCTATCAGGAGGTGTCTCCAGATGCTCAAAGATAGAAATAACGGATTCTAACCATGACTATATAGCATGTGGTCCTACACCCCCTATAAATGTGGGAGGACAATTCTACTGGAACACCCACATCAACTATGCCATAGACGGGTCAATATGTGATGCTCCCTTTAAAGTCTGCATCATCCCCATAAAACCTTCACGGAACTGTGCATCAGCACATACGTCCAGTATAATAGCTGATCCAAGATGGGAATGATGGGAGGATCTACTAGTAGTCCATGATCTACCATTTCTAGTGTTCAATCATTTCCCTGTACCTGGCGTGCAACTGGAGGAAGTCTTGGTGTGATGACTCTCTGCCAACTTGGTTGTGTAAAAACCCATACACACGACGTGTTCTTCCTAAGACACAATGTGTATTGAATATTACTTCCTACCCAAATTCTTCCATATAGATAAAACTACATGGTTCTCTCCTAGTGTAACACTACATGATGTGAACACTCTAGAAAAAGTGTTTACCACGTAAGTTCCTTCCACCCGCGTCATTAGTCACATGAATGGATACATGGTCAACTACTACACAGAATGTATAAGCTAGACACAGAATGTAAAACCCATGTTTCATTAACCTATTTGATTAGTCATACAGACAGATACATGGTCTTTTACAACACAACATGTACTCCCAGTACACCAATAATTTATCAACCCTGTGTCTCTTCTCACACAGTAAGTCACACGGTCAACAACTACACAACCTATACATACTGTACACAATGTTTACTTATGAAAAACCATTTCTTACAGAAACTAAGAACACATAGCATGTGTTCATAACATCAAACACCCTTTATTCTGGGTTTCTAGACAGTAATCCCTGAAAACCTCTCCATAACCCTCAAAAACATAAAAAATTGTCCAAGGTATGTCAAATTCCGTCCCGTGAGAGTCCGTACTCCCCACTGATCAAAGTTTTGAATCCGTTTTCACATCATTACTTGAAATAATTCAATTAATGTTCATAAAAATGAAACTTTACATATACAAATAACCTATCAAAATATTAATTATTTTTATCATGGCATCTATCACAACAACATAAATATTTAGCACAACGTCTATCACAACATGCAATCAATAATTCTCTCTAAATGGAATGGCAAGAATTCATGACATGTTATCTCTAGAAAGTGCATATATGATGAGTGAGATGGAATAACCTAATATCAATTGGTTGAAACAGAATTAGAACCACAATGATATCAATCATAATAGTACAAAAGAAGTTAATCACCCAACGGTGAAATCAAATCATTCGCAACAATTGAAAAACCAGAAAAATTGCAATATTTGAGGTAACATGGATTTTACATGTACGTAGGTTAGATAATCCCAAGCACATATTATTAACAACTACCTATTCCTTCTTATCCTAGAATATTGGCTCCACATATTAAGGCAAGGAAAAAAATAAAAACCACTGATACCACTTTGTAACATCCCGAATCCGGGTGCCACCTAAAAGTACCCCAAACCCAGTTGGTCACATAACCTCAAGCTCATTTCCCCAATTTCCAGAGGATGCCGACTAGTAACGAGGGGAAAGGTGTGATAATGGGGAAACTATAACCTCATTGGAAGAGTATACACATCAGAAAATGAATATTAAACAATAAAAGAAGCAGTAATACCATAAAAGAAAAGTAAACAGAAGAAGACTGATAGTAATAAAACCAATGGAGAATATATATATATATATATATATGATTCATGTTACATGTGTTTAGGAAATCATCCAAACAAGTCACAATGTTAGAAATACAATACAAAAACCAAAGTATAAAAGAAACAAATAAACTCTAGTTGCATCACAATCCTCAGCTCAGTCTCATGCGCTCCAACTCTAACATACAAAAATCAAGTACCAGATGAAGAAGTGAACTTTCCCTTATCAATACCTATAATCATATAATATGTTTGGTCTCAAAATAATGACCCAAATAGGATGTGAGACAAATCCTAGTAGGTAACCACCAAAATATCTTTGCCTATCTGTCAGTGAATATATATAGCAGGTAATATGAAAAATGAAGTAATAAAAAAGGAAGTTTACAAAAGTAAATAATCCAATAGTTTTCAATTACATTCATTTACATTTATTATTCAATCTATTGAATCACGTTAGATCCACTAGGGTAGATAACCTGAGGGGGGGGGGGTGAATCCGGGTATGACAGATTAAAACAAATACCTTGTTTGATCTTATTTTATTGTAAGAAAAAACCCTTTTCTCTCTCATTTCTGTTGAAGAGTAGGAATAAACCTTAAAGCATGCACATGACACATAAATTTCTACTTGGTTCACCCTCAATGGTCTATGTCCAAGGAGCATACACAGGAAGTGTGCTGATGTACCAATTCCATATAAGCACACAACTGTTTACAAGTTTGAAGAGGACTCACTATCCCTACTGGTTTACAATCACTCAAAATTTGAGAGATCACTACTCTATCTCAACTGAAGTGAGATCACTGCTTTTTCAAAAGATCCACTCATAGTTTATAGACCTGTAGGTATCTTCCTTACCACTAATGAATGCATCCTCCACTATATGTAGATGCTCTATTGATGTCCAAATTTCATCCACTAATGAATACTCTGTTTCCTCAAAACACTACGCAACATCCTTTGGGAAGTACCTTTGTAAAGAACCATACATCTCGAAGCTCTCAATTTCATGATGCTAAAACAAGACTTCACAAAGCTCTTGAATTTTCGTGAAGCTCACAATTTTGCAGATCCTAGTTCATCGCGGTGCTCAAGTCTTTGCAGAGTGACTTCCTTGGAGAACCTCACAGAGCCAACACGGAGAAAACAACATTCCCAGAGCTAAATTAGCCATCGCAAAGCTCCTTCCTTTATGAAGCACACTACCTTAGGAAACCACCTTCGTGAGTCGAGAGCAACAAACTTTTCTTGGAAAACTCTCTAATTCTATTGAGGGGGTCGAGGCCTATTTATAGACAATTCCATCAACCCTTGAACCTTCCACGCGAAGTCAGCGCCACATCATCTCAAATCAAGAAGCTTAAAAATTTCTGCCAAAAGTCCCTTAGCATTGCGAAGCACCACTGAAATTTTCAGATCGCGGAGCTCGTTGTAAACATGGAGCATTCAGTCAATTCCATTGTGCCTGCACTGTGAAGTTCCACTCGAAATACCCTTCACTTCCATAATTCTCTTCAATATTACCGTTCATGAAGCTCGTTGTAATCGTAAAGAACATCGTCAAAATTTTTCATGTCTTCAAGAAATCTAATTCATGAAACCTATCTTCACGAAAGTCATGACCTTTCCATATTTTGTTGAGATCTTCTAGAATATACTATTTTCACAATGCTCACCAAACATCAAATTTTGGACCCCAAAAATTTGGAAAACACTGGAAAACAACACCACCTTGTATCTATTCTTTTGTACCACCTCTAGATCATTCATTCCTTTGTTATGGTTCTTTATCAACATGGATTGTCAAAAACCTTTCCGGAACTCGACAATTCACCATGGAAACCTGCATTTTCAACAAAGAAAAGCAACCCAAAAATGATGCAACGTTACCTTGAGTGATTTTTTCCCAAAAATCCCCCCCTTTGGGTTTGTTGAAAAATCTTCTCATAATGGTTCTCTACACTTTGATATCTCAATGAGTCTCCTTCCATCATTAACCATCCTTCGCCTATTGCGATTCAGATAGCGACCAAAGATTCACTCACCATACACTCTAAACCCACACGAGAAATGCTCGATTTGAGAAACAAAAGTAAATGAGAAGTTCATCAATGAATCACTTCCTTTCAAACACCATCCATTGAAACCAAACAAATACCAATTGCTAAACTGATAACAATTTTTTATCACTGGAAACCTTCTCACACCATTCCAACATCACTCTTATACTTTTATAATGATTCTCAACTATCGTGATATCTACTCTTTGATCGATCAATTCTAGAATCGTAAAATTTAATAACTCTCCCCTATCTCATTGCTCTACCCCTATCTCTCTGCTCTACCTATCGGCTTCTCCCCATGTCTTTCACTAAGACATTTTCTCTCTCTCTTAGCCACAGTTTCCCCCCCTTGAGGAGTCACTATTTCTCCCCCTTTGTCAATGAACCCAAAGTTCACTCTTTTGTGGTCTGAGACATTGGAAAGAACACAGATTATCACATTCGGGATAAATATACCATACCTCAGGGGGGGGGGGGTGGTTCCACATCATCAATTTTTTAAGTGTGACGAGTCGAATTGACTACTAAAGCTAGCTGATGCCTCTCAAATGCATCCTTGGGTAAGGCCATTGTCAAAATGTCTGATACTTTTAGCTTCGTAGGCACATACTCCAACGTCACAATTACCTGCTCAACATTCTCTTTGATAAAATGATACTTTATATCAATGTTCATTGTCCATGAGTGATGGAAATGATTTTTACTAATATTTATAGCACTTGAGTTATCGAACTAGATTCCAATCGGAGACTTCACTTCAACACACATATCATCAAGCAACTGCTTCATCTACAATAATAGTGTGCAAGCTTGAGTGGAAGTAATATACTCAACTTCTGCGGTTATCAATGAAATGAAATATTGCTTCTTGATCAGTTAAGAAATACACAATCCACCAATATAGAAAGCACCTCCTGATGTTGATTTCCTATCATCCGTTGAACCAGCTCAATCTGCATCAGTATATCCCAATAACTCAGACTAAGATTTGTCAATATATATCAATATAAAATCCACTGTTCCCTTGATATACCAAATTATTATTTTCACTAAAATAATGTGTATATCCTTGGGATTACTTTGATATGACGCTGCTTGGCATGTGAAAAAAACAATATTAGGTCTCATTGATGTCTAGAACAATAAACTCCCAATAATCTGCCTGTATTCTGTGATATTAACTGCCTTACCATTGTCACCAGTAACCTTGGAATTAAAGAAGGTTTCTTTCCCTTCACGTACTTAGGTGTCCCGATTTTCTGGGGACGTCCTAAATTATTTTATTTCTCTAATATCACTGATAAAATCATAAATCAACTCTCTACTTGGAAGGGAAAATCCCTTTCTATGGATGGTCGAATTTGTCTTGTCAAATCAACCATTGTCTCTAAGTTGGTTTACTTGCTCATGATTTATAAATGGCCCATAAGTACTTTCAAGAAAATCAGTACCTAAATAAAAAACTTTATTTGGACGGGAAGTATCTTTGAAAGGAAACTCGTCACCATCCCATGGAAGACCTGTTGTAAACCTCTTGATAATGGAGGAATTGGCATCAAAAACTTAAAATTGTTCAATGATGCCCTGCAAGCGAGATTCACTTGGCGTATCATTAATAAGAACTCTAAAGCTTCTGAATTTTTACATCATAGATTCATAAATAAAATTTTAAAAGGAAATTTTGATTTCATTAACTCCTCGATCTGGCCCTCTATTAGAAACTCTTATCAGAAGATTATGGCTAACTCTAGATGGATGGTCAGCGCTGACTCCAACATTAAATTCTGGTGTGACAACTGGATGGGTAATCCTTTAATTTCTATAATGCATCCTAATAACACTACTGTAGACACCAGACATACTATTAAAGATGTTATGAAGCTTCATAGGCATGATCTCCCAAATAGCATTGCTCAAATCATTGAAAATTATACCTTCTCCATTTTTGGGGACTTCCTTGTTTGGGAACCTGCTCCCAATGGCATACTTGACTCAAAAAATTTCTACATGCACAACTTCTCTAGCAATGAACCTAATTATAAATGGGTGAGCACCTTCAATAAGACTTGGATCAAACCCTCTAGGTTCACCCTTATTTGGCGTATTGTTCACAATAGATTTCCCACTGAAACTCGACTTCAAGCCTTTGGCATTCAAATTTTCTCAAAATGTCATTTATGTAATCAGCACAGGGAGGATTCTGATAATCTTTTCTTGTCTTGTGCTACGGCCTCAGCTCTATGGAACTACATCATTGAGATTTTTAATTGTTCATGGTCTTTATCTGACCCGATTTGTTTACTTTTGAAGAAATGTACTAATCATGAAGCCTCTCAGTAAGTCAAAAATTTGTTTCTTGCGGTAGTGGCAGAACTACTACATGAAATCTGGTATGTAAGAATCGATCTTATCCATAATAATCACTCTTTCAGTCTGAATGAAGGAAAAGCTCGAATTCTCATTGTGATACATGAAGCTTCCTCAATTCAAAAAGATTGTTGCAGCAATTATATTGGAGACTTAGAGATCCTCAGACGTATCCATGTCCCAGGTATTTTCCTGAAGACCAAGCACCCCTTTGAAGTATTATTGCAACCTCTGATGCCGGGTTGGATTAAAGTGAATGTCGATGGTGTCTTAAAAGGCAATCCTGGACCTGCCAGCTGTGGGGCCATTTTTAGAGATTCTGATGACCATTTCCATGGTTTCTTCTACAGTGGGTGTGGGATTGCCACATCCATTGAAGCAGAGATGCTAGGAGTCATACATGCTGTTGATTTTTCTCTCCAAAGAGGACGGCGAAAACTGTGGATTGGAAGTGATTCTACCACCATTGTTCAAGCCATTTGGAATGGAGTTATTTATCTCGCATGGCCGCTCACTACGCGTTGAATGAATTTCCTGAATTCGCTTCAGGAGATTGACTACAATGCCACACATGTCTTCCGTGAAGCGAATACTGTTGCTGATGCCCTTGCCAACAAAGGTGTCCTCCAGACTATGATTTGGATGGATGGGCTGCCAGCTGATTTACTTCACCTCTTTGAAAGAGATTGTAATAAAATCCCATCCTTTCGACTCATGTAAACTATTGTTTACTTAATTAATAAATGGTTCTTTGGTCTTTGACCGAGGAATTACCCAAAAAAAATTATCATATTTTGATAATTTCATCCGGGTTGAAACCAGAGTCTTCATATCCTTCGAATTATCCATTCCGAATACTCTCAGAACCTCCTTGGAATATTTGGATTGAGAAATTAATGTTCCATTCCTTCATTGTTTTACCTTTAAACAAATGAAAAAGGTCATCTCACCAATCATAGATATTTCAAACTCATATTTGATGAATTCGAAAAACTATTTGCATTGTGCTTCATATGATCCACCAAATATTATGAAATCGACATAAACTATCACCATCATCCTTTGATTACTATTGTTGTTGAAATAGAGATTGAAATCAACTCCACTATGCTGAAAACCAAGATTCCTCAAATACTGATGAAGCCTTGTGTACCATGCTCCCAATGCTTGTTTTAGCCTATATAACACCTTCTTCAGCCAAAAAACCTAGTATTCATCCTTATTAATGAGAAAACCATCTGGTTGCTCAATATACACTTCTTCCTCCAGAATCCCATTCAAGAATGTAGATTTGACATCCATCTGAAACACCATAATCATTTGTTGCACTATAGTGGCTAGGAATAATCTGATTGTCTCCAGCCTTTCAACTAGTGAAAATGTATTATCGACATCAATTCCCTCTATCTGGGTGTATCCTTTGCACAATAGTCATGATTTTTTTTAAATCACTATTACATATTCATTCAACTTGTGGCGAAAGAACCATTTAGTCCTGATGAAATTCTTATCAGCTGACCTCAAAACAATCTCCCATGTATGATTCTTCTCAATCTGATCTAGCTCTTGATTCATATCCTGATCCCAGTTTTTATCTTCAGCTGTATTAGCAAAACATTAAGCTCTACCTGAGATAAGAAGGATGTCTGTTGCAGTGATTTAATTCTTCTAGTTTGAAATGGAGCTGATTGATCACCAATGATATTTTTCCCGTCAATTTCAGCTCGACTCCTTGGCTTTTATATAGATACATATTTTTCTTCTTCATGCTCATCATCAGTATCTTCTTCAGAATCAGCATTAGCCACTTCTACTCATCCTGTGTTGTTTTCCTCCTCATCAATTTCATCAGGAAATTGTTCACTATGTTGTTTAATGTTCTCATTATTTTACACAATAGTGATGTCATTTCTCTTAGCTACTTTACCCAGCCATTTATTAAAGCATTTATATGATTTTATTTTTCCTTAGTAGCCAAGGAATATCCCCTCATCTCCACGAGACTCAAATTTCCAATATTTCTCCTTTTTCATGATAAAGCACTTACTTACAAATATTCTAAAGTATTTCACTGTTGGATTCTTTCCATACCACATCTCATACAATGTCTTTCCTTCATTTGGACACAAAAAAGACCTGTTAGAAATCTGGTCCGATGTCAATACTACTTCCTTCCAAAATTTCTCTGGTAGGAATTTTTCTATGAGCATCGTTCTGGCCAAGTTGTTGATGATCCAATTTCACCTTTCAACCATTCCATTCTGTTGGGAAGTTCTCACTGTGGAAACATGATGACTTATCCCATTTTTCTTGAGATATTCTTCCATCTGAATGTTTGTGAATTACATACCATTATCAGTACGAAGCTTCAGAATTTTCTATCCAAGCATCCTTCCGCACTCCCTCCGGTACTGTTTTAAGAAGCTGAAAACCTCTGACTTTTGGGAAATAACTGATACCCATGCCATTTTGCTATAGTCATCAATGAAAATAACATAGTACCTCTTTCCTTCAATTACACTTGGTGTGATAGGCCCAAAAACATCATCATGAATCAATTCAAGAACTCTTATTGAATTCTTTTCCTTTCCCTTATACATCCTTCTAATGAGATTCCCTTATTGGCATGTATCGCATGTGTGAGTACAATCACGTGATAGCTTAGGGAGGTCTCCTCCTGCATCAAACATTACCAGATCTTCCAGGTATGGTTGACATAGATGACCAAGTCATTTAAGCCACAACTTGTTTTCTTCCCCTCTAGATAGAAAACACATATCATCTTCTCCACTTACCAGGTAGAGATTTACTTTTGTTTTTTTCTCTATCGAACCACTACCCTATCTCTTCATTTTACGACACAAATCTTTTTAGTAAACCTTATAGAATGTTCTGAGTCACATAGTAGACTGACGCTGAGCAAATTGTGATTGAGGCCTTCTACTACTAAGAAATCAGCACGTCTCATCTATATGCCCCCAAAATTGGCCTTTTTTGAGAAAATAATCTTCAGGCCTTCATTGTTTCCAAACATGACAACTTCTTCTTTGTAATATTTTACGTTTGTAACAAGATTTATATTACTTGTCATGTGAGATGTGAAACCACTATCAAGGATCCACAATCCAGAGTGATCTAATGATTTAAGGGAAATTTTGGCCACCACTCCCATCTCATCCTTCTTATTCTGGGTCCATATTTTTGCCTTGAAACTCGGCATATATTGAGACTTTTGTTCTTTCTTAGAGTATGATGGACCATATTCATCTTTAAAAGATGAAAATATATTTTACATTTTCAAATCACCTGTTGGTTCATTGATCAGCTGCTTGAGAACATTTTGATTCTTCTTTGGAACATTTCTATGTATGGTCGAAGTGTATTACCTAGCCATGCGCCCAAATCCTCCTCACCAAAAAATAGAGTCCTTCAAAATATGTTCTGAAGAACCGTTCTATATTTGAATACAACCTTTGTTCTTGTGCCCTTAAATATATCTTGGATATGGAAAACAATACTATGAATGTCCCATATTTCCACAACAATAACACTTTATATAAGCTGCATTCCTTCATGTCACTTCTGCACTGTGAGTTTCCCCTTGGGATCTCTAAATATTCTAATTCTTCTTTGTTCCTAAATCAACCTTCAATCTCGGAATGGGTTCTTGCAGTCTGAATTCAATTTTCATAGCTTTTTGTTTTCGATCAATACCCCCATAAACCTTAGCATCTGAATATAATTGATGCTTCCTTTCTACTGAACCACTATTTTTCACTTTCAACTTCTCAATTTTTTGAGTGATCTACTTTCCTAATGTCCCAACAGGAGTCAAGTGTTTTTCATGATCCATAACCTTTTTCCGAAAACTGAAAACTTCTCCTTCACGTTCTTCAATACACTTGATTTGATCCTTCCTTGTGTTATTCCAGACATCGATCTCCCTTTTCGTTTCTTCAACCTTGAGTTTATATTCATCAAACTTTTCTGAGCTCTCTAGCCTAAAAGACATAAAATTTTCAATTTCCTTTATTAGATCAAACATCTCTTCTTCCTACTGTTTCATGTAGAGTTTGGCATCTTGTACCACCTTGTTGGATTTCTTTGTTTTTTCTCTCCAAACATCTATCTCTGCTAGAGCTACTTCTAATATTGCTTCCATGTCAACTCTTCCCTCAACTTCTTCTTCTTCTTCATCACCTTCGGTTTCATTATTCTTTTGAGAACTACCAACAACTTCCACTATAGAAGTTTCTCCATGATCTCTATAGTTCTCTATCTCTTCGACCCCCTCAACCTCATACTCGTCTAAAATATCACATTCTTTTGAAAGGAGGTTTTTCTTCTTAAAGAAATTTCTCTTGAACTGTTTCTTGACTTTCCCATAGGATGAAGACTTCTTCTTGGGAATTTCAATTTCATCGGCATCATCATACTCTTGGAACTTTTTGGGACCCCTTTCCATAAGATGTCCAACCTTTCCACATTGAAAACAAGACAGTGGAAGTTTCCCTTTAAAATTTACTTTTCCTCTTTGATGGTTTGAGGGGAGAAATGAAATAACCCCATCTATCTCTTCTTCTTCCTGAGAATATTCAATGGGGAGCTTCTTCATGGCCTTGAATGTTCCCTCTTTGGATTTACCCTTTTCCTCATAATCGTTATCATCATTTCTAATTTCGTATGCAACAAGGGTGCTGTGCAGGTTATCTAATGTCAGCTCTTTCGGGACTTTATCATCCAAAACTGACACTTTTGATTTGAACCAAGGTAGAAGTTTCCTAAAGATGCGCTTCACAAACTTTATTACTTCAATAACTTCTCCAAGACCTCGATTTTCCTCCACTACAATATTTACCCTATCAAAGAATGCATCAATAGATTCATTCAGGTTCATTCTCAGATCTTCATACTTGTTCCACAACACTTGCAGCTTCATTTCTCTAACCTTTTTATATCCTTCATATATGTTCAGCATATTTTCCCACATAGCATGTGATGTTTTGAATGAAATCACCATGGTATATATAGTATTTGATAGGGCGCCCCCTAGATCATTGATTCCCTTTGTGTAAACATCCAATTCTTTTCTATTGGTTTCTGATAATGCACCACTATTAATATATGTTGTGATACTGTGCATTTATGTAGTAAACACATCCATTCCCAAGGATAAAAAGTAGTGTTGCATCTGATTCTTCCATAGTTGAAAATTGTTCCCATCGAAGATCAGAATACCTTTATGATTGATGAAATCCATTTGAGAGAGAAACAGATATCAACCTTTCCCTCTGATACCAATTGTTAGGTCCACTAGGCTAGATACCCTGAGAGGGGGGGGGGGTGAAATAGGTTATGACAGATTAAAACAACTACCCCATTTGATCTTGTTTTTCTATTTGAAAAAACCCACTTCTCTCCTTCCCATTGCAGAGTATGAATAAACCTTAAAGAATGCACATGACACAACAATTTTCACTTGGTTCACCCTCAGTGGGCTACATCCAAGGATCATAAACCGGCAGTGTGCCAATGTACCAATTCCACTATAATCACATAGCTATTTACAAGTTCGAAGTGTACTCACTATCCCTTCTAGTTTACAACCACCCACAATTTGAGAACCCACTTCTCTCTCTCAACTGAGTTGATCTCACTACTTCTTCCGAAGATCCACTCACAGTTTATAGACCTGTAGGTCTCTTTATTACCACTAATGAATGCATCCTCCACTATATGTAGATGATCTATTAATTTCCAAATCTCATTCACTAATGAATACTCCCTTTCCCCTGAACATTGAACAACAACCTTTGGGAAGTACCTTCTCAAAGCCCCCTACTTCGTGAAGCTCCCAATTTCACGAAGCTTAAACAAGCCTTTGTGAAGATCCTGCCTTTTCAGGAAGCTTACAATTTCACTGATCTCAGGTCATTGTAGATCTCAAGACATCACATAGTGAGTTCCTTTGTGAAGCTCACTGAGCCAACACAGAGCACACAACTTTAACAGAGCTAAATTAGCCGTTGCGAAGCTCATTCCTTCGCGAAGCACACTACCTTTGCGAACCACCTTTGCGAGTCAAGAGCAACAAAAGTTTCTCAAAAAACTCTCTACTTCTCTCTAGGGGTTCGAGGAATATTTATATGAGATTCCACCGACCCTAAAACCTCATGTGCGAAGTCAGCACCACGTCATCTCAATTCACGAAGCTCCAACATTTATGCCAAAAGTTTCTCAATATCGCGAAGCACCACAAAAATTTTTATATCGCAGAGCTCATCGTAAACCTTGAGTTTTCTATCAATTCCTTCATTCCTTCACTGCGAATATCCAATCACAATTCCCTTCTCTACCTCAATTCTATTCAACATTTCTATTCACGAAGCTCGTCATAACCGCGAATAACCCCATCAACATTTTTCATATCTTCATGAAATCTAATCTATGAAGCCTATCTTCTCGAAATTCATGCCTTTTATATATTTTGATGAGATATTCAAGAATATATTCTTTTCGTGATGCACACCAAACCCCAAATTTTGGACCCCAAAAATTTGGAAAACACTGGAAAATGGATCCACCTTGTATCTGTTCTTTTGTACCGCCTCTAGATTGTCTATTCCTTCATCATGGTTCTTTGTCAACATAAAAGGTTAACAACCTCTCTAGAACTTGACAATTCCCCATGGAAACCTACATTTCCAACAAACACAAGCAACCCAAAAATGCTGTAATGTTACCTTGAGGGATTTGTTCCCAACAAATAATGTAAAACTTAGGATCAAGGATAATCTCTACATCCTCTATTTAAGTAACAAAACATATGTCTCATAAGGAAATATAAACAATCAAGTAAGACAGATTCAATTCTTGTGTTTTGGATTGGAAGACTCGTTACAATCATTCAATTATTAAATAATTCCCCTATAAGAAATATCTCATGGTCTAAAACCTTTGGATCCACATAGTATAGATCAATTTAAAACTACCACATGAGAAGCTCTCATGGTCAATACCCCTTGGTCAATATTGCATCAATAAACTATAAATGACCACCTAGTCATCTCTCATGGTAACTACCCTTGGTTCACTCATCTACACCAAGGATCCCATGGTCCTATGTAAATCTAGAAGTCCCCTTAGTCTTTATGGTCCAAGGCTCTCAAGATCCATTGGAAAAATAGCATGCGTACCATATTAAAGAAGCTCATGTAATCTATAACTACTACATGGATAAACATTCACAAATCATATCACATGCATTTAAAATAAACCACAACTCCATCCTAATAATACAAGGCATGGAAATCAAGGCAATACTAACAAGCATCCTAGACCAAATGACCATAAACAATATATCAAGGGAAAAACACCCAACATGTGTCCCATAAACAAGTTATCCATCCTTACACATAATCAACAAACCTTTTTCAATCAATCAAACCATATCAGGTAATAAATAGGGTTAAATTCCAAATCATGCAGTACCCGAAATGTGGGTATGCATAAATTTTAGCATATATAATCAAATTATGAACAACGAAAGGAACAAACCAACTACCTAAATATCGTGTGATCGATATACTTGAACGTTGGACCTTGAATCAGCCTATATCGGAGTAGATATACTAAAAAGTGAAAAATTAACGACCTTGAATAACTCACGAGATAAGATGAATAAAGAAGAAAGGCTCTAGAGGATTTGAGAACTCACTGGTGGGATTCCAACACACGTGATGATGTATCAATCAGAGCTCATATGGAGAATCAAGAGGGGTTGTAAGTTTTTTAGTCGTTCCGTCACTCTCCGGTACGAACTACGGGGAGAAGAAGACATTTATGGACATATGCTTCAACCCTGCTCTTATATATCAAATAAAAATAAAACTACCCAGAGTGTTCTAAAATTTACACTCCGTGTAGTATCCTTAATCAACCCCCTGAATTAAGAGGTCTTCTAGGTCACTACATAACCATGTACTCGGCCAATACACGACCAATACATGGCTGTACGTGGCAATCCGGTACATGACATGCACTCAAAAGTACATGGCATGTAATTATAAAAACCCAAGTTCTGCCTTTTCCTAAAAACAACCCAAAATCAAGATCCATACCTGAAATGAGGATTCAGGTTCTTACGCTTTTTATAGAATATTTTACACCACTTTCCTATCATTATAATGATATAATAAACAATGTATATTAATACCATATTTATTTATTTCTCAAAAACTATACTATCTCAAAAAATTAAGAAAAAATTAGAGATGGATAATTTCAACATGGTGATTTTGAAACAATTTGTTTATCAAAAAAATTATCTACAATTTTAATATTTACACCTTCTGATTAAAATACCCATTTATTAAAAAATACTCATTTTTTATAATAACTGTTTTCTAACCGTTATAAAAATTAAAATTTTAATCATAAAATTATATTATCATTCCTATGTAATAAAAATTATCCAAGGATAGTATTTACTAAAATATAATTTTTTGAAAAATTCCTAAATTAAAAAAATGAGTGTCTTGATTGAAACAATATATTTCCCAAAAATAAAATTTGTGTTTCATAATATAAAAATATAATCTTTATCATTATTATTATTTAATCATTATAAGAGGTAATATTGAATATATATATATATTGATTAATTAATTAAATTAATATATAAAAGTTCATACTATTTGCATTAAGATTCATAACACTTTATTACACTAGTGAATTCCCTAATAATGAGGTGTGAAATGGTGAGATTTTCTTAGGGTGGTTCACTGTACATGGTTTGTGAAATGAATTCTATGGACATGAAATTATCTCACAAATAGTTTAATTCATACTTTATTTACTGAATTTTTTCTTAGCTGAGATCATGGGAAAATAAAATGGATTCCATCTCCCTTAGAAGCTCTGATTAATGGGATTTATATGGTACGATCCTATTGGTTCAGTACATCATTTATTTTATTTCTATGAACATGATTGTATCATGAATCTTTATATATACTAATAATAATATCATTTTCACTTCTATATTATCAATAGTTAAAATTCTTAACAGTCTCTTAAATATGGTGTGATATGAAGTTCCTAAATAATCAATGTAGTTCATGTGTTTTCAATAACTTCATTGCGTGATTATATATTTATTAATTTAAAAAGAGGATATTTTATTTATAACATACATTTCGGTTAAAAAAATGTTCTCAAGATTTATTTTATTATTATCCAATGAATTTTTAAATTCATTTTTTCCCATTATTGACATTTTAAAAAATGGGTTTTTAAAAGGAATCTAATTTTCATCTTCTGAATGAGGTACTATTTAACTTCTACAAAAGGTTGAAGTGAATGTTTTATTTTAACTTATGTGACAAGAATTGAATTTCTTGCCATCCTAAATTATCATTAAATTGAAGAATCATATAAATATATCCATGTTTCTTTTCAAATTAAATTTTCCTCCAAAATTTTGGAGGTATTTGTATTTTTAAGAGTCATTTTTAATGTGGAAAATTATTTTTCCAAAGAAAAATTTCATTATCCTTTTTAGTTTACATTTATCTATGATGAAATCCTTTTATGTAAATTGTTCTATACTAGAGATATAATCCAACAATTACATCCTTATTATTTCTATGTATGTTTTATCTTTACAATTATGTAATGTTCATAAAAACAATTTATTTTCAAGGGTTATTATTTTTTGATTTAATAAAATAATCATGAAACTTGTTTTCTTGGTATATGATATGATGTGATAACATGATTAATGTTTATGGAATGCATGTAACACATATTTATGGTTTTCATTGTGTAAGGGGAGGTCCCTGTATTATATAGCCCTCTAATTCATGGGTAATGATAGATATATATTGAGATTAATAGGACTAGAATGGGTTGTGATCCCAATTTAGTAAATGAATATTTCCACTATGATAGTATTATCAGTGAATCTTCACTACTATAATGGTTTGGATATTGAACCCAATCCCTTATGAGTTTTTTGGGAGTGATCCTTGAATAGAATTAAATGACATTATATTCTTATGTGTATGAATAAATTCATGTCTTGTTCTAATTTTATCATCTCAATGATCATGTGCCTTATTTTCATTATGATTCATGACTTATGAACTACCATAATTTATTACAGGACTCAAGATTATGTTATATGATATGCAGGGTATGTTTTTAAAAAAGTTACGATCTTATTCTCATACCTTTATTCTCATGTTATACTAATGTTATCATTAATATATCCATTTTACCCTTAATAATCATATAAGCTCGCACATTCTTATGTTTCCTTTCCACATGTTATGAATAAATATAATAAGAATTATAAGTCAAATGAGGGAAATAGTTAGTAATAACTAAGCATGAGATGATTTAGTTCATTTATAAACTAGTATTTTATGTTCCATGTTTCCAAACATACTAGAGCTATATGTTTGTTTCCTAAATCATAATATTATAGACTGAAAATTAATCCAATATGTTTTAATATCTATATACCAAATGTATGGGTCCTTCCAGCCAGTATTAGAAACATAGTTAGTCAAACATTGGAAACTCCAAAGAGTAAAATTTAGTGAGGAAGCTAGGGATAGGTTTATGTATAGGATATTATCCTATTTTTATTCTAATAAAAATGAATAAAATAGGTTAAACATAATGTTTCATCGACTGATAAGAAGGTTTCTTGATTTTTATATCTAATAAATCATTTTCACGAATAATTTATATTCAATTACTATATCTCACACTATTATTTTTGTTTTTTTTTCAGTGGATAAAACCTGAATGAATCATTTTTATGATGTATTATATTGTAAATGTAATTATTTTCCTCATGAGAAACCAAGATTTATGGGATCTAGAATAAAAATCTCATTGTTATGCTAACAAATCTTTCTCAACCTGTAAATCATACTGATATTCAAAATAAGAATAGAATGGAACATCATTCTATCGAGTCCTTCATGAGGAAACCCATTCCATCATTTAGTGGGCCTTATTATCCACCATTATTTGAGCAATGGATCAGTTTCAATGAAAATAAATTTTCATTCTATATTACTAGGAAGATAAAAATTCCATTTTATTTGAATATCATTGGGATGGATAATTAGATCAATTGTGGAATCTTATTATGAACATGAGGAAAAGGGAATAATTTGATTACATGGAGTGGATTGAGTTTAAATTCTTATTATTAAATAAGTAAATTTCACATATTATTCATATGAAAATACAGAATTATTTCCTAGATATAAAATATAAGGATAATTATTCTTTTTATTCCTTTGAGGATAATTTCATGAGACATTCATGGTACTCTTCTTGTACGATCTTCCAACCTTAATTTATGGTTAATATATTATATACTGTCTTAAAAACAAGTATCCAAAAGCCATTATCCGTAAGATACATTAGTAGATAAAATGAAATCATTCGATGTGCTATCACATTGTAAAAGGATATTAGAGTAACATATCGATTCCATAGTTTATATATGAAATCAAAAATGGAATTCAAAGGGAATAATAAAAATCCTAAAGATATGAAGATTATATTTCTTTTATGATTAATGTGTCTAAGTAAACATGGTGGAAATTTCCATATGGGGACTTGTAATTTTTTTCAATTTGGAAAGGAATATATTTAAGATATTGGATGCTAATGTGATGGAAGGATGTTTACTAATTATGTAAATAGAGTAAAATATCCACCAAATGCACCTCCTATGCTCCGATATTTCAAATTCATGATGTATAGTAATTATAGTAACTAGTGATCAAACCTAAAGGATACTGACAATGATTTATGAAATCAACCTATTAAAAAAAAGAAAAATGGAATCCTTAGGTGATAACTATTGGAAATTTTTAGTATAATAATGAAGTGGTGTTAGGTAAAATTACTATCCACTCTATAATTACTAATTCCAATTTGATTCACAATCTACCAACCATTTTATATTTTAATAATTTTACCAGGGTATCATAATACAACCTATATGGTTATATATTGATTTAGCAGTGAAAACCCATAATGGTACATTGATCATATCAAAAGTCTATGATTCTTATCCTATAGAATTTTGCAGGGGTTTTATTCTAACAAATATCATTATTCTTCAATTATTTGAATTCGATGATATTTTTTTCATGTGTAGGATTTATTAACACATATCCCACTTCAATTAACATAGAAGGGAAGTCAAATTTCATATTATAGACTAACTTATTATTTTATATTGGTGTGATGATAATTATTAACCTCTGATGGAAATAACATCCACAGGAAGGTTCTATATTTTGATTCAAAAGGACTTTTTATATAATATGGTTGTGTAGAAAGTCCACATTAAATATATTCATATTGTAACAAAGTATTTTAATGTATTTATTTAATAATTTACTACTTTTCCATCAAATCATAAATTTGAGATTTGAATAGTACTCATGCATAGTTGAACAAAAATTTCAAAGAATCCATATAGAATGGCCCCATAAAAGAACATGAAAATGGATTCATTCCACAAAGTGCATAACCTTGGGGTTCACCTAGTCCTATTAAGAATAAATATGGATCAATGGGACTCTATATTTATTATCCTGATAATATCAAGATCACATTCATGAAAAATTATCTTTTATCCTGTATATATGAATTGTATGATCACATTCCCGGAGCTCAACAATTTTCAATAATTTATCTTTATTATATTTATCATCATTTTAGGTTCAATATGGAATATATAATAAATATACAATTAAGTACAATTTATATATACTATAAATATATTTTAAATTAATCTAACCTTACTAATTCCCTCATTCTCTACATTAATTTGATGAATAGAGATGTTAGTGATTACGTTGATCTATTTATGATATCCATTATAGACAATATTCTAATATATTCAATGAGTGGGGAAGACTATTATGATCATTTTAATTTGTTCTGATAACCCTAAAGAAAAATATTATTTATAAAAAATTTACCAAGTGTGTGTTTTTTCTTCGAGAAGTTTCATTCTTGTGTATTATAATCTCAAGTGATTGTATATAATTAGATCAGTCAAGGGTAGTTGTTATTGAATGTTGGCCCATACCAAAAAGTTGATTGATTTACTTATTTTTCTTAGTGTTTCATGATATTATTTACTCACTTTGGAGAATTATTTAGGGATGTCTAATCCACCCACCATGATAAGTCAGAAGGGATCAAAGTTCTTTTGGACTGATGAATGTGAAGAAAATAACATGGAACTGAAGATATGGTTAGTTTATTCACCTATAATTATGTTAACCTATAGTTTTTTAGGGTTTTTGGTTTATAGTGATTCATTAAATATTGTACTGGGATGTGTCCTCATGTATAATTCTATGGTGGGAGGGTATGCCTCATTACAACTGAAGGTTCATGTGAAAAATTACCGAACACATGATTTAGAGTAAGCTACTATATGTTATTCATTAATGATTTGGGTGATTTATATTTTAAGATAAATTTGTGGTATATATATCATTAAATTTTCAAGATTATATTCAATCATAAAGAGTTGAATATTATCCATAAAATAAAATTTTAGTTGATTAATTACTATAAATTCTCAATACATTACCACCATGTTAAAGAAAAAAAGGTGGACACCTATCTGAGTCAAAAAGATCATGCTAAATTGTCTATATTGAGGATTATAAAAGATCCAATATTTATATATTCTCAAAGGGTAGATATTAAAATAATGAATAAAGGGTATTAACATTATCTTTCAAAAATTAATTCTCAATCATCTATCCATTTGAGAATTAAAGAGGCCAAAAAGAAAGATGTGTAAATAGAGAAGAATACGAGAAATATTTATATCATAAACCTTTATTTTTATGGAATTATATGGTTTAGAAATATGTTTTTTGTACCTTGAATACAATATTTGAAGAAGGATCCATTGGACAAGGCTCATATTTCACTGTTCTATTTACATTATTGAAGTAAAAATATGTATATAAACTAGAAATATTATTTATAATGGGTTACATAATGGGATATATTTTAAAAAATGTTTCATGGTTCTTTTTATATCATAAATTTAATTATAAGGTAATAAATTATAGGAGGAATATTACAAACATTACCCATTATAGAGTGAATATTGGAAATCATCATAATTTATTTTGTTTTTGGACTCCCTAAAACATCACAAATCCATAATACTGTTTTGGTAATAGTCGATTTCCTTTCAAAGTTATAAAAATTAATTTCCATCATAGAATTATTAAATCTTCAAAATATTTTTATAATACATATTAATAAATAGGTATGTTTTCATGGAGTACCACACTATTTTGTAACGGATCCGGATATGAGGTTTTCCGCGAATCTCTAGAAAATTCATCAGTAATAATTTCATAAATAGTTGAGTTCAGTATGATGTATCATCCTAAAATTGAAATTTAGTCTAAGATAACCATTCAAACTATATAAGATATGTTTGGAATATATTTTACGGAGTTCAATGGAAACACCTTCCTCCAATTGAGTTTTCATATAATAATATCATTCTCTTAACTATTCAGATGGATCCTTATGTATCCCTCTATGGAAAGAAGCATAAAATTATAACATGGTGGAATGATTTTTGAAATTTAAAATTATTGGGACCTTACCTTGTTGAGGAAATGTGAAAATAGGTCTTATAAATGTAACACCACATCATGGAAACACATCTATGATAAAAAAATATATGCTAGAAATAGTCAAAGTGGGTTTGAATTTGATGTTGGTGAGAATTATTTTGACATGAATTTCTTCATGGAAGATGTTTTTGTGGTTTGGGAATAAGTTAATATTTATCCCTAGAAATATTGGTCCATTTGAAGTTTTTTATTTGATCAGGATGGTACCTTATCATTTGACGCTTCCATTGAATATCTCTCAAGTTCATAATGTGTTCCATGTATCTCTATGGAGAAATTACATACAAGATCCTTCACATGTACTAAAATAATTGGTAATAATTATTGAATAAGACCTATATTAAAAATAAATATAGGTGGATTTTTTTATCATAAATATAATATGCTTCATTATAAGACCACTTACTTGGTCAATGATTCATGGAGAGACCACATATTTGAGGAAGAAACATGGGAAACTGAAGATGTAATGAGGAAGAATTGTCCTAATATGTTTCTATCAGAGTGATGGAATTTTGGTGGAGAAATTAATTTTAATGGGGGTAAAATGTAACACCTATGCAATTTATTAAATAGTTATATATAAATAAATTTTATTTCATTGGTATCTTGCATTACATGAACACTGTGTTTACATGAACCATGATATACTATTATTTATTGTAACAAATTTCAAACAAAAGTTGGATTAGTATAAATGGATACTAAAAACTAATATTGAAAATATTTTTTTAGAAAAATTAATTAAATGAAATAATTTTTTATCAAGTAGTTACAAATGAGATTTTTTTAAAATCAAAGGGTGGTTTTTCTAGAAAAATGATTTTATGGACACAATGGGTTTTTAGCTTAATAAATTATATTTCAATATTATTGAATTATTTGGATGAAATTTATATAATATATATTCAATAAAAAAATTTATCTATAATCTAACATTTTTTTATACCTAGTAATAAAACATCCACTTTTATTCTTTAAAACGAAATCATTCTAAAAGGGGACCTCATCGAATTTTTCATGGTTATCAGAAAATTAATTTTTAATAGATATATAAATTGAATTTGATAAAATGGATTCTATATTATGAATTTTTAGGTTCAAATTTCATAAATCTATCCCTATTATTTTGAGGCATAGTAACCATGGTGAAATTTATCAACTGTGTAATGGGTAAACCTAGTTAAAGTAGGTTAAAAATAGAAGTTATGGTCACCATGTTTTCTATTTATTCTTATTTTGTGAATATAATTAGACCCTTATCCTTTTTGGATAAAAATTTATTTGTTTAATGGAATATTTTCCTTGAAAATGACCTATATAATATTTAATGCAATGAATGTTACAAAATGTCACTCTCTTAGTTTTAAATATCTCTAATGTGTTCTTATAGGGAAAAAAGAAAGTTATGAATTCATATAATTATATATTTTCCGAATTATGAAAATATATTCATTTAGGAAATTTAAATATAATTTTTACTGGTAAAATAATTATCTTGAATTATTGTGTAATGCTAATACAATGTAAATTCAATAAATAGAAAAATAATATAAATTATTTTAAAAATATCAAAAGTAACATAATTTGAGTGAGTTATAGTGTTACATGAATTTTTTGGTTTATAATAATATATTATATAATTTTAAAATGATAATAATAACACTAAAACATTTTCTTTATGGATTTTATTTGAAATCATATGAAATGTGTCAAAAATGACATTAATTTTATTTTATCAAAATAATATTCTATTAATTTTTTTTTAAAAAATAAAAATATTGAAAGAGGACAAAGTGGATAATATATGGTCGAAATTTTTATCCATTTTAATTTTATGAATTGATTTTCTCATTATATGTTATATTATAATTCTTTAAGAGTGAAAAATGTGTTACCACAATTGTGGTTAAAATAGTTTTTCTAGTCCATTAAAGAAAATGATAAGGTTTAAAACATTACATAAACCCATCCAAATTTTATTAGTTTATTTTATATCAATCCAATAACATCCTATAATATAATCCCTGTTATTTTCTTTTGGAATTTTGGATGAATAATGAATTTATTATATTCTAATGTTTTAATAAATTTCAACAGTGCCCCTCCACTCACTTATAAAAGAGAACAACTCATTTCTCTTCCTCACAAAAAATTGAACCTTATAGATCAAGAAAACCCTAAAAATTTCTCTTCAACACTCCCCTATCCACATTATATACTACCCATTGTTACAAAACATCCATCCCTAGGGTTTCCAAGAGAATATCTAAAGGATTTGTTTTTCGAGAAGAGGTTATCCACTTAATTGATCACATTGTTTTTAATTAAACTTTCACATATTATAAATCTATTATATTATCAATAAAATAATTAATTTATAATAATAAATATACCTAAAGTTTATAATTTTTATAAACCAACCTTTATTCACACTCTTTCAATTAAATGGTATGTGAAAGTATTACTCTTGTATACATACAGATTACAATCTCTATGTAGTGATACCATTTATTTTACATCAATATCTTCCATGTATGGTAATTATTATGGGATTAATGATTAGTAATTATTTTTACTAAAAAATTGTTGTTATTTAATGATGATATCATATCTAACATCATACATTCCAAACCACTAGAAAATGATAATGTCACTTATAAGTACGTGTTGACTACCACCACCACGATGCAATCAAATTCATTTATCATCGCATATTAACATGGATTAAAGATTTTATGGATATATATGATGTATTCGACATAATAATTATTCAATAAAGGTAAATTTATATTTAACTTTCTTTACACCCATCCTCTGAAAAGTGAAAACAACCTTCATGCGTATGTACGACCTATCGTCTCCATGATTAGAATAATACATTTTCCATCTATAACATTTAAGTATGACTATATATATATAATTAATATATATATTATTTATATCATTATTAAAATTCTTGTAATAATTGAATGATGATCAATGTACAATAACCGATACCAACAATTTGAAACATGCATGGAAATCAAACAAGTTATCACCAAAAATAGTGATTTAATAGAACATTGAAAATGAATGGGTGGTAAGATGTAATTAGAAAATAATAAATGGAATTATATATATTATTATGGATATATAATTAATTTTTAATAAATATATATTTATTATAAAGGATTTATAAATTTGAATGATGAAAGGAGATACATGAGGCAAGGGATTTATATTTCAAATCTATTTTAATAAAGAATATTTATAATTGAAATTCTATTTAGGAAATTATATGAAACTAATATTAATCCTTGTAATTTTATTATAATATAGTCACTAATGGAATGTGGGTTTTCCCCACACTTACATACCAACGGTTTCATAGAACCGTTGGTAAAGGATGGTTTATAGAAGGTTTTACCAACGGTTATAGTGAACTGTTGGTAATGATGTGTTTAAGGTGATTTTTACCAACGGTTCAATGAGAACCATTGGAAAAAATGTGACTGGGGAGGTTTGTACCAACGGTTTATTAAACTGTTGGTATAGGTGTGGTTTGGGAGCAATATACCAACAGTTTTTAAAAACCGTTGGCACAAGTTTCCCCCAAATTGCCAGCCGCGCGTCCTCTCCCCCATTCGGATACAGAACCCTAAACGGGAGCAGTAACAGCTGATTTAAGCGATTTTGGAGCTCCTTCTGCCAGACCAGTTTGGATCTTCGACCTCCTTCAGGATCCTCTTCTTCTTTATCTAATATTTCAGTTTTTAGATTTCTAGAATCATTACACTCATTGAAGACAGTATAATGAGATATAGGATTTTCACCACATGTGAGGATATGAATCCATGTGATGAATCAGTATCAAAATGAGAGGATTTACTAGTAGAGGCTACTTTGATCTTACCTCTCACTCTAGATTGTATGCCACCCTTCTCCATGTGGGTAGGTTTTATATAATAGATATTTCATGAACCATGGACATGTAATAAAACCTCATTGTTTGGAATAGGAACACACTGATTTCTCAGTGTAATTATGGCATGGATGAGACAACCACAACCACCACATCAACAACATGATCAAACATCACTTATATATCTTCAATTATGATATTGAGCTATTAAAACAATTCCAAAACTTGTTTCCGAATATGTCTATCACAAGTCACTGCTAGAGGGATGGTCCAGTAGAAACACATCATGTTGACTATCCTTCCACATGGTTGAGACTCTATTAGGTCATGATCACATGAAATGTTCTTAATGCCCCCTCTTCCACACTATTGTAGGAAAACTGAGAAACCAGTACTTCAATCATGAACATTACTCATCTCATAGGAATCCCCAAAAAAATCCTACCACATGATGTCAGTATACTAGTTCAATAGTCTATAATTCTATCCTATTCGTCCATGACCTCCCTCAGCTTCTAATATATAAATAGTGTCTGCTTCAGAATTTCAGTATTATAGGTCAATATTAAAACATCATCCATGGATCATACAACATTTCAATGACTTCCCTTAAAGTGTCTCTCTCACAATATCTCATCAAAAATGTACGTTGGTGAAAAATATCATAGTTCGTATCTCAAAATTATAGGACATTTCATTCAAACTTTAAACCAGGTCATTAAACAAAAAATTCTCCTAAAACTAGAGATGTAATGGAATATAATCATAAAAACAACTAGTGATACTTCTTTTTTCCCACTAAAACTATTAATCTGGGTCGAGACTTAATTTAAACATTCAATATTGAAATTCACTTTGTTTTTATTTGATATTTCATTTTAACTTATACAATTTAAATCATATTTCACAATTAATTTTAAATGTTTCTACTAATATTTCACTAAATTTATATTTAAATGGGACCCCACCCCCTAGACACACCGCTCACCTCCTTGGACACCCCGCCCACCCCCCTGGACTCCCCCTACCCCATTGGACAGCCTGACCACCCCCGCGGACAGCCCGCCCACCTGGACACCCCGACCCCCCTAGACACCCCCGACCCCCCTGGACACCTCCAACCCCCCGAACGGCCCCACCACCCCCTAGAAACCCTACACCACCCTGGAAACCCCGCACCCCCCTTGGACACCCTGTACCACCCCCGGACAGCCCGCTCACCTCTTTGGACAGCCCACCCACCCCCGGACAACTCGCTCACATCCTTGGACAACCCACCCCCTGGACACCCTGTACCCCCCCCGAACAGCCCCACCCACCCCCTGGACACCCCGATCACCTCTTTGGATAGCCCGCCCACCCCCTGAACACCCCGCACCCTCCTTGGACAGACCGCCCACCCCCCTGGACAACCCGCACCCCCTTAGACACCCTGTACCCTCCCAGACAACCCACTCACCTCCTTAGACAGCACGCCCCCCCGGACAGCCCGCTCACCTCCTTGGACAGCCCACCCACTGGACACCCCTCTCACCTCCTTGGACAGCCCCACCCACCCCCTAGACACCACGATCACCTCCTTGGACAGCCCACCCACCCCCTGGACACCCCTCACCCCCCTTGGACACCCTGTACCCCCTGGACAGCCCGCTCACCTCCTTGGATAGCCCGCCCCCTGGACAGCCCGCTCAACTCCTTGGACAACCCACCCCCTGGACACCCCTGTACCCCCCCCCCCCGGACAGCCCCACACAACCCCTGGACACCCCACTCACCTCCTTGGATAGACTTCCCACCCCTTGGACTCCCCCTACCCCATTGGACAGCCTGACCACCCCCGCGGACAGCCCGCCCACCTGGACACCCTGACCCCCCTAGACACCCCCCGACCCCCTGGACACCTCCGACCCCCCGGAAGGCCTCACCCCCCCTAGACACCCTGCACCCCTTACTGGGAAATCCTTGAATATAGGCATTAGAAATTATGTATCTTATTTTCTTATATACACTGTATTTTTTTGTATTTCTTAATATGATTCTCATATAGAGTAATGTGTCAGTTATGCTTTTATATAAAGTAAACAATTGTCATTTACCTAAATATTTTTTTTGATTATACTTCAATATTATTGAATTTCTTTGAAATGAATTATTGCAGTTTTTTTACAAAATGGACAGAAGTTGGATGCACGAAAATGATCGGATTTCAACCGATTATCAAAATAATTTGAACAACTTTCTAGATTTTGCATGTGACAAGGCTTTAGATAGTGGTCGCATGCACTGCCCATGTTTTAATTGTGTTGGAAGACCTTGGTTGAGTCGTGACACAGTTAGCTATCATATAACCAAATATGGTTTCCAAACAAACTATTATGTGTGGTATCACAATGGAGAGAAAATGGAATCTCAAAATGTTGATGATCCAAATGATAAGACTGAATTGGAGAGTTTGATATACGATCAGTTTCCATTTATTCAGTATCATGAGAAGGAAAGAATGTCCAGCCAACAAGATTTCGATACAAGCACACATGATGCATCCAATGAAAATGATGATGTTGATATGGTAAAAAAATTGAATGATGCTGCGACGACTCCAGTATATCGGCAACGTGGTAAAATGAAAAAGTTGGAATTTTTAATCTGATTGTTTCATGGGAAAACTATGTATGGGATTTCAAATACTACAATTGATTACATTCTTACCTTCTTGAAGGACTTCCTTCAAGATGATGCAGATATTCCCTCAAACCACTATATGGAATGGAAGTTAGTTGATGAACTTGGATTCTCAAAAAAAAAATTCATGCTTGCTCGAATGATTGCAGTTTATTTTGGGAGGAAACTGCTGAAAGAAATGATTGTATCAAATGTGGAACCTCCCAATGGAAGCCAAAAGATGATGGATCACCATCTCATGTGCCACAAAAAGTAATGTGGCACTTTCCATTGATACCCAGATTACAGAACCTTTTCTTGTCTGATGAAATATTTGAAAAAATGCGATGGCATGACACCGAGAGAAAAAAGAATAATGAAGAGTTGGTTCACCCTGTAGATAGATTTGTATGGTAGAGATTTGATGATCGATATCCTGAATTTGCAGCCGACGTGCGTAATGTGAGACTGGGTCTTTCATGTGACGGTTTTAATCCATTTGGGAAGATGCTTACATCGCACAACACATGGCCGGTTTTCATACACATTTATAACCTTCCCCCTTGGTTGTGTATGAAAAAGCCTTACACTTTCTTGAGTATAATGATATCTGGCCCTTCTGATCCTGGCAATGATATAGATGTATACATGAAACCTTTAATAAAAGAGTTGAAACTTCTTTGGGATGTGGGTGTGCCCACATACGATGCATGTTCGAAAGACATATTTCAGATGCGTGCTGCGCTTATGTGGACGATCAATGATTTTCCTGCTTATGCAATGATGTATGGATGGAGCACTAAAGGAAAATTGTCATGTCCTATTTGTATGAAGAATACTCGATCGAGAAGACTGAAATATCTTCATAGTTTTAGTTTTATGGGACATCGACGATTCTTGCCAATGAACCATCCATATAGAAACAATCGTCGAAGATTTGACAATACTATAGAGAATGATGCTCCACCTGAGTGTATGTCTGGAACTAATGTGCTTAATGAATTGAAAGATTTCAGTTATTCATTTGGGAAGGGTGTAATGAAATCTAGAAATAGGAAAAATGATTCCAATGATACTTGTTACAATTAGAAGAAGAAAAGTATATTCTTTGAGTTGCCGTATTGGTCAACCAACTTGTTACATCATTGCTTAGACGTAATGCACATTGAAAAGAATATATGTGAAATGTTTCTTTAGATTCTTCTAAATGTCAAGGGGAAGAAAAAAGATGATTTACGATCTTGGCGTGACTTGGTAGATTGGGGGATCAGACCAGAATTGCATCTTTTCTGTATCTGTGAAAATAAATGGCAAGTTCCATGTGCTTCTTATGTGATTACACCTGATGAAAAAAATCAATTTCTTGAAGTGCTAGAGACTATTAAAGTTCCTGATGGCTATTCAAGAAATATATCAAAACGGGTCAACAGAAAAGAGTTGAAGCTGAAATCTTTGAAGACTCATGATTATCACATCCTTTTGCATGAGTTGATTCCAATAGCAATCTGTCATCTCTTGTCCAATATTGTTAGAGTCTCAGTTATTTGGTTGTGCTATTTGTTTAGAGATCTTTGTGCTAAGAGGATATCCAAATCCTTCTTGCAAAAACTGTTGTCAGAGACACCATTAATTTTGTGCGAGTTAGAGAAAATATTCCCTCCATCATTTTTTACATGCATGTTGCATCTGACTGTCCATCTTTCGACAGAAATACTTCTTGGAGGACCCGTTGCTTTCCGTTGGATGTATCCAACTGAAAGAAACACGTGCACCTTGAAATCATATGTTCGGAACAGGAATTATCCCGAAGGTTCTATTGTGAACGGTTACTTGGCTCAAGAATGTATGGATTTCTATGCAATGTATTTGTCTGATCTTACTACGAGAGTAAACAGACCAATGAGAAATGAAGAAGAACAGTATGGGAAAATTGAACCCAATTTTCCATCACTTCCTCAGACAGGAGGAATTCCGGGATCATATACATTGACTACATTAATCCTTGAAGAGAGAGAGATGGCACATCGCATAGTGTTGTTCAATTGTGATTTGTTCGATGAGTATATCAAGTAAGTAAATTGTACATTTATCTCTTATCTTATCTCTTGTAATTTTAAATATTTGTTAAACTATTATTATTTTTATCTACAGAGAACATAAAGAATTGATATATAGAAAGCATCGTTCTTTATCTTTGAGAAGGAAAGAGACTTTGCATAGCAAAGGGTTTTCTGCTTGGTTGAAATTGAAGGTAAAAATATTTCTGTAATAACTAAATAAAAATAATATTTAATTAAGTTTACTATTTGTTTATATTTCAAGTATCGAGTTTGCCTACTGACTCTATTTCTGGGGAAACAATAGATTTGGATTTTGGTCCTAATACCATGGTTCGTGCTTGTAAATCACTTGTGATTAATGAATACAAATTTATTATCACTGAACGAGCAAGAAACATGAGAACACATCATAATGGTGTTATGCTAACTGCCACAACAGACTGTTATTCCAGTTCATTGGATACTATACCTCGTTCTGAAAATGTTGCATATTATGGAGTCATGGAGAAAATTATAATTTTGGATTATTACTCACATGGTCGAGTCACGATGATGAAATGTCAATGGTTTGATTCAATGATGAGGCAAGGAACCTTTATTGATGATTGTGGATTTCGAGTTATTAACATGACTCACACTCTTTCCACCGATGAACCATATGTATTGGCATCAATGGTGAAATAATTTTTTTATTTCAAAGATCATCTTCATCCTAAATTCGGTGTAATTATTGAAGTAAATCCCAGATATGTTTTTGATGATGGTGATGATGAAGTTGACACTATCCCTACTGCAATTGGAAGCAATCCGTTTATTACAAATGATGACGCCAATAACTCAATTGTCAGAGTTGATTGTGAACCTGAAGTTGTGGTGGGAAATATATAGAATCATATAGTCATGTTCTCACCTACATGTTTCACCTACATCATTCAGAGTGTGTATCCTTGTGCTTACCTTCAAACCATCATAAATCTTCTTTTACTTTATGTTTATTATCAGAATGGTTTTTCAATATATTTTTTTGGGTTACACATTAGTTATCTAGTTTTAATAACTTCCATATTTGTTTTCATTTCAGGAAATGACACCCATTGAAGAGAGGTGACAGAAAAAGATGATAGATAATAATCATCGCATGATACCGATGTGTGTTCCTCTACTCATCCCTGTTGTGAGTATTTTATTTAAAATATAAATATTTTAATAACTTATAATATCATGTGTTTACTTATGTGTTAATTTTTTTTTCAGGATCGACCCCCTAGACGAGATATATCTAACAAGGAGCCTGATATTGCTCCCAGTAGAGTGGCTGGTGGTATGAGGAGGGGTGGTGTCAGAGATGGACGATCATCTAGTGGGCCCGGTACTGAGGCCGGTGGTACGAGAGCTCATGGGGTGAGAGTTAGAAGATCCACCACCACAGACGTATCTTCTTCACCCCATATTGATTCTGGTGTGTCTCTAGGGACACACGGGATATTTAGACCTCCGATGTTTACACTACCAGTTGGACAGACGTCTATGTCATCATCTTTTGCTTCTAGTTCATTACCCCCGAACTATTATATTCCACCTTCTTCGACTCCTGATGCGACACAGTATGCGGCTGAGGAGTGTAAACTGAGGGACAATCTACCTGTACAGGACATTCCTTCAGCTTCTGCACATCCAGTGACGCCCATTGATCCGACTACCACAGGTATATTTATCTGACTTTATCAAATTTTTATACCAAAATTTATTTTATTATAACTTGTACTGATATTATTTTTCTTTAATAATAGATTCATCTACAGATAGGATGCGGGGGAGGGGGTGTACTCGCTTGCGTGCGGTATGGAACCGCCAGACACAGTTGATGGTTGAATATAATGCTGATGGACAAATGATTGAGAAATCTGGGCAGGAATGTCGGGGTTTTTTGGCGACGCTAGCCAAATACTCCGATATCATTCCGGTCAGCCCTCTCTCTTGGAGACAACTGCCACACGAAGTCAAAGATAACGCGTGGGAACAAATATGGGTAAAAAATCTATTGGATTTAATGTAGTATTGTTCTGTATTTATATGAACTAATCTATTGGGTTTCCGCTTCGGTTTAACTTCCCTGATGGCGAAGGTGCACGACCAGCGCGTTTAAAAGAGTTGGGAGAGCTTTAGAGAGCTTATAAGCATGACCTGTATGTTGGCTGGTGTGAGAGGGTGGGCATGGATTTATAGACTTTACCTATCATGGATGACTGCCTGATAGAGCAATATCGCCAAATGATTACCCATTGGGCGACTGCCAAATTTAAGGTATTAATCTCATTTGAGGTATTTAAATCAGAGTTTTCATATTTTTCATTAATATAATCTTATTTATTATTAAAAATTATTTAGGAATATTCTGAGAAAAATAAAAAAAACATTGATTCAAATCAATACCTCCACACTTTGGTCCACACAACTATGTCAGATCATGAGAGACAACTGGTACGATATAGTTGTTTATAATTTTTCTTTTGGACTTTCCCTTTTTATTATTTCCTACATAAATTATGTGATTTATTGAATATTGAATATATGATTATACCTGCACTTTATATTGTTTCAATGTCATTACAGAAGCACAAATTGAATATTGAAGGACGTATCCCTCGAGCAAAATTGTTTTGCTCGAGTAGAAGAAAAAAAGATGGAACTGTGGTAAATGAATCAACCCCAGAGAAGATTGTAAGTTTTAATTTGTTTATTTCAAAGTTTAATATCTATTTTGAAATTTATTAATCTATTAATATTTTTAACAGGCTGCTTTAGAGGCTCTTGATGCCCAGGATCCTGACAATTTTGGGCCACACGATCATTTATATCAGGTTTTGGGAGAGGAGCACTCTGGTCGAGTATGCTGCCGACCTGGTAAGAATATAGTCCCGAAGAGGTATTGGTCCTCTCTAGGTATCCATTCTAGTATGACTGAGTTGGAACAGGTCAAAGAGCAAGTAAGAAAATCTGATAAAAGGCTCACAGAGTTGGAAGTACAAGTTCAAACGAGGGACAAAGAATTTATTAAACTGATGAACTCTTTATCTTTATCACTTCCACCAGAGGATAGTGCGGCTTGTCAGACATTTATGTCATCAATGGGTGCATTATCCAATGAACCAGGTGACAGATCTGGTTGATATTGAGATCATGACGTTCCTAGAGATGACGAGGATGCTGAAGAGGACAAGGGCGAGGATGAGGATGAGGACGAGGGTGAGGATGGGGCCGAGGGAGAGGATGCCGAGGGTGAGGATGGGGCTGAGGACGAGGATGAGGCCGACGATGAGAAAGGGGATGATGAAGAGGATGATGAAGAGGACATAGATGGTGGAGAGGATGAGGAAGATGATGATAGTCGTGATGATGATGGTGATCAGGGTCAGATTGATCCATTTCATTTTTGAATTCTGTATAACTCTTTATTTTTGAACCTGGTTTTCCACTCCGGGGTCTTCCTCTGCTTCATAGGGATTTGGTTATCATATCTATTTTTTTCACTTGATTCTTATTGTATGATTAGTATACTACCTAGACCATTAGTATTCCTTGGTACTGTGATTCCCTGTATGATATCTGGTTTGATAAGTTAATATGGACATCTTAATATTCAAAAACAATCACTCAAAATTAGGGGTGTCCATGGGCCGGGTCGGGTCGAGTCGGGTCATTTGTGTTCTAGGGCCTAAGGACATATGGTCATCCATAAGTAAGATATAGGGCCTAAGGACATGACATGAAAAATTATGTGTTTTATATCCATGGGTAATATTGGGTGTTCATTTTAAAAATAATAAAATGAGGGTTTTTGAGGTGGAAAATGATTTATTAGGTGATGAATTACCCTGGTTAAAAAATATAAATAAGTGTGTGTCTTTTTGAATTTGATAAATGGATTTTAATGATAATAAAATATTGGTTAATTTCTTTGGTTAAAAAATTTATTTTTAATATTTTTATTCTCTATTTTATATATTTTCATTGATTAGGAATATAATTTACAAAAAAAAATATCCAGTTACTTATAATATTTATATGTACTAAATTGATTAATTTTGGGAAATTTTTATATTTTTATTTGTGACGTGTACGAGTCAACCCCGCCTCAATCCGAGGGCCGGTGTGGCCGGTACCACTAAAAGTGTCTTTCTTTTGTTTAAAATGGATGCGCTTTTAATTAAAATAAACGACATACGGAAAACCGACCACACGCATTCAGATTCTGTTTAAACTTTAGGAAAACGATCCATGGGTCATTTTTGATGTGTACGAGTCAACCCCACCTCAATCTGAGGGCCGGTGTGGCCGACACCACTCAAAGTGTCTCACTTTTCTTTGAAATGGACAACAGTTTAAGTAAAAACAACAACTGACATACGAGAAACAGACCAAATGAATTCGGATTCTGTTGATACTTTAGGAAAAGTATCCATGGGTCATTTGTGTCGTTTACTAGTCAACCCCGCCTCAATATGAGGTACGGTGTGGCCGATACCACTCAAATTGTCTCAATTTTATTTGAAATGGATAGCATTTTAAGTGAAAACAACTACTGGCATACGGAAAACCAAACAAACGCATTCGGATTCTGTTGAAACTTTAGGAAAACGATCCATGGGTCATTTGTGATTTTTACGAGTCAACCCCGCCTCAATCCAAGGCGCGGTGTGGCTGGCACCACTCAAAGTGTCTCACTTTTATTTGAAATGGACAACAGTTTAAGTAAAAACAACAACTGACATATGGGAAACAGACCAAACGCATGCAGATTCTGTTGATACTTTAGGAAAAGTATCCATGGGTCATTTGTGTCGTGTACGATTCAACCCCTCCTCAATCTGAGGCACGGTGTGGCCGGTACCACTCAAACTATCTCACTTTTATTTGAAATGGATGGGATTTTAAGTGAAAACAACTACCGACATACGGAAAACTGACCAAACACATTTGGATTCTGTTGAAACTTTAGAAAAACGATCCATGGGTCATTTGTGACATGTACGAGTCAACTCCGCCTCAATCCAAGGGCTATTGCGGCCGGTACCACTAAAAATGTCTTTCTTTTGTCTAAAATGGATGCACTTTTAATGAAAATAAACGACATACGGAAAACCATCCAAACGCATTCATATTCTGTTGAAACTTTAGGAAAATGATCCATGGGTCATTTGTGACATGTACGAGTCAACCCCGCCTCAATCCGAGAGCCAGTGTGGCCGACACCACTCAAAGTGTCTCACTTTTCTTTGAAATGGACCACAATTTAAGTAAAAACAACAACTGACATACGGGAAGTGGAACAAACGCATTCGGATTCTGTTGATACTTTAGGAAAAGTATCCATGGGTCATTTGTGTCATGTACGAGTCAACCCCGACTCAATATGAGGCACGGTGTGGCTAGTACCACTCAAACTGTCTCACTTTTATTTGAAATGGACAAGATTTTAAGTGAAAACAACTACCAGCATATGGAAAACTGACCAAACGCATTCAGATTCTGTTGAAACTTTAGGAAAACGATCCATGGGTCATTTGTGACATGTACGAGTCAACCCCGCCTCAATCCGAGGCACGGTGTGGCTGGAAACACTCAAAGTGTCTCACTTTTCTTTGAAATGGACAACCGTTTAATTAAAAACAACAACTGACAAACAGGAAACGGACCAAACGCATTCGGATTTTTTTGATACTTTAGGACAAGTATCCATGGGTCATTTTTGCCATGTAAGAGTCAACCCCGCCTTAATCTGAGGCATAGTGTGGCCGGTACCACTCAAACTGTCTCACTTTTATTTGAAATGCACAGGATTTTAAGTGAAAATAACTACCGGCATACGGAAAACCGACAAAACGAATTCGGATTCTGTTGAAACTTTAGGAAAATGATCCATGGGTCATTTGTGATGTGTACGAGTCAACCCCTCCTCAATCCGAGGGCCGGTGTGGCCGGTACCACTAAAAATGTCTTTCTTTTTTCTAAAATGGATGTGCTTTTAATTAAAACAAATGACATACGGAAAACCGACCAAACACATTTGTATTCTGTTGAAAATTTAGAAAAACGATCCATGGGTCATTTGTGACATGTACGAGTCAACCCCGCCTCAATAAGAGGGCCGGTGTGGCCGACACCACTCAAAGTGTCTCACTTTTCATTGAAATGGACAACAGTTTAAGTAAAAACAACAACTGACATACGAGAAATGTACCAAACACATTCGGATTATTTTGATACTTTAGGACAAGTATACATGGGTCATTTTTGTTGTGTATAAGTCAACCCCGCCTCAATCTGAAGCACGGGGTGGCCAGTACCACTCAAACTATCTCACTTTTATTTGAAATGGACAGGATTTTAAGTGAAAACAACTACCGATATACGGAAAACCGACCAAACGTATTCAGATTCTGTTGAAACTTTAGGAAAATGATCCATGGGTCATTTGTGACGTGTACAAGTCAATCCCACCTCAATCCGAGGGACGATGTGGCCAGTACCACTAAAATTGTCATTCTTTTGTTTAAAATGAATGCACTTTTAATTAAAATAAACGACATACGGAAAACCGAACAAACGCATTCGGATTGTGTTGATACTTTATGAAAACGATCCATGAGTCATTTGTGATGTGTACGAGTCAACCCCGCCTTAATCCGAGGTGCGGTGTGGCCAACACCACTCAAAGTTTCTCACTTTTCTTTGAAATGGACAACAGTTTAAGTAAAAACAACAACTGACATATGGGAAACAGACCAAACACATTCGGATTCTGTTGATACTTTAGGAAAAGTATCCATGGGTCATTTTTGTCATGTACGAGTCAACTCCGCCTCAATCTGAGGTGCAGTGTGGCCGGTACCACTCAAACAGTCTCAATTTTATTTGAAATGGACATGATTTTAAGTGAAAACAACTACCGGCATACGAAAAACCGACCAAACGCATTCGAATTCGGTTGAAACATTAGGAAAACGATCCATGGGTAATTTGTAATGAGCACGAGTCACAAATGAAAATGGATTTTTCATTTAAATGAAAATGAAAATGGATTTTTCAGTGTAATATGCTTGGTCCCAAAGCATGAACCAAACAGGTTGTGAGACATAATACCAGTAGGCATCCACCACAAGAGTTGTGCCCAAATTTTAGTTAATATACATGTATAAAAACAAAGTACAAAGGTAAAAATAGTATAAAGAAATCAACAACCATTAAATATTGAAGTAAATAATAGCTAAAACTTTCCTCGGAGACATCAATGTCTTGCCTAAACGCATGTCACTGTCTTGACCTCAAGAAAAAAACACATCCTCTCCCTCAGGCATCACAGTCTCTCCCTCATACATATAACAATCTCACCCACATGTATCATATGTAATTAATCTATTAACAGGTAAAAATAAGTACCTCATTTAATTTAAATTATTAAATCGTAGACTATTATCAACACACCTCATCTAATCTAACTATTACATGGCATAATAATAATAATCAAATCACCTCATGTAATCTTACTATCACATCACTTTTTAATAATCAATAATCCATTCTAAACAAAAAAAGTCATGGAAAGCAGTATGCATCTAAGGCATCATGGGCTAATAGCTCTAACAAATTAATCAAGGGAAACACAACCCTGTGGTTCCCTATCTCAAAGAAATAACCTTAATAACCTAATCAACCAATATCATATGATAATAACAATGTAATTCCAAGTCATGTATACCAAAAACATGGGTATCTGAGTTTTAGGCACATATAATTCTTGATAAAACAACATATAGGCACAACCCACCTACCTCGTAGTCGTGAGAACAATATTGTTGAATATCGGATCTTGATTCATCTTAGATCATTGAAAATCCACAAAAGATTCATAAATTATCAAATCTATTTCTATAAAATGAGGAGAGGAATCAGGAGGATAGGATTAAGGTGAAGGGAGAACTCATTGGTGGGATCCCAATGCACCTTCCAGAGTTCTGATTGGACATTGATAGGAGAATCAGTGGATTAGAGAATAATTGTCGCTCCTGGACAAACTTGGATGAACCAAGGTCAAAAGAAGTTAATTCAATAAATGATACATGACCCCTCTCCCTTATATTAAATAAAAAATAAAATACACAACATTTCCTTTAACAATACACAATGTGTATAAGCTTTTACTGGGCCTCACCTTAAGAGGCACGACCACAACACAACATGACTTGGTACATGGCTGAGACACGACCTGTATGTGGTCTGGAAAGGACATCAATGTTACATTTTCCTCAAAGAAACCCGAATACAAAATCCATGCATGGAAATGGGGAATTGGGTTCTTATAGTTTGATTATCACACTATAGATCTTGTTTCTATCTCAACCAATCACCAAAATCATTGGTTTCTTCAATCTAGTGGTCAAATATCACATTACGATCTTAATAAATCCTTATGTTTCATCAGACCCATGTAACAGATCAATGATAGATCTAAATCAAGACAAATTTGTTTATTTCTCTCTTTTTGGTCATTATTTGGCTTGGAATCTCTAACTAATGATTTTTTATCATATTTTATTCAGTCTCGCATTATAATATTCACACATTCAGGTTTTATTCAGCTTCATAATGCATTTGATTATATATCTTCTCATTACACCTCAACTAAAGGTTAATATCTTTAATAATGTGTAAATTATTTGTTCCAAATTTTATTTATTGTATCAATTAGTTGTTCACATTCAATATATCATTACTTGTTAATATTACATTAAAATTATTTTATATAATATTTCATGCCAAGGAGTATTATTGAGGTGATAAGATATTCGATGTTGTGGGTTTCTACATTGTCATTTAGTTTAGTGAGTTGGGTTTTAAAATTAGTTTACATTGATAATACAACATGTTCATTTTGGTTTTAAAATTATTTTGCATTCATGTTATTGCATAACATGAGATGGTTTTGTAATGGGTTTTCATGAAAATGGATTTTTCATTTACATGAGCTGAAAAATCCATTTTCAAGTCTGTTTCAAGTCTGTATGCAGGTGTACAGTGGAGGGGATACTGGAGGGAGGGGGGATGCTGTGTGTAGTTCTGGAAAAACTCTATACCAACGGTTATAAACCATTGGTATAAGGGTGCTAGGATTTTATAAAAACACTATACCAACGGTTCTAAACCTTTGGTATAGGTGTTGCTGGAAAACCAATACCAACGGTTCTAAACAGTTGGTATAGGTTCTCCTGAAAATCACATTACCAACGGTTCTAAACCGTTGGTATAAGACTTCCTCAAATTCATTACCAAAGGTTATAAACCGTTGGTATACAGTGGATTAAATTTATAAAACCCATATACCAATGGTTTGGATCAAACCGTTGGTATAAGGCTTTCCTCACGGCTTACTAGCCAACAGTTTGGAAAACCGTTGGTATAGGGTATACCAACGGTTTTCCAGCCTATACCAATGGTTTTTAACCGTTGGTATAACCTTCTTTTCCATTAGTGAGTTATTCCTTGAGGAAACAAGCTTTCCTTTCATTTTACTCACTTTTTGTACTCAAGATATCTCAATTTTTTTGATATAAGATACAATTTAGTTACCTCTTATGAAAAAATCATTTTTATTCCACTTACATTTTTTTTCTAAAAATGTGTTCAATAATCATTCAAATATTCCCATATTATGGTTTAAATACATTTGTACTCATGATTTAATTTTTAAAAATATATTTTTAAAATTAATATTCTTTTCATTTTCCAAAATAGGTAATTTTTGACTTTTTTTACAGTAATGAAAGGAATACTTTATTTTACCTCAAATAGAATGTGTCACGAACCGAATCTGGTCGCCATCAAACCAGCACCAAACCCAGCTCATGGCAAGACCCGAAGGGCGTTCCCCATCCCCACGGGCTGGCACAAGTGCCCGAGTATCATAAAAATTCATTTGGGAACGATTTACCCGAGTTTGGGTTCATAAGATAACCAAAAACAAACTACAAACCAAATCTAAAAAATTATGCCAAACAAGAATTATTAAAAATTCAGAACTTAGTATATGAGTTTAAACAAGACACAAGAGGTCCAAAGGTACATATAAGTAGCAGCAAACAACCCATGAGACTCCACACGACAAGGGGTCATCACCCACAAGCCGTCTCCACAACACCGCACCATCGAGAGAAACTAGCAACCCGAACCACCATCGCCCAAGGCTTTTCCTTTGCCTGTGTCAAACATGATCAAGTCTACTTACACCCAAAGGTGTAAGTAGGGTGTGAGACTAAGCCCAATAGTATATCACCCAAGGATTTCAAGTGATAGGCATTGTAAAATAAAAGGCTTGCAAGAGTTATAAATAGATAATAGTGGCATTTATTTCTAAAAGTGCAACTTTGAAAAGAAAATAACTTTCAATGGGGATAAATATAAAGAATCAGTGAAATTGAATAAAACATTCAAGCTGCTGGTTTTCACATCCAAAAATACCATAAAGAAAGTTTAAATGCCAAAAAGTCCACGAGCACCAAGCGTAGGAACCCCCTAGGTACTAGTTTGTTGTGAGCCCCAAGTACCTCGTACCTCGGTGAAAGTAACCATAACGAAATTCGTTCTCGTGCACGAGCCACTAGTAGGGAGCATACCCATAACCTAGTGGTCTCTAATCATCTCCATTATAGTTTTGTTAGTGTTATCCATGTCATACTTGCTAAGTGAACCATGGTCAAAACCCCTCCGTTCACTAGCGTACTAGTACACATTAGCCCACCTAGATACCCGGGTTTCCCGTATTGTGCTCAAATAGTCACCACATGCTACCAAAATAAATATTCACATATAAATATCAGTTCTGGCCACACACATTCAAAACAGTATCTACACCTTCTTTTCACCTTTTGCATAACTCAATAAACCATTTATAATTTCCATAAAACAATTTCAATAAAATTAATGAAATGTTGCACATTAAATTCATCTAAAATCCCATATTTAAAACCAAATGGAGACCAATATTATACCAAAACATAAATTTCAGAATCAAAACATTTTTATAAATCCAATCCCTGAATTATAAAACAACACCAAGAGGCACAATATGGGTTGCACATGTAAAACACCAATTTTCACACAAGATTGGCACTTAAAAATCTATCACTTTTAAAATGTTACCCAAATCAATTTTTGAAATCAAAATACTGAATTATGAACATAATGGAAACCTAAATACAGCAAGCCAACTCATTATACAATACCTACATATGAAATCACCTACCAAAAGAGTCAAAACCCCCAAATCCTTGTGCGTCACTTCAACCGCACCTCCGCCGCACCACAAAGGAGTAAGATTGAACCTAAAACCAGAGGATTAGACCATGAAACTCAAAACTAAAACCCTAGGTACGAAACCCCATCTTTTGGACATTTGGGGGTTCAATAAAAAAGGAAGAAACCCTAAGAATAAGGGAGGAATAAGGAAGAGAACCAACTTACTTGAGAAATCTGGACGTTTTTTGGAGCTTCAGAAGTTCGGCCCTAAATCGCGATCAATATGAGCTCCAAAGAGGCGAAAACGAAGATGGGGGTGTGGCGGGGTTCTATGGGAATGTGTGAGAGGTGGAATCACTGAAAAAAGATAACAAATAAATATTTTATGAAAGAATTACAAAACAATTTTAAAACTGGAAATGGGCTTTCGGGTTGGCCCAATACCTAATTGTATCACCCAAATACATGATTCTAATGATTTATTAAGGGGCCCAAAATTATTTTGTGGTTTTAATATTTAAATGAAGGTCATTTTGGAAGTTGAATGGTTGAAAAATGTTGAAAAACGAACGAGTTATTAAAGAAACAAAATATACTTTCAAAACTGGAAATGTGCTCTTAGGTTGGCCCAAATTTTGGAAAACCACTATTTCCTTTAAAAATGCATGAAAAACCACCAAAAAAAATGAAGGGTGTAAATTAAATGAAAAATACCTCAAAATATTTCATGTATGTGACAATTCTCCCCCCCATGAAGGACTTTCTGCCCCGGAAAGTCAACATGAGGCTTGATTGGAAAACAAGAACGAGTACTCTTCCTCGACCCACGACTTTCGCTCCCATGTATCATGTGTATCATTTCCATGCTACCATAGAACTCGTACTAATGGAATAGACTTCCCTCGAAGTATCTTCTCTTGGGAGTCCACTATTTTCATTGGCCTCTCAACAATAGACAAATCAGGATCTATCTCCAGTTCTTCCCAACTCAACACATGGGACGGATCTGGGTAGTATTTCTTCAACTGAGAAACATGGAAGACATCATGGATGGACGTTAACTGAGAAGGTAAGGCCAACCTGTATGCCACCTTTCCAATACGTTCGATGATCTCAAATGGCCCAACGTACCACGGAGTCAGCTTACCTTGCTTCCCCAATCGACGATGGCCTAAACGAGGGGCCACCTTCAAGAATACTCTGCCACCCACAGAAAACTCTAGGTCTCGACACCTCCGGTCAGCATATGATTTATGACGACTCTGAGCCGTCAATAAATGTTGCCTGATTAATTTTACCTTCTTAGATGTCTCCTGCACCATACTCGGCCCCAGTAGTAAGGTCTCACCTACCTCAGCCCAACAGAGGGGGGATCGACAAGGCCGACCATAGAGCGCCTCAAAAGGAGCCATTCGAATCGAGGATTGGTAACTGTTATTATAAGAAAACTCAACCAATCCCAAATGGGTATCCCAAGAACCTCCAAAGTCTAGGACACATGCATGAAGCATGTCCTCCAAAATCTGATTCGCCCGCTCTGTCTGACCATCCGTCTGCGGATGGTATGCTGTGCTCATCTTAATCTGGGACCCCAAGGCCTTCTGAAGGCCTTTCTAGAATCGAGATGTGAAACGAGGGTCTCTATCTGAGACAACTGCTGATGGAACACCATGGAGTCTCACCACCTCCTGAAGATACAAACGGCCCAACTCATCCACTTTAGATGTATCTTTGATCGGAATGAAGTGGGCTGATTTGGTTAGACGATCAATCACCACCCAAATGGAATTCTTAGCTCGAGGTGTACGAGGTAATCCAACAATGAAGTCCATGGAAACCTCGTCCCACTTCCAGGTAGGAATGGGTAGTGGTTGGAGCAAACCGGAGGGCCTTTGGTGCTCTGCTTTCACCTGCTGGCATGTGTAGCACCTCAACACAAAATCTGCTATGTCCCGTCTCATACCAGGCCACCAAAACTACCGACGGACATCATAATACATCTTAGTGGCACCTGGATGGACAGCCCACTGAGACTGGTGGCTATCCTGCATCACCACCTTCTGTAGAGATAACGGCACTACCGAACGACCCTTGAATCACAAGATGCCCTCGGGAGACGACGACCAATCAGAGGATGTCTCCCCACCATGAAGAAACTGCTTCGATCGCTGACAAAGCTCATCACTAGGTTGTTCCTGCTGAATCAACTCCAACAGAGAAGGAGTCAACTGGATGCTCGCCAAGAATGCCCCTCCACTATGTTCCTTGGTCTCCACATTCATCTGAGAAAAGATCCCCATCAATGTCCACTCATCACTGGACTTCCTCAAAGCCTGCACTGGAACCCTTCTGCTCAAGGTGTCGGCCACTACATTACCCTTTCCTGGGGTATAGACAATGTCAAAATCAAACCCCTGCAAGTACTCGATCCAGCGACGCTGCCTCATGTTGAGGTCCTTTTGTGAGAAGATATAAGCCAAGATTTTGTGATCAGAATAGACCACAAACTTCTCCCCAAAGAGGTAGTGACGCCACGTCTTCAAAGCATGCATCACTGCTGCCAACTCCAAGTCATGGGTTGGGTAGTTCTTTTCGTGTGGCCGGAGTTGGCGAGAGCCATACGCCACCACATGATCATCCTGCATAAGCACGCACCCAAGACCCATACCTGAGGCATCACAATAAACCACATATCCCTTTCCTGCCTCTGGTAAAATCAGCACGGGGGCAGTAGTCAATCGCCTCTTCAGCTCCTCGAATGATGCCTGACATTCTGGACCCCATACAAACTTCACCCCTTTCCGGGTGAGGGTAGTCATCGGTGAAGCATGCCGAGAGAAATCCCGAACGAATCGCCTATAATAACCAGCCAGGCCAAGGAAACTCCTAATCTCGAACACATTCTTCAGCTGCTCCCATGACATAACCGCACTAATCTTATCAGGGTCTACTGAAACTCCATTCTCTGAGATCACATGCCCGAGAAATCTCACCTCCCTGATCCATAAACTGCACTTTGACAACTTTGCATAGAGGCGGTGATCCCGTAATGTACCTAAAACGACCCTCAAGTGATGTTCGTGTTCCTCCTTAGAGCTAGAGTATACCAGAATGTTGTCCACGATCACCACAACAAAGCAATCGAGATATTGATGGAAAACCCTATTCATAAGTGCCATAAATACTACTGGAGCATTTGTCAATCCAAAGGGCATGACCAAATACTCAAAGTGGCCGTACCTGCTTCGGAAGGCTGTCTTTGGGATATCTGACTCCTTCACCCTGAGTTGATGATACCCTGAACGCAGGTCTATCTTTGAGAACCACTTTTCCCCCTTCAACTGATCAAACAAATCACCTATTCTGGGTAAAGGGTATTTGTTTTTAATTGTTACCTTATTCAGCTTCCGGTAGTCAATGCACAACCGGAGGGATCCATCAGCCTTTTTTGAAAACAACACAGGAGCGGCCCAAGGAGAGACGCTCGGGCGAATGAATCCTTTGGATTCTAAGTCGTCCAGCTGTATCTTTAATTCCCTCAACTTGGTGGGGGCCATGCGATAAGAGGGAATAGATATCAGTTGTGTTCCCGGCGCCAGATCAATTGAAAACCCCACATCCCGCTCTGGGGGAAAGCCTGAAAAATCATCTGGGAATACCTCCAGAAACTCATTCACTACATGAGGTAGTGAACCTTCAGGGGAAAGACCATCCTCTAGCATAAGAGAAGATAACTGGAAGATAACACTTCCCAACTCTGGGAGTGGAGGCCCTGTGCGACCTGACCGAGGATCCCATTCTCCATGAAAAACCTGACGACTCCCATCAGGTGCCGTGAAACTCACACGCCGTCTATAGAAATCGATGTGTGCCTAGAATTTTACTAGCCAATCCATCCCAAGTATGACATCAAAAAGGTTCATATCTAAGACCAAGAGGTCCCACTCCATCTCAACCCCTGACACAGAAAGCGCACATGATGGGCACCTGAGACCCTGCTCCTTCTTCTTTCCCAGCAGTGTCACCAACTCCATTGCGAATGACATCAAATCAGTTGGCAGATTCAGAATTTCCACAAAACGGGCAGAAATGAATGAAACAGAGGAACCAGTATCAAAAAGAGCAGCATCTATAGAAGATGAAATCAAAACGGTACCTCGAACAGTCGACGGTCCCACCTCTGATCCTGGTGGTGCATGATCCACCGCATGGAGATGTCCAGTCTCTGCCTGAAGATGACCGCTAGTCTGTGGCTGTGCCCTGAACTGGATCTGCCCAGAAGATGACCCAGCCCTACCACCACGGCTGCCAAATCGAGATCCCCCAGTCCTCGACGGCTCAGACTGTGCTGGCACTCCTCTGGGAGCCATGGATCCTTCCCCACATTGAAGTGGACGCGCTATCCTGCAAAAGCGTTGCACGTGTCCCATACCTCCACACCGGAAACAGGTCTTCGGAGGATGAGGGCATGCTGGACGGATGTGCCCGGGCTTCCCACACTGGTGGCACACGACCGATCTCGCATCAGAAGCCGCTGATGACAACTGTCTAGAAGAGTTCCCTGAACTGCCTCCTCCTTTCTTCACATGATCCTCCCGCTTCCTTTTCTTCTCTGAGGAGCTTCCACTTCCCACTGCTGATACAGAACCATAGAAACCAGCCCTGCCTTTTCTATCAATCTCCACCATGCACGCCTGATCAACGACCTCAGCATAGGTCCTCAGCTTAAACAAGAACACCTGGGAGTATATCTCTGGTCTCAAGCCTTTCTCAAACCTCTGGGCCTTCCCTTGCTCATTAGAGACAATTTCTGGAGCATACCGAACCAACTCAGTGAAACGGTTGGCATACTCCATCAGAGATATATTTCCCTGAACAAGTTCCATGAACTCTCTAGACCTGGCATAAGCCAACACCTCAGGGCAGTACTGTTCATTGAAGACAGCCTTGAAATCTCCCCAGCGCATCTGCTCGTTCTTCCCATCCAGAAGCACTGACTCCCACCATTTACGGCTGGGACCCTCCAACAGAAAGGAGGCACACTTCACCCTGATATCCTTGGGTTTTTCCAGGAACTCAAACATACCCTCGATCTTCTCGAGCCATTCCTCTGCTTCTTGGGGTTCTGAGATGCCTCAGAAGGTTGGAGGCTTATTTTTCAGGAACTCCTGGGCCTTGTCCTTTCTAGGACCAGTCTCATCCTCTCTAATAGGAGCTGGAACTAGAGCTGGTCCATATCCTAGAGCCTGGACAGCCCGGACCACGGCCTCGACTAGCCTCTGATCAATTGGTCTGGGAGAACTCTCTCCGGCTTCCTCCTGTGGGTGCGTGAGAGCTTTCTGGGGAGGCATGTTGCTACAAAATGTAACAGTCACAAAATAATAATCAATACCACAATTCTGAAAATTTTAATCAAATACCTCAAATATAGATAATCAAAACACATTTCAGTAATAAAATAAACAACTACAACACATCCGCATGATGTCCACATGTGGTCTGCAGCCCACACGTCTCACCTGGAAGTGAAGTCAATATTTAAATTCCAACATCCCCTGGTGACTCAGGGTATGCCATGAGAGGTGTGGGCCAGACACCCTACTCACAACCAAAACCCCGAGCCTCGACAGTCCTAGATCCTGTCTATCCAGACTCATCCCAATATAACAATATAACCCAAAAACATTAACCTCCTTTGATACCATTTTGTCACGAACCGAATCTGGTCGCCATCAAACCAGCACCAAACCCGGCTCATGGAAAGACCCGAAGGGCGTTCCCCATCCCCACGGGCTGGCACAAGTGCCCGAGTATCATAAAAATTCATTTGGGAACGATTTACCCGAGTTTGGGTTCATAAGATAACCAAAAACAAACTACAAACCAAATCTGAAAAATTATGCCAAACAAGAATTAATAAAAATTCAGAACTTACTATATGAGTTTAAAAAAGACACAAGAGGTCCAAAGGTACATATAAGTAGCAGCAAACAACCCATGAGACTCCACACGACAAGGGGTCATCACCCACAAGCCGTCTCCACAACACCGCACCATCGAGAGAAACTAGCAACCCGAACCGCCATCGCCCAAGGATTTTCCTTTGCCTGTGTCAGACATGATCAAGTCTACTTACACCCAAAGGTGTAAGTAGGGTGTGAGACTAAGCCCATTAGGATATCACCCAAGGATTTCAAGTGATAGGCATTGTAAAATAAAAGGCTTGCAAGAGTTATAAATAGATAATAGTGGCATTTGTTTCTAAAAGTGCAACTTTGAAAAGAAAATAACTTTCAATGGGGATAAATATAAAGAATCAGTGAAATTGAATAAAACATTCAAGCTGCTGGTTTTCACATCCCAAAATACCATAAAGAAAGTTTAAATTCCAAATAGTCCACGAGCACCAAGCGTAGGAACCCCCCTAGGTACTAGTTTGTTGTGAGCCCCAAGTACCTCGTACCTCGGTGAAAGTAACCATAACGAAATTCGTTCTCGTGCACGAGCCACTAGTAGGGAGCATACCCATAACCTAGTGGTCTCCAATCATCTCCATTATAGTTTTGTTAGTCTTATCCATGTCATACTTGCTAAGTGAACCATGGTCAAAACCCCTCCGTTCATTAGCATATTAGTACACATTAGCCCACCTAGATACCCGGGTTTCCCATATTGTGCTCAAATAGTCACCACATGCTACCAAAATCAATATTCAAATATAAATATCAGTTCTGGTCACACACATTCAAAACAGTATCTACACCTTCTTTTCACCTTTTGCATAACTCAATAAACCATTTATAATTTCCATAAAACAATTTCAATAAAATTAATGAAATGTTGCACATTAAATTCATCTAAAATCCCATATTTAAAACCAAATGGAGACCAATATTATACCAAAACATAAATTTCAGCATCAAAAAATTTTTATAAATCCAATCCCTGAATTATAAAACAACACCAAGAGGCACAATATGGGTTACACATGTAAAACACCCATTTTCACACAAGATTGGCACTTAAAAATCTACCACTTTTAAAATGTTACCAAAATCAATTTTTGAAATCAAAATACTGAATTATGAACATAATGGAAACCTAAATACAGCAAGCCAACACATTATACAATACCTACATATGAAATCACCTACCAAAAGAGTCAAAACCCCCAAATCCTTGTGCGTCACTTCAACCGCACGTCCGCCGCACCAGAAAGGAGTAATATTGAACCTAAAACCAGAGGATTGGACCATGAAACTCAAAAATAAAACCCTAGGTACGAAACCCCATCTTCTGGACATTTGGGGGTTCAATAAAAAAGGAATAAACCCTAAGAAGAAGGGAGGAATAAGGAAGAGAACAAACTTACTTGAGAAATCTGAACGTTTTTTGGAGCTTCAGAAGTTCGGACCTAAATCGCGATCAATATGAGCTCCAAAGAGGCTAAAACGATAATGGGGGTGTGGCGGGGTTCTATGGGAATGTGTGAGAGGTGGAATCACCGAAAAAGGATAAAAAATAAATATTTTATGAAAGAATTACAAAAACAATTTTAAAACTGGAAATGGGCTTTCGGGTTGGCCCAATACCTAATTTTATCACCCAAATCCATGATTCTAATGATTTTTTTAAGGGGCCCAAAATTATTTTGTGGTTTTAATATTTAAATGAAGGTCATTTTGGAAGTTTAATGGTTGAATAATGTTGAAAAACGAATGAGTTATTAAAGAAACAAAATATACTTTCAAAACTGGAAATGTGCTCTTAGGTTGGCCCAAATTTTGGAAAACCACTATTTCCTTTAAAAATGCATGAAAAACCACCAAAACAAATCAAGGGTGTAAATTAAATGAAAAATAACTCTAAATATTTCATGTATGTGACAGAATGAATGGAATTTACCATCTTCATGAGTACTCAATAAATTGAAGAAAAAATTTCAAATTTTTATGGTTCATTTAAAACAACATTTTTTCATAATATTATTGAATTATTATTATTTTTAAATGTGATATTTAAATTCAAAATGGAATTTTCCTCAAAAAGTCACATTAATGATATTTTGAATGTATTTTCATCACTGGTAACATCCTTTGATGATAATTTTGACTTAATAGGGATATGGTTTAATTATTCAACAATTATTCTCTCTCTGGATAGTTTATTATTAAAATGATGAGATGTTTATAGGACCTATTTATTTTTATAGGTTATGCTATGTTTAATTAATGAGATTTTATGAAACCCTATTTATTTGAATAGGATATGATGTGATGACATGGAGAGGATTTTATGCTCTTTTGGAAAAAATAAATATGTTTTTCATTAAGTGTTGGTTTGGAAAAGAATTATATATACCTCAAATGTGTTTTTAATGATTGAAATCACATGAGATAAACATGAAATGAATGGGTATTGAACCCAATTTAGTAAGGGACTATTTCCATTATGATATTCTTGGAGGAAAAAGTTTTATACTATGATGGTTTGGGGAGTGAACCAAGTCCACCATGATAGTATAGGATTTGAGACTTGACTACTATATATTTGATTTTATATTATTTTGTGTGTGTCACAAACTTATGTTTTATGCCAATGTCATTGCCTTGTAGCTCATGATCATTGAATAAATTATTTTTCATGTTTTAGGAACTATAAATATGTATTCAATGGATCATTATTATGATCTATAATATGTAGGTTATTGGTTTTAAAATGATAAGTTCATGTTCTCATACCCTTATTCTCAGGTTATTCTAATGTTATCATTGATATCTACTTTATTTACCCTTACCGGGGTTTTGAGCTCAAAATATCTTCTGTTTCCTTTCCCTAGGTTATGAATAATGTTTTTAGTATGATATGTCAAATAAGGGTACTAAATTTGAAGAACTAAGAGGGAGATGGAATATTTACATTATCAATGTAGCGTCCTTATGACAAACCTGATCTTTTATTACATAATTAAACATAATTTATTACATAACATTCACCTGATAAAATATAGAAGATCAAGAGGTTTAGTGTCTTTGGGGCTTAGTATCATTACATAACAACTTAAAACATGAAATACAACATCTTTATTGAAAACTTCCTTTACATGACCACTACATTACCTCATACTTAATATTACATGGGATAACCTGAGGGCATGCATAAGAAAACGGTGAGCTATAAAGTCTAGTAAAGGTAACAATCATGGAATAAAATGAATAATACTATACATGTTAGACAATAGGCATATCAATAGAGCACAAGAGAAGCATAAACATAAAGGCATGATAAAGCATGATAATTATAAAATTGAAATGTGGCAACAACACTTAACATGGAATTAACATGAGCCAAGGCTCATTGCACTTGGAGCATGAGTAAATCCTCATTGCACATGAAGCACGAGTAAAACCTCATTGTACTTGAATTATCATGAGTAAACACCCATTTCACATGAAATATCATGATACTATACTTTACCCAATGCATTGGAGCACTATAAAGGTGCACCGTTCTGAAACATTTCATTTCATGCATAAGTGTGCCACATGGATCATATAACATGGATTCATAAAACATAATCATTTAATCCAAGATAAAGGAATGTAGAATTAATACATTAAACTTTATAATCAATTAGTAAATGTGCATAAAGGTTAATACCCTTGATTGAGAAATTGGCATGGTATTCACTACACAATGACATTGGCTTGGAAAATCGGCGCAATTTCGGCAGTGTAACGACATGATGTAAGAATTTATAAAAATGGTTGATGAGAGAGAAATGGGTGTCTCATCATATTTACAGGAAATGGACAGTAATGGGTTCATATAGATACATTTCCCAACCATTTTAATGGAACTTAGAGTCATGATACAAAATAATTTCTTTAATGTAAAAGAGGAGAGAGAAATTCCTTTCAGAATTTTGATATAGTAATTGGTGTTCATGGGAGGCATTTAATGAGAGAGAAAGGGGTATCACATAATTAAAAAATAAATATTTCATTATGGGTGAGGTTTGAAACCATACTCCAACATTTATAATTTAAATTAAAAGGTCATAACAATTTAAATAATATTGGACAAAAATGAGAAAGGAAGAAAAACCCTTACTTGGAAGTGTGCTTCCAAAGGCTTGAGAGAGGATTGAGAGAGGATTATTAGGAGCATGGGGCACCTTGGGAGGATTTTAGAGAGAGGAGGGTAGAGGTTGGACGAACTTAAAAGGCTTTGAGTGAGGAGGAACTGGGAGATTGAGTGGGTTTATATAGGAAAGGTGAGAGAATTCTTTATTATTTAGGTTTGGGACACCTCACATTAAAGTAATCCAAAACAAAAACCAGACCATGGTTTTTTCCCATTGTTTTTGGAAAAGTTAAGTATAAAAAAATATTTTATAAGTAAAAAATAAAAACTTCTTAAAATACTGGGGTTGCTTATATGGAGGTGAGTCACACTCCAAAGGAAATCAATTTAAAAAGACAAGATGTTTAATAAGCCTTTAAGGGTCCATTAATGATTTTTAAAATAAGTCAAACAAACCCAAAATTACATTATTTTAATTTTAAAACATATATTGGACGAACATAAAGCTTATAGTATTTTATTACATCACTATTGGGTCATTATGATGTCATAAAACACATTATATATTTAAATGGTATATAATTTTTACCCAAAAAATTGATTGTCTCAGAAAATTATGAAAAATTATCCATTGGATAATTTCAACATCCTGATTCCAGAAATAATATTAATTTTATCTAAATAATTTTCTAAATATGTTAATTTTAACTTTTAATATAAAAACTGATATTTATCGGAAATTCATGGGTTTTGAAAAAAATGGCTTTCAAACCTTAATAAAAAATACGACTACATTCATAAAATTTTACAATCATTTATATTTAATAAAAATTAATTTAATAACAATAATAATATTTTAGTAAAATATTATTTAATTCAAAAATCCATTAATTCATCAAAATATATTTCTTAGTTGAACATTAACTAAATATACTATTTGTGCTTTAATTTTTTTTTACAAGGTAACAATGACAAAATGAATGTATATTCATTATTATATACAAAAATAATGTACATAACCATAGTACTAGGGTCTTGTTACATAACCCCTTATAACACCCTCATAAGATCAAAGATTAAGGTGTGTGATGGTTATAGACTCTTGGGGTGGCTCGGATAACATTGCTCGGGTGGTAATCTCTATCAACATCCATTTCTCTCATACGCGGTCCCGCTCAAGCTTAAAATATTCATGATTGGCTTGGGCTTTGTCAAGAACGAAGCCCAATGACACCACCTCCTTTCTGAGCTCTGACAAATGGGCTTCATATCGGGCACATCTACTGGATGAGGCCATCACTTCCTTTGTCTAAGTAGATTGGATTTGTTATAGCCCTATATTTATACTAATCAGTTGATCACTATTCAATGGCTATATTATCAAAAATAAAAATTCTTGACATAAAACCAAAGAAGTTGACATTTTAGATAAGAATTTAACATAAAGATACATTTAATTAGATCGATATGGATTTCTATTAATGAATGTTTGAGTCATTACAATCTTTCCCCCTTAAAAAATTTCACCCTCGAAATTTCCTTTTCCCAAACTAAAATAGATGTGGGTAACTTTGGTTCATCATTTACTCTAATTCCCACATCGTTTCTTCAAACTTGTGGTTTCTCCACAACACCTTGACGAGGGGAATTGTCTTATTTCATAGATCTATTTCTGTATGATCTAATATCTTCACTGTTTTCTCCTCATAATAATGATCATCCTCTAAATATACCACGTCTAAAGAGAGTACATGTGAAGGGTCTAGTATGTACTTACTTAAGAGGGATACATGAAAGACATCATGTACTTTGGCCATCGTAGGTGGAAGTGCAAGGCGATATGCCACAGCCCTGAAAGGATCAAGAATCTCGAAGGGGCCGATGTACGTTGGACTTAACTTTCCTTTCTTTCCAAACCTCATGACCTTATTCCACAAAGATATGTGTAGAAATACCATATCCCCAACTTTAAACTCAAGGTATCGTCGACAGTTATCTGCATAACTCTTTTGTCGACTCTAGGCTGCCTTGATATGCTGCTTGCTGGTTTTCACCTTCTCCACCATTTCTTCGACCATTTCTGGTCCAAGTAGCTTACGCTCACCGACCTCATCCCAACACGCCGGTGTTCTTCACCTTTTCCCATAAAGGGCTTCATATGGTGCCATTTGGATGCTCAAGTAGAAACTATTTTAATAATAGAACTCAACTAGATAGATATGTTGATCCCATCCTCCTTTAAAGTCCATTGAGCATGCACTCAACATGTACTCAAGTGTCTGGATAGTCCGCTCGGATTGTCCATCGGTTTGAGGATTATAGGCCGTACTAAAGTTCAGTTCAATATTCAAATCATGTTGATGACTCTTCCAAGACTTAGAGGTGAATCTTGGATCTCTATCAGACACAATATATAATGGTACTTCATAAATCCTTACCACTTCCCTGATATATATCCATTCCAGTTTATCAAATGAGTAATCCTCCCGAATAGTAATGAAGTGTGCAGCCTTTGTAAGATGATCCACAACAACCCAGATTACATTGTTGCATTTGGATTTCTTTGGAAGTCTGGTGACAAAGTCCATGGTGATTTTCTCCCATTTCCATTCTTTTATGTGCAATGGTTGCATCATCCCCTTAGACTTCTGTCTCCCTGCCTTCACTTTCTGACACACCAGGCACTTTGATGTATATTCAGCAATATCTTTTTTTATATTATCCCACCAATAATTCTCTCAGAGATCCTGATATATCTTTCTGTTTCCTGGGTGAATTGATATATTAGAACTATGTGCATCATCCAAAAGTTCCTTCTTCAGCACCAGTCTTGATGGAACCCATAGTATTTTCCCAAATATCAAAATTTGTTCTTTATTAACATTAAACTCCGAGTATTTCCCTTTTTAGATAGCTTCAACTTTTTCTTGAATTGCCACATCATTGTTTTGAGTATCGTTTAACATTTCAAAAATTTATGGTTGAGCAATAATTTGGGAAAGGATTGATGATGTTCACTTATTTATGATTCCCATGTCTATATTCATCAAATCTAAGAAGATTGAATCCTTTTAAATTATCATCAATGATAGAATCTATGGTTCCTTTCAACATAGGGAATCCACCACCTTTTTCGCTTTCCCAAGGTGGTAATGGATTGAGCAGTCATAGTCTTTGATCAGCTCTAACCATCTTCGTTGGAGCGTGTTCAACTCTTTCTGTGTGAATACATACTTGAGGATTTTGTGGTCCGTATATATTTCACACTTCTCCTTAAAGAGATAATGCCACCAAATTTTCAAAGAAAAGTTCACAACAGCCAACTTGAGGTCATGTGTTGGATAGTTCTGTTCATGAAATTTCAATTGCCTTGAAGCATAGGAATTTACTTTGTCATATTTCATCAACACAGATCCCAGGCCCTTCTTCGAAGCATCACTAAATACCAAAAAAGGTTCTCCATTTGTGGATAATGTGAGCACACGCGTAGTGATAAGCCTCCTTTTCAACTCCTCAAAGCTTTCTTCGCATTCATCACTCCAAGAAAACTTTACTCACTTATGAGTTATCTTAGCAAGAGGGTTGGACAATAGTTAGAAATTTATCACAAATCATTGATAATATCAAGCTAACCCCATGAAGCTACAGATATCTGTTACTGATGTTGGCCTCATCCATCCGTCAATTGCATCTGTTTTAGAGGGATCCTTAGATATTATATTGCTTGTGATGATATGGCCTGATAATGAGACTTCCTTCAACTAGAAGTCACACTTTTTTGTACTTTTCATAGAGCTTCTCTTTCCACAAGGTCTCTAGTATAGTTCTTAGATGCTCCTCATGATCCTCCTTGGTTTTGGAGTATATCAGAATATCATCTATAAAGACTACCACAAATTTGTCAAGGTATTCTCTAAAGACTCTATTCATCAATTCCATGAAGATTTCTAGAGCATTAGTGAGTCTGAAAGGCATTACTATGAATTCATAGTGCCCGTATCTTGTACGAAAAGTAGTCTTGGGGATATCTTCCTTCTCCACCCTTACTTGATAATATCCCGACCACAAATACACTATGGAGAAGTATTGTGCTCCACGCAGCTAATCGAACAACTCTTATATTCATGGTAGAGGATACTTGTTCTTTATCGTGATTTTTCTAAGCTCACCATAATCGAAGCAAAGGCACATTGACCCATCTTTATTCTTGACGAAGAGGACTGGTGCACCCCAGGGTGAAGCACTTGGGCGTATAAACCATTTATCTAGATTCTCTTATATTTGTTTCTTCATCTCCTCAAGCTCCAAAATAGAAAATGTATAAAGAGTCTTGGATATTGGAAACTCCCTAGGTATAAGATCAATTGATAATTAAACATATCTTCTAGGAGGAAGACCAAACAATTCCTTAGGAAACACTTCAGGGAATTACCTCACAATAGGCATGTCTTCTAGGATGTTTTCCTCTTTACACTCAATCATCTGAGCTAGATACGCGTGCTCATAGGGCATTAATATCCACTCTTGAGATTATGGATCTAAATAAGATTCATCTTCCTCCTTGCACTTGTAAAGAATCGGGGGTCGATTCTCTCTATGGAGAGTGATTTCCCTCTCACGGAAATTTATTTGGGATCTATATAAGGAAAGCCAATCCATGCCAAGAATTGCATCAAATTACACCAAAAGGAGTACGAAGGGGTTCACTGGGAATTTAAATCCAAAAATTATGACAGAGGGGGATTTATATTCATGGGATGCAATGATTGCCCCATTTTCCGTACTTACCAACATGTTCACTTCCATGGATTGTGGTGGTGCTGGGATTGTTCAACTAAACTTTTGAGATATAAAACAATGTGTAAAACCTGAATCAAAAAGTACATTAACTATTATTTAATGAATAACTACCATACCTGTCACCACTTCATTATTGGGGTTCAATTCAGCAGTAGTGATTTCAAAAGATTGCCCTTTCTTCCATGGAGGTTGTTGGTTGACTCCGAAAACCCTTGGCTTAGGGCATTGATTGGGAAGATGCCCTGGTTCTTTGCAGTTTTAGAAATGAACCATGCATTGAGAGTCGAACAGAACATTCCTCTCCTCTATAGTAGTCGGCAGTCTTTCTTGCTGACAGTTAACAGCTAGGTTCCCTTCTCTTCCACACCTAAATCATTTCCTCATCCTTTTTAGGCAATTTCCAGGGTGTTTCTTTCGGCACATTTGGAAAGTGGGGTGCTATGTCTTATTAGCACCATTGGATTTATCCATTAGACCAAAAAAATTGAATTCCACCTTAGGATTATTATCCCCATGATACCCCTAATATTATACGATCTCCATTTCGACCTTGAGGGAACATCAGACAATTTCCTAATATTTGTCGAAGTCATGGATCACCTGTGCTTTCCGGAGTCTAGGTTTCAGCCCACCAAAGAAGCAGTCAACCTTGCATTCGAGGGTAATGAAAAATCCGAAAGTGTATCATGAAAGCCTTGTGATGTTTTCCTCATATGCTCCAAAAGATTCACCAACTTTCTTCTTCAGGGAAAGGAAGTACCTTTCCATCTTAAGCAGGAGGGTGCGTGGAAAATATTTATTGAAAAAAATCTTCCAGAAATCCTTCCATTCCAACGCCTCAATCTCCCCCTTAGGCTTTGTATTTTTTATCAACTCCCACCATTGATCAGATTCACCCTCCACATGATAATAATCTAGGCGAACCTTCTCTTGTTCAGAACATTGAAGTATGGAGAAGATATTTTCAATGGAGTTGATTCGTTGTTCAGCAATTGAGGGATCTGATTATCCATTAATAGTAGGAGGCCTTTGTCTCATGAAGCTCTCAATAGAGACTTGTTCATTCTTAGGGGTGGTTGAACGTTCATCTTGACCCATGTTTCTATTCAAAGCATGAGTTAGCGAAGAGAGAAGTATGACAAAGTTTGTGATTTTCGCTCCCATTGGATTGGGCATCTCATTAGTACAGTCATCACATTGATCTTCACATCGATTGTTAGCCCAAGTTCTCCTATTACCAGCCATTGGGGGGAATAAAAGGAAAGTTAGGGGTAACACATAAACGGTAATCCAAGGACAAAATTGATGACTTATAAATAAATTTTATTTCCTTAACATATGAATTTATTGCCTTTAGTGTATGTTATCCATGATCTACTTTCTAACATATATTCTTAGGGAATTTTTTTGTCCCTTAATAACGGTTTATAGTAAGATTGTGAATTTACCAAAGAATATCGCCCAGGAGTGTCATAACCAAGAGTGCAGCAAGGACCACTGTCGTGCACCAGTTCCCGTTCGAGTCTAGCACAAAGCGTTGTTTTTGGGTATTACCCCTAGGATACATCTATGCCAGAGATGCCTCTACCTGCTTGTATCTAGATAGGGCTGTATTTTCTTGATAAACCTCTTACTTAATACTCACCAAAAATTAGGGATGTTTTTATTATACTTAGTCTTTTCACTAAGGATTTACAAAGGTTTTCTAATCCTAATCCCAAAAATAATTAAACCTCCCTCTGATACCAACCATGACAACCCTGATATTTTATTACACAATTAAACATAATTTATTACATAAACATCACTTGATAAAATATATAAGATCAAGAGGTCTAGTGTATTTGGGGATTAGGATCATTACATAACAACTTAAAACATGAAATACAACATCTTTATTGAAAACTTCTTTTACATGATCACTACATCCCCTCGTACTTAGAATTACATGGGATAACCCGAGGACATGCATAAGAAAAGTGTGAACTATAAAGCCCAGTAAGGAAATAATCATGGAATAAAATGAGAAATAAAATACATGTTAGACAATAGGAAAATCAATAGAGTATAAGATAAGCATAAACATAAAGGCATGATAAATAATGATTATTATAACATAGAAATGTGGCAACAACACTTAACATGGAATTAGCATGATCCAAGGCTCATTGCATATGGAGCATGAGTAAATCCTCATTGAACATGAAGACCAAGTAAAACCTCATTACACTTGAATTAGCATGAGTAAACACCCATTTCACATGGAGTATCATGATACTATACTTTACCCAATGCATTGGAGCGCTATAAGGGCGCACCCTTCTTAAACATTTCATTTCATGAATAAGTGTTCCACATGTATCATATAACATGGATTCATAAAACATAATCATTTATTCCATGATAAGGTAATGTGAATTAATACATGAAAATTTATAATCAATAAGTAAATGGGAATACAGGTGAATACCCTTGATAGATAAATGGGCATGGAATTCACTACACAATGACATTGGCTTGGAAAATCGGTGAAATTTCGGCAGTGTAATGACATGACGTAAGAATTCATAAAAATGGATGATGAGAGAGAAAGGGGTGTGTCATCATATTGACATGAAATGGGAAGTAATAGGTTCATATAGATACATGTTCCAACCATTGTAATGGAATTTAGAGTCATGATACAAAATAATTTCTTGAATGTAAAAGAGGAGAGAGAAATTCCTTTCAGAATTTTGGCATAGTAACGGGTGTACATGGGAGAAATTTAATGAGAGATAAAGGGGTATACCATCATTCTAAAATAAAGAGAATAGTATGGGGGAGGTTAAAAACCATACCCAAACATTTATAATTGAAATTAAAAGGACATAACAATTTAAAGAATATTGGACAAAATGAGAAAGGAAGAAAAACCCTTACTTGGAAGTGTGCTTCCAAATGATTGAGAGAGGCTTGAGAGAGGATTCGTGGGAGCTTGGAGAACCTCAGGAGGATTCTAGAGAGAAAAGGGGTGATTTTGGACGAACTTCAAAGGCTTTGTGTGTGGAGGAAGTGGGAGCTTGGGTGGGTTAAATAGGAAATGTGAGGGAATTCTGTATTATTTAGGTTTGGGGACACCTCACATTAAAAAAATCCAAAACACAAATCAGACCATGGTTTTTGCCCATGGTTTTTGGAAAAGGGAAGTGGAAAAAGATATTTTATAAGGACAAAGTCTAAACTTCTTAAAATAATGGGGTTGCTTATGTGGAGGTGAGTCACACTCCAAAGGAAATCAATTTAAAAATACAAGATGTTTAATAAGCCTTGAAGGGTCCATTAATGCTTTGTAAAATAAGTCAAAAAAACCAAAAATCACATTATTTTAATGGTAAAACATATATTGGCCGAACATAAAGCTTATAGTATTTCATTACATCACTATTGGGTCATTATGATGTCATTAAACACATTATATATTTAAACGGTATTTAATTTTTACCCAAAAATTTGACTATCTTAGAAAATTATGAAAAATTCACCGTTGGATAATTTTGACATCCAGATTCCAGAAATAATATTTATTTTATCTAAATAATTTTATAAATGAGATAATTTTCACCATTTAAAATAAGAACCGACATTTATAAAAAATTCACAGGGTTTGACAAAAATGGCTTTCAAACCTTAATAAAAATTACGACTGCATTCATAGAATTATACGATCATTTATATTTCATAAAACTTAATTTAATAAAAATAATAATATTTTATAATAATATTATTTAATTACAAAATCCATTAATTCATCATAATATATTTCAAAGTTGAATATTAACTATAAATACTTGTTGGGCTTAAAAAAACTATTTACAAGGTAACAATAATAAAATAAAAGTATATTCATTATTATATACAAAAATAATGTACATAACCATAGTAATAGGTTGTTTTTACATAACCACTTATAACACCCGCCTAAGACCGAAGAGTAAGGTGTGTGATGGTGACTAACTCTTGGGGTGGCTCGGATAACATTGCTCGGGTGGTAATCTCTATCAACTTCCATTTCTCTCATAGGCGGTATCGCTCGAGCTTAACATATTCAAGCTTGGCTTGGGCTTGGTCAAGAGCGAATACCAATGACACCACATCCTTTCCGAGCTCTGAAAAATGGACTTTATATGGGGCACATCTACTATATGAGGCTATCACTTCCTTTTTCTGAGTAAATTGGATTTGATAAAGCCCTATATTTATACTAATCAAGTGATCACTATTCAACGACTATATTAGAAACGGTAAAAATTCTTAACATAATACCAAATAAGTTTACATTTTATATAAACATTTTGCATATAGATACATTTCATTAGATCAATAGGTATTTCCATTAATGAATGTTTGTGTTGTTATAGTCCTCAACCCGATTATCCACCAAAACAGTGCTATCAGGCTGGTTTCCACTAGGCTCAGGCTCACCTACCAAAATGCCAGAGGCTTTCGACTAGAAGTGAGGGTGTAAAAAGGGTAAAGTGGGGAGGCTATACCCTCATGGAAAGATATAATACTCATCTGGGTATATATATATATATAACACCCAATAGAAATAATAGACTTAACATACTCAAACCAGACCCTCTATTTGTGGAAGCACCTACAATATGAATAAATAGTTAAGGAAATATAGATAAACAGTGATAGAAGAAGTAAATAAATAAATGTACCTTGAAGAATTCCATACAGACAACATGTATCAATAAAAAAAGAATGCATACCCATAAGGTTGTATAGATCAATATACAGGATGGGGGTCACCCATGGATGACCAAGATAACTAAATAAACATAATAATCATGATGAAATGGAAAAGAAAAAAATAAGACTTCTATTGAGGAAGGACCTAAAGGTAAATTCCAACATACCATGCTAAAAACTGCTACGAATTATCTCCAAAAGCCGATCCATTAACTAAACAAAAAATCATAAAATCTACACTCATCCCAAAGGGCCCATGTAGGGTGTGTGAATGTGTCAGAGTAGGATATAACCCATGTGTGAATACCCAACATAAGTGTTTAGGAAGCAGTTTAATATGGAATTAAAGATACGAAACTACTCAAGAATTTTTAAATAAACACAATATCTACTAGTTCTCAATAGCCAATAGGGAGATTTCACCTACTTTATCCCATAAAAGAAATCTAAATAGGAGAGGATCCTTCACTCATGGTCCAAGGTATTCCCATGAAGTCTCATAGATTAGGTGAACCCTCAGGTTCCACCTCAAAAACAATATCCTGGAACTATGTGCCTATGGACACCTCAGGTCTCAATTGAATCACCAACATCTCAATGGCATACTCAAACCATGTAAATGAACCCTCAGTCCCATGCTCGAAAACACACATTGAATTGAAGCCTGAAATTTGTAGGTAAAATTATGTTTTTCTAAAAATAAAACTCATCAAAAGATCATAGCATGAAATCCTTGGAAATAATGATATCTTTCCTTTAATATAAGTCCATGCCCAACAGCCTCAGTCATGGGAAGCCTCAACCCCAAACGGATAGCCTCATGATATCAACTGAAGGCTCCTCACCTTCCACGTGGATTTCAATGGAATGAACCCCCAAATTAAATTAACCTAAGACACAACTAATATGGGACTATACCCACACAAGTGGTCAAAACCAACTCATCACGGAGTCAACATATCTGCACATGAATCAAATCGGTGCTTTGGCCATCATGGGGAGAGGTAACCCCAAAAATAGTTCCTAAGCCACATCATCACTGGAACCTTGTTCCCCTATGACCATGTCACTCAAAACCGATGGCCTTGAAATCTAATAACACTAGCCATGACCTAACAAGATGGCTTCACCACCCCAATCTGACATCCATGATGCCCATCCAATGGTCAACACCATCCAAGAAAATTTGATACAAGAACAACCAGATGATAACATAGCCTTAATACTAATGTCCATGCCATCCCAATTTCTTCAGGAAATTCCCATCATGACCCCATGGGTCTCATCTCATGCTATAAATCATATTTAATTAAAAAATATAAAAAAAACTCAATTCAAAAAATAATTTAATTTAATAGGATTGAATTGTATAATTTACATGAACACGACAATTCAATATAAATTAATTTACTAACATAACTTCAAATGATCAAATGGATTTAAATAATCAATCAAATATAATTTAATTTCACAACATCCATTAAAAAAAATTATATAAGAAAACCAAATTATATAAAAAACAGACCACAAAAAGCTACCCAAGGTGGTTGAAGACCTCTAACAAAACATCATAGAAATGGAAAGGGATAGAAAATTCCTAGAGGTATCCCACATGGTCGTACATTGTATTTAATGTGAATTAACAGGGTGAGAATCAAACCTCAATGATGCGCTAAAAATCATCTCCCACAAAATGACCATGAAACACAATGTATGGCACGAACAACCTAACTTGGACTCGTAGACATAGGCATGTCCAATATTAGGCTCTAACATCAAGTGGTTCAAGAGAGATTAGTGTCACGAACCGAATCTGGTCACCGCCAAAACCGGCACCAAACCCAGCCCGTGACATGACCCGAAGGGCGTTCCCCATCCCCATGGGCTGGCACAAGTGCCCGGGTATCATAAAAATTCATTTGGGAACGATTTACCCGAGTTTGGGTTCATAAGATAACCAAAAACAAACAAAAAACCAAATCAGAAAAATTATGCCAAACAAGAATTAACAAAAATTCAGAACTTAGTATATGAGTTTAAAAAAGACACAAGAGGTCCAAAGGTACATAAAAGTATCAGCAAACAGCCCAAGAGACTCCACACGACAAGGGGTCATCACCCACAAGCCGTCTCCACAACACCGCACCATCGAGAGAAACTAGCAACCCGAACCGCCATCGCCCAAGGCTTTTCCTTTGCCTGTGTCAAATATGATCACGTCTACTTACACCAAAAGGTGTAAGTAGGGTGTGAGACTAAGCCCAATAGGATATCACCCAAGGATTTCAAGTGATAGGCATTGTAAAATAAAAGGCTTGCCAGAGTTATAAATAGATAATAGTGGCATTTATTTCTAAAAGTGCAACTTTGAAAAGAAAATAACTTTCAATGGGGATAACTATAAAGAATCAGTGAAATTGAATAAAACATTCAAGATTCTGGTTTTCACATCCCAAAATACCATAAAGAAAGTTTAAATGCCAAAAAGTCCACGAGCACCAAGCGTAGGAACCCCCCCTAGGTACTAGTTTGTTGTGAGCCCCAAGTACCTCGTACCTCGGTGAAAGTAACCATAACGAAATTCGTTCTCATGCACGAGCCACTAGTAGGGAGCATAACCATAACCTAGTGGTCTCCAATCATCTCCATTATAGTTTTGTTAGTGTTATCCATGTCAGACTTTCTAAGTGAACCATGGTCAAAACCCCTCCGTTCACTAGCGTACTAGTACACGTTAGCCCACCTAGATACCCGGGTTTCCCGTTTTGTGCTCAAATAGTCACCACATGCTACCAAAATCAATATTCACATATAAATGTCAGTTCGGGTCACACACATTCAAAATAGTATCTACACCTTCTTTTCACCTTTTTCGTAACTCAATAAACCATTTATAATTTCCATAAAACAATTTCAAGAAAATTAATCAAATGTTGCACATTAAATTCATCTAAAATCCGATATTTAAAACCAAATGGAGACCAATATTATAACAAAACATAAATTTCAGCATCAAAACATTTTTATAAATCCAATCCCTGAATTATAAAACAACACCAAGAGGCACAATATGCGTTACACATGTAAAACACCCATTTTCACACAAGATTGGCACTTAAAAATCTACCACTTTTAAAAATGCTACCCAAATCAATTTTTGAAATAAAAATACTGAATGATTAACATAATGGAAACCTAAATACAGCAAGCCAACTCATTATACAATACCTACATATGAAATCACCTACCAAAAGAGTCAAAACCCCCAAATCCTTGTGCGTCACTTCAACCGCACCTCCGCCGCACCACAAAGGAGTAAGATTGAACCTAAAACCAGAGGATTGGACCAAGAAACTCAAAACTAAAACCCTAGGTACGAAACCCCATCTTCTGGACATTTGTGGATTCAATAAAAAAGGAATAAACCCTAAGAATAAGGGAGGAATAAGGAAGAGAAACAACTTACTTGAGAAATCTGGACGTTTTTTGGAGCTACAGAAGTTCGGCCCTAAATCGCGACCAATATGAGCTCCAAAGAGGCGAAAACGAATATGGGGGTGTGGCTGGGTTCGCTGGGAATGTGTGAGATGTGGAATCACCGAAAAAGGATAAAAAATAAATATTTTATGAAAGAATTACAAAACAATTTTAAAACTGGAAATGGGCTTTCGGGTTGGCCCAATACCTAATTTTATCACCCAAATCCATGATTCTAATGAATTTTTAAGGGGCCCAAAATTATTTTGTGGTTTTAATATTTAAATGAAGGTAATTTGGAAGTTTAATGGTTGAAAAATGTTGAAAAACGAAGGAGTTATTAAAGAAACAAAATATACTTTCAAAACTGGAAATGGGCTCTTAGGTTGGCCCAAATTTTGGAAACCCACTATTTCCTTTAAAAATGCATGAAAACCCACCGAAACAAATCAAGGATGTAAATTAAATGAAAAATACCTCTAAATATTTCATGTATGTGACAATTCTCCCCCCCATGAAGGACTTTCCGCCCCAGAAAGTCAACATGAGGCTTGATTGGAAAACAAGAACGGGTACTCTTCCTCGACCCACGACTTTCGCTCCCATGTCTCATGTGTATCATTACCATGCTGCCATAGAACCCGGACTAATGGAATAGACTTCTCTCGAAGTATCTTCTCTTGGGAGTTCACTATTTTCACTGGCCTCTCAACAATAGACAAGTCAGGCTCTATCTCCAATTCTTCCCAACTCAACACATGGGACGGATCCGGGTAGTATTTCTTCAACTGAGAAACATGGAAGACATCATGGATGGATGTCAACTGAGAAGGTAAGGCCAACCTGTATGCCACCTTTCCAATATGTTCAATGATCTCAAATGGCCCGACATACCGCGGAGTCAGCTTACCTTGCTTCCCCAATCGACGATGGCCTAAACGAGGGGCCACCTTCAAGAATACTCTATCACCCACAGAAAACTCTAGGTCTCGACGCCTCCAGTCAGTATATGATTTATGACGACTCTGAGCTGTCAATAAACGTTGCCTGATTAATTTTACCTTCTCAGATGTCTCCTGCACCATACTCGGCCCCAGTAGTGAGGTCTCACCTACCTCAGCCCAACAGAGGGGGGACCGACAAGGCCGACCATAGAGCTCCTCAAAAGGAGCCATTCGAATCGAGGATTGGTAACTGTTATTATAAGCAAACTAAACCAATCCCAAATGGGTATCCCAAGAACCTCCAAAATCTAGGACACATGCACGAAGCATGTCCTCTAAAATCTTATTTGCCCGCTCTGTCTGACCATCCGTCTGTGGATGGTATGCTGTGCTCATCTTAATCTGGGACCCCAAGGCCTTCTGAAGGCCTTCCCAGAATCGAGATGTGAAACGAGGGTCTCTATCTAAGACAACTGCTGATGGCACACCATGGAGTCTCACCACCTCCTGAAGATACAAACGGCCCAACTCATCCACTTCAGATGTATCTCTGATCGGAATGAAGTGGGCTGATTTGGTTAGACGATCAATCACCACCCAAATGGCATTCTTAGCTCGAGGTGTACGAGGTAATCCAACAATGAAGTCCATGGCAACCTCGTCCCATTTACAGGTAGGAATGGGTAGTGGTTGGAGCAAACCGGAGGGCCTTTGGTGCTCTGATTTCACCTGCTGGCATGTGTAGCATCTCGACACAAAGTCCGCTATGTACCATCTCATGCCAGGCCACCAAAACTGCCGACAAACATCATAATACATCTTAGTGGCACCCGGATGGACATCCCACTGAGACTGGTGGCTATCCTGCATCACCACCTTCTGTAGAGATAACGACACTACCGAACGACCCTTGAAGCACAAGATGCCCTCGGGAGATGACGACCAATCAGAGGATGTCTCCCCACCATGAAGAAACTGCTTCGATCGCTGACAAAGCTCATCACTAGGTTGTTCCTGCTGAATCAACTCCAACAGAGAAGGATTCAACTGGATGCTCGCCAAGAATGCCCCTCCACTATGTTCCTTGGTCTCCACATGCATCTGAGAAAAGATCCCCATCAATGTCCACTCATCACTGGACTTCCTCAAAGCCTGCACTGGAACCCTTCTGCTCAAGGCGTCGGCCACTACATTACCCTTACCTGGGGTATAGACAATGTCAAAATCAAACCCCTGCAAGTACTCGATCCAGCGACGCTGCCTCATGTTGAGGTCCTTTTGTGAGAAGATATAAGCCAAGCTTTTGTGATCAGAATAGACCACAAACTTCTCCCCAAAGAGGTAGTGACGCCACATTTTCAAAGCATGCATCACTGCTGCCAACTCCAAGTCATGGGTTGGGTAGTTCTTTTCGTGTGGCCGAAGTTGGCGAGAGCCATACGCCACCACATGATCATCCTGCATAAGCACGCACCCAAGACCCATACCTGAAGCATCACAATAAACCACATATCCCTTTCCAGCCTCTGGTAAAATCAGCACGGGGGCAGTAGTCAATCGCCTCTTTAGCTCCTCGAATGATGCCTGACATTCTGGACCCCATACAAACTTCACCCCTTTCCGGGTGAGGGAAGTCATTGGTGAAGCAAGACGAGAGAAATCCCGAACGAATCGCCTGTAATAACCGGCCAAGCCAAGAAAACTCCTGATCTCGAACACATTCTTCGGTTTCTCCCATGACATGACTGCACTAATTTTCTCAGGGTCCACTGAAACTCCATGCTCTGAGATCACATGCCCCAGAAATCTCACCTCTCTGATCCAGAAAGTGCACTTTGACAACTTTGCATAGAGGCGGTGATCTCGTAATGTACCCAAAACGATCCTCAAGTGATGTTCGTGTTCCTCCTCAGAGCAAGAGTATACCAGAATGTCATCCACGAACACCACAACAAAGGAATCGAGATACTGATGGAACACCCTATTCATAAGTGCCATAAATACTACTGGAGCATTGGTCAATCCGAAGGGAATGACCAAATACTCAAAGTGGCCGTACCTGCTTCGGAAGGCTGTGTTAGGGATATCTGACTCCTTAACCCTGAGTTGATGATACCCTGAACGTAGGTCTATCTTTGAGAACCACTTTGCCCCCTTCAACTGATCAAACAAATCATCTATTCTGGGCAAAGGGTATTTTTTTTTAATTGTTACCTTGTTCAGCTTCCGGTAGTCAATGCACAACCGGGGGGGATCCATCAACCTTTTTTGCAAACAACACAGGAGCGGCCCAAGGAGAGACGCTCGGGCGAATGAATCCTTTGGATTCTAAGTCGTCCAGCTGTATCTTTAATTCCCTCAACTCGGTGGGGGCCATGCGATAAGAGGGAAGAGATATCGGCTGTGTTCCCGACGCCAGATCAATCGAAAACTCCACATACCGCTCCGGGGGAAAACCAGAAAAATCATCAGGGAATACCTCCGGAAACTCATTCACTACATGATGCAGTGCACCTTCAGGGGAAAGACCATCCTCTAGCATAAGAGAAGATAACTGGAAGATAACACTTCCCAACTCTGGGAGTGGAGGCCCTGCGCGACCTGACCGAGGATCCCATTCTCCATGAAAAACCTGAAGACTCCCATCAGGTGCCGTGAAACTCACACGCCGTCTATAGCAATCGATGTGTGCCTGGAAGTGTAATAGCCAATCCATCCCGAGTATGACATCAAAAAGGTTCATATCTAAGACCAAGAGGTCCCACTCCATCTCAACCCTGACACAGAAAGCGCACAAGATGGGCACCTGAGACCCTGCTCCTTCTTCTTTCCCAGCGGTGTCACCAACTCCATTGCGAATGACATCAAATCAGTTGGCAGATTCAGAATGTCCACAAAACGGGATGAAATGAATGAAACAGAGGCACCAGTATCAAAAAGAGCAGTAGCTATAGAAGATGAAATCAAAACGGTACCTCGAACAGTCGACGGTCCCGCCTCTGATCCTGGTGGTGCATGATCCACCGCATGGAGATGTCCAGTCTCTGCCTGAAGACGAACGCTAGTTTGTGGTTGTGCCCTGAACTGGCTTTGCCCAGAAGATGACCTAGCCCTACCACCATGGCTTCCAAATCAAGATCCCCCAGTCCTCGACGGCTCAGACTGTGCTGGCACTCCTCTGGGAGCCATGGATCCTGCCCCACTTTGAAGTGGACGCGCAATCCCGAAAAAGTGTTGCACGTGTCCCATACCTCCACACTGGAAACAGGTCTTCGGAGGATGAGGGCATGCTGGACGGATGTGCCCGGTCTTCCCACACTGGTGGCACACGACCGATCTCACATCAGAAGCTGCTGATGACAACTGCCTAGAAGAGTTCCCTGAACTACCTCCTCCTTTCTTCACATGATCCTCCCTCTTCCTTTTCTTCTCTGAGGAGCTTCCACTTCCCACTGCTGATACAGAACCATAGTAACCAGCCCTTCCTTTTCTATCAATCTCCACCATGCACGCCCGATAAACGACCTCAGCATAGGTCCTCAGCTTAAACAAGAACACCTGGGAGTATATCTCTGGTCTCAAGCCTTTCTCAAACCTCTGGGCCTTCGCTTGCTCATTAGAGACAATTTCTGGAGCATACCAAACCAACTCAGCGAAACAGTTGGCATACTCCATCACAGATAGATTTCCCTGAACAAGTTCCATGAACTCTCTAGACCTGGCATAAGCCAAGACCTCAGGGCAGTACTGTTCATTAAAGACAGCCTTGAAATCTCCCCAGCGCATCTGCTCATTCTTCCCAGCCTGAAGCACTGACTCCCACCATTTACGGCTAGGACCCTCCAACAGAAAGGAGGCACACTTCACCCTGAGCTCCTCGGGTGTTTCCAGGAACTCAAACATATGCTCGATCTTCTCTAGCCATTCCTCTGCTTCTTGGGGTTCTGAGCTGCCTCGGAAGGTTGAAGGCTTATTTTTCAGGAACTCCTGGGCCTTGTCCTTTCAAGGACCAGTCTCATCCTCTCTAATAGGAGCTGGAACTGGAGCTGGTCCATATCCTAGAGCCTGGACAGCCCGGACCACGGCCTCGACTAGCCTCTGATCAATTGGTGTGGGAGAACTCTCTCCGGCTTCCTCCCGTGGGTGCGTGGGAGCTTTCCGGGGAGGCATGTTGCTACAAAATGTAACAGTCACAAAATAATAATCAATACCACAATTCTGAAAATTTTAATCAAATGCCTCAATTATAGATAATCAAAACACATTTCAGTAATAAAATAAACAACTACAACACATCCGCATGATGTCCACATGTGGTCTGCAGCCCACACGTCTCACCTGGAAGTGAAGTCAATCTTTAAATTCCAACATCCCCTGGTGACTCAGGGTATGCCATGAGAGGTGTGGGCCAGACACCCTACTCACAACCAAAACCCCGAGCCCCGACAGTCCTAGCTCCTTTCTATCCTGACTCATCCCAAAATAACAATATAACCCAAAAACATTAACCTGCTCTGATACCATTTTGTCACGAACTGAATCTGGTCACCGCCAAAACCGGCACCAAACCCAGCCCGTGACATGACCCGAAGGGCGTTCCCCATCCCCACGGGCTGGCACAAGTGCCCGGGTATCATAAAACTTCATTTGGGAACGATTTACCCGAGTTTGGGTTCATAAGATAACCAAAAAAAAACAACAAACCAAATCTGAAAAATTATGCCAAACAAGAATTAACAAAAATTCAGAACTTAGTATATGAGTTTAAACAAGACACAAGAGGTCCAAAGGTACATAAAAGTAGCAGCAAACAGCCCAAGAGACTCCACACGACAAGGGGTCATCACCCACAAGCCGTCTCTACAACACCGCACCATCGAGAGAAACTAGCAACCCGAACCGCCATCGCCCAAGGCTTTTCCTTTGCCTGTGTCAAATATGATCAAGTCTACTTACACCAAAAGGTGTAAGTAGGGTGTGAGACTAATCCCAATAGGATATCACCCAAGGATTTCAAGTGATAGGCATTGTAAAATAAAAGGCTTTCCAGAGTTATAAATAGATAATAGTGGCATTTATTTCTAAAAGTGCAACTTTGAAAAGAAAATAACTTTCAATGGGGATAACTATAAAGAATCAGTGAAATTGAATAAAACATTCAAGCTGCTGGTTTTCACATCCCAAAATACCATAAAGAAAGTTTAAATGCCAAAAAGTCCACGAGCACCAAGCGTAGGAACCCCCCCTAGGTACTAGTTTGTTGTGAGCCCCAAGTACCTCGTACCTCGGTGAAAGTAACCATAACGAAATTCGTTCTCATGCACGAGCCACTAGTAGGGAGCATACCCATAACCTAGTGGTCTCCAATCATCTCCATTATAGTTTTGTTAGTGTTATCCATGTCAGACTTGCTATGTGAACCATGGTCAAAACCCCTCCGTTCACTAGCGTACTAGTACACGTTATCCCACCTAGATACCCGGGTTTCCCGTATTGTGCTCAAATAGTCACCACATGCTACCAAAATCAATATTCACATATAAATTTCAGTTCTGGTCACACACATTCAAAATAGTATCTACACCTTCTTTTCACCTTTTTCGTAACTCAATAAACCATTTATAATTTCCATAAAACAATTTCAAGAAAATTAATCAAATGTTGCACATTAAATTCATCTAAAATCCCATATTTAAAACCAAACGGAGACCAATATTATACCAAAACATAAATTTAAGCATCAAAACATTTTTATAAATCCAATCTCTGAATTATAAAACAACACCAAGAGGCACAATATGCGTTACACATGTAAAACACCCATTTTCACACAAGATTGGAACTTAAAAATCTACCACTTTTAAAAATGCTACCCAAATCAATTTTTGAAATCAAAATACTGAATGATGAACATAATGGAAACCTAAATACAGAAAGCCAACTCATTATACAATACCTACATATGAAATCACCTACCAAAAGAGTCAAAACCCCCAAATCCTTGTGCGTCACTTCAACCGCACCTCCGCCGCACCACAAAGGAGTAAGATTGAACCTAAAACCAGAAGATTGGACCAAGAAACTCAAAACTAAAACCCTAGGTACGAAACCCCATCTTCTGGACATTTGGGGATTCAATAAAAAGGAAGAAACCCTAAGAAGAAGGGAGGAATAAGGAAGAGAAACAACTTACTTGAGAAATCTGGACGTTTTTTGGAGCTACAGAAGTTCGGCCCTAAATCGCGACCAATATGAGCTCCAAAGAGGCGAAAACGAAGATGGGGGTGTGGCTGGGTTCGATGGGAATGTGTGAGAGGTGGAATCATAGAAAAAGGATAAAAAAATAAATATTTTATGAAATAATTACAAAACAATTTTAAAACTGGAAATGGGCTTTCGGGTTGGCCCAATACCTAATTTTATCACCCAAATCCATGATTCTAATGAATTTTTAAGGGGCCCAAAATTATTTTGTGGTTTTAATATTTAAATGAAGGTAATTTTGGAAGTTTAATGGTTGAAAAATGTTGAAAAACGAAGGAGTTATTAAAGAAACAAAATATACTTTCAAAACTGGAAATGGGCTCTTAGGTTGGCCCAAATTTTGGAAACCCACTATTTCCTTTAAAAATGCATGAAAACCTACCAAAACAAATCAAGGATGTAAATTAAATGAAAAATACCTCTAAATATTTCATGTATGTGACAATTAGTGTTTATTTAAATCACCTTGAAAATAGGGTAAAACATATCAGATGGATTTAGCAATTCACGTGGAAAAAAAAGGACAAGGACCCGTTCCAAATACATGGGACTTTACAATCTCCCCACTATAACATAGCTCGTACCTAAGCTATCAAACAAAACATAAAGATGGAACCTGACATAATAATCCTATTAAAACAAACCAAACTACCCTGGTCTGAAGGGTATAGTTTAACTTACCACTAGAGGGATCCCCACCTTAGGAGTGACCAACCCCGGTTGCAACAAACAGAAAAATAAAATCAGGAAATGGTACAATGACCCTATCCTAGAATCAAAAGTCTACATGTGATGCATCATCACTCCCAAACCTCATTAGGTGTTATTTTTTCATACCGGACAACCAAAATAATCCCACACCACATCAGTGTCCACTTAGATCTCATGTCACACATGGCACCGATGAGGTCCCACATGTCAACAGATCCTAAATACAAACCTAATGCCTTGTACCTCAATCATGTATCACACAACATCAATTCCAAGATGCTTAAATAACTCAATCAAGGTCTACATCTCCTCAATGCCCCAGTTCCAAGCACCTGAATATTCTGCATTCAATGATGCTCAAACATAAAACCTGGTACCTTGCACTGCATATAAATATATAACACATCCAATACAATTCTAACCTACTTACTAGTATCTGGTTAGTCCATATATATATACAACCCATGAACCTCATGCACCCAAAATAAAAATGCCTCAAAATTATATGCCAATGAAAAATAAAATGGAATCATGTTATTCCCATGACATACCTCTAACCCTAATTGTCTCACTATCCTGCTCATCCCTTGGAAGATCTACGATGAGAACCTAGACGGATTCTCGAATTCTTGAGGAATGAACTACATGTGGTGATACTCTAGATCTAGGCCATAGTTACTATATATGGGTCCCACTATCTCTACCATGACCATCGTGTGTAGCTGAACATCATATTCCATCACCTGAAACAAATATTGAACCAACCATAGATGCCTAAGTTTTTCTTTGTACCTAACTGTCTGCTGCCTGAGAAGGATTCCTACAGAACCTTTTAAGATTCTCAAACATTCCACATGCTCGAAATTCCTTTTGAGGCCAATCACACTGATTCTGAACATAACACAGTTTTCCACACTAGAAGAAAACTATCGAGGAACCACACTAATGTTTTCTATCTAAGTCCTTTTCATGATTTCCCTATGGGAACTCATCCCTTCCTCACTTACAACCATCTGAGGCATCACCACTAAACTCACCTGAAGCCACTTATCGACTCGAGTAGGACCTATCCGTCTGGTTTACCTTGGCTTCAAGTAAATGTTTCACCACTTTAGTGAATGAGGCTAACCTAAATACGTTTACATACACCCAAATGGTGTGATGTAAAATATACTCGAAGTGCCTTTCTCTTGAAGTTTCATCACTCACCATACTGGGTGAAAAGTGAGACAAATCAATAAACATCAAGACATATTACATGATAGACATCCCAACCTGGTGAAGGCTCAAGAACTCCCATGATCTCTCTTCCCTCATCATCTCTAGCTGCTCAAAAAGGAATAGCCTAAAATATATAACATCTAGAGGATGAATTTCCTTCACTAGAACCTATATCCGAGCCTTCCACTATGTATGTACCTACTCAACCTGAACCTTATGGGACTTAATCTTTTCATGCTCTAGAGGTACCCTTTCATCACCTTCCTAATTCCCCAGCTGAGCTTTCTAGGTAGAAACCTGTTGAATAACATCAAATGGTTAAACAACACAGAACACACACACACACACACAGATATATATATATATATATATATATATATATTCGAAGATAGTGAAATTAGTAACACACATCACATCCTCACTACCCTTTCACTTTACTATCGAATCAGTGCCTCATGGAATCCTGACCTTCTTACCCACTCTCAATAGATCCAAGTATCCATACATTCATCGGGCCTCACCCATTATGATAGCCACCACTGCGTAAAACCGATGACCTCATATCCCAACTTATTGATCAAAATCACCCCATTCCATAACACCTACCATTTCTTATATGATCCTAGCCCATTTCACACATCAAATGAAATTTATGTACATTACATTCCACATTACCTTTATCAAAAAATTTCATATTTCAAACAATTCATATTGTAAGCACATGGATATTCAATTTTAAAACACCCTTATATGTGCCAAATTAGATCATAAAGATGAATATCAACATCAAAAACAACCCTTTCCATATCAAGCTAAGGGTCTAATATCTCGTCCCTTACCTCACCTAGTCAAGGGCCACATATCATAAAAATATAACTACCACAACCCAATAATAACCCTCAAGGTGGAAATCATATAATCTGTAAACTAAGAAAATTAGTGAAAAAATTCCCACCCATGGTAACTTGGTCGATCCCTCATACATGGAGATACATGCACCCAAACACATGTTATAAAAATAGTTCCAACAACATCCATATACTTATTTTACCATCACCCAAATAGTAAGAATAAAATAAAATAAAAGCAGGAGAAATATCGATCTCATTAGTTTGTAGTAGAATAATGCTACTAAATTATTATCAATAACCAATTTAAAACCACCTATAGTCTACCATACCTGATTAGCCACCTGAACAATGTTATTATTCTAGGTTCCATTAGTCTTAGATACACCTCCCCAAACACCAAAGGCTACCGACTAGTAGTGAGGGTAAAAAAGTGTAATGTTGGGAGGATATACCCTCAAGAAAATATGTGATACTGGTTTGAGTACATATATATAACACACAGGGAAAATAAAAGACTCGTCAGACTCAAACCATACCCACCAATTAGAGAATAACAAACAATATCAACCAATAGAGGAAGAAATGTAGATAAACAATTATAGAAGAAGTAAATAAAAAAAATTAACTTTCTAGCATTAAAAACACACCACTTTTATAACTAAAAGAAAACATACATACATAATAGGTCATAGAGATCAATAATCAAAAGGGAGGTCTCCCATGGATGACCACAGTAGCTATAGAGACATAATAAAAATAATAAAATAGAATAATATAAAAAATTAAAAATCATTTTTAGGTAATACCTCAAGGTCATTTACAACATACCATGATAAAAAATGATACATACCATCTCTTAAAGATGATATCTTACCCAAACCTAACATCATAAAATCTACACGCACCCTGAAGGCCCATGTAGGGTGTGATAATGTGTCTCTGTAGGATACCACCCAAATGTGTTTACCCAACATAAGTGTTTAAGAAGTTCTGTAATATTTAATTAAATAAAGGAAAAAATAATGCATTTTAAAATAAACACAATCTTAAATGGTGCTCAAGATCCATTAGGGAGATGTCCCAAAATTTGTCCAACACTATAAATATGAATAAGAGAGGATACTTGGCCCATTGACCAAGTTATTCATCTGAAGTGTCATATCTTAGGTGAACCCTTAGATTCCAACTCAAGAAAAATAACTTGGCACCACATTACGCCTTACACCTGATGTCATATAATGCATCAGCAACGTCTCAAATGGAAGTATACACCATGTAACTGATCCCCCATACCCCTTCATGAAATAACACATCGAATGGAATCTCAATATCTAGAGTCAAGAAAATTTCTTTCCTAAAATAAAAATCACTACCACCTCATAGAATGACATCCTAATTAATGAATATAACCACCCTGTAATATTAGTCTAGGCCTAAAAACCTCAATCATAGAGAGTCTTATACCCCAACCGATAGCCTCATCACTTTTAGCTGATGGGTCCTCACCTTTCACGTGGCCTTCTATGAAAATTACCCCATAAAAAATTCACCTAATCCTCAAATACCAGGGGCTTCTACCCATACTAGTATTCAAAACCAATTCATCATGGAGTCAACCAATGTGAAAATGACACAAATAGGTTCTTTGGCCATTATGGGTGAGAGAAAATAAACAAAATAGTTCCAAATATAGATAATCACCAACACCTTGTGCCCCTACGACTATGTCTCTCAAAAATGATTTCCTTTACATCCAATGAAATGGGTGATTCCCCAACCTGGCAGCCTTACCTCCTCAATCTGATATCTAGGACAATCCCAATTAGATGATCAACATCGGCTCAATCCTGATGGCCAGGTCACACTAATTTCATTGGGACAAGATCATCAGGAACCCCTGGGTCTCATCTCATGCTATATATCATAACAAATTCAGATATATATATAAAAACAACTTTATAAAATGATTCATTTTAATACAATTTAATTGTATAATTAAATCAACACAACAATTAAATATAATTGAATTGACTAACTCAACATTCAATGATCAATTAAATTTAAATAAGAATTACAATATAATTTAATTATACAAAATCAATTAAACAAAAAACCAATTTAAATCAAAGAATCCCAATTATACAAAAAACGCACCATGTCCTAGATACCCAATGTAGTCAATGGACTCTAACCCAATGTCGCACAAATGAAAATTGTTAAGGAATTATTTGAGGCATCCCACATGGTCATACATTCAATTTAATATGAATAAACATGGTCTCACTCAAAACCCAACAATGCACTAAAAAGTCATGCCCCCAAAATAAATGAAAAAACACAATGTAAGGAAAGAAACATATACTTTAGACTCATAGATGTAGGAACATCGAATATTGAACTCTAACGCTATGAAATTCAATAAAAATAAAATTGTCCTTCAATCACCCTAAAAATAGGGTTAAACAAATCAGAGGAATTTAGTGATACTTGAGGAGAAAAAAAGGATAATTGATGAAAGAGTGAGAAGATATTTATTGAGGTGGTTCAAATGCTCTCTACAATGGAAAAAATAGATCTCAGATAGAGGATTTAGGACACACCCATGAGAAGATAGGAGGATGAGATCTTCTTATGGTTGTGTACGTAACCCATATTAGATGAAAAAATAATGTGGGGAGAAAAAAGAAAAAAAATAAGGGTTATGAAGGTAATTTCCTATAATTTTTAGGCCACACAGTTTTTATTTCATAGTCTTCCAATCCATGCCCAAAATGTGTGGGAAACTGTTCATAAGTACCTCCTATGTGGAAATACCCATGTGTCTTACCATAGGGTTTTCTCTAATCAAGCACAAAACACACGGTTTTAATCTAAAAATATGGAAGACCATGCCACATATTTGTGTTCCATCCCATAGAGTTTATCAAAACCATGGGATAGTTCAAAACTGGGCTATATAGTTAGCTAGAATGGGCCCCAAGGTATACCCTAAACCGTGTTCCATGATCTTCAATTCCAAAATAGGCCATTTGGTGTTTGATTCTCACAAAACCATTCCAAAACATCATATTCACTATTGAAGCCTATAAAAATATCTAAAAACATCATGTAAATATTTTATAACTCTTTAAATTGAGTTTCATTCAATGCTAATGAAAACGAAATCCCTACTAATTGAAAAAATAAATAAAAAGGGAATGATTTTCAACCTATTCCAAATTACCGAGATGTCACAATCAACATGTTTTTTATTTATGAATGTATCCAATGATACCGTACCTAAATTATTTGGTGTGTATCAAAATATAATGTAATTAATATTCATCTTAAAATGTATAATATCCACGAATGGATTGAATTGTTTGTTTAAATATAAAATTTCATGCATTAATATTTTTTTAAGAAAAGTTAATTTATTATTCAGGGCCACGAATGGGGAATATGAGAGGGATATTTCTTATAGGACATGAGGATTAACCTAATAAATACATAGTATTGGTTTGAATTGGGTGCTTAATGGAGGTTTTCCATTGAATGATGTGAAAAGTAATTTAATAATTTTTTATATTTAGTTAAATAAAAGTATTGAAATAGTACCCCTCCCAGTTCACTTCTTATACATGGTATGGGGAAAAGAGAGGGTTTCTTCACCGTGAGATGGATGAACTGAGAGGAAGGGGATAAGATATTCCACTAGGATTCATATTACATAGTGATCAATATGAGATCATGGTATAATGGCTTCTAGGAACTAATTTGGACTCAATGTTTTGGAATTTTATGCATTAGGTAGGAATATTTTGAGTTTTACACCCGAATCCATATAGACGTGTTGTTTATGAGTTTTAAAAAACTTTTATGATATATAAGGAACCTAGGAGGTCAATTTAATTATTGAATAAATATGGTTTCTAGAGGTACATAGGGATTTACCATTTTAAAATTATGATTAAACGATTAGTGGTTTTTAGAACACACACCATGTGTAATTTCCATTCGGAGGATTTTTGGGGACTACATGTCATGTGATCTGAGTACACAACATAAAGTGGGACATGGAAATGTGGTCAGAGTATATGAAAAAACACCACATGTATGGGGACATGGTCAAGTTAAAGTACATGGGTAGAACTGGGTTATACATGGGATTGAATATGGCCATTTACATATGCACTTGTTGGTGGAAATAAGTATGGTTAGAGTATAGGATAACATTCCTAAAAAAATGAGAACAGGTTGATAGACCTTGAAATTCACCATGCATCCCAGACATGCGATGTATGTTTACATGTTCATCCAAGAAATGTGCATGTGAGTAAACACCCAGGGTTCTAAGAGGGGTCACAAACTTTGTCGCCCACTATACATACTATTTAATTTTCTATAATTTTTTTTAACTTATGAATATCCATATTTTTGACTCATATTTAGGCCCATGAGTAGCCTATATAGAGTAGTTTTTTTCATTGAATGATATGATGGCCTATATTTTGTAATAATATATAAAATGTTAGGTGATTCTAGAAATATTTTTCTTCCAATGATGCTTTTCTGGTGACATCTTTTGGGTGTGATCATAAGAGTGTTACTAGAGTTTGCAACCCCTATATTGCACCATAATGTGGGTCCACCATAATCATTAAACTAGTAGTGTTGGATGCCACAATACTATATTAAAATGGGTGATATATATATTGATTGGAACCCCCCATCTTCATACTATAGTGGGGAGTGGTTCCTCAACTAGAAATTTTTCCCGTGATACTATAGAGAGAAGTGAAAATGTTCAGGCCCTCTATATAGATTCCTAAGATATTACTCATGATACATGGCTAGGACATAGTACCCCCCTAAAATGTGACTCACATTCATTAGGATAAATCCATCCAATTCATATCTTTTGTGGGAACATAATTTGTTCAGCATTAGTAAGGGGACCCATGGAGCCACATGCTGACTCAACATTCTTGGATAGGCCGTATAGATGGAGACCCCCTTTCTCTGTCATATGGGTTTCTTTATGAACATATCTTATGGAGTTCCATTAACCAATTTCTTTTAGGGTTTATCTATCTACTTCAATTTTGATTCAACCCTTTTTGGTTTTTAGTGGACCTACTAGGTATGCATAAACTCAATTTTTTATGGTGTTTTCCCTCACATGTTGTGTCTTATACGGATTATAGTAAGGTTGATGGAAATATTGGTTAACCTAGTTTTAGTATATCTTAGTGCATCTTGGTATAACCATGATCAATGGTTGGAATTGGGGAATAGGAATCGAGATATATTCAGAACTTCCCTTTCCCCATTTGTTGATTAGTCATGACCTCATTTCTTGTTTGGCATAAAATCTTCCCCAATATACATTTTTAATTTATCAATGTACATTGATTCTTTCCAATAAATTTTTTCATGCATGTTTTACACTCAATATGTTTATTCATTTATTTTATATATACATTTTTTCATTAGATAGTTGTGTGTGTGTACAAGTACTTAGTCTATGGACTCCCATTTTTGTGATATTCCAACCCAGTGCTCATCTCTAGCCCCAATCTTTTTATAGACTATATTGTGGTGTCCCACTCTGATTACCACTTGAATGAAATGACCTGATGGGTTGAGTTTTGATAGAGTGTCCTCAAAATATGCTCTCTCAAGGAGGTTTTTAGAATTGAACATATTTTTTTTGATTGAATTTGTACCATAGAGAAATGGTGTTAGAATTTCATGATCACAACTCTCATGCCTGGGAACCTGATGTTGGTGTGGTGGTTGACATATCAATACCCCATAACTCTGACTATATACATGAAAAATTATCATAATAATAATTTTTTTAGTAATACAATGGTACATGAGTCATATATCATTGGGAATTCTGAATTTCATGTCCTTATTAAATCCGATACACAAATATTCACAACTACCCTTGGTACTGTTAAGTCAAAAGTCTTCTTTTGACTTCTATATCATGTTTTGGAAATCAAAAATGTATTCTATCATATGTTTGAAAATTACATTTGTCTTCTATCATGTTTATCGTATCGTACAATACTGATCGTACTGACTCTGTCAATCGTATCATACTGACTCTGTCAATCGTACCATACTGACTCTGTCAATCGTATCGTACTGACTTTGTCAATCGTACCATACTGACTCTGTTAATCGTATCGTACTGACTCTTCTATTCAGATGTTCATTATTTGTTTTTGGTACTTTGTCAAAAACACTCACTACATATGAATCGTACTCATGATTTTTAATTTCTATATATCTCTTGTCCTAACAAAACGATTTCGTTGAGTTAGTTACAAACTAATCAAAATGATGTCGTGCTTTCTGTTTCAATATGATCGTTGGAGGCAATATGACCGTTGGAACCCGAGGCCTATAAATAGGAAGTCATTTGAAGCTGAGAGAACAACGATGAATGAAGAGAATGAATGAAGAGATTCTGTGAACTACAAAGATTCTAGAGAGAGACACTGTGACTTCTCTCATTTGCCTTGTGCGTCCGATCATCGTATCAAGGGCTGCCGGGGATAGGCAGACAGACGTGCCGATCATCGTATCGAGGGCTGCCGGGGATAGGCAGACAGACGTTCCGATCATCGTATCGAGGGCTCACCAAGGTATTGGTGAGACAGACCTTTTATCCTAGGTTAAAGGATAACCCTTCTCTTTGGGTTAAAAGAATTGTAATACTTTTACATTTCCGTTGTTACTTGTATTAGAAAGGGGTTTGTATTGTTTCCTTTCTTCTTTACATATTCAATTGTAATTGTTTCAATTACAATCATTATATTACTTTTTGTATTGATTGATTCTATACGCTTTAAGGTAGAATCATTCATCTTTGTATTACTCTGATTATTGTGTTCAACTTGAATACAATTGTTTTACTCTACATTAGTATTACAATACATCATACCTTTTATATTCAATACAATTGTGGGTGTTTATATTTGTATTAGTTTAAGATCATTTAAACTAATCTCTTTGTTGCTAAAAATCAAAGGTTTTTAAACCTACAATTCACCCCCCCTCTTGTATTGTTCCATCTAATAGACATACATATCTACTTATTCGATCCAACAATTGGTATCAGAGGAGGTTTTCCACTGATTTATATTACTAGCTTTATTTCTTATTACTGTCTTGAATACTTACTACACTAACGTGTGGAGTGGAAAAGTCTTTTTTGTTGTATTAGATGGCAGGAATGAATATCGGATCAATAGATAATCTAAATCCTTCTAGACCACCGATCTTTGATGGGAATGATTATGAGTATTGGAGAGATCGTATGAAGACTTTCGTCATCAATACTGGTGTAGAAAAGTTTATTATGCTTACTGGGGGTTACAAAATTCCTGACAAAGAAGTTAGCACTTTCACCAACCAAGAGAAGCAAGAATATCAACTGAATTACAAGGTATGCAATACATTATTATGCTCTATGACCAGGAATATATATAGTCAGATATCTTCATGTGAAGCAGCCAACTATATTTGGAAGAAACTAGAAGTTACTCATTTTGGTACATCCAAGGTTATAGAAATAAGGAGAGAAATGCTTCGAGCAGAGTATCTTGGATTTGTCTTTCCTTATGGAGAGCCAGTATGTAAAGTTCAACAAAGGTTTATGACAATTGTAAACAGCTTACAATCTATGGGAGAAAAAGGTCTTGATGATGAAGCTCTTGTTGATAAGATTATAGATATTATGCCAAATGAATGGGAGTCAAAAAGGACAGCTATTGATGAAAATAGAAAAGTCTCCCAGATTACTCTTGATGAAATCATTGGAAATATTCTACAGCATGAGACAATAATGAAGAGAGATGCTGATTTCAATAAGAAGAAGAATGGGAATGGAAGTGTAGCCTTTGCATCTAAAGCTAAAACACCAGAAAGGCTTACAAGGTCTAAATCCAAGAAAGTTGTTATATATGATTCAAGTGACTGTAATCTTCCGGATAATGAGTTAGCCAATCTTGCTCGAAGGATGAACAAGATTGTGGGAATGAAAGATTTTAAATATAGATTCAAAAAGAAAGATAGGAAAGATTCAGAGGTAACTTGTTATGAATGCAAGAAAGCAGGACATATAAGGCCTGATTGTCCTTTACTGAAGAGGAAAGATAGAAAGGAGAAACACTCTGAAAGAAACAATAAAAGGTTTTATAAGACAAAGAAAGCCTTAAAAGAAAATGATACGTGGAGTGCAAGTTGTAGTGATTCCTCAGATGATTCTTCAGAATATGAGACATCAGGACAAAGAAATATTGGACTTCTAGCCAGACTACCAATTGAAGATCATTGTCTCATGGCTACGGTACATAATGATGAAGTTGTTACAAATGTATCTTTAAATGCAAATTATATTGATAATAGATATTATGAATCTTCAAATGATAAATCCTCATCATCAGAGGATGATACATTACCTTCTTTCGAAGAGGTCTCTAGATTTGCTAAGTTACTTGAAAATGAAAATTCTAAACTCAAAAAGAGATTTGAAAAAGAAAATTCTAGAATTTCAATCTTGACTAAAGAAGTATCAGATCTTTCTAAAGATCTTGATATGAAAACTTCTGATTTTGAAAGTATTTTAAAAACCCTTGAGAAAGTCAAATCTGATAAGGATAAACTTTCTAAGGACCTTGAAACTATAATTTCAAAGAAAAACATTTTAGAGCCTAACTCTAGTTCAAATTCAAATGTTTTAGAAAATAAGAATTTGGTTTTAAAACTAAAGTCAGAGATTTTATCTTTGAAAAGGTGTTTGTCAAACTTTACTCATGGAAAAGAAAAGTTTGATAGGATGTATTCTCAAATTAGACCTTTGAGAAATTGTTCTGGTCTTGGTTATACTTATTCCAAACCTGTTTTTAGCAAAAACTATTTTGTTCCTCAAAAAACCATTTTCTGTTCTAAGAGTAAATGTGGTGGACACTGGAGAAGAGATTTTTCTCTTAACAAAACTCAATCTTTAGGATTTCATAAAACTCATTTTTCAAAACAAATGTGGATTCCTAAAATTATTTTATCTAATTCTTCTGGATCAAAACAAGTTTGGATTCCAAAAATCTAATTGCTCCTTTTTCAGGAAAACGAGAAGTGTACCAACAAGAACATTTGGTACATGGATAGTGGTTGTTCTCGACATATGACTGGAAACAAAAATCTTTTTGAAAAGGTTATCAAAACAAAAGGTGGAAAAGTTACCTTCGGAGATAATGCTCAAGGAAAGATTGTTGGTATAGGTAATATTGTTTTTCTTGGAAAAGTTCTTATTTCAAATGTTTTGTTTGTTAAAGGTCTTAGGCACAATCTCATCAGCATAAGTCAATTATGTGATGAAGGTTACCTTGTGAATTTTAGAAATGATAAGTGTCTAGTTCACAATTCCAAGGATGGGTTCATTCTATCTGCCCATAGGCAGGAGAATGTTTACACTATTAATTTAGAAGGCCTTAGGAACCAAAACATACCTTGTTTAAGTGTAATAGAAGACCAATCGTGGCTATGGCATAGGAGACTAGGACACTGTAATATGAGAAACCTAAGAAAACTCTCAAAGAAAGGACTTGTAAAAGGGATACTGGACCTTAGATATGATTCTCCAAAAGTCAGTGATCCTTGTCAATTTGGCAAGCAACATAAAACTAGCTTTAAACCAATTAATGAAGTTTCAACTTCTAATGCATTACAGCTTGTGCATATGGATCTGTTTGGTCCTTCACAATCTGGAAGCATTGGAGGCAAATACTATGTATTTGTTTTAGTTGATGACTTTACTATATTTACATGGGTCTATTTTCTCACAAAAAAATCTGAAGATTTTTCCTATTTCAAAGCATTTAGAGCCCAAGTTAAAAATGAGAAAAACCTACCATTGATAACTATTCATAGTGATCATGGTGGTGAATTTCAAAACTCAGATTTTGAAACTTTTTGTAGTAAGAAAGGTATTACTCACAATTTCTCAGCTCCAAGAACTCCTTAGCAAAATGGTGTTTTTGAAAGAAGAAATCGTATTCTTCAGGAAATGACTTGAACCATGTTGAGTGAATACTCAATTGCTAAGCACTTTTGGGCTGAAGCTGTTAGTACTTCCTGTTATACTATAAATCGTGTTTTAACTAGACCATTTCTTAATAAAACCCCTTATGAGTTATGGACTGTCCGAAAACCTAAAGTTTCATACTTCAAAGTGTTTGGATGAAAAGTATTCATTCTGAATACAAAAGATAATCTCCACAAATTTGCACCAAAATCTGATGAAGGAATCTTTCTAGTCTATTCTACAACCTCTAAGGCTTATAGAGTTTTCAATAAAAACACTTGTACTATTGAGGAAACAGTACATGTAAAATTCGATGAAACTGATCCTTTTTTTTTCAACCAACCCAATCCTACATCCTTAGATGTGTTTTCTAAAAATGTTTATCAACCTTTATTATAAGAACATTATGATAAGGAAAATGTTCAAGAAAGTAATCCTGAAACATTTACCACAGAATATTTTCTACCATATGTTGATGAACAGGTTTTACAAAACCCAAATCAATTGTTTCTTAGGAATCATCCCAGTGATAACATCATTGGTGATATAAATCAACCTGTAAGGACCAGAAATTCCTTAAGAAATGAAATAGAACATCTTGCTTTTCTTTCCCAATTTGAACCTAAAAGTCTAAGTGAGGCCTTAGGTGATGATGATTGGATCAAAGCAATGCAGGATGAACTAAATGAATTTGAAAGGAATCAAGTCTGGACTTTAGTTGAAAGACCTAAAGAAACAACTGTGATTGGTGTAAAATGGGTTTTCAGAAACAAGTGTGATGAAAATGGAATCATTATAAGAAATAAAGAAAGACTTGTTGCTAAATGCTATAATCAACAAGAGGGAATAGACTATGAAGAAACATATGCTCCTGTAGCTATACTTGAATCTATCCGTATTCTATTAGCCTTTGCAGCATATTTCAATTTCAAACTATTTCAAATGGATGTCAAATGTGCTTTTCTAAATGGTTTTGTTCAAGAAGAAGTTTTTGTAGAACAACCTCTTGGTTTTCAAGACAGAAAACATCCTGATCATGTTTTTAAACTTACCAAGGATTTATATGGTCTTAAAAAAGCCCCTATAGCATGGTATGATAGACTTACATGATTTCTTTTACAAAACAATTATACAAAAGGTACAGCAGATCCAACTCTTTTTATCAAAATGGAAAACAAAAATGTTTTGATTGTTCAAATCTATGTTGATGACATCATATTTGGATCAACTCAATAACCTTTAACTGATTCCTTTGCAAAATTAATGAAATCTGTGTTTGAAATGAGTATGATGGGTGAGTTAACATTTTTTCTAGGTTTTCAAATTTCTCAAAAACCAGAAGGAACTTATATATATCAACATAAGTATATTAAAGACTTACTCAAAAAGTATGGATTTGACAAAACTAAAAGTATTAGCACCCCAATTGGTACCTCAAATACTCTTGATCTTGATGAAACTGGGAAACCAGTAGATCAAACAAATTTTAGAGGTATGATAGGGAGTTTTCTATACTTGACAGCTAGTCGACCCGACTTGATGTTTTCTGTATGCTTATGTGCAAGATATCAATCTAATCCAAAAGAGTCTCACTTAAAAGCTGTAAAGAGAATCTTTCGGTATTTAAAAGACAATATGGATTTAGGTCTTTTATACTCTTCTGGAAATGATTTTGTTTTAAAAAGTTTCTCAGATGCTGACTTTGGTGGTTGTAGAATGGATAAAAAAAGTACATCTGGAACATGTCATTTCTTAGGAGATTCTTTGGTTTCTTGGTCCTACAAGAAACAACACTCAGTAGCACTCTCCACTGCTGAAGCTGAATATGTAGCAGCTGGAAGTTTCTGTGCTCAAGTATTATGGATGCAGCACACACTCACTAACTATGGTTTGAGTTTCTCCAAAACTCAAATTCTTTGTGATAATACAAGTGCCATAGCTCTTAGTAAAAACCCAGCACATCACTCACGTGTAAAACACATAGATGTTAGGTATCACTTTCTTAGGGATCACACACAAAAAGGAGATATTATTTTACAATTCATTGGAACGCAAAACAACTTGCTGACATTTTTACAAAACCTTTACCTTCCGATAGATTTGAATATATAAAACAGAAGCTAGGAATGATTACATTAAAATAATCATTCATATCTACTTCCTGTTTTACATCTCTCCTAATAGTAAGAAACTCCTCGTAGAAAGGGCGAGGAAATTTCTTTCTGTCTTTATGTTTCTTTTTATCTTATGTTCTTTAACTATTTACTCTATTTTTCTGTTTATCATATTGACAGTTTTTATCGTATCATTCATTTTTCTTTTCTGTTTATCGTATTGACAGTTTTTATTGTTTCATTCATTTTTTCCATTCTGTTTATCGTATTGACAGTTTTATTGTTTCATTCATTTTTTCCATTCTGTTTATCGTATTGACAGTTTTATTGTTTCATTCATTTTTTTTTCCATTCTGTTTATCGTATTGACAGTTTCATAGTATCATTTACTATTGACTGATAATGGTATTGAAATTATTTTCCATCATATCAATCAATCATGGGATTGAATCAACCGATGATGGTATTGAAATTCTTTTCTATCATATCAATCAATCTTGGTATTGAATCAACCGATGATGGTATTGAAATTATTTTCCATCGTACCAGTCAATCAATAGTATTGAATCGACCGATGATGGTATTGAATTTCTTTTCCATCGTATCAATAGTTTTGAATCGACCGATGATGGTATTGAAATTGTTTTCCATCGTACTGTCAGTTCATGGTATTGAGATTGTTTTCCATCGTATTGTCAGTTCATGGTAACAAGATTGTTTTCTATCGTACAGTCAGTTCATAGTAATGACTTTGTTTTCCATCGTCATGATGATGTTTTTTTTGTTTCCTTACGATTGTATTTTCTTTTGATTAATATCAAAACCAACAATTAGCTTATGTTCTCCGACAAGTATTTTTTTTCATTTTTTTTAAATTTTTTTTCTTCATTGTTTTAATCCTAACCATTGATCTGGTTTTCTCTAATCTTGACCATAGAAGATCAATGGTCACCCTTTTTCGACCGTAGAAGATCAACGGTCTCCTCTTTATCGCCTATAAATACCCCCCTCCCCTCCCCAAACCCACATTGGTTTTTCAGGATTTCAGGCGAAGCTCTGCTCCACCAGCTATAAATCATCGTACGATCTTCTCATCGGCAGAACCTTTATGTCTCAATCCTCTGCTAATACTCTCGCCGAAATGTCTTCAAAGACTTTTACAGAGAAAGACTTTAACAGAGAAAGGTTAGTATCTCGATATTTTTTCGATACGTACGATTCTACAATCAGGAGGATCATTTTGTTTCAAGGATGGGAACATCTGTGTGTTGAAAAGCCTGATTCTCAAGATACGGTTCTTTTTGATGAAGTTTGTCAATTTTACAAAACCGTTTCATTCGACAAAGACATGACTATAAACTTTGCTGTGTACGATAGAAAATTGTCTGTCTGTGAAACAAGCGGCACATTTTCTGAATGTTTCTGTAGAAGGGGATTCTTTCTATCCATCGCACAAACTACCAGAGGAAGTTGGTATGTTTAATAGAGAAAGTACTGAAAAGACTTTGTTTGTTATTAATGAAGAAAAGAGAAAAGTGTCTCATCTTTCTCCGGATAATCATTTTGTCACTTTATGGATGCAAGGTTTTCTTATCCCAAGGAAAGGGGATAGAGAAACTCTGAAAGTTTCTGATATCTTTATGCTTGACTATCTTGTGAATATGAGAAAAGTAAATCTCATGGGATATGTTTTTGAAACCATTAAGAATGTCAAGACAGGAGGGATTAAGTCCCAGATGATTATGTATCCAGCTATCCTTACGAAATTCATTCTTGAGAGTATGAAGTTTTGTAACATTCCTTTGAAAGGAAAACCCATGGATTTGAGGCCATCATGGATTAGTAAGAGTACGATGAAAAAGCTGAATGTTTGTTTTGATCCAAATTCAAAACTTTTTGTCAGAGATGTAGAAGCTGAATTGGCTCAGAATCAATCGGCACCTATGCCAGCCAAAGTCATTCAATCTACCGGTGTTACTCAAAAGTCTGATCCGCAAACCAGTTCAAAGCCGAAGAAGAAGCCGAGGTACAGTAAAGAAGTTGTAGAAAAATGGAGAAAGGATAAGGAACAGAGAAAGGAAGGTGATCCGAAGTTTGTTCTTGACCCTACTGAGGCTTTTGCAGAAAGAATAAGGGTAAAAGAAACCCTTCAGGCTGAAAAGAAGAAGAAGGTTCTTTTGAAAAGGAAGGCTCATGACTTTGATGTCTCTAAAGTATTGAAAGCGGTTGAGGATGCCAGTGCCCAATTAACTGAAGAAGTACACCAAGAGACCATCGTACAGAGTTTCCCTGAGGAAGGAAAACAAAAACAAGTGATGGGAGAGATAGAAGAAGTGGAAGAAGAAGAATGAGACTTTCTTTTAGAATTTCCTCAAAGTTCAAAGAAGAGTAGAGAGGAATCAGTTCAAAAACTGAGTGAAGGTGTTCAACAAACTGCTCATGCCGATCAGGCACGATATCCGGACAGAATGTCATCTCAAGAAAAGCAAGGTACTCAATCCTCTCACTCTGATAAAGTTGTTATCATTAGTGAAAAAGTGGAAGAAGAAAGAAAGAAGAAAGAAAAAGCAAAAGGAAAACAACCAGTTGTTGACTCAAGCAGATCGTATGAACTAGCATCGTATGATGAAGATACAGATTCAGAGCATACAATCTCTCTCAAGAAAAGTGATTACATTGTTCATGTTTTGAGAAGGGTTGAGAAGACTATTCCCTATTTCCCGAGGCTGGAAAGGGAAGATTGATTTTATTACAGACAATCAAAAGAAGAAGTTTGGCTCTGTGAAAGAATTAAGGAAGAAAGTTTTGTCAGTAGAATCTGATTTGAAAGTTCTTTCAGAAAGCTCGGTTGCTCATAAGAAGGCATGCAATAAAATGACCAAGTGGTCATACAAAACAGAGAGCTCAATCAATGATCATGAAATTGCTATTGAAGATATAAGAAGGTTATCAAATGAGCTTGCAATTGCTTTCAACAAGCTTGACAGAGAAACGGTTGAAAGGATGAACCTTTTGTATTCTCAAAGAGCCGATGTTCCTTCAGTGAAAGATTTGAAAGAGAGAATGAATGTTTTTCAATCATAATTCTCGAAGGTTTCATCCTTCAAAGATGAAATGGTTTTTCTGAATAATCAAAATTCTGTGTTATCCAAAGAGAACACGAATTTTCAAAACAGAATTGATACCCTTGAAGAAGTAATCAGAGTCCAGGAGGAGACTATCAGAAATCAAGATCATATTTTTTCGGACCAACAAGAGATTCTCAAAACTCAGGGAGAATCAATTTCTGAAGACAAGAAGGAGATCAAAAAGATGAAAGTTGTTCTTCATGAACTTATAAATAAGGAGAAGGAAAGAGAAAACAAATGATTGTTGTATTTGTTTTCCTTTGGAACTTGTTTTTGTTTTGTAATAATTCTTATGATCCTTTTCTTTTATCTATTGTCTTGTATTACTTTATTATTTCTTTTCAGAAAATTCAAGATTACTCCTTTCTTTTTGTAAATCACAAAGGGGGAGAATGATTACAAAGGGGAGAATGTTTTATAAAGGGGGAGAATGCTTTACAATGCTCTTAAGAAAAAACTACGAATACAATCCTTAGGAAAGTCTATACCTAAGGGGGAGTTAGTTGTATTCAATTTCTTATTCAGAAGAGTTCTCAATAACTTAGGGGGAGATAAGGATTTCTTGTTACATTTACTTTGTGTGTTGTGCTTTCCAAAAAGGGGGAGATTGTTTAGTCAAAAGTCTTCTTTTGACTTCTATATCATGTTTTGGAAATCACAAATGTATTCTATCATATGTTTGGAAATTGAATTTTTCTTCTATCATGTTTATCGTATCGTATAATACTGATCGTACTGACTCTGTGAATCGTATCATACTGACTCTGTCAATCGTACCATACTGACTCTGTCAATCGTATCGTACTGACTCTGTCAATCGTACCATACTGACTCTGTTAATCGTATCGTACTGACTCTGCTATTCAGATGTTCATTATTTGTTTTTGGTACTTTGTCAAAAACACTCACTACATATGAATCGTACTCATGATTTTTCATTTCTATATATCTCTTGTCCTAACAAAATGATGTCGTTGAGTTAGTTACAAACTAATCAAAACGATGTCGTGCTTTCTGTTTCAATATGACCGTTGGAGGCAATATGACCGTTGGAACCCGAGGCCTATAAATAGGAAGTCATTTGAAGCTGAGAGAACAACGATGAATGAAGAGAACGAATGAAGAGATTCTTTGAACTACAAAGATTCTAGATAGAGACACTGTGACTTCTCTCATCTGCCTTGTGCGTCCGATCATCGTATCAAGGGCTGCCGGGGATAGGCAGACAGACGTGCTGATCATCGTATCGAGGGCTGCCGGGGATAGGCAGACAGACGTGCCGATCATCGTATCGAGGGCTCAGCAAGGTATTGGTGAGACAGACCTTTTATCCTAGGTTAAAGGATAACCCTTCTCTTTGGGTTAAATGAATTGTAAAACTTTTACATTTCCACTGTTACATGTATTAGAAAGGGGTTTGTGTTGTTTCCTTTCTTCTTTACATATTCAATTGTAATTGTTTCAATTATAATCATTCTATTACTTTTTGTATTGATTGATTCTATACGCTTTAAGGTAGAATCATTCATCTTTGTATTACTATGATTATTGTGTTCACCTTGAATACAATTGTTTTACTTTACATTAGTATTACAATACATCATACCTTTTATATTCAATACAATTGTGGGTGTTTATATTTGTATTAGTTTAAGATCATTTAAACTAATCTCTTTGTTGCTAAAACTCAAAGGTTTTTAAACCTACAATTCACCCCCCTCTTGTATTGTTCCATCTAATAGACATACATATCTACTTATTCGATCCAACAGGTACATCATTAATGTTTTTGGAATATGTCTTGATAGATTCTTTTTAGGGTGTAGAGATAATAAAATGACTATAATTAGTTGAGTGATGAGGCCTTAGATGAGGGATATACTCTTGAGGTGCTTCATCCTGGTAGGAATAGAGTGATACCACCACTTATTTAGCAGTGCGTCGATCCACACCCAATGATTTATGAAGATTATTGACTTCATGTTGGGAATAATATGTCTCTATAAATTCAGGACCAAAATGTGTTCATGCTTACCATATTATTTGATTTCTATTTATAGAGAGTATTCATATTTCATGATGAACCAGACCCTCAGGCAGTGGAGGATTATATCAAGTTAGTGGTTGAAATCATTAAGATTTTTCATACATGGGCCAATTAGAAGGTTATGTGTGTATCCAATAGCCTTCATGGAGTATTAGGATTGTAGTGGAGTTATATCAATCAGAAACATGATATTTTGATTCTCTCAAGAATAGACTTCTAGTATTTGTTATGTGACAAATATTACCCTGAAATATTTAACTATGTGTAAATGTAGGATCTTATCGATCTATAAAAGGGTGATAAGTCTTTTAATGAGTATGTTTTGAGGTTCACTGACCTCACATGTTACTCCCTAGATATATAGAGTGACTTTTTCTTCTATTTTTGGAAGTTTGAGCATGAAATATTGAGAGAAATATGTCTTATCTTGGTCTCTGTAAGCCAACCAATGTATGATGGAGTACTGGAGAAAGATTTAGATATAGAGAGATTCCTAATATGGTTGATATGTATATGGATATAGATGTGGTATTCATGAGGTTGAGTCATCTACAACAACTATCAGTAATCATTCATTAAGGTCTCATAATTGGATAGCTAACCATGACTATGGTAAATCATGTGGGTCTACTTCAGAGGGTTTAAGTTATGGATCTAGTGATCCCATTGAGGTACGATATTATGATTGTGATAGTCAAGGTCACATGAAACATTATTTCCTAACCTGATGTGCTTAGGTATGTTGCTAGGAAGGGGATAAACCTCAATATTATAGGAAATGAATTTATAAGGGATATCATAAGCATGGTTAGGGTGGCCTCTAGGGAGGTGGTGTTGATAGGGGAGTAGGTGGAAATATAAGGAGTTGTTGATGGATAATGAAACTACATGAAACTTCCACCACCACCACCACCACCAGGTGGCCGCCACCTAGTTCAAAAGGTGGTAGTTGAGGGAACGAGCACTTTCATGCTATATAGGGATATGACCAGGATCCAAATGAGATTATTTATGGTACGATAAATATCTTTTAATGTAATTATATTGTAATTTTAGACTTAGTATTGATTTAGTACTTCATATCCATATCCCTCATGGAATCTCTAGAGCTCCCATTAATCTTTTTTCCCAATGGATATGGATATATGTTCTTACTGGGGGTGAATCTTCTATATCGCACAACTGCCCATAGTGCGAGTTGGTACTCAGTGTAGAGAGACACTCATGGGATGTCTTGGTCATTTTAATGAAAATGAATAACGTCAAATTGGTTATGGAATATTTTTCTTTGGTACATACTAAGAATGACTACCATCATAGGTTAATTAGATGCCTTCATACAGATTGGGAAAGATTCTACTCCTTTGAAGAAAATATATTTTATCTGATTAGGTAGGGTTTTTGAGTATAAAACAAAAACCCATATCCCATTAGTCATCATGTTCAATACATTGTAAAAAATTATCTTTATTTATTTAGATTCTAGTGGTAGTGAAGGATTAAATGGACATCTAACCCAAATATTTACCATGGCTTCCTCTAATACTAGATATAGTATTCTTCTAGAACATACGCACTGGGATCTCACCGATAAATTTGGTGGAATATTGGACGATACCTTGTGATCCATTGGAATTTAAGGTGCAGTTGGAAGACCTTTGAGATAAAGATATTACTATACAAAATGTACCCCCTAGTAAGATTTAGTTTTGTTCACGAAAAATTAAGATGGGAGTATGAGGACTTGTGTTGAATATCATCCCCAAAATTAGGTAATGGGAATATGAAAGTACCCTTTTTTGAGAATTGATGACCTCTTCAATCAGTTTATATGTTCAAGATGTTTCTAAAAGATCGATATTAGGTTCAAATAACACCTGTTCAAGATTAATGAGGGTTATATTCTAATGATTCAATTTAGATTTCACTAAATACACTATGAATTATTGGAGATTGATTTTGGGGTAGCTAATACACATACATTGTTCGTATCTCTTATGATCCAAATCATCTATCTATAAATGGGCGGTTTATTAGTGGTATTTGTTGATGAAATTTTCATTTAATATTTTTATAAGGAGGGTAATGAAAAGAAATTGTGGATTATCTTAGACATACTCTATGAGAATAATATTTATGGTAAGATCTCAAAGTGTTTGTTTTGGATATGTGATGATAGCTCACTAGGGTACATAATCTCTAGGCATGGTTTACCAATAGACCAAGTAAAGATTGATGATTTTCATTCTTAGTAGCCACCTAATATCATGGAAGTGTTTAAGAGTTTCTTTTATTTGGTGTGGTTACTATAGGAGGATTGAATAAGAATATTTAATCATAGAATCCCCTTTGACAATCTTTACATGGAAAGGTAATCTATTTATCTCGATTAAGCAGTGTTAAAGAGCTTTCACAGAGTTGAGGTTGAGGTTTTAGAGTTATCATATGAGGATACAACTAGAGGAGGGTGTTGAGTTCATGATATTATGTGATAAATTGGGATTTTTTCTAGGTTTCATGTTTATGTAGAGGTAGTCAGTGATTTCTTTTGGGTCATGGAAGATGAGACCCCATGAGAAGAACTATGTTACTCACAATATAGAGTTGGTAGTAGTAGTATCTACTATAATGATTTTGGGGCACTATCTTATAGGAAAGTGTTTTGTTATTTACATATATAATTATTATATCCACTATATATTATCATAGAGATATATTCATATGAGATGGAGTCATTTTTTATGAATCTCACTGGACCATGATATCAACATAATCCCTACTCTTAGGAGAGAAAATGTTGTAGAATAATCCCTTAGGAGGAAATTTTATTCTCACTTGGTGAAAGATATTACTGATATTATTACTTTGATACATCAAACCCTAGTAGGATGAGATGTGTAATACCAATATTCAGTCAACTATGGAGACACCACCACTTTTTTGGTTCATGTAACAAGATCAATTGGGAGATATAATCTACCACATTTTACGTAAATAGATATCCAGAGGAGATTCATCACATGAATTTTTTGAAGGTTGGGTGAAATCCACCCGTTTCCATGGATGAATACTGGATGCAATCATACTATATGATGTGGTTATGAGGGATTTTCACACTTACCAATTGGATTTATGTGAAGGTATGGAAGATAGGTACAAGTACATTCAATATCATTTTTGGTGGGATGCAATGATATGGAGCATTACTAAGTTTGTTTCACATTTTCTAACAAGTAGATAAATGATAAACAAGAAGTTAAAGTATGTTTGAAACATCATATTTAGATCTCATAGATGAAGTGGGTGACATATTAATTTATTTTTAATGGAGATTTTATGAATAGAGGGGATAAATAATTCTACCTAAGTAATTATTGACCGACTCACCAAGTTAGAAATCACCCTTTCTAACTGGGAGTAGAGTTTAGTTGAAAGTTTGGTACTTAATTACATATGGTAGAACATATTGATTAATAGTTTATACATTAATATCATATTTTACCATGATTATCAGTTAACATCATTGTTGTGGAGGGGCCCATAGGATTCCTTTTTTCTCCTATTATGGATGAGCATAAAATTTCACTCCTATATGGATGGCTAGACCAATTGGACTATCCGAGTGATGGAGGCGAGACTACGATAACTTATGATAGTATTCACTTAGAGCATGAAGGATCAGTTTCCATTTGTAGAGTTCCCTTATAATCACAACTATCATTATACTATCTACATGGATACTTTTATGTAATTTTACAGGAGACCCTGTAGGTTACCCTTATGCTGGATTGATATTGGAGAGACACATTTTGTTAGTACAAAGATGGAGAATGTAATGATAGGTATAGTTCAAGTTATATATTATCATATGATGATATCATAGATATAAAAGAAATATTATGAGAATCAATCTCATAGACCATTGGAGCTTGAGTAGGGATACTTTTTCCTCTTAAGTATCTCCCTAAGAAGATTATTGTAGAGATTTGGTTAGGTATACAAGCTATCCCCAAGGTTCATAAAACTGTTATTCATCCTATGAATGGATAAAAATGTTACATATTAGATGGACATACCCTCATAGTTATACTAAGTTCATCAATTCATCCATGTTTCAGAATAGAGGTGATACATACACTACCTGACACACATTATTGATTGGGGAGAGCATGTCATCGATGATATATCCATATTTGAAGTGTACGTAGTGGAGATTGAGAAATTATAGAATATGACTATGAAAATATTAGATATACCTTTGGTTCATTTTCTTTTATAGCACATGAATATTTAGGATAGATCCTCGGAGTTATGGATTCATAAGTGGTCTCAGTACCCCCAAGTTTTTTATGTATTTAGTGATTTTTGGGTAAACATCCATGAATTAGGTTAAGTTGTAATGAAAATGGATTCTATAATTTATTAATTTACATATTAATATTTATATATTGATATTTTTAATTGTAATTAGCACAATTTTTATATGTTGAAATACCCCAGATATAATATATTAAAATTATTAATACATATTGAATCACATATACAATATTTTTTTTTGAAATAAATGTGTTTTCCATTGTTTGGGACATCAGATGAGAATTATGAGACCGTGATTTTTCTGAGGATATAATTTTTACCCTTTGTGCGACCTATGTTTGGTTGACATCAGATGTTTCATATAAGGAGGTCATTAGTGGATGCAAATTGTAATTAATTAATTATATTTATTTCATTGACTAAAAGGTTTAAATTAAACTAACCGCTCTCATTTGCCTTCATACTCATGGTAGAAGGAATGGATAATGCTCTTCCCCCACATGAAAATTGAACCAAGAGGAAGGGTATAAATGGTTCCAGTGGGCATTATCATTGATGACAATTTTGACTGGATCAAAGTTTTGGGGATTTTGAGCATGAATTTAGACCCAAAGCATTTTGTTTTACTCTAAGAGGTATGAATATATTTAGTTTTCCATATTGATCCCCATATATGTTTCATCTATGATATTTAGGTACCTTTTTTGATTTTTATGGATTCCTATGGGTCGATCTTTGATTAATTGGGGAAAATGGGTTTTACGAGTATCACAAGGATTTTAATTTTAGAAATCCTCATCATAATGTGTCAGTTAACTGGAACAGATTCCATGTGTTCTTACTATTGGGGAAATATAGATTTTTTGGGAATAAATACTATATAATATGAGTACACACCATGTTGCGATACTTGGAAATGTGGACATAGTCAATGGAAAGATACCCCAGGTAAGAAGATTTGGCCTGGTAGTAGTAGATGGCTAAACCCTGAGTGTACACAAGTAATGAAATGTCCAGGTAAATGAGCATGGGCCAGTGGAAACATGCTTGGCCAGTGTATAAGGGAATATTCCAAAGTAAATGGGTATAGATAGGGAGGACCCAAGCATTCCTTAGGAATCCATGAATAGCTGTGTACTCTATGTACACACAATTTATATTCTGATGTCAATGAAAACCATGTTTAGGAGAGGAAAATTCCATGTGTCTAGGAGAGGTCAAATGTTGTGTGACATTGTGTACATATTATTTACACTCTAAGAGATCTCTATCTTGTATATATCCTTCTTTAAGACTTGGTTTTAGGTTGGTGATCATAATTTAATGATAATTTTTCTTCATAGAATGTGATGAAGGCCATCATTTTAAAAGTAGATTTACAATGTGGCTTGATTCCAGTGAGGAACTTCATTTTGTGGTGATTTTATAGTGATAATGATCTAGTGTGATCCTCGGAGTGTAACAGGGGTAGGAAAATATCCTTTAAAACCTAATTATGGGTTCTCTATACTCTTTAAATTGGGAGAGTAGGAAACTCACCATAATACATAGGGAGTTAGTCCTCTCCCTATTGAGGGGCATCACCCGCCCCATCTTTATTCTCTAGTATGGAAAAGGTCACCTATGAGAGATTGTATCCCCATAGATATGAAGAATATTATAGATGTACATTCTATCCACAAGTGTTCTTGAGAGGTTACTAGAGATGTATATATATATAATTTTTCCCCTAGACTATGATACTCAATGGTGAGGAGAAGTCCCTCCACTAAATATCTTATATGGACACATGGATTTATTTGCATCAGTTATGGGACCCTTGAAGATATAGGATTAAACATCATTATTATGATATCTATAAAGAAAACAATCCCCTTTCTATCTCACATGGTTTTATTTATGATCATATATAACGGGTTTCTCTTTAACTTAGTTATTTTGTGTTTAAGCTGTGTATTTATATTTATGTTTCTCTATTTTTTTTATTTGGGACACCAACTAGGTATGTTTATAATAAATACTAAATAGAATTTACCCATATTTTTTTGATTTATGTAGATGAAAAAAATATTCAAGGTGATGTTGGTAGACATGGTTTTTGTAGATCTTCGTGGCTCATCGCTTTTCCCATGTTTGGTGGTCAGCATTTGGGATTACAATTCAGGATCTCTTAAGACATTCCCATTTAATATTATTTTTTGAAATTTTGGGAAATATTAATTGGATGGGCATCAATTTCTACCCATTATACATTTTTAATTCACCACTATACTTTTATACTTACCCATAGGTTATTTTTTGTATATATACGCTCTAGATGTTTGTCCTTTTATTCTATCATGGCATTATTTATGGGATATAGTTTTGTCTATGAATAGAGATTAATATGATATTCCATACCATTTTATTTTTATTCCTAATTAATACTATTCATAATCATCTAGCGTCTTGGAGGTATGTATGGGGGGTCTCAAAAATCATACAACGAGCATTTTATGACCCTATGGGCTAGTTCATTATACTTTAATGGTTATTTCAGGGTGAAAAGTGTTTCCATTTTATTATTATTCCATTTTCAATGATTAAAATATTAAGTTGAACATATTAATATAAATTTTAGATATAGAATAAAATTATTATCATATGATAATTTTTGAACCATATCTCTGAAATAAATTATTTTAGATTAATAGTGAAAAATAATTTTTTTACAAAAATAGTTATTTTTTTAATTGTTAATTTTATAATAATGACATAAAAGTAAATAAAAAAAATTTATTTTATCAAATAAATAATAAGTGAATCAAGAAATTATATTTTGGAAAAACAATGTTGAGTTTATTAATACATGGTTTAACATTTGGAAACATAAAGAATATTTTACTCTAGAAATAGTTTTGATTCGCTTATATTAAATGTTTATTTTCATCACCTGAAGAGATTAAATATTAATATTTTTTTTAATAATTTATAACTTTTTCTTATTTTTTATTAATTTTAATTTAATTTTTAGTCATAAAAATTGGGTTATTATTATTCATGTTAATTACCAAAATAATGGTACAATTGATATTATCAATGAATTGTTTTATTAATAATTTTTACTTTATATCTAATAAAAAATTAATTTTTTTATTAAAAATAAATATAAATTAATTTTTAAACCTATATAAAAATACCTTAATACTCAATCAATTGGTTATCAACACAAAATAATATTATGTTTACATAATGTTAAAAAAAAAATTTGTATTCTGTGTAGTTTTTCTACATATAATATATATTAATATAAAAGATAATTTTATATCATTTATAATTTTAATTATATTATATGGATAATAAATATATGTTTATTGAATAAATATTTATCATGATGGGATACCTTATATTTTTAATAAAATATAAATTAATTGAGTAAAAACTAGTTACTAATGTGAAAACCAAAAATATAAAAGTTAAGAACCTAATTGTAAAAATTGAGAACTTGTTTAAAATGTGGATAAAAATGAATTATTTAGGGATTATAAAAATATAAACATCACCCACTAAATTATATTCTATTCTAATACCTTTTACCAATGAATATGTTTAGGTAATAATTGAAATTTATGAGGAATTTACAAAATAATTATTTTCTTCACTTATAAAATCATGTCACTTCCACCCCATTTATCCACCCATTATGAAGATTTATATCTACCAAAGAAACATAATTAATATGTAATAAAAAAAATATAAATTTATTATAATACTTTATCGTTCCTAAATACCAAGTAATAATCCTTAAGGTGTTACCCATGGTCTAACATCCAAAGGGAGAGTCAATGCACTCAACTGAGCTCTCTTAGTTCTTTTCTTCCATTACCCACCCAAATATTTTAAATCATGAAAATTATAAAACAATAAGAATTATAAATAATATTTTTGTTATTATACTAATGTAATATCATGTTTATGTCCCCTTATATAACCATTTAAAAAATGAAGTTGTCATCATGTGTTTGAGAGGACTACCACCTCAATGAAAGACATGTTTTATTTTTCACAAACACATTACATTGTTTTTCCAAAATTGATATTTTTAATAAAAAATATAATTATAGAATTATTAAAATTTTAAAATGATAATTACTTTATTTTTTATAAAAGTACCATTCTATGGAAAATTAAATTATTTTCCATGTACATGTGGACCAATGCCTCCACATGACGATATATTTTTTCCACAAAACGATGAGACATGTATGACATTAAGAATTTATTTTATGTAAAAAATGGATATATATGATACTTTTGACAATATCAAATCAACATTCTTAATTTGAGACCAATTTAGAAAAAATATAAAATTGTATTTATATAATGATAATATAATTATAAAATAAATAAAAAATGAATAATTATTGATATTATGAAACTCTTTTCATAGTAATTATACCATGGTTAATATATTGAGGGTGTTTCAGAGAAATTAACTTAATCACCTGAAGTAACAAATATAATTGAAATAAATAAATAAATATTCATAAAAATAAAACATATAAAATTAAATATAATGAAAAAAATCTCTTTAAAAAGTTTTAAATTAACTTATTGTATTTCATAGAACATTTTTTGTATGCGTAGAATGAATCATCCCCATGGAATGGTTTATTGGATATCGATTTTTTTCATTAAGACATGATCTATATTCACCAATTATTTCTAATTTGATGTTTATGTATTGGAAATGGATGAATTGTTTTCATAAATATAATTTAATCTATTATATATAAATGTTTTTCTCATGTTCAAAAATCGTTATATTTTTAATTTGAAATATTATGGCATTGTAAGGGTGTTTTCTAAATCAAACTCCCTTTAATTTAGTATTTATACTTTACCTTGATATCCTAACATTTATGATTTGTTTCTTCAACCATAATATCTTATCTCATTGTAATTTCCCTTAATATGTTTTAAAAATTAATTTTTATACTCTAATAATCTAACTTGATGAATTTGTTCCTTTAAAAGTATTTCATTATTGAGAGTATTTTTAATTCTCTTTAATGAAATTTTCCCTCTTAATCTATATTTATAATTAATTACAATGTTTTTATTTATATTGGTTAACCTAATTATTTTCTATCTCATCTAAAATTCGTATTTCACTTCTAAAAAAATAATATCTTAAGCCTATTATAAATTGGGATTCCATGATTTGTATTTTAAAACATAAATATAGATATTTTGAACTATTCTAAATTATATTGTGATACACTTCTCTTTATCTTTTTACCATTCCATATATTATATTCCCGTGTATTTATTTCTTATTATGTATATATGTTCCTTATTTATACTCCATTATTATTATGACATTATTTTTTGAAGATAATGAAATTTTTATGTTCACTTAATATTTTTATCATTTAAGTAATCCCATATTAGGTGAATTTCTTTATATCTTATTTCATACTAAGTACAACCACTATGAAATGATTCTAACCATGAATAGTTTATTAAAAATATATTTATATTATTTTGAACCCTCCTAATAAAATTTTGTTTTTACAAGAAATAATAAGCTTTCCTCTTATTTTAATGGTTCGTTTCGAATTTCATAATGAATCATCTATGTGGTATATTTTATTTTTTCTTTCCCAATACTCTAATATATATTTCTAAATTGGAAATCCATGTTAAATTTCTTTTTGTTGTTGTTCAAATTTAAACATTCTAAGTGATATAATTAATTATTATCATTGGAATCCATATGATATATCCATTAATTATACTTTGAGCTAGGAATATGATACCCAAGTTCTTATTAAGGGAATAACCGTGATTTTTCATAATATATTGCTTATTTTCCTCATGTGGAACACATATACATGTACATGATATATTGTGACATGTGTAATTGGTATTATATAGACTTATAGATAATTGGATAACATTTTTAACTTATGATATATCATATATTGTGCAAGGAAATTTATCCTTTCACACTACATTATGTTGTCATGGAAGTGTGAATTAACATATAATTATGATGTAATGCTTCATTTTGTTTCAAAATATTTTTAATTCCATGATATTATGATAATAATTTCATTATTTAGTGTTTTCTTCTTATAAAAAAGTCTTCTTCCATTGTATATGTTTGTTCAATTTAGATTACATTCCTTTGAAGAGTGACTTTGGGAAATATTTTGGTGTTATATATTATTTTTAATATGATATTTATATGTTTCCTATGTTCCCCCATAAGCTTATGATTTTATCCTTTATGATATGATTATAATTTATTTCCTTAGTTTATAATTTTAACTCAAACCTTCCCTATGATTTTATTTACTATGTTATGAAGATGGTTATAACTTATGATCAGTCTATAAGAGAGTCTATTGTGGCTTAATTATAGAGTTATACTGAATTGTATCTTAAAATTAGTTGCTTATGTATATAATATTCAATGAAACTAAGAATTTTGTTATAGAATGTTTAAGATATAAGTATATGATATATAATTTATATAGAATAAATATATTTTTTGAGCCTTTATAGAAATCATCTAAATTATTACCCTGTAATTAATTAGAAAATGATAACTTCTATCGTGCATATATGTGGACTACCACCTCCATGAAATGATGTGATAAATTTATCATTTAAATTTAAAATTAACGATTATAAATTTTTTTTTGGATAAATGTGATATAAATGTGATAAATATGTTTTTTTAAAGATTTATTGTTATGCTGTTTTTTAATTTTTAACTAATTAAAAAATAAAAACATTATCTTGTGTACCTGTAGACTACCTCTTCCATGAAAAAACTATTTAAATTTTATATTACATAATTTCCGGAATGGTCATAAAATTATATTTATAAAATAAAAATTATATAAATGAAATTATTATTACTCTTGATGTGAAAGAAAAATTTTGTAACCCCTTTGACCATGGTAAACAAAATAAAGTAGTTAGGGAAATATTAATTGAAAACCCAAAAATAGTCAACTTAAATAAGAACTATAAAATTAATTAATTATATATTTTTATAAAATAATTTTAAATATGGAATATAGATAAAAACATGATCCTAATAATATATTTTATTCATTTAAATTGATTAGTCATGAGTATATAAGGAGTTTGGACATGAAAAAATCCAATGTAAAATTTTCCATATCGATTCCACTCCACTGATATATTTTTTATATTGTGCACCGAATTTAATTTATATGGTGTATAAATTTATCTATTGACATATTATATACTAAATTTAACTTTATTCATATTATTTATTGTTTATATTTAAATTTTCCCTTTTAAGAGATTTTGATTCAATATTTATTATATTTGTATTGGTTTGATAAACAATTTCACCCCTATTCAGATTGGTCATGTTATAATTTATATTGAAAGAACTATATTATTTTTATTTATTAAACTACATATATTTTGTTTTCATATTATTTTAATTTCCTTGTTCTCTTAAAAAATTCTATCTCCTTGAAACATGAAACAACCGTAAGATGTTTTACAAGAATAATTGGATTTATTTCTATTTTTGGAAGAGAATAATTCTATTATATATATATATAAATTCTTTTAGTTATTTTATAAAATTTTATATACGTATAAATTATTGGAAAATTTTGCTTTTATAATTTATTTGACAATATTTTCAATGGTTTTAAAAGAATATTTTATTGTTTTTTGTAAAATTAATTTTCATCTTTCTTCAAAAGTTTGTAATGAATGTTTTTTAATATATTAAAGCAATTTTATATCCTCCATGAATATTATCTACTACTAACCATCCATTAAAATTTCTATTTTTCTTAAATGAGAAAACATTTTAAATTATTAAATTACTTTTCAAATCTTATATCAATATAAAAATTAATTATTTTTCTAAAAGGTAGAAAATAATTTATGATATTATTTATTACTTCCATTTTTGATATTATTTATTACATCCATTTTATTCATAGAGAATAATATCAACCCCTTGAAGTTATGTTTTTAGCATAATTCATCACAATTTTTACTAAACCTATACTCATTATTTTTTATGTTGTGTGTTTAATGTTGTTTTTGTAATAAATATATACCATTTACTAGGGAAATATTTATTTTAAATATTTTTTATTATATATGTAAATTTATTTATTTATTGATAAGGCATATTCATTATATATTATATTACTAATTTAATTTATGAGAAATGCACTGGACTTATGTTATTCGTGATTGTGGATTAATTATAGATATCCCCTCAATTTATAAATTGGTCTCATGAAGAAAACTAGAATGTGTAATTATTGATTTATATTACTTTGTACAATGAAATTTTCTTGGAATATGACCCTGAAATTATATATGATTTTTTGAAATAAGGCATTGGTGGTGTTAGTCATGATGTCTAGGACTAAGGCCTTGATAGTAAGATCATTAATATATGAAATTATATATTTCTTTAATTGATAATTCATTTATAATTATCAATTTTATTGTTTATTTATTATTATACATAATTACATTTTGATCCAATGCTTTTAATTAAATCCAATGTGTTTTTATTATCTAGTAAAATATATTTATTATTCCTTATTTAATTATAATAAATTCCACTATATGCTACCATTACTATGAATTAGAGATAAAATATTTATTTTATTTTTCATTCCCATGATATGAAGAATGGACCATTGATTTATTTTCAAGGATGCAGTAATGTTTTCTGTTCTATGTTTTTCAATTACAATATAATATAATAGTCATTTATATATCTAGCTTTCCATGAATGATAAATTGATCAAATCATAGTGATGTGATTCCTTTTATATTTGAACAATGTATCAAAGTAAACACATTATTTTGTTTTCTAGATTTAAGGTCACTTCTCATTAATATGGAATATAATGGTTCCCTACTAAAAAAGATTCATAAGGATATATTTTTTCTACAAACATTTATTCAATCAACTTGAGCACCAAAGAGAGGAATCATGGAATTATTTCATTAAAAACCCATTAATAATTAGTTTAGAAAAAAATAAGGTTCTAAAGAGAGTAATTTCATAAAACCCCCGAATGATAGTTGAACCACGAACAATCTTGATGAAGTCAGAGATTGTATAATATAACCTTACAAAGATTTTATCCGATGAATCAAATCATTTTGAAACAGAGAGAATGAAATGAAAATTTAATTACCATAATAAAATATTAGATAATGGGATAAATTTTTTATAATTTATCACATGCACCATATAATGGATATTGGTTCATAATTTAATACATGTAAAGAAGAAATATGTCTTTGATGAGAACCCCTTATTATGGATTCTAGCATAGTTAAATATATTCCAACATAACATAACATATATTTATATTTATTAGTCATATATATAATATCTATACTTAAATATATCGTTATGGATATCATTTATTAATAAAAATTTTTCTACTAATTTACTCACAAATATTAATTGAAATCAATTATTTACTTGTTAACTAATTCATTTATCATTAATGTCTTAATTTAGAAGTTCTAATACAGGGAACATGGTAACAATTTCTTCTCCTTTGGAATTATAATAATTTAATATAAATCATATTGATAAACTAGATTAATTTTAACTACCATATATTGAAATATGTTATAAAAAATAAGATACATCATTCTTAGAGGAGGTAGTCCACATGTTTGCATAAACGATATTTACCTTTATCTGATTGATGAAAAAAGAATCTATAAATATTTTTAACCCTCCATAATAGTAATCATATAATAAATTATTTATCACATATGAGTGAGAGATGATTCCAACATCAAACAAATTCAAAGATAAGAAGGTAGAGAATATTTTATATACCAGGAATCATAATTATATCATAATTATCATATATATTCTTTTAACACATTTTTATAATACCCATTTTAGGTGGTGATGAAAAATGATATACATCTATTTATGGTGATGGTAGTATTTATAAATGAATTAGTGATGATTTAATTTATCATTAGATTAAAAGAAGGTATAATTTTTTTTTTCATCAACATAATAAAATATAAAAATATTATGTATATTTATGTTACTATATTAATATGTTTATAATATATTTTAATGAGGTATAAGATTAAATAAAATATAAATAATTATGTGAGGACTTTTACCTCAGCCTTACATATCTTCTTACCATTGAAACATTAAGCCCTATGGGATGTGTATTTGTAGATGAATATAAAATATAGGTCATTAATAGGTGTTTTGGGAGTGTATTTTGGTATGAAATTATTTATCTAATTTATATTTAGGATTGCGTCATAGTGATTAGAGGAGGTGATATTTTATAAATTAGGGGCGGGGAACCATTGGAAATATTAAGATCATTAAAATATAATAATATAATTCTGAAGTAAAGATTATCTAATTTAGTAATATTTATAATAGAGGATTATTTAATGTCCAAATTCAATAAATAGATCAAATTTAGTCAGGTTTTTTGATATTTTAATCCATATTTATTAATTTAATTCCCTTATTAAACATTTGAACTTTTATTGTTGACACAAACTTTTACCATGGTAACTATTCATTTTAACTAAAAATGAAATTAAATATATTAATACAGTTTAAAATTTTATCCCAAATATGGAATCCATTTTCTATGATTAATTTCCACGAAGTTTTAAAAATTACTAATAATATATGTTCTCAAAACTCACTGAATTCTATGTTTCAAAAAAATTCCAATTTCAAGAATAATAATGATTTTATACCAAAAAATTATATAATATTGTTTCATGTAGAAATAAATATAAATTTTTTTAATAAAATAATTAAAATAATTTTAATGAAATGAATTTTTTTAACCCACATAATACATTATTAAAAGAAAATAACCCAAAATAGTTTTTATTTTAATAAATGAAATACATAGAATTCAATTGTTTCAAAAATAGTTTTCTAATTTCATAATTATATTTATAAAATAATTATATTTTATATTTAAAATATTTTGTATAATTTTTTTTGAAAAACTTTGATGTCACCATGTTCGATGATAATTTCATAAATGTGAATGTATTTGTAAATACGAGATTTTCACCATTTACCCAAAAGTAAACTATTTTAGAACATTCCCAAAATTTCAACATATTTTTATTCTGATATATTGAACGAAAAAATGAAATTTATTTCCTAAAATGATATTTATAATATTTATAAATATATTTTAAAAATTAAAGTACGTAGCATAATAAAAAATGACTTTTATAGAAAAAATAACATTTATAAACTTCAGGTGCTCATAATCTTATTCCATATTAATTCATAATTATTTTGGTATTTATTTATTAGTTCATACTTTTAAATACATTAAAAGTGATCAATTTTGTAATATAAAAAACACTTGAAAAGTTATTCATCAAAAAACACCCATTTTAACATCTAATGATCTTAATATTATCCTACTAATTATTTACTTTATAATAATTAAATTCCAAGAGTAAATAAATAAAATATATGAATAATAATTTATTTATGTAATTTTTAATTTTATTTTGTAATAGACCTAGATTATTTTTATTTCCGTGTTTCATGAAATGTAATCCATCAGATATAGTATTTTTTATAGGACTATTACAAAAATAAATATAAGGTGTTTCAAAATAACTCCTACACTATTATCTACTACATCAATATGGATTCACTAATAATTATGTAGAATGGAAATACCTCATTGAATGATTGGGATTAGGAAAAAAATACTAGTCACTCAATTATTCATTATGGGTGATTTATAGTTAGTGATCAAGAAAATGATTTTTTAATATGGTTCCAAGAAATAATAGTTCATTAACCTACATGATGATGTATGAGGTTTGATGGCAGAATTATCCACATTTCTAATAGTATCCCATATACGACATTCAAAGAATTCCTATAACAACGAATTAGAAAATGCATATATATACTTATATAATAATGAGTGGGATGAGATGATTGTTCAAATAAATCATTATACATGGACCCCTCCATTTACCAATAACAATGTTAAATAAATCAATAAATTAATTTCATGTTAGAATAATTTGAGTCATTGAAATTTTCTTCTAAATATATAATTTTATTAATGTCTCTCAAATTAGGATACATTAAAAAACGATTCCCCTATATGATCAAATCAAAATAGAATAGATTCATTGGTGGGTAGAAAATTTCAAATGTTATGAAGTAATAAATCATGAAAAGGTCCTCTAAATGTGAGGATCTTTTGGAGTCCTCTTTAGGTTCATTGAATTCAGATAGACCCTCACCATTATATAGGATATACAAGTTCACACCTATGTAACCCTCCAATCAAGAAAAAATATCTTCAACTAGATTATAATACATTGATAATTTTGGTCATAAATGATGTGAGACCATGTGAAAACTATGGTAAAATTCCATTATTTTCAGATATATGACAATATCATTGATCAACCAATAAACATATTTCACTCTTCTAAATAAAATTTGTTACTATCTATATATGAAATAAATTTCTAGGGTCTATACCCTCTATCCACAATAGGGAAGTTCTTATTCATTATTACTCCAAATGAGTTATTCTCTAAATTTGAGAATGTTTTACCCATAAAGAATTTTTCAATGACGGATGTCAATAAATATATTTTTTCATATATCAGTAATATATTTAGAGTCTCTAATATAATATTAAAAGATAATGGAATCCATTTCATCTATTATAAATTGATTAGTCCATGTCCAAAGTGAAATATTCATTCTATCCCTTAATCATGATATCATTTAGTGATAAAAAACAAATCAAGGTCATACAAAAAATTTGTGTTTAAAAAAAATGATCCATCCCACAACTTAGCAAACCCCTTATACACTTTTTCACAGGGTGGATGTGACACCATGAGTTTTTATAAACCTTTTATTTATGAATAAATTAATTTTATTTGATGTATTGTGTTGAATGATACACCAAGTTAAGAGTTCATTATAATCTACAATGAGTTTATCTTGAACTCTATGCAACAATGACTTAGCTTGAGTTATATGCTACATATATTTTTTTGGTAATGTCTTTATATGTTAGAAAATACTATTTTATGAAATAAACGACTTTTTATATCCTTCCTTGAATAACAATAATATTAAATTTTGACTATTATAAATTTAATTGGATCAAATAAACATCATTTTAATTAATAATTTTCAAATTATATTAGGGTGAATTTTAGGTATTTTTATGAAAAATGTCAATTTTTGGATGAATAGTTTAAAATACTAAGTTTTAATTCCAAAACTCATTTTCATAGAATTTATTTATACATTTAAATTAAATTTTAATTTTCATTTAACAATAATATAGATTAGTTTTAATTTAATTAATCCTATTTAGGACATTAAAACCAATTACAAATTGATGTTTTAAATAAAAACATTTTAATCTTTTAAACATTTTTGTTTAAGAATTTGCTGTAATGACATGTCTTGGAGATTAATTTTAAATTAATTTCTACCAAATTTGGGATTTTAATTTAGAAATATTTATTCAATATTTAAAATAATAATAATTTATAATGTAAAAAATTTTAAAGTTAGGTTATTTCAAAAAAATATTAGTGAAATTGATAAAAATTAATTATAGATGTTAAGAGAAAAATTAGTATAAAAAGGACTGAACCTTAAATATGAGAGGCAAAATGACCAAGAAACTTGTAAAAACCCATTTTTTAGACATATTCCCAACTTATAACTCAATTTAATTTATTTTTAACATTATTATATCCACACAACATGGAAATAATGTGGGTGGAATTCGATTTTAAAATTTTACAAGAATACCACTCCTCCCCTACTATAAAAAGGCACTCACCCATCCCAGTTATTTAAACCTCTAAATCCCTTTGGCTAAGCCATAATATGCTATAATATCCCCCCAAAAAATTAACTTTGACCTATAATCCTCCCATATATAATTAATATAATCAATGAATCCCTTTGGTGAAAACCAAAACGAGTTTCCCAAAGAAGAGGTAACATCCTTCCACAAGCTTTATTGATTTATTTTCATTCTATACCCCTTCAAATAATCTTATTACATGTTTATATAATAAATTAATAATACTAAATATAATTTTATTTTTTTATTATTAGGGTTATACATACATTTTCACACACTTCCACTTAATTGGTAATGAATTTACTGTTCTTGTGTACGAAGAACTACCGCCTCACGAAAAGATATTGTTAATTTTTCTTTACCACAAGTTATGGATGGAAATTATGATGAAAAATATGCTATTATATGATATATATGATATATATTTTATATATTATGTATTTATTCTTTTGAAAATTTATTAACACATACCTTTTTTCTTTCCAATTTTATTAAATAAGATAACTTTGTTTGTGGATATGTAGACTACCGCCTCCTCTAAGCGATTTGATTTGTTCACAATCTACAAGGAATGTTTTAATTATGGTTTAGTAATATTATATATTATATATTAAATAATAATTATACTAGAATAATAAAACACACACACACACACACACATATATATATATATATTTCATTTGCTTACTTTCTTTCAATACAATAAGAAAATGGAAACATCATTCATGAATACATACGACCTACCGTCTCAATGAATGGTGTACTCCATTTCATATGTGTATCTTAAATATATTATTATAAATACATATATATTGAATATGTATTGTATTTATATAATTTTTTAAATACATTAAATCGTAATATATTTATGAGGACAAAAAATATAACATGTTGAAACATATATGAAAAAGAACACAGATATTACCCAAAACGTAACATTAACATGGATTTGTTAATAAAAATTCAATATAAAGTCATAATAAAAACATATATGGTATTAAATTTAAGAATATGGGTATATGTAAGATTTATAATAATCTTATAATAATTATACATGAGTATTTAATGAGTATAAGGAGAGTGAAGACATAATATAAGGGGATTTCTCATCTCACTTTCTATTTATTTGATATTTATGACTTCTTCACCACTCGTTTATTCTATGAGGTGTTTGTACATTCTATAAATATATAATATGATTATAATTCTTAATGTTTTGATTATTTACACATAATTTTAATTTTCTATTTTTATGGGCGTTTATGGTTTGAAATTTACCAAACCAATAAGGTAGTTTTGTCTCAATGTTTCTTCCATGAGACACATGTTTTTTATACACCTAAATTCATATATGATTTTTATACACTAAACATTGACATATTATATCATGAAATTAATTATTTTCATTATATTTTAATATATATGAAATTTAATTCTCTTACATGGGGCGTATGATGCAATGTAACCAAGTGGTAAGAGCTAATTGCAACAATATTATAATTTATGAAGATTGTTTATGATTATGATTTAATTAATTAAAAATATGATGATTCATATCTCACGGAAACTAATTAATTTTATTATATTATAGATGGTAATGATATATTCACTCATTAGTTCCATTTCCACTCTTTCTTTAATATAATTAATAAAATGTTTTTAATAAAATTTTACCTTATTTACCTTTTTATTTGAAAATTGGTTTTTTTAAAAATACATGTTTTCAAAAATGTTTTAAAAATGTTTCTAAAATTAAAATTTAAGCTCATTTTACAGTAAAATGATTTTAAAAATTATTTTATGGTTTTTAAAGCATAATACACATGTTAAAAATATATTTTCAAATAAAATGGCTTTAAAAAATATTTTATGTTTTAAAAAGAGTTTTTACAGAAGAAAGGATATTATCCTAATGAAATTTTTAAAGGATATTTCCAAAGTATTTTCCATGTAAGATAATATGAATTGGTTATACTCATTTTTCTACAGGAAAATTAGCTAAAGGTTCCATTCGTATTATTTCTCTAAATTATTTATTTATTTATGTCATGATATTTATGAAACAAGTTTCTCTTTCATAAGTTATATTATTATAAAACCAACTTCTTTTAATGTGTTTTTATTTGATGAAATTATTCTTAAACATGTCTCTTTTTTTATAGTATATGATGTGATTAAATGTTTTTGACACCCATTTTATTTCATGATTATGATATAATTGTTTATGATCTTGTGGAACATGTATGTATGATTTCATTATGAAATGTGTAGGACCTTTATCTCCCTCCAAAGAATTGGGTAAAGATTTATATCTCATTAGATAATGATGGGAATCCTGTTGATGGGTTTGATCCAATATAGAATATGGGAAAAAATAATCCACTATGGGAAGATGGACAACCCTATCCCCATTTGGAATATGTGGAAGCTCAATCCATTACAGGGAAATGACTATGAATGGGGAAGTTGGTGTGTCTCTACCAATGGATGTAGTCACCAAGAAGTGCCCTGATAAGTTTTTCAAATGTTTCTTGATCTATAGGGAATGAAGTTACATGTTCATGTGTCTACCAAAATTCCATTTTTTATTGTTATATTATGATTTCAAGGATTTTTCTTTTTATTCCAAAATGATTCATGTCTTATGAACACACATGCTTTATGCCGTGATCCTTGTTTATGATCTTTGATATTCTTGGAATGATCTTATAATTTTATGATTTCATTCTCATACCCTTTTTCTGATGTTAATAATTACATATCTCCCCTTTTACCCTTACTTATAATCTTAGCTCGTATATTTTTAGGTTTCCTATCCCTAGGTTATGAAGATATGTATTATGTATAATATATCTAAGAATAGTGAAAGTCCTTGAGAACCTAGTGGGAGATAGTGCCTCTCACTTATTTAATAGTGTTTATGTTTCCATATTTCAATATGTACTGAACTAATACAGAAGTTGGGTGTCTATTTGTGTCATGTATTAAGTATTACACAAAAACAATATATTACAATTTATTTTAATAAAGGGTCAATATAGTTGGTATCATAGAAAAACGTTTGTTAACCTTTGTAATCTAGGAAGATAATTCTTTATCCAGAACCCTACAGACATGACTAATTATAATTCTAAGGATGAAGAAATGTATAAGACAATTTCTTGGATTCTGGGTAAGGGATAAGGCTAGTGGTTTCCTAGAAATACATCTCTGTTTGAGTACTAAAATTTGATTTTTTCTATGAAACATATATAAAAAGGGGAACCCCAAAAACACTGTATTTAGATATACTTGAACATAAACTATTTCATGACAATGGGCCTTACTGTACACTTCGTTTGACACTCCTGAGGGATATGATTTAGGAATTCATAAAATCTTCATGAATCATCATGAAGGATTTAAATATAAGTTGGATATTAATAACCTAGGATTATCCTAAGGTTTCATAAATTATTGAAGGTGTCATAATTTAGAGATCCTATATTATATTTTTGTGATTACATGATTTTTCAATACGATAAAAATTTATTACTCTATGATTCTGGGTTTTAGTCAAAGGATGGAACCCAAATGAACCGATTTAATGGTGATTGTGACATCAAATGAAATGATTTTCCTCCAAGGAAACTGAATCCCATGGGATATATAATATAAAATATCATTTCTATAGTCACCCAAATTTCTCAAGCTATGTATCATGGTAGACTTATAAATGAGAAAAGGAGGGAATAACATTCCAATGAGGCCTTCATGAGGAAACCTATAAATTATTTCAATAGATATTCTTATCCACATATTAATGAATATTGGATTAATAACACTAAAAATATATTCTCTGTTCTCTAGTGTTTATAACATTAGAAATTTATTCTGGATGCGTATCATTCAGAAGGTGAATCGGACTAGTGGTAGACACCGATCAAGAATACAAAGAAGAAATATGAAATTGAATCCAAGGATTGAGATGATTTCAAGAAAATATTCTTCCATAAGTACCTTCCTCGTGTTGTTGGTATCTATTTGTAAAAATGCGTTTCTTAAGTTGAATAAAAGGATGATGAATCTATCATTACCTATGAGTCTAATTTTATAAGAGATGCAGAGTTTGATTCTGGGATTATCATCCAACCTGAAATTAAAGTTGATAGGTTCTTCATTGTCTTAAAGGAAACTCTAATAAGGTAATTTTCTATTAGATACTTCAGTATCTACAGAGAGATTGGGAATTTTTCAATCAAAGTTTAAATAGAGGTCAGAGGTACAGATCAATCTCATGGTTGTAATAAGATAACGAATATAGATTTCAAAGAAAAATATAAATACCATGGAGATAAGAATATGAGCCTTCCTTTATATTCTATGTGTAGAAATAACCATGGAGGTAATTTTCTTATGGAGTCTAATAAATATTTTATATTCATAAGGTAAGGCCATTAAGATATTTATTACTTAACTAATGGGAAGAAGTTGGTCAATGATGAACATAGAGGGATTGCAGAAACAAATTCACCTCCCACACTGCATTTCTTCAAGTGTATGAAGGATGGGAATTATGAAGACTACTTCCCAAACCTAAGGGTTGGTGATGAAGATCGGAATCTATAACCTCTTAAATTGAGGGAATAGGGGAAATACCATGTGATCACTATTTCTGATGAGGTTTTCAACATCGATGTGGAGAAAGGTACACATACCATCCACTCTAAAACTGCTAATGTATTACTTGATTATAGATCTTACAACTATTTCATATGTAAATAATTTCCAAGGGTATAGAGATTCCACCCAAATTTTTAGATGTTGAATTTTCTGTGAAAACACTTAATGGTATGATTATTTCATCTCATGTATACGATTACACTATAGTTTAATTTTGTGGGAATGTTCTTCCATAAAATATTTTAATTATTTATTTGGTTGAATTTTAGGTCATCTTAGGAAAGGATCAGTTTTCTATTCACAAATACCACATCAATTATAGAAGAAGTGAAGTTACTTTTGATATTTCAAACCAAACTATGATCATATATCAATGTTATTAGAAGTATGAACATCATTTAGAGATTACATATGGTGTATGGGTCTTAATTTTAATTTAAAAGGGATATTTATCTCAAATGGTTGGGGATAAAATTGATATCTATAATATGCTTATTGTTCAAGAATTTTTGGGTGTGTTTCTAGACGAGTTTCCTAGAATGTCACTAAAATATGAAGTTGATTTTTCGATAGAACATATACCTTGTTGCAAACCTATTTCAAATACTCCCTATATAATGTCCCCAATTGAGTTTCAAGAGTTGAGGAAGCAACTACAAGATAACCTTGAAAAGGGATTCATTCATCCTAGTTTGTCACCTTGGGGTGAACCTGTTCTATTTTTGAAAAAAATATATGGATCAATGTGACTCTTCAGGGATTATCGGGAGTTGAACAAGATCATGATCAAGAACAAGTATCCTCTACCCCGTATTGATGAAATGTTTGATCAACTATGTAGAGGTCAAATATTTTCCAAGACTGACCTTTATAATAGATATAATAAATTAATGGTAAAGAAATAGGATATACCCAATGCATAATTCTATATAAGGTATAGAAACTATGAATATATAATTATTTCTTTGATCTTACTAATACCCCTAATCCCATCATGGATTTGACGAATAGAGTCTTTCTATATTTCCTCAACAAGTTTTTGGCTGTATTTATAGATGATATTTCAATATAATCCAATAGAAAAAAATATCATGAATACCTCTTGATAATTAAAGGACAAGTTGTATTTAAAGATTAAAAAGTTTGAATTTTGGACATAATAGTTTTTGATTTTGGGTCATATAATCTAAAGAGAGGTTATAAAAGTAGATCCATAAAACATGGAAACTATTGATAGTTTCATTGACCAACAACAGTGATTTATATCTATATTTTTCTTGGATTAGATGGATATTATCTATAGTTTGTGGAAACTCTCTCTTGAATATCCAATCCTATGACCAAGTTAACTCAGAATGGTTCCATGTTCCGTGGGATAGATGAATGTGTTGATAATTTCAAGGAACATAAGAGAAGGTTAGTAAGTGAAAATGTTCTTACATTACCCTACAGTGGAGGAGGGTTTTTTTTATCTATAATGATTCATCCTAGAAGGGATTGGGATGTGTTATTATATATAATAACATAGTTACCTCTTATAACTCATGAAAGTTAAAGATAAATGAGAGAAATTACCCAACTCAAGATTTGGAGTTAGTAGTGGTAATGAATGTTTGAAATATATATTCAGATAGAAGGATTTGAACATGATTCCAAGAAGATAGTTATGACTGGTAAAGGATTATTACTGATCAATAGATTACCACCCTAGGAAAGAGAACAATTTGGACAATTTTTTAAGTTGAAAGGTTCATGCTATTGTATCAATGATGAGGATCACAAAAGATCCAACATTATTGTATTTTCAAAGGATGGATCTAAAAATCATGATGAGAGGGGAAAAATATTATCCTGATCAATTGAATGCTTAGCCCTACACCTAAGTAATGATTAAATAGGATAAGAAAGAATATATAGAGCTATAAAAGAAATTTTGAAATTTTCTAGAGTGTAGCATTGATCAGGATGAAATGATAAGTTTTAGGAACTATGTATGTGGTTCTTCCATACCATATTTGAATAATGAGTTCATTGAGGAATCTTATAGTTATTAATTATTTATTCATTATGAAATTTTGAGATGCATAGATATTTTAAGGAATACCTATCTTTGGATGACAGGAAGAGGGATATCAAAAATATTATATCTTGGTTCTTGGTATGCCAATAAGTTAAGGTTGAACGAAAAAATTCTAAGGGGATGTTACATCCATTACCCATACCAGAATGTAAATGGGAGAACATCACTATGGTTATTGTCATTGGACTCAAAAAAAACCTATAAAGGGTTTAATACTATATTGGTGGTAGTTTATTATCTTACTAAATCTTCACACATTATTTATATCCGAGAATACCTCTCCCTAGATCATCTTTTCAGGATATACATTAAGAAATTGGTAAGGTTTAATGGAGTAACAAATTCCATTGTATCTAATCAGGATCTATGTTTAACATCAATGTTTTGGTGATGTGTTATGCTAGAACATGATAAATAATTTATTTTCAACACTACTTATCATCCTTGTATGGATAGTCAGTCTAAAATTATAATTCAAATCGTAGAGGATATGTTTATATCACGTTCTTTAGGTTTTAATGGTGGTTGGGACCAACACCTTCTCCTATTAGAGTTTTCTTATAACAATATATTTCCCTCTAGAATTCATACAGATCCTTATGATTCCTTATATGGTAATAAATGTTGAGATCTAACTTGTTGGGAAGATATTGGAGAAAGAAAGCTATTGGGGAAAGAGATCGCTGAAGAAATGGTTGAGAAGGTTAGAACCATCCATAATCCTATCAAGAAAGATAAAATTTAGATGAAAATATATGTGAATAACCATCAATTTGATCTAGAATTTGATGTTGGAAATGACTTTTTTCTTTGAATTTATCCATGGAAGATGTTTATAAGGTTCCAATGAAAGGAAAACTAAGCCATAGGTATACCAGAATATTTGATATTATTGATCATATTGGGATTGTAGACTATCACTTGGAGCTTCCTCAAAATATCTATCATTTAAATGATGTGTTACATGTATATCTTTAGAGTAGTTACATAAATTACCCTTCATAAGTACTAAAATAAGAGGTCATACTTTTGTATCTTCATCTTTCTTATTACGAACTACTAGTTGAACTTGTGGATCATTTAGAGAATTTTCTACAAAAAATACCACTCATAGGGTCAATGTTTTGTAGAGAAACCACTAGTTATAGGAAGATAAATGGGATCTTTAGGATATTATGGGTCATAATCATACTCATTTGTTTGTATTATAACGATGAATTTTGATGGACAACTTCATTTTAAGGGTTTAGAATGTAACAGTCTTCATTTTTCAGAACCATTTATTTTTGAATAAATCAATTTTCATTTATTTATTGTGTTTCACAGTACAAAAATTCAAGATTTATTTATATGATAAAATGATTTAATCTTTCATTCCAGATAAGACTGACATGGCTTGTGTTATAAACAACACTAATTTTCTACAAAAATATTTTATTATTTTAATTATTTATGCGAGATAGTAATAACATAATTGATAAAAATAGTAACATGAATAGTAAAAACTAATTTTAAAATATTATTTATAATAGTTTTATATATAAAAAAATATAATAAAAAATAATTTTTTGGTAAAATCTTTATATGTTTGAAAATACCATTTTCCCAAATAAACTTCTTTTTATGTCCTTCTGTGAAAATAATGAATACAAATTTAGACAATTGTTTATATTTAATTTGATAAAATAAAAATATTTTTTTTAATTCATAATTTAAAAATTATCTTATTGTTAATTGTAATGATTTTTCTCAAAAACATCACTTTTATTTGAATAGTGAAAATACTGAATTTAAATTCAAAACTTCTTTTTCATTTAATTTATTTATTTACATAAATTATATTTTAATTTTTGTTTAAAGTGAAATTATATTAATTTTACATAAATTAATCTAATTTAGGCCATTTGATCTAATTTAACATTGATATTGGATATAAAAAAAATTCCAAAACTTTAATCATTTTCATATAAAAACCTATAGTCACAACACATCTGTGGGGTTATTTTTAAATTAATTTCTTCCACTTCAGTAATTTGAATTTATAAAAATGGACTTATTATTTTGAATAATAATTATACATAATTTATAAAATGGTTAACCTATTTTTTACCAAATATATCAATGAAGGTGACTAAAATTAATTATGGAAATTAAGAGAAAAATTATCTCATCAAAGGACCAAACCTTAAAATCAAGGGCCAAAATTACCTAGAAACATTTATAAAATATAGTGGATAGAAATATTTCTACCCTATACTCACTTTTATTTTATTTTTATATTATATTATTCATATTACATTTGAAAAACATGGTTGGAATTCCGTTTTAAATTTTTTACTAGAATGCCACTCCTCCACTATAAAAAGGTTGTCACTCGTTCCACTTATTCAAACATATAAATCCATTTGTACCATTCAAAATATGAACCAATATCCACCAAAAATCCCTATATTTATCCAATAAGCCTAAATTTTGTAATAAATCCAATCAAGGAATCCCTTTTGTGAAAACCCAAAGGAGTTACCCAAATAATATGTTACATCATTCCACAATCCATTTTGTTTTATTTTTATTCTCCATCCCCTCAAATATTCTTATTCCAAGATTATATAATAACTTAATTATCCATAATATACTGATATATTTACTTCTAAGATTTATATATACACATACACACACTTCCATATATTTGATTTTTATGATTTTTTTATTCATATTTAAATATTATATAACCCATTTCTTCATTCCTTCCAATTTTTGTAAATATGATAAATTTGTTTGTGGACGTATTAACTACAGCCTCCTCAAAGTGATATGATTTGTCCACACTCTACATAGAATGTACTAAGGATGGGTATAGTTAAAATAAATTATATATATTAAATAATTATTATATTTTAAGGATAATATACATATATATATATATATATATATATATATTCTTATATTTCATTTACTTTCTTTCAATATGATAAGAATTTAGAAACAATGTTCATGCATTTGTATCTTAATGAGAGTATATTCCTCTTCACATATCTATCTTCCATATATTATATATATATATATAATTAATATATATTATATTTATATAATTTTTTACATACTCAAAATAATGATATAATTATGTGGGAAAAATATAACAAGTCAAAACATATATGAAAAACAATGTGTATATTACCCAAAACACGAAATTAAAATGGAATTATTAATAAATAGGTAATATAACATCCTAATAAAATAATATATGGTATTATATGTATCAATATAGTAATGTGGTAGATTTATAATACACTCATTTTTATTATGCAGTCATTTTGAAAAGGTATGAATAGAGTCAAGACAAAAGGTAATAGGATTTCATGTCTCACTTTTATTTCTGTGAGATTTATTCCATATTCACAAAATATTTCTTTTGTGGGGTTTATGTATTACCAATGAAAATATTATTTTATTATTATCTATAAATTTATTTTTATTTACATACCCTCTTCATGATCTCTATTTCAAGGGGTTTTATGTCAAAAAAGTAACCATATTGGTAAGGTAGTTTGGTCCCAATTTGAGTTCTTTGAGACTGATGTTTTTTATACAGCTATATTATTCTATGAGGTTTATACACAACACTTTTAAATTTTATATATTTAATATATATATTTGTCATTATATTTTATTCTACATTTATTTCCATTATATTACCCAGGCAATATGATTCCAATTTACAATGTGGTAAGAGTTTATTACAACAATCTCATCTTTTATCAGGATTATTTATGAATATGCCACCATTAATGAAATATTATGATCCAAATCTCAAATAAACACCATATATTTATTATCAAATGGTTATAAATTATATATTTTTTAATTAGTTCAAATTTTCAACTCTATGATACTTAAAATAATTATGTAAATGTTTTAATGGGAATATGACTACATTTCTCATTTCAATCAGAAATATGTTTTATTCAAAAATATTGTTTTCAAAAATGTTTTCCATTTTTTATTAAAATTACATTTAAAGATAATTTTATAGGAAAATGATTTTAAAAATGTTTTATTATTTTAAAACCTTCCTCTATATGTTTTCAAATATATTTTCAAATAAAACTAGTTCTAAAACTTTCTTATATTGTAAAAAAAAGTTTTTCAAAGAAGGATATTTTCGTAAAAAATGTATTTAATGGAAGTTTAGATTTTTTTCATCTAAGATGATATAAATGGGTGCTACTCATTAATTTATAGGGAAATTATATAAATGTTCCATTCATAATATTTCATTGAATGATTTAGGTTTTGATAGCATGATGTTTATGAAGCATGTTTCTATTTCACAGGTTATATGCATAGGAAATTTTCTTCTTTAAATTAGTTATGATTTGATTAAATAATTATGAAACCTATATATTTTTCCATATGTTATGATAGTATAACATGTTTATGACACCCCTTCCATTTCATGGGTTGTTATATTATTTTTAGGATCTTGTGGATCATGTATGTATGATTTCTTTATGAGATTTGTGGGACCTGTATCTCCCTCTAATGAATTGGGTAAAGATAGATATCTCATGAAATAATTACGGGAATCATGTGTATGGGATTTATCCTCTGTAGAAGATATGGAAACTTGATCCACTATTGGATTATGGGGAAAACTGATCCACTACGGGAAGGTGGGGAATCACGATCTCTTACAAGGGAATGAATATGACCGGGGATCATGGTTTATCCCAAAAATTAGGTAAAGTCCTCATAAAGTGGAATCATAAGTTTTGGAAATGTGACTTGACTTATACGAAATGATGTTACATGTTTATTTGTCTTCTACAATTCCATGTCTTATTCCTATGTTATGATTTCATGGATTATTCTCTTGATTCCATTATGATTGATGTCTTATGAAGTATAAATATTTATTCCATGAAATATGTTTATGATATTAGATATAAAGATTATGATCAAATAATGTTATGATAATGTTATCATACCCTTATTATCATGTTTATGCTTACATATATCCCTTGTTTACACTTATTAAGAATCTGATCTCACATATTTTTATGTTTCCTTTCACTCGGTTATGAATATATGTATTATTTATGATATATCTATGATGGTTTCTAGTCATGGATAACTGAGTGGGAGATAATGAAACTCCCTTATGTACCAGTGTCTATGATTCCATGTTTCCAAATGCACTAAACTAATATGGTAATGGGGAATCTATTTTCGTAATATATTATTAATTATACAAAAATGATGTAATGTTAATGTATGTTAAGCGAGGGTCACTATAGTAGATGCAGTGCTGCACATTTAATTTTAGTCACCCTCACATTATCCACTTGTGATATACTATTTAAAAACAATATGTTTCAGATTCTAATCAATTAATTAGAGATACATGATGATAAATTTTTTTCCACACTACAAAAAAATGATATTTATCAAAATCATGATCCCTTATAATTCAATAAAAAAGACCACATTCACTATTTATCCAAAAAGAATTATTATTTTCTGTAATAAAAACTTTGATATATATGAAGAGGACCAAAAATAATGATAAGAAATGAGTAGGACCTTATATTTTATAATAGATATACAAAATAGAAATTACTCCCTATTTTCAATTGATGAAGAGTGTATCTTTATATATCCATTAGAATAGTTCTCATGAAATAATTTTTATAGATTTTTTTGGGGACATAGAAGTCCCCTTTTTCATAATAATAATCTGCTCAGATATAGTCATAATCATAACAATAGAAACTCTAGGTCCTGATGGTTCTCATCATATGACCTTAAACTACAATGAATTCAAGTCCTTATAAATTAATTTAATATTTAATTATATATAATATATTAATCAATAAAATAATTGGAGTATCACTTTCTTTATAACCTAATTTCCATACATGAAATCTATATCCATGTAAAATCCCCAAACATTTGGTTCCATATCCATAATCGTATAATTTGAAACAATTCATTGCATTCTTAATTGTTATATCTTAATGTTATCTCCTTATTAATTCACATCAGTCTATCCCTTCTACATATCCACACTATGATGAAATTTTTACTCCATGTCCTTTACACATGGGTCTTATATATAAAGAGTAATATAAGAACTATGTGTGATTTAATTCATATTATATCATGATACATAGTGCTTCCTAAATTTCTTATCTCTATTATATCTAGGAATACAATCAAATTAAATCCTTTATGTGTGAGAATATAGTCATTCACATCAGTTTATCATCATAGTCATACACTGAGACACTATATAATGAGAACCATATCTAATATCATTATTATAAAACTTAGTCTTAATTTTAGTCCTAATTATAAAATAGAATTAAAAAATTACAGATTAGTAATTTCACATGGCTTGATTCATTTTATTTTAGGAAATGTAGTGACTCTTGGAGTTCTCAATATGACCAAATCCATAAATCCATCTAAATGATATCCACTTCTATAATAATGTGTTTGAGAATAATCAATATTCACAACAAATATTTTATTGTATCCCTATATTCAGAAGGAATTATCCCTTATTTCACTTTCATATTTTCGGTATATTCTCATGGATATATTTCTAGAACTATATATGGATTGATTTATACGCTTCTAGGATACATAGTGTTGTCCAAACTATCCATCATAGAGTCCACCAGAAAAAGTTTCCACTTTAAATCTCATTCATTCATAGTTCATTATCCTTCATTTAAAACATATTAGATAATCCCATATTCATTTATTCAAAAGAAACAATTTCATTTTATCGTAGTGATAATATCTCATTTATAACTATTTCTCTTCATTATCACAGAAGGATAAGAAACCATTTTACAAAAAATATCATTTACATGAGATGTATCTATATACATAAACCATTTCATGACTATATGGGGCTTGACTCTCATAATTTCAGTTTATATAGTCATGTACAGGTCTCTCACTTTTATTCCATCCCCAAATTCCATTTCTATCTTACATTCCCAACAATACTAATAGATAAGTGCCATAATTTTTGTAATTTTCCCTCACAAAACCTATTAAAATAACTAAATTCCCTAAAACATTTTCCATAATATGTGTTTCATAATACTAATTATTTTCTGATACAGAGTTGAACTAAATGTTCTTCACCCAGATCAATTAAAAAGATAATTTCATCTTCAAATGACCTCTCTATCACTTTTTTTTTCACATATCATTCACATCATTTTATTCAATGCACCCATATTGGGAAAATCAATTAACATTTACCCTGTTTATGAACCATATCCACATAGAGATATTTATATGATTGTTGTGTTGATTGATTCCTATTATTAACAGATCCAATGAAATTTTTATACAATATTTATCTGGCCCAAATATGGATTATCATCCACACCTGGTCCCCCTAAATATTCTATTTCAGTGTAACCTTGATCAATTATTGAATAGAGATTTCCACTATATTTTGGAAAACCGTATTATAGTATACCACACATAGTACCTTTAGTGTTTGAGTCACTGGGTTCTTTTTGTGGTTATTGGTAATGAGTGTATCTGATTCCAATAATATGCAATTACATGGTTAAAAAATTTAAATTTCATATCCAAACCACATGTAACTACAAAGAGGTATGTTGTTATCATGATATGAGGATTCTATAACCCCATATGATTTTAGTAAAAATATGGTGAAACATTTCATTCATATTTTTTTGTGATCATCCTTGTTATTATTTTTCTATTTCATCACTTCCTGATTTACATATTTCATTTTTCATTTTACCTCATTACCTTTCCATGTTAAACAGTTTTTAAAAATAACTATATCTCAGACGACATTTTGTTTCACACACCACCTTATTATTGTTTCAATCACTCTGACCATATACTAGATCCAACATTTATCGAGGTTTATCACATAGAAATGGATCTCAATTATTCATTTCATTTGTTATGTCACCTTTATTTTTGAAATACATCAACACCCTTGATTTTTTATCAAATATGTATAAATATAAACATTAACCTTTTTTAGGGTTTTATTACCTTAAACATAAAAAATATATGCCAAGAAATATTTTAAATTAAACATTAGTTTCATCAGTTCAAATTGAATGACCTTGAATTAAAAATAGAAAGAGAAATGAAACTCTCTATGTTGAGACCCAATTAAATGGATTCTTGGGAAAAATCTAGTCGAGACTAACTAGGAATTTACCTCGGATGGAAGAGGAAAAAAATTAACCCTTCCAAAAACATAATAATTAGTAGATCTATTCATATTGAAAAATCATAAAGTGAATCCTAATAAAAATATATGTTCCTTCCAGCTAAGTCTATTTTACATCATGAATTAAAAAAATTATTTTCAATAAAGTGATATTAATCTTGAAGGGACCATTATTCAGTCTTATAAAATGTCAATCTATGATTTCATGATCCGTCCATCAAGTATAAAGTCACATAACCCTTTGGATCCATTCATATTTGGGTTACATATATTTTTTTATAATAAATTATGATGCAATTTCATATTACTTACTACCTCTTGTGAATAATAATAATCCGTAGGCAACTACTAGATGTTATTTCTTTCAATCAGGGGGAGGAATTTCTTTGACCCTATTACCCATGTAAGCACTCAGTATGATAAATCTTCCTCAAGATAAATACTCTCAAGTTATGATGATTGACCTAGAACCTATTTACTCATGAAAAGGTTAAATAATATTTCAATATTGAAAATAATGAAAACATGTTTATTGAAAATGGGAACGAATTTTAACTCTTCCATAGAAGATCATTGACCAAGACCTTCTTTATCTACTATGAACATTATTTCAAGAGGGCCATTTTTATTACCCATATCCCCTAAATTATTTCAGTCCCCACTTTCATCATAATTAACCAAATCATGTTTGATCAACTTAAGTAATTGGTTTGAGTAATGTGTATGACCCTTAAGGGAGTGGATTACTACTTCAAGATTCATGATATTTTTTCCACCTCATCTATATGATTCTCATAGAAGTTATTTAATGGTACATTATCATGCATAAAATATATTATAATGACTTCATAAACAAAGTGGTTATACAAAATTATGAATATGGATGATATTCTCTTCTAGGAATCCTTATCCACCAATGCTTCTAGAAAATGGGCATCAACCGAGAATGGAATTAGAGGAGATATCCAACCAGTAAAGGGAAAAGGGTCAAGTAGTCTCAACCAGTAGTGTATCATCTGATTTACTAATGGATTCTCTAATATGGGCCTATTATTGATTATTCCTTCATTTACTGGTTACTATTCTCCCCATTCAACTTCGAATATAAGAGAACCATTGAACTAGGGAATACAATCTACTTATTTTCCAATAGGATATTATCTAATAAAAATATAATATTAGTTAGTTAATATCTTAATTATGTCATATTTTAGGGAGAAAATTACATCAATACATGTCTTCTACCTTTTTAGAAAAATTCAAATTTGGAATGTAATAGTAGGATGTTACTCAATATAAATTCTTTAAAGTGGGTAAAGAAGCCCAATTTTTTTATAGTTGAACTACTGACCAAAACCAAAAGATGAATATGACTCATATATAGTTTATGAATAAATCCAAGTCACTAAAACACCCTCTCTCAATGTGTTCAAAAAATAAATTATCATTGGTGTTAGTCGAATTATAGATGATTTTTCTAATTGTGGTTTGATATCGCATGAAAAAATAAATTTTTTATTACTGTAATGTTACACACATCCTATTATATAAGATTTATAATATTAATGAAATATATAACCTTAAGATATTTACCTAAAAAATATTGAATTGTCTTGTATTTTATAAATCAATAACCTATATATATTTTATGATTTAACCCCAAGGTTCATAGATGAGAAAACACTATCTGAATGGGACCTTATCCTATATATATGCCCAATATTCTTATATAAACATGATAATTTTTAATATTATCGGTTTATTCATCTTTGTCTTCATAACCAAAACACCATTAAAAATTTACTAACCCTGACCACATTGTGTGACTGATACACTGGGAGGATATTGGTGTTGAAGAGCATGGAAATATGAAATACTTTTTAGACTAAGGGGTTGATTCTATGAGTGATTGTAACACCCCGAGCTTCTATGATAAGCATCTCATTCAATAATGCAATAGTTTCATTGTACGCAACTTCGAGTTCTAACACACCGCAACTAATCAAAGTAGCCGTTATGAATAGTAATACCCACTTTTTAAAATTATAGAAATGTTATATTTCAAAATGGACTTCATTTTTGTATTCGTAATATCGAAATTATCCTAAGTTATTTTTTTGTAATTTTCTGAGAACTTCCATTTTTTATGAATCGTGAAAAATACTTAAAAACAACTTTTTTAATCAAAATAATTTTTAGTGATAAATTATACTATTGAGTAGTTTTAGAGTATAATTAGAATATATTTTTACCATTTTATCCAATGGTGGTCATTAGAATTAATTTCACTTTGAAATTGGACATAAACAATTGTCAATCTTTTGATATATATTGTTTCTTAAAAACACGCTATTTGTTGTGACAGCGAGAATTAATTATAAAATTAATTAATGCAACTTATATGTTAGGAATTTTGTAAAATAGATATAATTTTTTAATTCGGAATATCTATTATAGCTTAGGGTGAAATTTTGGCATTATTTTGAAAAACTTCAATTTTTGATGAATAGTGAAACCACTAAGTGGTAGTTCAAAAACTGATTTTTCGTTTAAATGAAATATTACCACTTTTGTGTTTTGATTTTCAAAAATCCGACATACATGGTTGTCATTAAGATGTAAAATGTGGTTCAATGAGATTAAAATAATTTTTGGTGAATAGTAACTTTTCTGTTCTTAATCGCGATTAGAGGTAATTAGTGTAGTTTAAGGTAAAAATAATGTTTTAATAATATGAGATGAGCATGAAACATGTCCTACCCTCATTGGATGTGTCATGTCCGACCAATAAAATCCATGGGTCAACTTGGGGACCCCATGGAGCCACTTTAGTTGGAAAATGACATAAATACCTTTTATTTAATGTTAAAGTAAAAAAATGACACAAACATGAAATGTTTTACTAAAACAATTTTTACATGGGTTATACAAGTCATATTTTTGACTATAAATAGTCATTGGAAAGATAAAGATATTTCCTACATCATAGTAGTTTTTTATAATTTTTAGACATTAAATAAATTAAATTATTTATGACATCATTATGATGCAGCGATGACCTCATTATTTAACGATTTTAATAAAATGAAAAGATAATGTACAATCCAAGACTTAAAATTGTCCAAAGACTATTGGATGGGTAGATTTAGAACCCTTATCACCTTATCCTCGAATTATATAAGTGTGGGACCTTTAGAATCCGAAAAGCATTGTATAATAATGTAAAATTTCCTTACTTTCCAAGAGTGGCCCTCCTCTCCTCTTATAAAAGGCCCCCACCTCTACCACCTCATTCACAATTTCAAACCATTTGGATCGGCCAAACTCTGCCCAAATACTCTCCCAACTTTCCCCCCTTACTCCTAGAAGCCTCACTTTGGGCAGAACTCTTCCCAAGGAAGCCTTTGGCTCAAATAAAAAAGAGTTACCCAATTTTGAGGTAATGTCTTCTCTTATGTTATTTTGTTTTATTTTTATTCTCCAACCCCATAAACTCTTTTTATTCATTTCTTTTGTAACAAAACCAGTATAATAAATATACTAGGATTTTTTTATAAGAATTATTCGAGCTACACTTACACACACCTACATCTAATGGTTAAAGAACATACTGTTTCTGTGTATGGCGAATTTCTGCCTCACGAAACGATGATTGTTCAACACTCATATAACACCTTCAAAGGTGGACATTAAGATGTCACTATATTTATATATTATATATAATATGGTTTCCTTATGCTTCTGTATTTCTCAATTATGTCATACTTTATGATTTCCGTTATGGGTATACGCGATGATTTCATTTTAGGAAGTGCAGACTACCGCCCCCTCAAAGTGATGTGAATCGTTAATGCCATATGTGAGATGTATAAATGATGGAGTAAATGATATTATATATATGATATTATAATGGAACTATATTATACCTTTATATGATTATGATTTCAATCCATTAAATACGAAATAGGAATGAAAGTAGCGTTCATGCGTACGTACGGCTTACCGTCTCCATGAACGGTGCATTTCATTTCTTACCTCTAAATGTTACGTAATATTATGAATGAATTTATATACTGGATATATATGATATATATGACATCTAAATCATGAATATAATCCTGGAGATAATGTATATTCTACCACATAAACAACTTGTAATTATAAGAAGTTTATTGTTGACTCAAGTACCAAAAATCGACAAAACGACTGTTATTAACTTAAATAATTACATAATGTTCATAAAATTGTAATAAGTGATATAAAAAGGATAATGAAATTGAAAATGGTAGATATTAACTCTATTTAATTATTCAGGAGGTTAAAGAACGGTCGAGTCGGGACAGGATGCAAGGTAAGGGAATTTCTTAACCCAACTTCCATTCTTTGGGTTAATCTCCTACTTTCAAATTATGTCATGATATTATTATGTCTTATTTTGTATTTTTACTTTTTTTATGTGTAACTATAGTGAATACACATAAAGATCTATTTTATTTTAAAAATGATCTTTTTAAGGACTTCATCTCAATCTCCTTTCATTGAGGCATATTTGGTTTTATACACAACTTTCTTTTATATGGTGTATAAACCCCTTTGACTTTTATGTTTATTCAAAAGGAATCTTTTTTATATGAAGCGTTTTACTAAACGACCAAAAGGGAATGTTTTTCGTTCCATACATATGCGGCGACAACGACTTCTCCGCCGCCGTGACCATTATTTGAGTTTCGGCTTCCTCTACAAGCCATCACTTTTTTTTAATGAAAAATAAATACAATGTTTTAACTTTCTTTTATTTTGTTATTGAAAATGGTTTTGAAAGCGTTTTTATTATATCAATGTGTTATATTGTTATCTTGTGATTGAAATTTGTAAATATTATGTTTCCTTTATGCATGTTTTATGTGATACGATTATGTTATGGTTTATGAAATGTTTAAACCTATTCATATGAGGAATGCATTGGACTTAATAAATGACGGGTGGAGCCCGCTATAGCTCCACGATGCATCAGCAGGTCTCATGAGACAAACTAGTGTCTTGGCACGAGGCCTTGACAAAATCTTATTTGTGGTCTTGGCACGAGGCCTTGGCTACGTGGTTATGATAGTCTGGCATTATGCATTCCATCATTATGAAAGTGGTTATTGATATTGCATGTGATCATTCGACCAGTAGAATATCCATGTGAATAAGTAAATGGCATTATCTCATTTTAATTTTGCCATATTATGTTGAAGTTCATGTTTAAAAGGCTTTTGTTTTTGTTATACATTGCCTTAAATTTTAATTTTTATTTATGAAAGCTTCCGCAATATTGTTATCCTTACTGAGCATCTGAGCTCACCCCTTTCAATGTTTTAATATTTTCCAGGATGTGAAGAAGTATTTTATGAATGACCTGTAGGGATAGTCAGAAGAGGATATGAGTGTGGACTATGAAGAATTTGTTATTAGTTTTTCACTTTATGATGTAATTTAACATTTATGAATGTATCTAGTGTTTCCAAGGCTACTAAACTAATCGGTCTTTCGAGACTTGATCTTTTGTGATCATGCCAATGTTACAAAGTAATGAACCGACTCTGGGTAGCTGGGGTCGGGGCGTTATAGTTGGTATCAGAGGCAGTTTAGTACTAACCTTGGAAGCTAGATTTAGATAAACTCTTATTAGATCACATATCCCGAAGATAGACTTTAAGGATTAGTATAGAAGAACTTCCTAGAATTTTGGTATTATAGAGATTTTGTGAGTTTTCCGAGCAATGCATCCCTGTCTGGATACGAGTAGGTAGAGGCGGCTATGGCACAGATGTACCTAGGGGTAAAACCCGAAAACACCACTTTGAGCTAGACTCTAATGGGAACTGGTGCACGACAACAAGCCTTGCTGCACTCTTGGTTACGACACTCCCGGGGGATATGCTTAGGATAATTCACATTTTCTTTACAAACCACTATTAAGGGTTATGAGTATATAATTCCTAAAAGAAAACATTTTTTATGATTATGGATTATATCCATAAATATTTCAATTTATTATAAGTGTTTTCATGTTTGTTATTATGTATTTCGATTAATAAGCTAACCTAGTTTATGGCATTATATAGAAATGGCGCCCAGTAGAAGGAATGTGAACTCCATCAATACGTATGATCCAAAGAGTAAGAAGGATCATATCTTTCATGGTATTAAGACAACATTTAGAAGGGAAATATTCTCCCATGTGTTATCAACATATGAAGAAATAATATCATGTGTTAATAAGATAAGTAGATAATTCTCTGAGTCTTATGGATTTGAAGGGATGAAAGAGAAGAAAAGGATAGAAGAGAGAATGATGGATAAAGGGACGAGGGAAAAGAAGAATTTTCTAATATGTGATAACTTTGGGAAGAAACACCTTGGAATTTTACTTAAGGTAATGGGAGTTTGTCATAAGTGTGGATAAAAAGGACACCAAGTGCGTGACTGCAAGGGTAAGAAAAAGGATTCAAATGTACAATGCTTCATCTGCAAGGAGTGGGGACACTACACAAACCAATGTTCAAATCATCAGAGTATGCCCCAAATGATGTTATTGGATAATAATCAAGTTATGATACTACCACAGATGAGGAGGAATGATTAGAGTTCTTATGTTGTTATTAAAGTATTTTGTAATTTGAGTGTTGTATCAATGATGTACTGGTTATAATAATTATGGAGTATATAAGGATTGTACTGCAGTACTATTTCATCTAGGACTTGAGATTGTGTGGAACCAAGAAAAGTGACTCCATAGTAGGTTAAATTTTTGGAAAATATATAGTTGAGAGAAAGATAAACCATAATATGGTTCTGATACTGAGATAGTGATTATGGAATAAGACATGATTGATTCGGATAAATTATGTTGGATATTCTTAACATCCCGGAAACTGATTAATGATTTGTATACATTTTTGGATAGAAGGAGTATATCTAGTTTTCTATAAGGAATAAGGGATCATGAATGTAATCAATAAGGATTTATGGTAATTCAGTATGTTGCAGTGTTTTAAAAGAATACTTGATGAATGTGTTCACATGTTGTTACGCAGAAAAAAAAGAGCTTCATTATGTTTACCTTCCTCATATAATCTGGACTGTGAGTTGGACAGAAGTATTTTGGATAACTATAAAGGTTGGAATGGATTATATTTTACATTGGATACTATTGTTAAGGTTATTTTTGAATATTTATAAAAAGGACAACACGCAGACCGAGTGACAACCCATCGCATCAGACAAAGCTGTGGGAATCGAACCCACAACCATAGTGCGATTGGGATTAATCGCCTACCACTGGACTACGTGAAGTCCCTGGTTATTAAAAAATAGTTTTTCTAATCTAAATGGTATATGTTAATATTTGGAACCTTATACAATTAGGATAAATAGAATATTTTTGAGTTCTATTACCTTTTTGAGTGAAAGATGGGTTTTTGGTAAAAATTTATTAAAGAATGAAAGTCTACATGACAAGTATGTATATTCCCTTACGTTCTTAGTAAATCTCCTAAATAGATTCTTTAACATTATAAAAGGTAAATTAAAACAAAAACATTTCCGGTTAACTTTTCCAACTAGGGATTCAATGACCGTTTAACCAATCACAAGTTTGTGATTTTCTTATTGTTAAATTTCCCCTAATCCAGTTTTCTACAACTCTCCATCAGACCTTGATGGTTTGTTTTTCTTCCATATCCATATTTTCATAGAATCCTAGTATGGGCTATCTCGGGTGACCTTTGTACTTATCTTTCTTTCTTTTAAATTTATATTTTTATTAACCTTATTTCCGATGTGGGTTTTCTACAAAGGTATTTTATATTTTCAACATTTTATTTTCCAAGAAAAATTTCAAATTGCGAGGATGCAATTTATTGAAGTAGGGGAGAATGTAACATCCCGAGCTTCTATGATACACTTCTCATTCAATAATGTAGTAGCTAGCATTGTACGCAACTTCAAGTTCTAACACACCAAAACTAATCAAAGTATCCGTTATGAATAGTAATACCCACCTTTTAAAATTATAGAAATGTTATATTTCAAAATGGACTTCATTTTTGTATTTATAATATCGAAATTATCCTATGTTAATTTTTTTGTAATTTTCTGAGAACTTCCATTTTTTATGAATAGTGAAAAATACTTAAAAACAACTTTTTTAATCAAAATATTTTATAGTGATAAATTATACTATTGAGTAGTTTTAGAGTATAATTAGAATATATTTTTACCATTTTATCCAATGGTGGTCATTAGAATTAATTTCACTTTGAAATTGGACATAAACAATTGTCAATCTTTTGATAAATATTGTTTCTTAAAAACACGCTATTTGTTGTGAAAGCGGGAATTAATTATAAAATTAATTAATTCAACTTATGTGTTTGGAATTTTGTAAAATAGACATCATTTTTTAATTCAGAATATCAATTATAGCTTAGGGTGAAATTTTGGCATTGTTCTGAAAAACATCAATTTTTGATAAATAGTGAAACCACTAAGTGGTAGTTAAATAACTGATTTTTCGTTTAAATGAAATATTACCACTTCTGTGTTTTTATTTTCAAAAATCCGACATACATGGTTGTCATTAAGAAGTAAAATGTGGTTCAATGAGATTAAAATAATTTTTGGTGAATAGTAACTTTTATGTTCTTAATCGCGATTAGAGGTAATTAGTGTAGTTTAAGGTAAAAATAATGTTTTCATAATATGAGATGAGCTTGACACATGTCCTACCCTCATTGGATGTGTCATGGACGACCAAGACAATCCATGGGTCAACTTGGGGACCCCATGGAGCCACTTTAGTTGGAAAATGACATAAATACCTTTTATTTAATATTAAAGTAAAAAAATGACACAAACATGAAATGTTTTACTAAAACAATTTTTAAATGGGGTTATACAAGTCATATTTTTGACTATAAATATTCATTGGAAAGATAAAAATATTTCCTACATCATAGTATTTTTTTTATAATTTTTATACATTATATAAATTAAATTATTTATGACATCATTATGATGGAGCGATGACCTCACTATTTAACGATTTTAATAAAATGAAAAGATAATGTACAATACAAGGCTTACACTTGTACAAATACTATTGGATGGGTATATTTAGAACCTTTATCACCTTAGCCTGGAATTATATAAGTGTGGGACCTTTATAATCCGAAAATCATTGTATAATAATTTAAAACTTCCTTACTTTCCAAGAGTGGCCCTCCTCTCCTCTTATAAAAGGCCCCCACCTCTACCACCTCATTCACACTTTCAAACCATTTGGCTCGGCCTAACTCTGCCCAAATACTCTCCCAACTTCCCCACCTTACTCCTAGAAGCCTCACTTCGGGCAGAACTCTTCCAAAGGAAGCCTTTGGCTCAAATCAGAAAGAGTTACCCGATTTTGAGGTAATGTCTTCTCTTATGTTATTTTGTTTTATTTTGCTTCTCCAACCCCATAAACTCTTTTTATTCATTTCTTTTGTAACAACACCAGTATCCTCAATATACTAGGATTTTGTTATAAGAAGGATTCGAGCTACACTTACACACACCTACATCTAATGGTTAAAGAACATACTGTTTCTGTGGATGGCAAATTTCTGCCTCACGAAACGATGATTGTTCAACACTCATATAACACCTTAAAAGGTGGCCATTAAGATGTAACTATATTTATATATGATATATAATATGTTTTACTTATGATTCTGTATTTCTCATTTATGGCATACTTTATGATTTCCGTTATGGGTAAACACGATGATTTCATTTTAGGAAGTGCAGACTACCGCCCCCTCAAAGTGATGTGAATCGTTAATGCCATATGTGGGATGTATAAAGGATGGATTAAATGATATTATATATGATATTATACTGGAACTATATTATACCTTTATATTATTATGATTTCATTCCATTAAATACGAAATATAAATGAATGTAGAGTTCATGCGTACGTACGGCTTACCGTCTCCAGGAACGGTGCATTTCATTTCTTACCACTAAATGTTACGTAATATTATGAATGAATGTATATACTGGACATATATGATATATATGACATCTAAATCATGAATATAATTCTGGAGATAATGGATATTCCACCACATAAACAACTTGTAATTATAAGAAGTTTATTGTTGACTCAAGTACCAAAAATCAACAAAACGCCCGTTATTAACTTAAATAATTACATAATGTTCATAACATTGTAATAAGTGATATAAAAAGGATAATGAAATTGAAAATGGTAGATATTAACTCTAGTTTATTATTCAGGAGGTTAAAGAATGGTCGAGTCAGGACAGGACGCAAGGTAAGGTAATTTCTTAACCCAACTTCCATTCTTTGGGTTAATCTCCTACTTTAAAATTATGTCATGATATTATTATGTCTTATTTTGTATTTTTACTTTTTTATGTGTACCTATAGTGAATACACATAATAGATCTATTTTATTTTAAAAATGATCTTATTAAGGACTTCGTCTCAATCTTCTTTCATTGAGGCATATTTGGTTTTATACACAACTTTCTTTTATATGGTGTATAGACCCCTTTGACTTTTATGTTTATTCAAAAGGAATATTTTTTATACGAAGAGTTTTACTAAAAGACAAAAAGGGAATGTTTTTATTTCCGTACATATGCGGCGACAATGACTTCTCTGCCGCCGTGACCATTATTTGAGTTTCGGCTTCCTCTACAAGCCATCACTTTTTTTTAATGAAAAATAAATACAATGTTTTAACTTTCTTTTATTTTGGTATTGAAAATGGTTTTGAAAGAGTTTTTATTATATCAATGTGTTGTATTGTTATCTTGTGATTGAAATTTGGAAATGTTATGTTTCCTTTATGCATGTTTTATGTGATACGATTATGTTATGGTTTATGAAATGTTTAAACCTATTCATATGAGGAATGCATTGGACTTAATACGTGACGGGTGGGGCCCGCTATGGCTCCTCGATGCATCGGCAGGTCTCATGAGACAAACTAGTGTCTTGGCATGAGGCCTTGACAAAATCTTATTTGTCGTCTTGGCACGAGGCCTTGGCTACGTGGTTATGATAGTCTGGCATTATGAATTCCATCATTATGAAAGTGGTTATTGATATTGCATGTGATCATTCGACCAGTAGAATATCCATGTGAATAAGTAAATGGCATTATCTCATTTTAATTTTGCCATATTATGTTGAAGTTCATGTTTAAAAGGATTTTGTTTTAGTTATAAATTGCCTTAAATGTTAATGTTTATTTATGAAAGCTTCCGCAATATTGTTATCCTTACTGAGCATCTGATCTCACCCCTTTCAATGTTTTAATATTTTCCAGGATGTGAAGAAGTATTTTATAAATAACCTGCAGGGATAGTCAGAAGAGGATATGAGTGTGGACTATGAAGACTTTGTTATTAGGTTTTCACTTTATGATGTAATGTAACATTTATGAATGTATCTAGTGTTTCCAAGGCTACTAAACTAATCGGACTTTCGAGACTTGATCTTTTGTGATCATGCCATTGTTACAAAGTAATGCACCGACTCTGGGTAGCTGGGGTCGGGGCGTTACAGTGATCTATGAACCCCACTATGTTTATGAAACATCATTCAATGTTGGAAAATAGGCACCAAAAATCTTATGTGTCTTTTGGGTTGAACGCTTCAGGGAAAACTTGTTCATGAATTTTGAACATTGGATATTATGAATTGTTTTACCCATACATGGAAGGGGAATTCAGCCTATGGATGAAGATTCTAGTTCATCATGTTCCCAAAAAACTTAAATAAATAATTTCAATATTTTCCAATAGATAAGGTTTCTTTATACAATATTATTATATATTTCCTAAAATTGGATCCGTATTGATCTTGTGTACACCCCATAGGATTATCCTAATATCACATTTCATTATTTGGAATGTTCTCACATATAGAATATTTTGATAAACTAAATTTGGGATCAATTTATTATTGTGGGGGAATATTTATTTTGAAACCTAAACACCATCATACATCCCCACATCCTTCATGTACACTTGGAATTCCATGCATATTTGGTGCACCATGAATAACCATCCACATTCCAAGTGGAAGACACCTATCATTTGGATGTTCCATTGATATTTCCATCATAGTCACTCGTAACATCATTCAAATCAAATAATTAATGAGAATGGTTCTATATTTTTCTGTAGAGTGGGAGTTATAACCGATTTGTTAAATTGAGTATATATAAAAACATACACTTGTTAATTATGTGCCTCTTTTAAAATTCATCTATGTGAAGATACATTTTCCCATGCGAGCTCACAATAGTGATTGATACAAAAATATTTTTTATCACTTATTCATTGATTAAGAGTGGGTGAATATCTAAATAGAACTAACTAATCAATAAGTATCATCTATAATTAAAGATAAAATTGAAAGAACTACCCCATAAAATATAAATAAAATGGTTTTTATATTGATATGCCAGTAATAATTTACATTGACATTGTTGATCATCTCTGTTCTCATTAAAGTAGAATCTCAGGAAATTAATTTTTGTGTTATTTCATCAAGGGGAAAAAGTGGAGATACAACAGTAACATTAATTCAATTAATATATTTTGGTGGAAGAAAATGAATAAAAGAGTTAAATATTTTATATTTCTTTATGAAAATTATTTCATGGTTGAATCATATAAAAAACCATTGGATTAAGTTATATATTCATAGGTTGTTCATACTGGTAAATACTATGCATAGAAATTATGAAATTACTTGAATGGTTTAAGAAGGTTTATATAGAGGGAAGGAATTGTAGGATATATTTTTATGGAAAATAATATAAGAGAGTTATCTATTATGGAGATAATTTTTGAGTGAATTCTATGTGATACTAATTAATTGAGGAGACCCACTCCCCTCATCACATATATTGGTTATGTTGTCTTATAATAACATCATATAATTTATTTAGGTTACATTTTTCACAATAATTACAATATTTTTCTTCTGATAAGACTATTTTTTGAGGGGGGAATTTTTTGACCACTATAAAATTAGAAATCACTTTATGGAAGAATGATAAAATAGATAATTGAAATTGGGAAATATTGGAAAATAAGATTTTTTTCATGAATAAATTCATTTGTTTTCATAAAGTCTCCTAGACATTCAGAAGGACATATTTTTAATCATTATGTAAAAACAATTTATTGACATATTACATCCTCATAGTCTAGTAGTATATTTACTATGATGATAAAAAATTATTTTATTCATGTTATATTAGTGTAGTATCCCAACCAATTCTTTATAATGATGTTAGATTAAAGGGTTCATCATATCATTTCAAAAATATTAAATATACATGTTTTTTGAAGTCATAATTAATTAATCAATTTATTTTATTCTTTTTAATATTACATATGTAATTTGTATGATACTTTATGGAATAATTATTTAATATAATAACCACATTTGACAAATAATTCCACCCAAATCAGCCAGACATAATTCCCATAGAGTTTTCCAGGTCACTGAAGACCAGTAAAAAGAACCATGTAATCATACAAAGAAACATTTGGGAAGAATTTCATCCTCAATAGTGATATGATAAGATAGAAAAAATATTTTTTTTAGAATATATATATATATTATATTATATTCAAAAATATAAAAACCTTAAATGTTACATCCAAAAACATGATATCAGGTACTAGAAAAAAATAAAATAGAAAAAAATCATAGAACCTATAGAAATTAATGGTTCCATCTCTATGTAGTTAGATTTCACCACCATCCCAACCCACTGGAAATGTAAAATTTACTATGAGATAAGTCCTCTACATAATAATATTCAATTTAAATGTATCTTATAAAATCAGGGCTCTAAAAACCTAAAGGGAAAATTTTTTTTGATAATTAAATCTCATTACAATACCCCTAGAGATTCTATTAAAATTTTTATAAGTCAAATCAGTTACTTCTTATATAAAAGTTTATAAACAAAATTTAAATATAAGTTATTATATATATAAAATACTAATTTTTTACATTAAAAAAATTACATATTTAAATATCGAAGGCAATAATATATAGAATTTATTCATAAGGCATAGGTAGATGAAATTAATATGTTTCAAGAATATATATCTTAATAAAATGAGAGAAATAAGAATATAAAATAAATAAGAACATAATGTCTCCTACATCACCATAGGAACAATATCACACATGTTTTTCTATAACTAAGAAGAATAATGACACTTGATAGAAAACGTGACTCTTAATATTTCGGGACATTAGTCCCCCAGAAAGGCTACCCACGTGAAATCCATGGATTAATGGAACCACTCTTAGTGATATCTATGTACACTAGGGATGGAAACCTATAGTAATTTGTGATATTTGAATACATTTTCCTTCCATTAAAGGGATAAAATTTATGTTTCATCAGAAAATACATTTTATATGGAACCCACATTTTTATAAAGCATTTTCTGTAGTGATACCACACCACATAAATGATTGAAAACCCATTACCTTTTAAAAATCAACATTGAGGAAATTTATCAATCACTTCATATGAATAGAAATAGTTTCCCTCATGAAACCCACTATAGAAGACATTTTCATATCCTTCAAAGTCCAATTAACATATCATATACTTTCAATAACAAGTTTCATGTATTTAAACCAATCGTACATGATGGAATATAAGTAATTATGAGGAATTTACCATAATCTTTTTACACATACCACTTTATTGAATTCTTTTTTCCTTTTATATCTGTGATTGAAAAACAATAATACGGACCTTATGATCCCACAACTATAAATATAAATCCCAGTAAAGCACTCTTAGTTTCTATTTCACAAAGGATGGATTCCAAAAAACCCTTTATAGAACACACTTGATCTGTAAAATTATCTGATATGGGAAATTATGAATAGTTTCGTAGAATAAAAATATTTCAAGAGATGAAATAAGTACCATCATTAAGGATTTATAGGGATAGAGTAACCACCTATAAAATATAAAGAAACAAACTAACATTTTAAAAAACTACAACAATAACCATCACCCATTGGTGGTATCACCATAATTGTGGTGGCTTCTCCCAGGATCAATACCTTGGTCACTGGGTATATCCTGGTGAAAGTTCTTGTGCCATTTTAGACATAGAATGGCCTATAATACAACATGGTGTGATCCCTATGGTCATGGTATATTGGAGGGTTTCCAAAGCATGCCACCCTAGTCTACACTTACGGTTCGGAATTTCCTTTATTGTTTCCCCATGTAAACTCATAGGCACACTACACACTTCACTAAAACAATGGTCCTACCCATGTGTCTCATAAAAAGGTAAATATATTTTTACTCCATAAAATCCTACCCTCATATCCCAAACGAACCATAAACTTAAAAAAGATATTGGGAGAGTCTTTTTAATTTATCGTTTATACTAGTAGGTGAAAATTATCCCTAGAGTAATAATATTTTGTCCCTAGAATATCTTAGGATCCTGATTCTATGAAAATATATACACATAATTGAATCATTAAGACCCAAAGCACCCATGTCTCAGGATTTTCCCATCTAAAATACAATCTCACATGAACTAATGGGATCATCATTCCACATAACACCATATCTTATATGTCAACATTATAAATAGGATTTATAACAACTAAGATGTTGATCTTAATTTCAATATCCTCCCACATAACCACATGGGAAAGACTTGTATGATTCATCATTAGTTGGTAAAAATGGTACACATCATGGATAAAAGTAAAATGAGTAGTTAATTCTAAAAAATATATCCCCATAACAATTTTCTCCAAAAACTAAAATCAGCTGATATAATAGTGTATTGACATACCCTACATCACCAAAATAACATTCTCCTAAATGAGAATAATATATAAAGAAAACCCAATCAACTATCTCACCTGAAACATATAATGATGTCAACTAGCATAGGATTTCTAGAAATTCAATGCTATTGTTTACATATTTCCAATCAATTTCACAATATCATACATCTCCTAGATGATACTCAGACCATTCTCCAACCTATACATAAAAAATAGGCAATCTACATGGCCTCATACTCATCGCATTAAAAATTTCCACCATGATCAAATCCTGAGAACTATTTTTATAGGAAAATAACACTAAAGGAATATATTTATCCACAATAATAATTGAATACAGTCATGCATGTTTGTATAATTTCATCAAAAATTTGGATGAGTCACTAGTTCTAGCCATTTATCTCGAGATGATCAGTAAGGACCCATCACCACTTGAAATAAACTCATGAACCGAGATGCCAATAGAAGATTCCTGTAAAAAAGGAAATACAGTGGTACATTAAAAATTATGATAATCTCCCATAAATACTAGTTCCCAATATCCTCTAAATTTTTTAATCCTCAATAAGTACGAAGTGTATAGATTTTTTGGATTTGATAAATAATCAATGATATCACATCCTTAATACTAGGAGTCTAAGGTACCCTAATCACAAATTCTATAGACATATCATCCCATTTGAATACTATAATGGGTAAGGTTAAAATAATCTAGCATATATTTTTTGTTCCAAATTAAAAATCTAACAAGAAAGGTATGGAGACATGAAATATGCAATTGATCATCTCATTCTCGACCACCAATAATGATTCCTCAAGTCAAGATATATATTATTACCTCAAGGGATCATTAAATAATCATAATGGTTTCCATTATCTCTAAAATCCTCTCTCAATTTTATTATAAAAATCATCATATATTGAAATATTATCACTCCATAAAGTTTCTATGAGAATATCCCCAATCTATATTCCCCATAATGATTCCTTTTGAACAACTAATGTTCTTAATCCTCCACCTTTCCATGTCAAATACAATCTTCCACAAGTGATCCAATAGGAGAAAAATATATGAATACATGTATGTCACCCTTCCATATATCCATGTTCATCTTTGAAAATAAGTTCATCAAGCACCATTATTCCTCTAATTCTATTACTCCCGGAGTTTGATACATTCTTCTCCATGCCTATGTGAACACATTTCCTTTTCAATTGGTTATTGAATATAACAATCAAAAGTCTAAAGTTAATCCACCAGGAATATTTTTATCACGTTCACATCCCTCTAGAAGAAGATATACATTAAACAGTTATGGTAAGAATATAATATAAATAACTCCCCAGAGAGTTAGTTTCTCTAGGTCTTAAGAGCCTACATAACTACCACCAATTCAAGATGAATAATAAGATAATTCTTCTCATGATGTTGTAAGTATAGGGAGGTATAAGATAAAAACTATATCATCATCATGTAAAAAAACCCAAAACCATACATGAGGAATCAAATTAAACCACATAAAAAACTTTTTTTGGAATAATCTAGATAAGATCCTAAGTCAATATAACTTTCAACAACTCAAATGATCTCTAGAACTTATTATTCCAAAAAAGAAACACACTATTATGGGTCAAACCTTTCATAATATATGAATGATATGAGAAGTTTCAAATTAAGAACCAATAATAGTAGGAAAATCCCAAAAAAATGTTTGTGTCAGACACATTTTTGAGCTTCTCCCATGAAATCACTACCTGCAACTATTCTCTGGATACAGAATCATGTATCTCTAAAATCACATTACAATGAAATTTTGTTTCTTGAATAATAAATTAAAATTTAGATAACTTTACCTGAAAGAAATTTTCTTTCAATACCCCATAGATGATATTCAAACACTTAATATAATCCTCTTTTGACTTTGAGTAAACAATGATATCATCAAACAAAAATAACCGTGATGGAATCCTGAGACCGATTGAATTTTAGATTCATCGAATCAATGACTAGAAAATGGGAATTTTTATTTCCAAATATAATGAACTTATGATCATAATTCCCATACCTAATCCTAGACCTCATCTTTAGAGTATCATCCTCTCAAACCCTCAGCTAATGGTACCCAAATCTCATATAAATCTATAAAAACCATTGGTCCCCCTTAAAGAGTTAAAAATAATTCATCAATACTATATAGGGGATATTTTTTCTTAACTATCACCTATTTTTGTTTCTACAATTCAAATACAATTTCTAGGCTCTCATTCACCATTATTAAATAATGTATAGGTTTTTACACCCTCCAAATGATCATTAAAAATTATAGAATTAATGAAATACCTAAAGCAAGAGTAATATTTTTTCTAGTAAAAGGGATGTATTTTCATGACTAAATGAAGTATCGATGGCTGATTCATGTGAATTAGGTAACCTCTAGGGGTACACAAGATCACATGACCCCGGGAATGTCATGAAAATAGATCATGTGTTGTGAATGATCTATTAATAACCAAATTAATCCCCTATAACAAACCCTCTAATTCTTGAGAAGGAATGAAGACCTTCACTGATGTTCATGAAGAGACTATCCAACGAGCTCCTTCAATCAAGTGACACTCTAGGGAACAAATTACTAAAAATAATCTTATTCCCCTAATAAAATAACGAAATAGGATTGATAAAGAAATAAGTTTCATGCAGTCAATGTTACAATATTTTTTCATGCACAAAGGATATTCATCATGGGATCACTAATGATCATGTTAAATACATTTAGAATGATAAAATGATCTCATTAAGGTCCTTATAAATGTATCCTTGGTAAGGTGAAAAATCCTTTGACAAGTCCTTAGGTCTAATAAGGACTCCCTAAAATGTAAACATGATATTTTGGAGGCCCTTTGAAATATTTATATTATCATTAAACAAATCAATGACGATTAACGTGAATATCCAAGAAAATTATTATAATCCATTTCAAGGGTAATATCTAATCATGCAATTCCTTTTTAGACACTCAAAAATCCGATCTTATAAAATATCAGATAAAAGTTTGAAAAAGGGGGAAACCTCTCATTAAGGTAAGGTATGTTTATTTTCATGAAAACGAGTTATGTTAATTATGTGATCACCATTATTCATGTGATGAACCCTTGAAAAGATTATTTGAACTCATAAAAGGCCTATAAAATAATGTCTTATTTTCAAAAATTTCCCCATACAATTATTCTTCATTCACATAAATTCCTTTCTGAAAGCATATTGATCCCATGAAGACTATTAGACATGTTGATTCAACATTATACATGAAATTTGGCATGTCAATATGATTATGATAAATAAATTTGACGAGTAGGGCCCCAATAAATATGGTGATGATAGAGTGTTCACATAGTTATTGTTTATCATACGATGCCTTAGATGACCTACTATATGGTCATGTGAACCGTGTGATTCATTAGTCCCTCAACCAGCTCAAAATAATATCAATGATATACAAACTAAGAAAGGAAGCGTATAATAGGGATGGTGAGGAATATGACTTCCTTGATTGAGGAACAAAAATCACACACTTGATTTATGGCTAACCCATGGGATCATAGAAGAGTAGACTTCTTAGAGAGAAATGTCACAGCATCGCATGGGTCTTCAACCAATTTAAAATATAGGGAACTACCTAAGGGATCATTCTCATTGAATATGTTCTTTTCTTCATAACCCTTTAGTTCACATGAAGGAATACTGCTGTTCTATCTAGACTATGAGAAAGAGATTCCTCATGATTACTTGAAAATGAAAAATTCAACAAGCTAATGCTTAATGAACCATGATGATCATGTTCAATAAATAATAAAAAAGGATGAATAATTATGTGAATATGAGTATAATAATTTTTGAGAGAAGGCAACATGTTCTTTTCATGATCTATCTAGATCATGTGAAAGTACTAGGACAAGTCAAATATGTCTTGTGAAGTCCTATGGACTTGGCTCCCATGTACTGTGAAGGCAACCAGACATGTCTCTGAAGTATTGGAATGTTTTTTAGACATGTTTCTCATGTCATATTAAGTCATCTAGACATATCATTCATGCCATGTGATATCATTCAAACATGTTAGCAACAATAGGTGTTATCCATTCAAGATGTCATTATTGATCATGTGACACCCTTGGGAAAGTCTGTGTTGATGATGTCAACACCCTAGGACTTGTCAACCAATTCAAGTGACCACCATATGAACATTATATCTAGATAATGTGACATAACTATAATATTTCAGATGAAATTATTCAATGAACCCTAAAACATGTCATCCCTTTCGAATATACAATCTAGACATGTCAGTTAGGCTCCGATGACATGTTAGGAAGACCAAATGATATGTGATAATATTTTTCTATTTGACATATTTATACATACCCTAAACTAGATAATTAGGACTCCAATTTCTACTAAAAATAGGACACATTTAATTCCTTTATATGGATTGATCTCAAAATGGGAATCAACCCAATTATAGATCCCTAAATATTTAAGACACTCTAACACATAGAACCCATACTCTACCATAGTATTATCACTATTATTCATCTATTTGTGGATTAAAAATTTCACTAAAATATGATAATTATAATTCCTATCCAAATAGGATACGTAGAAATTTTTCCTAATTTATGAGATCTAGATCGAACAACCCCTCAGGGCCACCCCAACTCAAAATTCCCATATTTAGACAAAGTTATATTGATCACATACTTTCCCTTGTTTCTCACACCAGGAATGGATCCTATGGGCTTAGGGATTTCCAATAATCATATCATTTCTTCCATAAATATTCCCTATCTAGGGATACCTCCATTCAGTGAGATAATATGATTTCCTATATGAAAGGGCCTAACCTCATTGTAAGTCCTGAAGTCATCCTCATATTATTAAACCATATGAAAACAACCCTAACATGAATTATGCATTTTTCACCACCTAGATGTTGGTTGAATATGAATTCAACTATATCTAATGTGATTTTGGTTACTAAAAGGATATATAGGATGCCTTATTAGGGTTTGATATCCACACATGGTGTATATTTTCCCTCATATATGTATTTTTTCATAATATTAAATGACATAGTTTAAATTAACAATGTTGGTTCCGATTCCTATTATACATATGATAGATTGGACTTCTCATGAAGGTTCAGTCCCAAACAAAAAATGTTCATCTCCTTCTTGGATGGTAGTAAACTATAGAGTGACTGGTTATATAGATTAAAAATATAAAAAACTAATCATTTCTATAAAATAATGGGAAACAAATGAATAACCATAGATACATAAAGATGGTAACACTAATAGAACCCCCCATTGGGTGCAAAAGGATTTGAAAACTGATCATTTTATTAGGGTAATCGGTCTCATATTGGGATATGGAATTGATTATAAAACATATCATAAATCTATGAGAGAGTCTTAGAAAAGGTAATAATTCACCCTAAATGGTGTGAGTATCCCAAAATCCCTTCTTCTTGACGAATATGAATTCTAACATTCCATTATGTCTAAAACCCCAACTTACTACCATGATTTAGAGAGACGGTATGTACTTTTTATGGTTGTTGGATCTATTGGTAGTTTCTAAGAGATTAAAATGTTGAAATGAGATTCAATGATTGTGAAACCAAACATGTACCCCCATAATCAACCCAAAAAATGGAAATTAAATTGGTATAATTAGTCTGAAGTCATGAAATGATAGACTAACTAAATCATTATATGCATCAGGCACAAAGAATCATTAACACGGGGCACCAAACATATTCAGGAGAACAAAAAATGGTGAACCTGACATGAATTTCTCAAATGATGAAAAAAACAAGTCGATCATGCATCAAACAATTTATTCTTGTGTATCCTATGTAAAAAAATAGTATGACAGATGTGTAATTTTTCATTATCGGTTTTCCCATGAAATAAGTCTTTTCTCATTATGAGAGGACCACATGATATAATTTAATGAACCTTGAATATGAAAGGAAAATTATGTTACTTATTCATATCTGATCGTTCATGTTTCATACAAGTGATAATGAAACAATTGGTGAAATTTTTCTTTGTTATCTTTCTAACACTAGTTAATTCTCTCTCAAACAATACGATGACCTGATATCATGTGTTCATCGAACAATTGTTTTGGAACCTCATCTATGACTTCAACCTCTATGGGTTGAAAAAGAACCTCACCCACCGAACACCTTCTTCTTCAAGTGATTAACACAGTGGTTCAAGAATACCAATTGAATGGTATAATCCAACCCCCAAGGTAGTAGCTAAGGGTCTGTATAATGTGATGCTGAGAGGTCCACCTTGTTCAGCGAAAGATGAAACAAAACCAGTGGAACATGTCACAAAAAAAATCACAAAGGAAGATTATCCATGGATAGAAGTAATAAGTAACTTCCATATACTTGGAAGATGGATCATGTATTCGAATATGGAACCACTCCGATTCAGGATCTATTGAAGAGGGCTCATGTTATCCACCATAACCAACATCAACCATTTAGTTTCCCATAGTTTCCTACTAAGGGAACCACCTGAAAAATTACCACCCAGGAAACTCAGGAATAGGTACCATTTAAGTAACATTGGGAATAAAGAGATGTGGATAAATGGGAGTGGTATCATATCACACTTCCACTGATGAAAAACCTCGACATGTTCTAGATATATCCTATAGAAAGGTTCATATCCATTCTCACTCAGATGAAGTCTGCAAGAAAATTCCTATAGCAATCATGGGGGAGGAATGTACCTCATCCCATATTCATGATTCCCATTAGTATATTATGATGGAACTATGATCACATGAGTGATATTATTTCCATTATTCAATCAAAAAAATCTTCTAGTGTATTTTTTAGACTGAATATTTGTAGGAATAAATTCATTCACACACTTTTCTATAGTGGAACTAAATTGTAGAAATAGTTGAAGAACTATTCCATCCTATTTCATCTCTAGAAGATATATAGGTACCTACACATATTCTGATACTAACTGTAAGAGTTTTTGTCCTAGAACCAACTGGTTGTACTTTGATTACATGGATATTTAATGTATTTAAATATTAAACATCTTATTAGGTATTGTTTATTGTTCTGCATGACAATGATGTAATAATGTCCTAGAGTATTTGTTTCATTGATAAGGTCATGGATGTTTCCCACTATAATGAGAACCTATAAATGCTAAAACAATATTCTTAAATATAGTAATAATGTTCGATGACATACTAGGATGGGACACATAACATGCAGAATGATAGGTGTGAGTACTCATAAGTAGACGAGACTTCCTCGCATGAAGTTCTTACCTGTCAATCTCCAATACAAGAGATTATGAGTACAAACCTGCCAGTAGGAATTCCACATGTTTTGGTTTCATCAGATATTTCTTTCTTCCAGCATTTGTAATGATCCACAGACTTTAATATTATCATTAATACGTGTCACGAATCACACACTTTGATTTAATGATGAAAACAATCACACATACAGTTGGTGGGAAGTAGGGTACATTGGGTGTGTCACGAGTGGCATGTTATTAATGGATAATTTGAGGAAGTATTTCCCCTTCCATTTATGGAAGTTGGTATCTCATCCCTTTGATTGAAATAGAACCGTCGCGCGAAATTACATGTCCATGGTGTAACGATGAGTTTATTTCAGGTAGTCAAATAATGACATATCAAGCATATAAGTTGATGACACTATCATGAAACCTACTTGATGAGATATTATTATAAAAGGATTATATTACATAGTGATCATTCGTATGAGGATTTCATTGTTGCAACTTTATGTTTTTTCTCTTGGGATCCTTGACCTATTTCTATAATGTACTCGTGGAATTTAGGCAATCCTACCAATGCCAATAAGAATGAATCCTAAAGGACCACAAACTAAATGTTTCTGGTGGTCTTGATTAAATTATATTTTAATTTGATTAATAAATATTATTATTAACACAATGAAATAATTTTATTCAAGTTAAAATGATGGCATAAATTAAATAAATATTTATTCCCCAGATTGTGGGTAAAATATATTTATATATTAATCATTTAATAATTATTTATTTAATTGTTTTTAAATAAAATATTTATTTAAGAGAATAAATTATTTATGTATTTATTCAGGTGTTCCATAAATAGAAGTGGATTTCAAGGGGGCCAATGGCTGGTTTGGTAGAAAAATAATTATTTGCAAGATGATAAATAATTATTTAACTAGTGACAAAAATTAAAATAACATTGCTATTATTTTGTGACGCATAATTTTATTTATAATTCCATTTTGTGCAAGTTGGAACTACATAAATAATGACTCAATATTATTATTAATAGCATGGGTTTTTTTTTCTAAAGTTATGAATGTATTTAATTTCGGTTACACAATTAAATATTTTAACTGAAGCCCCATGTCAATAAATAGACACATACATCTATTGTTCCATGTACCGAGCTTCACACCCGGTGAATTGAGAATTTTTGAGCTGAATAATTTATCTCTTAAATCCTCTTGCCACCCCTCTTAGGAATGAGAGATGTTCTTCTAGACCAAAGAAAAAGCGATCAAGAATGACCAACACAAGACACTCGCTTCACCGTGGCCGCACCCAAAGAATGAGCTTGGTCGATCAGAGGCCATCAGAGTATTTGTGGATAACCACTAGAGGGATTCTAGTTTATATCCTTCTAAGAGAAACAATATGATTCAGAAGGATCATTCCGAACGATCAACATCATCAATGAAGAGAATACTGAAGATCCATGTATTATTTTCTTTATGAAATTAGTTAAATTAATCATAAACATGATGTGAAAGATCCTCTATAATGGTTTCAGGACTCTTCCTTATTTATCTAAATCTTTGATTCTATTCCTTGGAGACTAGATTTAATCTTTGTATTGATCCCAGAATAATCATTGATCATTGTAAAAATCATTGTTGGGTCCTAGCCAAACCATGCTTCTGCTTCACCCAGAAGATTTAAGTGGTTTGAAATAAGTTACATCATAGTTTATAATTATTTAAATATTTCGATGATGATTTAAACATTTAATAATTTTGTTTTTTCAATTCAATTTAATCGTTCTAAAAATTTGAATCTAGAGATCTGTTCTTCCTCTTTAGTTTCTTGTTTAACTTATAGAAAAGATCTTTTCTTTTAATTTTGTTTAAAATAAAATATAGGGTATCATTTGGAGGTTCTAAAGGTTATTAGCCATACAAAACCAGAACAAACAATGTGTATTCAGAAGTACATGCCATGTATCCAAGGTTCAATGCCCTGGGTCTGGTATAACAAACTAAGAAATTTCATTGGACTTTGTCTATGTCTTAATGACTCTGTGTGTTCACCAAAAACAAGTGGCACACAGTTTTCAGATTACACACCATGTGGCCCTCTAGACACAACGTGTAGTCCCTTAGGGTTATGGTTGGACCGTGTACCCCATACACATCTTGCCCAACTGGAGACTATGTAACAAGGAACTGTACCACATGTGACCCACTAGACATGCCATGTACTCTAAAGATTTACAAAGCACACTCACACACCAATTCCCCAGGCATGTACTTCAGATGAACAGTGAAAAATAGTACACATCATGTAGTTGGAACTACACGCCATGTACTCATCCAAATTACACATATTTATTAAAATTTATTATTATATTACATAAACCCTTGAGACGTGTACCATCATGTTGGTTTAAAGCTAAGGCACATCACATGATATATGTTTATATATATATATGTGTTTAATTAAACTTCTACATAGTGTTCATTTATAATCATTAGGTAGTTATGAATATGAATTCATCACATTTCCTTCAAGGTAAAAATTACATAAAAATATAATTTTAAATGAATTTATTTGATTAAAATTATGAGGTATGATAACCTCCAGAGAATTTAGAAAAGGGTTTCAGATAAAATGATTTATTAATTAAAGATGATAATTAATTGATTCAAGCATGAATTATCTTAAACAAGAACGATTAAAGGATTCTAGTTTTATTTATAAATAAATATAGTTACATGTATGGATGATCATTAGCTAGAACAAGACCTTTGTATGTGGATAGTTTCTTTTAATTTAATTATTTAAATTATTTTTTTTGTCTTGCGAGCCTTCTCCTCATTAATTGATTGGTTCTGAGTGCCCATGGTTTCTTTTATATAAAACCCCCTTTTCCCATCACCTGCATGTGAGTTAAAAAAATCCTATGTAGTGGATTGAACTCCCATGCTAGTGGAGGGGGTTCAAGTTGGAACCGAGATGAAACCAATCTCAGGAGATGCAGAGGTGGACAGGTGGAAATATTTAAACACGAACCCAAAAGGATCAAGGTGTTTCTCCCAAAGGTCAGGGTTAGTTTATCAACCACTAGATAAACTAAACATTAGAAATTCTCACGATCATTCCATTTACTTTATTATATTTCTATCAGTTTCATGGTTTATCATTATGGATGTGTTGTAACAATCACATAATTAACGAATTAAACAAGCATGCATGATGGAACTAAAATAAACCAGACTTATTCATAAATATTATCAAGACCTGGTTAATCACTTAAGTATGTTCCACGTAATATTGACAAGGATGTGATAATGATAATTATAAATTCACGGATAAGTGAAAAAAATACTCAAATAAAATATTAAGTCATACCAAGACTTCTGTTACTTGATTAAGGGAAAAATTCAATCAAACTATGTGTTTGAACAACCCTTGTTCGGAAAATTAATTTTATACAAGAATCCCTTATGAAAGGTTTCAGGTTGACATAACCATATTACATCATGTGGAGTATCCCTTTCTAGAATTGGTGTAATATTAAAGGCAAGAGTTGAGGAAGTCAAAAGTCATGATTCCAAGATTGGGTAGCCCACTCAACAAATCAAAGAGTTTCAATCCCATAGTTGGCAAAGGCCTACCTGCCTAAATACCTAATAATAGCTTGACCAACCCATTTTGGGGTCATGTGAAGGGGAATATGGATCCTTTACAATAGAATTTCATAGAAACTGGACATTTTGAGTTTAATGGTGAGGGCCATTGGGACGTGATAAAAATATAGGGAGACTTAATAAAATTTATTATTTCTTAGAAAATGTAATCAAGAATGTTATAATGATCTACTCTTATAATTGTAGAATAAAAATTACAACACATAAACCACATGTTCACTACGATAAATTCTAGATAATGACAACATCCTCACTGGATGTAACTTTCAAGAATGATTTAGACACCTTATGGTTATCCTACTCCACGAACGGAATTCATACATGCTGGATTCAGCATTACTTGATTCGCCTGCCAAAGTGGCGAGTGATGAGGATTTCCTGGTCTATGAGAAACATATGAATGGCGTGATCGACATTCAATGTTTTATTCGATCATCAATGTCTAGTGAGCTCATGAAGTCTCATGAAATCATGGATGATTATAGCAGGATCGATCACCTCTGTGGTCTTTACTAGGATAGATAAATACCAAAAAGGTTTGGGATCTATAAATAAATCTTCCAGAGTAATCTTGCAGGAGGTTCCCCAACTGGGCCTAATGTATTCAAGATAATTAGATACATTGAGCACCTGGAGGTTCTAAGGTTTAAAATACTCGATGAACTGGGCACAAATCTCATTCTCACATCACTCCCTCAGAGCATCTCTAACATTGTTGTCAATTTCAATATGAACAATGTTGAGAATTATATATTTGATTGTATTATCCTAATTCTCCAAGTGAACAAAGATATAAAGTGTGAAAAGACTTCCGTACTTAGGTGAATTAGAGGAAAGTGTTTGTAAAGAGATTTAAGCCCAAAGCTTCTACACATCCTTCCAAGAAAAGAAATATCAAAGGGGAGGCAAGGGAACACGAGTCTATTTGTTTCGAATGTGGAAAGAAGGGCCACTGGAAGAAGAAATACACACAGACTAAGAAGTAAGGATAAGTTTCAGGTGCATTTTTTATCAAATGAAATATATCTGTTTCTAAAAATTCGGTATTAGATACAGATTTTGGTGCTCATATATGTATCCAAATATAGGAACCATGTCGATTCAGGAAGATTGACCGAGGGGAGGATGATCTATGATTATCCGACAGATCAAGACTTGCTGTTGTTGCCGTCAGGGACTACCACCTCATGTTTCCAACTAGGATGATCTTGGGGATAAAGGGTTGTTATTATATTTCTCCTATTACTAAAAAAATTATTTCTATATCTATATTAGTTATATATTTATTTTTTTCATTTTTGGAAACGAATGTTGTTTATTTTACAAAGATAGAATTTGTTTTGATAGGGTACATTTATACAACAATATTTACATGTTGGATTACACAAACGAAATAATGTAAATCGATAACAAAGATACTTCACAGGAATAATACCACACCAAAATTTGGAATCACCGGCTTGGTCATGTAAATGAGAAATGCTTGACAACGTTACATCAAGATGAATATTTAGATTATTTTGAACTAAAACCACTTGGTGTATGTCATGCATGTTTACAAGGAAAAATAACCGAAGCCGCATTTAAGGGGAGGGTACTCATACTTCATAACTTTAATTGATCATTTTAGTAGATATGGATATATCTACTGAATGAGTTATAAGTTGGATTCTTTTGATAAGTTCAAAGAATACAAAAATGATGTTTAGAACCATTTTATTAAGAAGATTAAGAAACTACAGTCAAACCGAGGTGGATAATATCTTAATCAAGACTTCATTGATTACTTACGGAAGTTTGGGATCCTATCCCAACACACTTCTTTGTTCACGCCCTAGTGGAATGGTGTGAGTGAAAGGAGAAAACACACACTATTGGAAATAGTGAGATCAATGTTGAGTCATATGAGTCTTCCATTATCCTTTTAGGGATATGTGTTAGAAACAACATCGCACATACTAAACCAAGTACCAAATAAATCAATAAATGGTATTCTATACGAGTTCTGTAGTGGATAATGCTATATTATCAAATTTACATTTGTGGGGAAGTGATACTTTTGTTAAGACCCCTTCAGGTAACAACGTTGCACCTCGAGGCACATAGTGCACCTTTATAGGATACCCTAAGGAAACAAAGGGATATTACTTATACAACCCCTAAAAAAGTATATATTTGCAAGACATTCCATATTCTTTGAGAAGAGCACATTTCCAAAAGAGATAGTGGGAGCGAGATAAACTTAGATGAAGTTGAGGATCAAGGTAGAAAATAGTTGGTACAATAACATATTTCACAAAGCCCCATGGAAGAAATAATAGTTCGAGAGACACAAGAGATGCGTCAGAGTACAAGAGTGGTCTGAGAAGTTGAATGGTACTGTTTTCTAGTTACCGAGGATGGTGACTCACTATTAGTTGGTAATAATGATTCTCTAACCTACAAGGAAAAAAATAAGTGGCACATATGTTGCCAAGTGGAAAGAAGCCATGAGTACGGAAATGGATTCCATGTACCAAAACCAATTCGGGATTTTCGTAGATCAACCAGTTGATGTAGATCTTATTGGTTGAAAATGGGTATTCAAGAAGAAAATTGACATGGAAGGATGAGTCAGTACCTATAAGGCACGACTGGTTGCAAAAGGGTTCAACAGCATCAAGGAATTGACTATGATGAATCCTTTTCACCATTTTCAATACTAAAACCCATTATAATTCTATTGACCATTTATTCTTACCATGACTATGAGATTTGGAAAATGGTCGTCAAAATAGGCTTCCTTAATGGGATCATTTAAGAAGATATCTACATGACACAACCTGAAGGTTTTATGACTCCAAATGATGAAAATAAGGTACACAAGTTGCAGAAATCCATTTATGGATTAAATAAAGAATCCAGGTCTTGGAATTTTTTTTGATGAAGACATAACATTTTTTTATCAATAACGAATGTGAGCCTTGTGTCTACAAATGGTTTAGTGGGAGTGCAGTCGTTTCCTAATAGTATATTTTGATGAAATGTTTCTTATTGAAAACGAGATAAAAATAATACAATTTGTTAAGGCATGGGTGAATCAATGCTTCTCTATAAAGGACTTGGTTGATGCAACATATATTATTGGGATCAGGATTCATCGAGATTGATCCAAGAGATTGTCAAGACTAAGTCAAAGTATATACATTGATAAGATACTAAATAGATTCATTAATGACCAATCCAAGAGGGGATTGTTGCAAGAATAAAATTACATTCATCTTTCCAACAAAATATGTCCTCAGACACATGACGAAAGAAAGATAATGGAAAAGAATCCATATGCATCAGTGATTGGGTCAATAATATATGCCATGTTTTGTAATATGTTGGATGTCGCCTACACATTGAGTATGACAGGAAAATATCAAGCTAACCCAGGTGACCTCCATTGGATGGTATTAAAGACTATCCTAATGTATCTGAGGAGAACTAAGGATATGTTCCTGGTTTATAGAGGGGAAGAGGAACTAGTTATCTAATGATATGTGGATTCTAGTTTCCAGACTGATCATGATGACATGAAGTCGGAAATGGGATACATCTTCTATTTGAATGAAGGTGTAGTAAGCTGGAAGAGACCATATCATAGTGTGGTCGTAGATTCTATAGCAGAGTTCGAGTATATCATAGCTTTTGAGAATGATAAATAAGTATTTTGGATGCGAAGCTTCATCCAGGAGATGGATGTGATACCTATCAGTAAAGATCCCATCACACTGTACTATAATAATACTGTAGTGGTGGATCTAGAAAAAGAGCCTAGGTCATATAAGCATATGAAGCACATACTTTGGAAGTATCATCTGTTTTGGGATTTTTTTAGAGAGGTGAAGTTGCAGTGAGCAGTATTTCCAGAGAAGACAACATGGTGGACCCCTTGATGAAAGCCTTGACTCATCCAAAACATGATCACCATGTGAGGTCTAGCATATTGAAAGTCGTAGGTAGTTGGCTCTAGTTCAAGTGGTAGTTTGTAAGACCTGGTGTCATAGAACCAACTATTTTTACTTTGATTACATGGATATTTAATGTATTTAAATATTAAATAACTTATTAAATATTGATTATTTTTCTGCATGACTATGATTTAATAATGTCCTAGAGTATTTGTTGCACTGATAAGGTCACAAACATTCCCCACAATAATGAGAAACTTGAAATTATATAATAATATTATTAAATATAGTTTTATGGTTGGATGAAATACTATGTTCTATGGTTATAACATTAGGTGTGAGTACTGGTAAGAAGATGATACATCCTCTCATGAAGTTCATACATATTATTCTTCAAGACCGGAGATTATGAGAAAAGGACCACCAATAGGAATTCTGCATGTTTTGGTGTCATCAAGTATTTCTATCCGTGAGCATGTGTAATGATCCTTAGACTTTAAGATTATCATTAATATGTGTCATGACTCACATACTTTGATTTAATAACAAAATCAGTCATGCAGAGAGTTGGCGGGAAGTAGGGTACGTTGGGTTCATCACGAGTGGCATGTTATTAATGGATAATTCAATGAAGAGTTTGTCCCTTACATTTATGGAAGTTTATATCTTGACCCTATGATTGAAATAAAACCATAACAAAAAGTTCTACGGCCATGGTGTAACGATGGGTTTATTTCAGGTAGTCAAAGAATGACGTATCAAGCATAAAAGTAGATGACACTATCATGAAACCTGATTGATGAGAAATTGTAACTAATGGATTATATTAAAGAGTGGGAATTTGTATGTGGGTTTCATTGATGAGAATTTAATTTATTTCTCTTTGGTTCCCTGACCCGTTGCTAGACAATACTTTTGGACTTTAAGCAAGCCTACCTAATTCCAATGAGAAAGAATCATAGAGTGTCACAAACTAAGTGTTTATGTTGGTCTTAGTTAACTTATATTTTATTTTAATTAACAAATATTATTATCAAGACAATGGATTAATTTTATTCATGTTAAAATGATTACAAAAATTAAATAAATATTTATTCACTAGATTATGGGTAAAATATATTTATTTATTGAACATTTAATAAGTATTTATTTACTTGTTTTTAAATAAAATATTTATTTAAGAGAATAAATTATTTATTTGTTTATTTGGGTGTTCAATAAATGGAAGTGGAGTTTGAGAGGACCAAGGCCAGTCCAGTAGTAAAATAATTATATACAAGATGAAAAATAATTATTTAACTAGTTGGAACAAATTAAAATAATGCAACTATTATTTTGTTATGCGGAATTTTATTTTTAATCCCATTTTGTGCAAGTTAGAAAACCAAAAATAGTGATTATGTATTATTATTCATAGCATGTGTTATCTCAATGTTTATGAGTGTATATAATTTCTATTACACAATCAAGTATTGAACCTGAAGCTCTATGTCAATAAATAGACACATACTTCTATTGTGCCATGTACCAAACTACACACCTGGTGATTTGAGAATCGTTCAGCTAAACAATTTCTCTCTTGAATACTCTTCCCACCCCTCTCAAGAATGTGAGACATTATTCAAGGCCAAAGAAAAACCGATCAAGAACGACGGACACAATACACTCGCTTCACTGTGCTAGCACCCGAAGAATGAGCTGTGTCCATCGGTGGCCATCATAGTATGTTTGGATAAACACTAGAAGGATTGTAGTTCGGATAATTTCAAGTGAAAAAAGATAATATGGAAGGGTCATTATAGATGATTAACATCATCAATGAATAAAATACCGAAGATCCATGTATTATTTTCTTTATGAAATTTATAAAATTAATCATAAAAATGATGTGAAACATCCTCTCTAAAGGTTTCAGGACTCTTACTTATTTATCTGAATATTTGATTCTATTCCATGGATAGTGGTATTCATCATCATATTGATCCCATAATAATCATTGATCATGGAAAAAATCAATGTTGGGTCCCGACCAAACTACGCTTCCACTACGCCCAGAATCGTCAATAGCATCCAAAGAAGCTCATCCTTATAATCAGTAAATATAGGTGGATACTCCAAAGAAAGAGCACACTCCCTCTCTTGTTTTGATGATTATTGGAATATCCTAGAAATGGATGAGTCATAGGACCGAGATCATATTCCCACTGAAACCGAGGCTCACCAACATAGTTTGGAATAATCCATGATATTGGTTTACATTCCTGTTGAAAAATACTAACAACACACTTTAATGTAACAAGTCCTAATTCATATCAACATTCCAAATGGGAGTCACTATGTAGGAGAACCCATGCCTCAGTTTGAGACCATATTGTTATCAAAAATGAATACCCGCACGCACCAAAGGAACATCAGTGATGTTATATCCCCATTCCAACATAGACATTTAAAGAAAATATGGAAATCACCTCAGTGAAGGATCATATCCCTGTAAGAGAATATACTCAACATACTAAATTATCTCCCAAAATGTAAAATCACATCCATAGATCTACTGATTAAAGAATTCACCCACATCCTTTATAGGATATATAAGATGAGGATCATATCCCTTCACCCATTCTGGAGATTCGTAAGCATATTCTGACCAAGAATGCATATTTGAATCTATCTTGTATTCAGAATTAATCATGGATTGTCAAGAATATTCCTAAAACCATGCCTAGGCATGCTTGTATTCTTGTTGATAATATAGAAGCTGACAAGAATAATCTACTATATTCTCCACAGTGGGCTCATATTATCAAACCACCATATGTTTATCAACATATTCCAAATTCCTCCATGAAGAAGAACCATATCTCTAGTCAACCAAAAAAATTTAGGTAGACCTATTCTGAAAAATACATAGAATGAGGCTCATATCCCTAATCTCGAAAATTATAATGTCCATCAGGTTATTCGATGAAAATACACACCACATCTAGGGTATGAATACTCTTACACCGAATTATAAGGAAATCATTACCTTGATAGTTTTCCTCAGTGTTGGGTAGATATGGATTGTGTGAACTTGACTCCTAAGATCTATTATGATCAACCTCCCCATAGTGATATTTCTCACATTCATGGAAATCATCCCCTTTCCTAGACACCTAAATAAAAATAAGTTATAAAAAATAAAAAATCTTTTTCTTGAGAGGTTCTCAAAACACTAGGGTTAACCATATATAGTTCCCCCATTGACTATCTGCAACACTTCACTATAGTCAGTAGGTGATGCTAGGAAGAAACATATGTGGTTTGATTAGGTAGAGGAAAATAAATTTTAGAATAGGAGGATGAGATGGATATGTGTAGAGAGTTGTCTATAAAAAACCTCCCAACCATGTTTCGGGACCTCTCCACTTTTGACAATGAGATCCTAGATGAGCTAAAGAATGGTTTCATACCTTACATATGCCAAAATATATGGAATAATAATTAGTAGTTGAATGATAAACAAGTACAATATCCAAGATGTGAAGGTAAACTTTCAACCCTAAATACACTATGTTGTCTGTCGGACGTGGACTCATTCTCTATATCCCAAAACTAAGTAATGTAAGAGCTTGAAAAATGCCTACGTAGTGTTTGTCTCTATATCATGACAAATATCGATAGATTTTTCAGAAATACTATTCAGAAGTATGTATATGATGATGGTGAAATGTGTATCATTGAACATAAATATGTCCCCATAATAGTAAAAACCTATGAATATAACTTTTTATTTTATTTTATTTCCTTACGATAAATAGGAGACCATGTAATGGACATTACAATTGTATAATATGTATAAATACTCCCACATTGAAGATGCACAAACATCCTAGATAGATGTAGAGGATTGAAAAAAAATTCATATGGTAGGACCATTGAAAAAAGGGGAAACATTTTAGACATGGAATCTAACATAGTGTCAAACCAGAAAACACCTTTTAGAAAGCGATTACCATCATGGGTTTCCATTTCACCCAGCTCATACTTGATCACAATTTCACCAAATAAAAAAGATCACAATATTAGCCGCCACAAAATCCATATCAGAGTGAACCCATCTCACAAGGGTAGGGGAATATATACCTCCACATCCACCCCTCAGGTCATCCATCCCTATAAAATCCAATAAATATCGATGATTGCTACAAACCCACATGAACCCATAGGGTTGGGAGAATTTGTATCTCAATTGAAGTCACAATGTTCATCACACCAAAATAGTGTCTTCGATACATTATTAATGAATCTATATAAACACTATCACATAGGTCTAGGGGAATTTATATCTCTATTTATGTCTTATAATTCCTAAAATCATTGAATAGAATCATAAAATCCTCAAAAATAGGATTAAAAAGTTCCAATAGTGGCCCCATATCATTCCCAACATGCAGGGTTAGAGAAATTTTCATTATTATCATCACTTAGGATGAAATCAATATTATATAAGTTTGTAGGTAAGTATAAATGGTTAACATCCCATCCATTCCACCCAACAAAATAAAAACCATTTTAATTTGGGGATCATACAGAAAACTTGTTTAGAAACTTAATTAAACTCACCATTCACAAATCAAGACGGGGGGAATGTATGGAGAAGGGAATAAAATACCATAAGGTTCATAATCCAAAATGGATCAATATAGACAAGGGTCAAAGAAATTACCCTGATGCAACCCTTGAAGAATGGTTATGTAGAGTAGAATCCCACTATTGTGTTGAGAGTAATGGGATAACTACTATTTTCTAATACACCTCAATTAATGTCATCACTATCAATACAATAGATGATGTGGACCATGTTTAAAATACATAAGGACACAATGTGGAAATATACCTCAAGAGGATGGTTATCGATATTCTCTAATTGAGGTTGTACATATATGGAATCAGAGATGGAACTAGAACCTACCACCTCCAAATAATGAATTCCCACCTCTAAATTGGAACACTACCATTGATAATTGAAAGGTGTGGCCACATCGCACTAACAACCATGAACATCCAAAATACCTTCCATGGAAGAATTTCCTTTAGAATATGATAATCTAATACAAAATATCAGACAAATCAATGAGGAATTACTCATGGGAAGTTTCTATCATGATGAGATAGATGCAAATATATGCCAGCCCACACATTAATAGATAACTATTCCTCCTAAAAGAGAAGAATCTAAATGTCAAGATAGCCTTAGATCCCAGCTATCAGTCTATATAAATGAGGAATTTGAGGTGGATTGTGACTTTCCTATTATATGATGAAAAGATACCCCCCATGAGAGATATAAATTAGTTATAGAACATATCAAGAATTTTTTGGACCGAAAAACAGGGCCATATCATCAAGCCTCACCCACTCCCTATAGAAAGGAGGCATCCTCGATAGTGGTACCTATGAAACTTCTCAACATCATTGAGTCCTTGGGTTCTTGAATGAAAGCCATAGATAGGCATCATGTATCAAAGAAATCCTAGTAAAATCCTTATCCTGAATGGGATGATGACATTTCCCTCCCACCCAATTTTTTGAAATCCTACATTATCATTATTCCAATCAGCTAGAGATCCTAAAAAACATCCCATTAACTCTATGTCCGGTGCGGCATGGTGATGGGATCATGAGATCAACTAGATGCGACCAATATGATATGTTTAGTAAAAACTCTAGTTTTGAAATCCATTCTTCGTAGAACAGATTTCTAGAAGGATCCATTACGGGAAGGGAAAATCATAAACATCAATTCTTTCATAATTTCATCTCTATACTAAATAAAACTATAATTTTCAACCTCAAAAACATCAAATAGTGATAAAATGATAGGTTTTTTTATTTAATTTCTATATGTAATGGTTTAACCTATTCACTCAGTATCTGTCTCATATAAGAGAAATTGTTGTAAATCTATGTATAAAATATCTAGGATGAAAAACATACACCTTTGATCCTGATGAAATATCCTATTAGATTCTTTGAGTATACAGAAATAGAACAATTCCTAGAAGATACCATTATGTAATCCCAAATTAAATCTTAGACCATTCCTTGAGCATAAGGAAAAAATATTTCTAAGACTAAATATTTTAGTTTTACCCTAATACCAATAGAGGTACCTATTCAAGAACCTAGTTGGACATGAATCATACAATGCTTTCTATCGAGAAATAGGAGCAATAAAATCACCCTTATCCAGAAGTAAAATGACATCACCGTGACCTGATATTTGAGAAATGGATGAATAAAACCCACTACTTATTATAAGTATGTGTCCTTGGATAGTTCCATACAACCATGTATATGAACCTACTTAAGATAACGCATCCTAAAAAACCTAACAAGTCAAACCTCACTAATCTTCCAGAATACTCTCCAATCCATTAGAGGATAGGTCACGCCATCCATGATTTAATTATCTTCAAAAAAATCCTCCATAGAAATGTTGATTAAAAAGAGTATACTTAGTATAAATTCCTAGTATAGGTTACATGTTTAACTATCTCCCAACTATAATAATTGTGTGACTACAATGAAGTTTCATCCAACTATGGATGGATGTTTGATAAATGGATAACTCAAAAGGCAGTTGACTGAGACCATTCAACCCAACAGAACAGCTTATAAAACCAATAAAAATAAGGCCACTAAGGTCGTTGACATTTAATACACCTATTATAGGAGTATATATTCATCATAAATTGGAAAATACATAACATGAAGAGTCATACTCAGCTCCAATGCAAGCTCCAACTCTTACATACTTCTTTCCTTCATCATATGATGAATGACCACCTCCCAAAATACAACACCCTATTCAAATGAATAAATTATATTTATTTTTATTAACATTGTATACTTAATATACCCCTTCATTGATGATTAATATTACCCTAATTATGAGTCCCCTATAACTGAACGATGATTTGGAGGCTCAAACCATATGATCCAAGGATATAGGAATAGTGCATTCATAGTCAAAACCAATAATTCATTCACATCCCCATAGATTCCATATATGAAGCTTATAACCAAGGGTGAGAACTTTAGAAAACATAATAGAAACATAGATATACCTCATAACCCTCTAGTTTTCATCCTATCTCAGTCCTCTTTCATCATCTTCTGGTGGGGGTATTATATTATGATTAGCCAAAATAATGTGGAAGGCCTATGTGACTAACATTACTAGTAGTCAATACCCCCTTAAAAATTAATCAAGAACATTTCCCATACACAAAAAAACACCTCAACTCTTGAACCACATAACAAGGATTATACCCACCTGAAGAAATTTTGACCTATGTTAGGAAATTACGACATTCTAAAATAATTAGAAAATTTCCTAGCCAAACTCTAAATCCTGGAAACATTCCATCATTCAATGTATCTTGTGGAGGCACTTATTGAGGAACTCCAAAGCCCAAACAAGATCAAGATTGAGGTTGATGATGATGAGGTCAATAGGTTAGATACCATTGAAATATAATTCCATGTCTCAATCTTATTCACAGAACATCATCATGAAGAGGTTATCCTGAGACATATGAGATCCCATTATGATTCATAGAAACTTCATAATGTCATCATTTGATAAGATCTGATTGAAAATGGTTCTTGAATCAACCCCTTACTGATATATACCATCCTAAATTTAGTATATAAATAGGTATAGTTATCTCCAACAAATATAACAATCCAATGGTGTAATAATAGTGATCAAAGGCCTCTCGAGAAGATCAAGATCAAGGATTTGTTTTAGGATCTCACATTTAATGGTGTGTTTGTGGTTATCCATCTAAACATGATATGTATTGTCCTTATTGGGAGTTACTAACCTCATATCCATGTATCCATACATTCAAAATTTTATTAATGTTTGAAATACACAATTGATGGCATGTTAGACATAATACATAGTGGTAGTTCCCCCTATGATTCATGTGAAAACATATAGAGAAGGATTCTAAAAAAGGGATGGAAAAGAACTAATGGTGAATGTAGATATGATAGTCAATTACCTCAATGGATTTGGTACCACCCCTTCACATCACTAGAGTATGATTTATGGTGATTCTTTACTATTCATAAACCTGATTGAGGCAGTTGACTTGATATTAGATGTTTAGGGTCCTACTATCCATAATGATAGAAGGAAATAATATAATCTGCTCCAAAATTTCTCTTTCAAGACTCTAGTAGCTATTGGTGAAAATGTCAATTCCCATGTCCTTACTCCAGGAGTGAAATATATTCCCCCAGATTACCCACCATGCCTAAAAATGAATCCATAGAATCAGAGGTGGATGAAGAATAGGATTGGAATAGGAATTCCCTTCCCACATTTGAGTCAAGCATCTCCACCACCACTGAATATCTTAGGAAGGTGAATCTAGGAACATAAGAAGACCCAAGACCTACATTAATTATATAATCCATACATTTTGAGGAGAAATTGAAGTATATAATATTTATAAAGGAGCATTAATACATGTTAACTTGAAATTACATAGAAATATTCTGGAATCACCCTAATGTGACTACACAACATATAGTCTTAACTGATGAAAATAAAGGTTTAGAACCATAATCCAAGAGGATGAAACACACCCATGATAATAATGTGGAATCTGATATTAAGAAAAAACCAATCTTTTTTGGGAAGTTTAATACATAATGTAGTACACCAACATGATCCCTGTAAAGAAGAAAAATGTGATGATCAAGTTCTCTATCAATTTAAGATACCTTAATCAACATTTCCTGAAGGACGAATTCCCATTTCCAATCATAAAACATTTGATCGATGAAAGTAGAAAATTATAATACCTTTACCTTATTGATGGTTATTCATGGTAAAAAAAATAACGATTCTCCCTGAAGATAAGGAATCTACTACATTAAGAGCACCTTGGTGGATTTTTTATAACATGTCATTCTCTTCGGATTAAATAATGATAGTTCTATATAACAAATTTCCATGAATCATATAATTAACACAATCATGGGATAAATAATAGAATGTTATATTGATTACTTGGTAATTAATCCTCGATAGTGATGTGATCATCTAAATAATAATCAAACAGAATTTAAATGTAGATAAAATGTAGTTTGAAGATGAATCCTCTGATGTTCTCATTCAGGGTATCATCCATAAAATTACATGGATTTGTGGTATGCCTTCTCAATATTTATATTTAAAAAAATAATAGTTCAGTACTATAAATTTTACCCCTAGATATCAATGAGTTGATGGGGGTCCATGGGAAACTCACTTACATTTGTTATTTCATAGTTAACCTATCCAGAGAGTATCTCCTCTTCACCAAGTTAATTAATATGGAAGTCTCCAATCAATGAGATGAGTAATTACAATAATCTTTTGGGTATATCATGTGGAATTTTTTTAACCCACAGGTTTAATGCCACATTTTGAAGGAATGATTCTAAACTTATATGTGGCCTCCATGGAATGATCACACAGTTCTCTCCTTACATAAAAGTTTTTGAAGGAAATGAAAGTAGTCTCAACTACCACACTTGCATAATTAAAGGAACATTGACCTAATATTACAATGTTGAGAAGAACTACCTCACAATCATGTTTTCAATGAAAATTTGGAGACATTACTTGCAAAATTATGAGTTCCAGTCAGTCTCTAATATTGAACCACTCATGTATATCCTTGGAGGCCCTATTATTATTAGGAATTTAGCTCAGTAGAATAATATTATAAAACATTATGACATATAATTCTTATAATAGAAATAAATTAAAGGAAAATATCTATAATAATTGGTTACGTCACATCCACCATGGAAATTACACCAATAGACACAAAAATTCCAGATTAAGATTTTTTCTATGCCCGTGGAACTCTTTTAATGTTGGATATAAATTTTATTGGTGCCTCTTGAAGTACAATTGTAACAGGATGGAAAACCCAAAGATCAATTTGGTTGGTCTCAGAATTTTATTTTTCTCCATGATTAATTTTTTTTTCTTAGCTGATTCTCACTGTCCAATGTCACCAATAAAAATGATGCATAATATCATTCCATAATTGATGGGTTGGAACTAGAATAAGAGTTTAAGATATCCCACCTTAACATTAAAGGAGATTCAAAGATAGTGATCAAACAAATCAACGGTGATTATACCATCAGGAAGGAAGAATTGGCCCCTTTCATTGATTTTTTTAATATAATTGATGGTAGAGATCCCTACATAAACAAAAAATATATAATTTACCTCAATAACAAAATAATCATGACAATGAACTAGATAATGAATCCATAATCCTGGATGACCCTAGTAAGGTAAATTTGATCTTATGCATCATGCACTAAATGATAGTATCATCACTCAACATCTATATCATGTCGGAAATCAATCATATCAACCCTTCCCCATATCACGATGAACTGATATCCAACCTTGAATGAATTGAGAATATAATTGATTATATCTAAAATGGGACCATCCCATTAGATCATGATAAATGGGAATACACCTGATGTTTCATAGTGAACTTTTCCCATCAAGATGGCCCAAAAGAGAATAAATCTCAAAAAAATAATCTTTAATGGAATCATCCTTAAATGACTTTTAGAAGGAGATATATTCCCACCAGCATGGAAGATGTCTCTACAGGCTCCTGTGGTGCTCATCATTTAGGGACTAGACTCTCCCATCAAATCATGAGGCTTGGTTATTACTGTAATACAACGGTACATGGCTATGTTTAATTCACTAAGAAATTCCATGCATGAAAAATTCATGAAAAATATATCCACCAACAATTATAATTTCTTCATATAGCTAAATATTCCATGTCATTCTACATAAGGGTAACGAATGTTGTGGGGACATGTCCCCCAACAATTGCTAATTAGTTTATATAAATCCTTATGACTACCAAATTATTTTTCAAATAGGTTTAAAAAATACCCCTCAAGATGGAGGGATGATAAAATTCAATTACTTCATATAATCCAACATCATCACAAGATTGGTATTAACTCAAATTATATTGGTGTACAACAACACCAAATTATGTTATACTAAGTTTAGAAAATTGTACACGGAGTGCAACATCAAGTCCAACCATTTATACATCTATCATGGAGAAAAAAACGAATAAAAAGAGGCCCTAAATAAGAATCTATGAAATATACTCATGAATATGATGGATAAGGATAATAATTTTTATCCATATAATCTCATTAATGATTTACGGTCCTACCATATTCCAATGTGTTTTTCTATAATTGAAACTACATATTCATTGTTGTATATAACTGAGGATTTATTTCACATGGAAGTCCTATTTTCCTCACATAGAATATCTATCTAGAAAAAATATTAGAAACTTAGAAATAAAAAAAGTTGATGTATAATATGGAATGTCTTGACGAGAAAATTTCTCATGCACTGCCGAACCTTGATGTTTATCAGGACTAGATCTTATGATCATTCAATGAAAAGGCTATCCTCTACTCATTCTTTCAAGGAGAACTGGTATTGGATCTTATAACCCCATTTATATTTGGAAAGAAACCTACAATGTTGACAAAAATAGGAAGGAACATACATATTACATATGGTAAATTCTAATTTATCTTACTCATTGGACATAATTGATTGGGAGAACATCATTACCCCTACCAATGTGAGGTTTCTCAAGAATTATTTATCATAGATTCCATAAAAAAATACAAAATACCAGTCTAATGATGTTAAATTTCAAAATTCACAATAGTTTCATTACCTTAAAATCCAAAATATGTTGAAGTCACATTAAAATAATCCTCACGATACATCCTTACCACATGATATTAAAATTCATAGAAGATGTCCAATAATATAGACTTATCACTCCATAAAATCCACAATACTAGTCATATAACCTAAAACTAGATGAAACCATATCATCTTATTCATAGAAAATTTGAATGAATGTTGAAATCACCGAGAAATTATACTAAAATATACCCTTACCTTATGTACAAATAATAGGATTCCTTGAGAAATCATATCAGGAATCCTTGTTTCACAATCATAGGATGACTCTCATGGGATGATTTCATGAAAACCCAGAAAACATTTAGGGACCTTGAAGAATTCTTTTTCATTTTGGGTAATCTTCATCCCAACTGCATGGTGTTAAACTACATGGTTTCTCTAAAATATATATGGATTTATTTCATTCCAATAAGATATTGGGAGATTCCTAGAAACTATATACAGGACCAACCACCACATGATACAAAATTCCTCTATCATGTCTCTTAATTACGTATGTGTGGTGAGAAAAACGTTTTCCATTCCTTGTTTATGACACATAGCATAGCCCACGTGGGTTTAGGAATTGTTTTATAGGCTTCCTCGCATGATCAAGATTTATTTTATTATGTTAGGGTTATCATGCATCAAGATATAATACATTAGAAAGAAAACCATAAGTCCTAACCACATGGAATTAAACATCATGGTTGATGTCTCTAGCACAACATAAAATTATTAATTACATTGAAACTATCCTAAGAGGACCACTACCCTTGGTGTCGGTCTCCCGTAACTCAACCATTCAAGAAAAATGTGTGTTATAATTCATGCAATCACTAGATACGTAGTGATTCCAAGATATGCAATCCTGAGTCTAGCCTCAATAATCAATTAGAAAAATTCACCATATTTATATCGGATAGAAATGCATAGAAATTTTTCTATTCAAGAACTACATGTGACCATATTCATTCTATAACATTATATGTAGTGACACCTAGACCTCTAATATTGGAACCTGTTGTAATAATCAATGGGAACAATACCCCCCTCTTCGTATGGGATAGACCTTATTTCATAGTTTCCCAATAAATAACTACACGTGGAATGATTCCTATCAGCATAAAATATATATTTATTCATGGATATATAATCCTTAGTATAGCCACGATAATAAACAGGAACAATTCCCCCTATACAGATGGGTCTGATCTTCATGGAGAGTTTCTTATTTGGAAACTATGTTTGGCTTCATACCATCCATCACATGATCTGTTCAGACACTAAAATATCCCAAAATGGGTTCAGATGCAATAATAAATGATAATAATTACACCATTTTGTTGTCTTCAGAACTATGTGGAGAGTGTACCAAAAAAAACTAAATGTGGATTGAATCATGCCATTGTAGGATACATAGTGTTGCCCTATTCTCCAATCATAGTTCTAGCTACAATAATAAATGGAACAATTCCCACCTCTACTTATGGTTTATACCTGCATTTATAGTTTCCCAATCAAGAACTACCTCTGGATTGATTTTTTTAATCATGGAATACGTAGTGATTCCTAGATCACCAATACTAGGATTTTACATAATAATTAATTAGAACAATTACCCTTTTGTGTATCGGTCAGACCTGTGTGTAGTGTTCCCCATTTAGGGATGACTTGTGGCTTAATTTCATTCATCACAAGAGACATAATGACACCCGAATCTGAAACTGTTTCATGGATTATTCAAGGATATGACATGTATTATTGAATAACATTGATCAAATGGTTGATGTGAAATATCAAAACCATCAGTACATTGAGTAGTGTTTGAAAAAATATCGGACAATCCATTGTGATTAGATATTACCAACTAATTGTCATCAGAAATAATTTCTTTAATATAGTCAAGGGAGGATTATGGACAATATGGTAGAATATTGTAATCAGTTGAAACAATGGCATAATCTTCCAGCAGACCTAATCCATACAAAGTAATTGAGTGTGATAGTGGATCACTCTAATATTTAGGTTCGAGAAGCCCATTCAAATTATCAATCTTATAGAACTCATGATATTAGGGATCAAAATTTTGATTCTCATCCATCATTGATCTTTGGAAATCCATTTTTTAATTTGTATTAGAAATGTAATCCATCTATACAAAAAACAAGGATCACATGTTAGCTATGTGAGGAACTCTAATAGAATATGTTCATAACTCAAACAACATCATGCGAATCCCATAAACCATAAAAGGGTTCGTGATCACATGAATGGGTATAGGAATCATGAATCACATGACCCAGATTTCATATTACAACCACGTTATCTTTTATAATATTATCAATATTTTGAACTTGATATGGTCACTCGGACCACATATTGATCATGCAATCATGTGACAGATCAATTAGATCATGTGAAGCCCATTAGATAATAACACTGCTGAAAATACACATTAAAATTCAATAATTATTTCAAGAGTTTTTCTGTAGTTCATGGGAAAAAGTACCGAGATAATGAAATCACCTAGAGAGATCACACGTTCGAATCTTACAAAGCATTCATGCAATAAGTTATTATGAAGATGTATTGAAAAACATATCTTGCATCATGATATTGTGAAACTGTCACATAATAGGAAAAATCAAAATAGATTTTGATTTCATATTCACTAGTTAAATGAGTGGCTCCCTTGATCCCTTATTTATGGGTTGATTATCAAAATACCAAAGGTTAATTGGAAAACCAAAAATCATATGCGATACTGATTGATGGAATCCATAAGGACTATCTCTAACATTTACTCTTCTCAAAACCAAGTCCATGTCCTTAAAGACATCACACCTGATGGGGGGGGGATTTTTTTATTCTTGTTAAATGAGCATCAAACAATACAAAATAAAATAAATATACAAACAAAGGGTAATTTTTTTTACATAAAAAAATGGAAGAATTAATATGAATACATGATGTCCATATTGTTAAATCATGTGGATCTCATAACCTCTAGAAGGACACACAATCTCATGTCACCAGGAAGGTCATGTGAACATATCATGAACTTAACATGATATATTAATGATCATGGTAATCCATTCTAAAAAATAGTTCTATTTTTACTTATGCATCCATAAAAGTATTGATGATTACGAGGAGTCTCTCAAAATATATCCTTTGACCATTAAACACACAAAGTGGCATACGCCTTCTAATTATCCAAATCCCCTTGTAAAATAATGAAATATGATAGAAAAATGTGGAGGCTTAATGCAGTCAAAGTTACACTATTTTTCAGGTGAATTCGTTATGTACATCATGTGATCACCACTTATCACTAGGATGCCCTTTGACATCCTAAATTTATCTCACAATAGGGTATAAGGAAGCCACTTTGATCATGTGAAATCCTCTTTGATAGGTTCTTGGTTCTCGCATGGACTCCCAGATATGTCAATTGGATATTTCAGAGGCCCTTTGACATATTTATTTGATCATATGACACATCACATATGAGAAAATATAATATCACTTAAAATTCTAATATGTCGTTACGAAGACTACCAATGATCATGAAACACCCTGAAAAACACCTAATGAGTAGGTCTTGGAAAATATTGTATCAAAGGATGAAAAATGTGGAATCCTATTATGATGGGAAGATACAATTATTTTCATGATATGGGGTTATGTACCACATGGGATTACAATGGATCATAGGATGACCCTTTACCAAGCTATCTTGATCTCTTGAGAGTCCTCTAAAAAGCCATCTTAATTTTGAATGGGACCCATAAAAGTATTATTCAGTCACATAAAACCCTTTCCATAGCCATAATGATATCATGATGACTATAATAAATGTAGTCCCAATGGTGAAAATTACATTTAACATTTAAATTTTATTATGATACATCACTTTGATGGGATAGTGTCCAATAAATATGAAGATGAAAATGTGTTATTGCGGTTGATGTTTATCAAGAGACACCTTGGACGACCTGTGTTAGGATCCTACAAAGTGCATGATGTGGTACACCCTCTATTGAGTCCCTCTCATCTCTATGATTTATTTACTATGCATTGTAGAATATAACCACGGTGTTGAGGAATATTAATTACTCCCCTCGACAAAACAATAACACATAAGGTGCAAGGAATACCTATGAGAGTGTTGAAGAGAGGTCTTATCATAGCAGAAATCCATGCCATCGTAAGGTTCTTCCACTAGGTAAAAATATGAGGAATGACCTAAGGGATGATTTTTATGAATATAAAATTCCCATTATCTCCCTAATATCACACGAAGGACTTACATTATTCCATCTAGATTATAAGGAGGATATTCTACATGATGACATGGTCACATAAAACCTCAAGTAGATAATCTGTGGTGAACCTTTATGAACATATACAATAAATATTGACAATGATATATGAATTATTTGATCATGTGTATAATAATTTTCATTAAAATCCATCATTATCTTCACATGACCTATTCAGATCATGTGAACGTTCCTAGAAAATTTATCCAAGCCTTACAAAGTACCCCAAACATGTATCTCATGGCTTGAGTAGTCATCAAAAAATGTCTCCCATGTCTTATGATTTCATCTTGAAATGTCCCCCAAGTATTGAAAATTCCTCCAAACATATCGGTGAAGTCATTTGAATTCCTCTAGACATGTCATCCAAGTCACACAATAGACTTTAAAGATGTCAGTCTTGATTAAGAAATACACTTGGTTATGTCTGCGTTGATCCTACCAAGACCCTAGTATATGTTAACTGAGTGATGAAAAATTCATTCAGACATGAAATACAGATCATGTGATAGTCCTCTAACAATTTTGGTTCTATAATGAATTTCATCCTAATAAAATTTATCCTTGTTAGACAGAAACTCAAGGTATGTCAGGAAGTAATTCATGACATGTCACAAAGACACCCATGGATATTATATCCTTATTTATTAAACATTTTATGACATAACATAAACTAAACTATGATGAATATTAGTTCAGCTACAAACAAGATACATATGATTCCTTTTTAAGGCCTAAACTCCAAATGGGAATCCACCTCAGTGTATGCCCCTCCATATTTTAGACACTCTAACCCATATAACCGAAACACCCCCATGGGTTTATCATTATTCCTCAACCTTAATCTGATTAAGATTTTTATTGAACTATGAGAAATTTGATTCCTATAAAAACAAGATATTTAGGAAAAATTTCTATGGATTGATCTCCATATCAAACATCCCATCTAGTCTATCTGAATACATAAGACCCATATTCATATGCAGTGAGATTGATCAGTTACAAACCAATGTTTCAAACATAATTCATGGCTCACATGGGATTAAATAAATTCAATGACCATATCATTTACATCATAAATCATCCCCATCTAGGGAAAACTTATTGTGTAAGTCCATATCGTGACATTATATGATTGTCTCTATATAAGGTTACTCACCTCAATGTATGTTATGAAGTTATTACCATCTTATTAAATTATATAGAAATAACCTTCATGGGTGTTAATAATATGAGACTAGACAACAGTGGGTTGAGTCATGATCAAACTATGAAAAATATAATTCTAGTTATAAAGAAGATATGTTGGATGACTTCCTAGGGATAGTGCTCCACACTCGGTGCCTAAGTACCCACATATGTTTCATTTCCATACTATTTTAAACTACATAATTTTAATGAACTACAAGGGTTTCAATTCCTATTATATATAGGATATGTAAGACACCTTGCGACGGTTTAATTCCAATCTTGAAATACCTATTATCTCCATAGATGGAAGTAAACTTTGGAGTGCTAGGTTATATGGATTTAAAATATAATAATCCACTTATTTATATGAAATAATGGGAAATAGATTTAGATTATCAGATAAAAGATTTTGGTTTCACTAAAAGAACCATCCTCACGTGCAAAAGGATTCGACACCCAATCATTTTATTAGGGCAACAGGTCCCATATATATATTTATAAGAGATTATAAAACATATCATAAATCTATAAGAGACTCATAAAAGTGGAAATAATTCCCCCAAAATGGTTTCATGATATTGAACATGTATCCCCTCAACCAATGTCACATACTATGTTTCATTGGGTTTGAAACCCCAAATGAACTCTTGCCTTGGGAAATTATGTGTGCACCTTGTTATAGATGTGGGTGCTATTGGTAGTTTCTAAGAAATGAAAAATTTTAATTGGCTATAAGTTATTTTCCAACCACATTGGAACCGAAAAATCAACCCTAAAAAAATGGAATAAAAATGGTAAACCTAGTTTGAAGGCATGCAATGATTAAATAACTCAATCATTATAGGTATCAGGAACCTTTTATCCTAAACCTCGAGCACCACACATTTCAGTGTGAAACAACTGGAGATTCAAAAGGTGTAAAACTAGGAAAAATAAATCACTTAGCCTTAAGATCCAAAATAAAATTAATTAATTCCACAAATTAAAGGGTTTCATATGATATAAAGGTAACAAAAATCACCTCATTCGAAGAAGAAAAAAATCAAATTCCCCCTGAGATGGTAATATAGAGAAATAATCAAGAAAACCACCATAATAGGTAATCACCAACATAGGGATATGGATAAAATGAAGTGAAACATCAGTTTTAGGAATCATTTATGAAAATTAGCATAGGGAAATCATTGAACTAACTATAATGAGGAATGATCTCTATGATGAAGTGTCTCACTAACCTTGAAAAATGAGTGATTCAATAGAAAGGATGAAACTAAAAACGATGATGATATAATTCTTAATGGGAATTATTAATATTCATACAATCCATAAAAATGAATACATCAAAGTTGAAATGATAAATAAAAAAAACTTCATAATTTTTTGTGATTAGAAAACATCACCTAACACTCGGGAAATCTGAAACCACGGGATGACTTTATTTCCAAAGTCAAAGAAAGAGTCACCATGAAAGAAAAAACCAATTATATAAGGCCCAATGAATTGATTATCATCAATTATATAATTTAATGAGTCAAGAATGTATAAAATAATTCTATAACCATCGAATATGCAATAAAAACCATACCTCCCACGGTTGATGTGGTTTTCTATAAGTCCTCTATTGAACACTCCTCTACATAAATATATATAGCCACATCCTTCCCTTTTGTCCCAACATGAGTCTGGCCCTTAGAATGAGGTTGAGTTACCACCCTTCTCGCTGCATCATATCTAAATTGAGATCCATTGGTGAAGGTGGATATATACCTGTCATCATTTGATTACCTCTTATATAAACACAAAAAATTCCAAAATTCCCCACACACATGACGTACGATGGGTTATTTCATAAAATAAAACCGAGGATTCCATTTTTTATACAATAGTAATATAACAACAATCAATTCCAGGATGTATGTTGTGTACTCCTACCATTGCATCGATGCAGGATACCCCACTTCCACTTATAGATAAAAAACACTCTATGGCTACCTCATGCTATCACTGATTATCTATGGAACCCTTTATCCAAATATATATCTTATTTAACCACGGATTCCTTATTTTTAACATTATAGAAGGTGGGTATGAACATAAGAATCAGTATGGAACAAATATCAGATCTCAAGACTTCCATGAACCTCTGTGCATTAATATAGTCATTGGAAAAATGATAGAGAGACAGAAGCGCCAACATAGAAAACTAAGTAGAAGACACCATGGAAAAATTATATCTTTATTCTAAAGAAATAAAATCTCATGACATTACTAATATCAGTATATAAGGATGATAATATCGATTGAAGGATTTTTGGGATGTGGTCTGAGTGATATATTCATGAAACATGGCTTTCAATTAGATTGGAACCACTTCATTCCCATCCCTTCATGCATACAAGTATTAAAACTGACATTGGAGTATTTCTAAGTTTTTTTGAAACCATCAAGAAGAAAAATAATATAAAATTTTCATAAAAATGTTTAGATAATATAATAAAAAAGGCTAAATCCATAATGAACGGAATTAAGACACATAGGAATTCCTAGGAAAAGTCAATGATCATCATGAAAGTGAGATGACTAGTCACTCCCACACACTACCTCTTGAGTTCTTCTAGACCAATATATATCCTTTCAACAACCCAAAAAAAACAAGCATGTGATACCAATGAATGTGTAAAGGGATCTATGATATCCTGGAAGCTCTGATACTAGTTTCTTAAAAATATACCTTATTCAACAAAAAATGTCACTAGAATTGGTCTTCCATAAGTCTTAAAGTGTGTTTCTCATCACCATGGGTTGTCAACAAGCACAAGGGTAAAAAATAAAGAAAAACATGGGAATTATTTCTCCCTAAAAATACATATGATAAAATATACACCAACATAGTACTATAGAACATGTCAATTATACATCATATTTCAATGTATTAAAAATATAACAGACACAAAAAAATATTATATATTAAGGAATATATAAATACAATAAAAGAACAATAATGTTGAACCTAATTAAGAATTTGGGCCAATATATATTTAAACATATGTACCAACCATCCCAACCTAATAAAAAGGAAACATGGTCTAGGATAACCATCCTATACATGTTGATCTACCCTTTACATATATCTTGTAAAACTAGATCTACAAATTCCTAGTGGAAAAAATAGGGTGTGAAAACTGAATCTCAATAGAAAACCACCATAACATATATAAAATGTGCATCCATGTGAACGTTTTTGGTCCTAGATAATATATTTTTTCTAAATATTTCAAAATAAATCATTTTCCATATACAATAATTATATGGTTCTCTTTTTAAGTAACATTACATGTTTAAATATAAAAAGAAATATGATACAACATATATCCATCAGGTAAAAGTATAAAAAAGTTTCATCAGTCAACATCACGATCATGTGGATTTTTTTTGATATCAAATAAATAATAAAATATTCCATCCATAATAAACCTAAGTGACAATCTCAATATAAGGGTGTCATAAGCTCTGAAGAAAAAGACCACTAACATCCATAATTGAATCATAATATTTGGGAAACGTGGTATCTTGAAATGTATACCCACTTTAAATACATGTCCTCTAGGGAACCCATCATAGTGATATCTAAATCCAATATGGATCCAAAATTTATAGTTTCCTCCATAAACTAGGGTATTCATTATGTTCTAAAACATTTATATTTCATTCATAAGGTAAAATTTGTATTTCATAAAATATTTTCACAGGAAAATCAATTTAATTTAATGAAAAAATTTTCATGAATCATTTTTTATAGAGATACCACACTACATTCATACTTCAAAATCCATCCCCTATTCATAGTTATCTATGAGGAAATTTATCGATTACTTTATGTGTAGAGATTTGGTGTGAATAAATCTCATATTTTTTGAAAGTTTTTACAAATTAATCAAATATAAATTCACATTTCATGGATTTTAAACCTTCAATTTCATATTTCAATAAAAAATAAGACCATAAGAACATAACCTTTGACTTGTGATGGAACATAGTATTGATACACCAACCTCTACATCAATGAAAAAAATAATTCTTGAATGGTGATTGAAAAAGGGATCTAGTCCCCATGATCCCAAGTCATAAATGAGTATTCATATAGAGATTACTTTAACCACTTATTTCCAGTGGATGAATGACCAAAAACCCATTATAGGAATACACTCAATCATCAATTTTATGGGAAAATGGGGATGAATGGTGGGTTTAATAGATGAAATAATATTTAAGAGATGAAATAAACCATAATCACAGTCACACATTCCTAGAGAAAATATTCCCAAACAAACTGGTGACTAATGGTTGTTTCAAAAACATGAAAGCCTCACTACAAAACTATGGTGGAATAAATAAGGTCATAGTGGTGTCACCTTGGAACCTGGCCATGGGTACCTACTATGGAAAAATATAGGGTCATAATTCTTTTTGGACTTAACATGAACTCCATCACATTATGGAGAGGTCCTTGTGGATTTAGTTGATAGGTGGGATCTAAATGTGCTACACCACAACCATTTCAAGTGTTGGATATTTCAGTCTTTCCAATGTTACATAGGAAACTTGCTGGAACACTACAATCTCCCCCATAGTCATCATTCTACCCATTATTCCTAGTGATTGGAAAACCAAATTTAAGCCACTGAATTCTTCTATTGACACCCTAATGAACCATACAATTAAATATCAATGTTGACAGAGGATTTATATTTAATTCCATATACTTGGATATGAAATGATAGGTTAAATAATTTGGTGAATGTGTTATCCTAATTGATATAATTTATTTATCACACGAAGAATCTCTATATGTTCATATACCTAAAATTAAAAAAATCCCTCTAATATTAGGGAAATATTATGTGGATGGATTATAAAAACTACTATGGAACATAGATGAAGAAGAATAATTTTCCCTCTAGGATGAGGATTGAGTTTAATTTCACTATATATGAACCTCAATATTTACACAAATGATTGAGTATTATATCAGGTAGCTCCAAAATCCAATCCAAATAATCTAGAATCCTCCTGAATAAATTCTATATGGTGATGAATCCTCAAAATAAAAATCTCTGTGATGCCACCTATATATAGTCTATTAGAACCTGATTCTTCACTCAAGTATGGATCGTTTTAAATTTGGATTAAATCTTTATTACACACATAATATGGATGCCTAATGTGGATATAGAGATTTTAAGGGTGACTGGGCTTGTTTGAAGCTTTAAACTATGACTAGTGGAGAAAAACATGGGTCGTACGGTTAGTAGAAACCCTAAGATGCATCCCACATGGTCTCTTCTAACTGTGTGAGGTTGAATAGTGGGGTAAAGTAGGGAGAATATTTTACCCTAACCATGATCCAGGGGAAGCACGCACATGAAAAAAATACATACATTTTTTCATAGGATTTTTCAATGTTTGGAACATGGATTCCTAAGTCATGTGGCCTAAGCACACAAAGTACCCCTTGATGTAGAAAAGGGTGCACGTTTTGTGGATAATTCGTCCAACCTTGCATCTAAACCATGTGAAACATGTTTTTGGGTAAAATCACCAAACTACCCTTATTGAGGTATAAGTTTAAACCTATTATTTCTTTTCCTCATTTATATAGTGTCTAGTGGACCTATACTTCCATTTATCTCCCAATTTGGATGACCTAGTAAATTCAATAACTTCTAAATCTGAGAGTCGATTCATGAACAGTTTGTGTTATTGGATCAGTTCCAATAAGTTCTCAATTCCATTTTAGTCATTTTCGTTTATCTTTCTATAAATATAGTTATCGATATATATGATAACATTACCTATTTTTAGGGTATTTTTCCGTTCATCTATTCTGTTACAATCAAGGTTAAATTAGAGGATGATACTGGATGATGAGATTCATACAAGTATGAGAAAGGTGGCCTATAACTCATTCATTGCTTTTCGTATTCTTATAAATATTTGTTGTTGTGTACATTTTTATTTAATTGGGAGGTCCAATTAAATTCATATACCATTATTATAGTCATCATTCTAATGTTCTATTTATTTTTAAATAAATTTTATCCCTATCTTTGGTGGATAAAACATCAATGCTATCCATCCCATACAGGTAGTTTCCATATTTATGCCTTTAGTGGTTTTAAATGTTGGTATGCACCGCCGTTTTGTTCTACAATGGATTGAACCTTCTAATTGTAAGTCCTTACATGAATTGGTATGGACTAGACACTTATAGGTTATTGAAAAAAGAATCTTCTAAGGTAAGTGTTTTAAATTATTCTATGAATCTTAAATGGTTAATTTTGAAAGTATAATACATATATGACATGAAATAATTGAGTTTAATTGAATATCTTGGTTTCATGTTCGTATCAACCCTTTCAATGTATAATGCATAGTATTCATGTAAACATAACAAAATCATTATGATTTGAATGAGATAATAAATGTTCGAATTCCTTATTATCGTTGTCACACTAATTAAAGGAAATGACTTTAACGAAATTACTTATTAAATGGAATGAGTATTACATGGCCTTAATTAGATAATTAATTAAGAATAATGTTCATTGTTTATATGGACCCTGAAACTATTATAGGAGTGTACATGCTCTAGATATCCTTGGATTCTAAAGAGAATTCCTTGATAACATGTGGAATCCATTCTGATTCAGGGATGCTGGTTACCAAGGTTGATTCCCATCTTAGAACCCGATACTTTTATACTTGTGGATGCCCAGTATGATACTATAGGATCCACCCATTATTATTGTAGAATGATCATGATAAAATACTTGGATTCATCATTATATATATATATATATATAAGGCACCTTGGATACACCCTTGGGGATAGCCACTACTTATCCTATTTTACCTTGGATGATTTCCTTGTATTCAGTTAGAAATATTATTGTGGAATTCCTTTGGTAATTCCCATTGAATTACACTCATACCCTTATAGACTTGACATAGATTATTAATTCAATTTTCATGACCCCTATGTCTATATATTCCTTGGTGATTACCTTAGATACTTCTTTATAACTACCAATATCAAGGACACCTTGGTTATTAACTTATAACCTTTGTTATAATACTTACTATTGAAGCCCTTATTATATCATGGATACTTAATTACAATTATCATGTCAAGATGTTAGTGATGGCTGTATCTCACAAGACATGAATATATATAATAAAACATAATTAAGAAAATGAAAGGGTTACATGTTTAGAAACAACCTGAGGCTGAAGATGGTACTTGGGTATTAGTTTTATAGTACTTGTTTATTTTTATGTATGCATGATTTCAACCTATTTCATTTATAATCACATGAAATAGATTTTATAGTCACCATTAGTGGTGGACTATTGAGAGTAATCTCACAACCTATCTATGACTCCATTGGAACTTGGGAATATTACATGTATGTAGTTGTTGACAAAGGGAACATCTCGCATTAGAGAATTGATTGCTTGCTTGAATTAGGTTGGAGCTGGGTTGAAGATGATCTAGTTTGATCTAGGGATGATATGATAGTTTTTTTATATTTTCTGTATCTTTTTTTAGAATGTATTTCCATGTAAATTATATCTATGATTTCCATAATTTTTAGAACATTACATGTATCGTCATCTTTTGTATATGATTATTATTTTCTTTAGTTATTTATTATTCTTTTCTGCTTCTCTTGTTCCATAAATTTACCATAATTATTCTACTAATTACCTATTATTACATTAGTATCACTATTCTCTACTCCGGTAATAAGGGAATTGTCTCCCAACAGAGACACCCTAGACCTTTACTTATAGTGGGAACCTTTGGCATTCAGGGAGATTCTTTTTGGAGCATGTGGATAACCGGAATTAGGGAACCTTTAAGTGGAATATAGTTTCAAGAAATCACAAAGTTGTATCATATTATTCTTTTTATGCATTACTATTTGGAGACAATAGACAAGAGATTGGTAATTCAAGGATCATGGTTATAATCCATTGTAGATGCCATGAAATGTGTTTCATGCACTTTTACACAAAATTGAAGATGTGAACCTCACTTATACACTCAATTCCATGTTTAAGTTGAAATATGTATTTATGTTAGAAGAAATAGAAGATTGGATTTCCATGTTCCCTGAACAAAAATTTCATAAACTAGGATCGACAAATTTAATGGTGTAGCTTTTCACTTTTTATGGGGGTCAATGAAGGTAGCAAAGGGAACCACCCAAAGGGTTGGGATGGAAGTGCTATAGTGATCATGACTAGGGATGAGGGGTGTATCCCCCATGGTATGGAGAATTTGTTTTTCCAAAGTCCCCCAAAATACTGTCAACATGAAAAGTAACTTTGTGAGATATACTTGTGCGGCACACTTATGCGACCATACACCTTCACCCAAGGTCTCATATTTTCCTATAAATTGAACCTTGGGGACTTTATTTGTACATATGAATTTCTGTAAAGACCTATTGATTATCTAATTTCCCTAGTACACATCTCTTGTCCTATGAAACCTATAAGGTATTTTCTTAATGCCTAAAAAGAGGGAATCAAAAGGGGATAATGCGGCTGAAGTCCATTCAGTGTTAAAAATAAATAACACCTATGTGACTCATTCATCAAACCCCTTGATTTATGAAGACTAGTGATAATACCCTTCCTCAAATAGAAAATTGTGTTACTCACTTATGGGAATACATATGAAGACCCTTAAAGGTTTGAGTCAAGTCTCGCCTAAGTGTAGTCATCTAGGTTTTTCATTGCCTAAGGTTCCATTATTTTTCCTATGCCTACTTGCACAGAGCACCCCTGCATGACCCTCCTTGGTTCCCCCTACCCTTCATCCTATGAGAGCCTTTTCTGAATACTCCATTAAATCCACTCATGGAAAGGATTCTCTTTCACTGTATCCCTTTCCTATAAGGGACCATGTTGAAACCTCCACTAAGACCTCATGGTTTACAAGACCTTAGGGAAAGTCACATAATCATCTCTCCGAAATGGATTTGGATTTATATGGTCAGAGGCTTCCAAAAACTGTCCTACTAGAGGATAAGGATCCTCGAGGTGTCTTTAGATATGGATATCTATAGTCACATGGACCCTTACCCTAGGTAAAGTGTTGTTGAGTTCTTAGTCATGGATACTAGTGATATGACTTTGTCTGCCCCTTATCACCTCTAAGACCTCGAAATTCTAGTTACCATCAAGATTGGTAAGGATCACACATTCTTTTCCCTTCCACATGTAATGAGATCCTCTTTCTACTATAGAATAAATTTTAGAACACTCATTCTAAGGTAATACCCTAGCATTTCTTTAGGGAGGTTGTTGTCTTGAACCTATCTACACATTTCACCTCCATTCCTTATATGAATTTTACCCATGTCCAATGTAAATTTAATAGAGGGAATAATTATATCCATAACAAATTCCACCATATCCCAGGACTAATCTAATATTGAAGGAGAAAAAGTTTGTAGTTTTTTTAATCTTTGACATCCTCTTTTTTCTCACACCGAGCATGACTCAAGTAGGCTTAAAGGATAATGATGACCAAAAAAACTACACAGTCCACCAAAAGGATTGAAATATGAGAACTCTAATTCCTATCATAATCAAGATAAGTAGGAACCCAACGTGGGGACCCTGATCGATGGGCATTGTCATGACCTATCCCATGGGGCCCGTGCCATGACATCCCTCAATCCCACCTTCTATAGGCCAGGGGTTGGAGACTAGTGCCGATGATGTCAACCTACAAGTGGGAGGAATTTTCCTGGGTACCTGTACACATGAAAAAAACCATGTTCCAAAGATAGAAAGTTAAAAATGCATGCCACTAAACAACCACTAAGTAAAAGTAAAAACTATAGGTCAAATTGCCTAGAATGAAAACCTAAAAAAAGACAAACCGAAAAAGGAAAGTACAAGGAAACCCTAAAAGTTGTCCTCTACAAACCAAACTTAGTGGGTAAGTGTAGATTAGCTATTGGAAGTTGTAAAAGCACATTATTCCTATTTTATCTCACTGGGTACCAACTGGTCATGGGCTACTAAGTCCTCCTCCATATCGTCAGTCATCTGCACTAGACAAAACACGTGTTGGGAGAGCTTCTTCTAGGGTGAGTAATAGAATACTCAGTAGGGTTCCCAAACCAAAAAGGAAAGACAAAAATGCAATCTACAATAAAACCACAAATTATGATCCCAAATAAAGATAGATCACACCAGGTATAATCTATAGTAGAATAGTAAGACCATCAGTCGTGTCACTGAACACCTTGGACTACTGGAGAACTCCAACTCAATGAGTAAAATGGGCTTGCTAGGTCACATAGAGCCTCTTAACACTAACCTTGGAGCTACTATGGTACTAATACCTAATTATAATTTTCGGTATGATTGGTCACATAGAGCCACTCCCCACCGTGGGCATGTCGGGCCACACAAAGCCACTTCCCACCTTGGCGATACTGAGGTACTCCTCATGTTGAGTGTCGTGGGTATGTCAGGTTACATAGAGATGCTCCTAACCATGGGCCTACCCGGTCACACAGTGTCTATTCCCACTAGACCATCATAGCTGATCCACATAGGTTTTCTTGTCAGCAGTCTTCAGCTCTCATCCAATCACAGGGTTTCCGCATGTAGTGTGCCTGATTTTTGGAGAACCTTTCTTCAATCCATTAATCATATTTCAACATCCATGAAATACTCCTTAGAGAATAAAATAATATCCTCCTCATAATTATTATTCTAAAATCTCAAATATCTCATCAATCAGACTCATAGTTTGTTTGTTGTTGGCGTTTTAGTAAACAGGGGTCAGTTGCGTCTCGGGCCGGTCCGACCCAGTCAGACCGACCACACCAACCCCGCCCGGGGGCTCCACTAGCCCCAGTTTAGTTCAAATGACCCAAACTGACATGGTTTGGTTTTAGGTTAGCCCAGTACGACCTGGATAGTAGGACATGCCAATTGGGACTCCCTGGACCTGTCCCGATTCAGCTGGGGGTCTTGCCCTCCGGGTCACTCGGTGACCCAGTCACATTCAACCTGGCCCGATGGGACAGGTCCGGAACCACTGGCATGGGCCGTGACCTACCCTGTCTACCTCTGGTAGACTATATATATTCAACCAAAAATGTAGTGCATTCGGGACACTGTCACGTGGCCGGTTCAACCCGGCTGCCTGGGTTCCACACGTGGCCAGGGGACCACGTGCCTTGAGATGCCGCGACCCACAGCTTTGGGACACATCCCTCTCCTAGAATCTAGCCCGATAGGTGTCCCCTGCTACCCATCTGTTGACTATTCCAGCTATGGTGCTCCCTCTGGTGCACCGTTGTGGTGCACCTCCAACTGCCTGCGTGCCGGCGGGCTCTTCCGCAGACCACTGGGTTTTCTCTGGTGGTTCGTTCTTTACGTCGTCTATGCCTCTGGCCTCTGTAGGATTATTCCATCTCTGCAGAGGCCTCATAATACTCCTTCCACCATATTTAAAGTTCATCCATGAAGAAATCATAGGGAGGAGGGGCTCAAGAATTTTTTGTGTCGGCCCACGCCCTCTGCATTAGAGTTTCAAACATGGGAATGTTTGGGATTGAGGTTCTATCCACAAATAATTAATCCCAGTACATAAAACCCAAGGAAAAAATCCTCCCACAAGAATGAGCGATCCACAGATCAACTTGTTCATGAGTTGATCCACATTCATCATGTCAGAATAAAGGATGGGGAAACTTGAAGAAAAATAAACCCCTACCTCATAAGTGTTTGTTATTGAAATGATCTGTTAGCGGGGATTCAAGTTTAGTTGGTGATTAATGGTGTCACTGAGTTCCTCGTTCCACGACCCATTATTTGAGGTGCATTGACAATGCTAGCGATCAGTTGGCATTCATCATTGGAGAGAATTATCACCGTAGGTGCGTCAGAGAAATCCCACCACTTGATCCTTAGTTCTTCAATGAGTTAACCCATTAAAACAAAATACATTGGAATGTTTCTGTTATGCTACGTCAACACAACGTTATGCTATATCATTTATGAAATAGTGTATCTATTATACTATTTTTAATGAGTCTTTATTCTAAAAATTTAAAATCCATTAATGATATTTATTTAATATGACTTTTCGTCACTTTATCACCGCATTGTAGTGCTACCACGCCACCGCCCAACAGTTTGGAAAATCAAATAAAATAACTTGTTAAGTTTTTTTTGAAAAGTCCAAAGAAATTTACTTCTTAGGTCTACCATTGGTAGTCAATGTTAGGTCCATTCTAAGTGAATCTCACCATTCTGAATTCATCGGTGACCTCATATTTTTGATCTGAGAACTGGTTTAATAGTTTGAAAAACCCACTCACACATTTATTTAAATGAACTAAAAAAATTTCAAAATTCCCTTCGGGGCTCACCGGGCGTCAGAATCTGGTTCCGTTAGAGAATATTCTCTCATAATAATTAGATATAAATTTTAAAAAAATTACATGTAATATCCATGACATTACATTTCTTTAGGTCCCCACACCATGTCTGTAGAGTAGTTGGAGATGTCTGTCAACCTCACAGAGTAGGAACCGATGGTGGGAGCTACCACTGGGTGACAGGTTACCGAGTCATCCATGCAGAGAAATCCAAATATGACGTAGATGAACAAGTAGGCCAGATCATATGGAGAACGACCTCGGGACACAAGATCAGTGGGGCGAGGCCACCAGGAAAATAAGGGTCAGTAGAAGAACAGTGGATGCTACATGTGTGGCGGACATGGACACATGGATCGTGACTGCCTGACCCACCGCATTGAAAATCAGTAGATAGTGAGGGACCACAAAGGTAGAGGTATAGGTTCAATAGAGGGGGACTGTAGGGCGGTTGATGTGGTAGGGGAGTAGGCAGAGTTGCTGGCGGTGGGTGACGGTTCAAGGTACTACCTCCACCACCCCTAGGTGGTCCACCATGGCCTAAGGGAGAATGTGTAAAGGGGTTATATCAGCTTTAGACAGTGGAGACCTATGACCATGACACTCCAAAGATGATTAGAGGTACAATATTTGTCTTCTCCACCATAGTTTTAGTTCTTATTGACATGATTTCTAGTCACTCTTTCCATTCCATGGACCTCATTTGAGGATCAAAATTTTTGGTGGAACCATTGGCTCGATCTGTATGATTAGATAATCTTACGAGATGGGATTTGATGACTACACACTAGTGTCGATAGTGTGAACATTATGAGGAGAGATATTTGGTTGGGATATCCTTGTAGTGGCATCGAGGCCTTACGAGGAAATCATGGGTATGTACTTGTTATCTAAAGTCCATGATTAGATTGACTATATTAGTCACAAAGTGTGGTGTGTCTACCAGGATAGGACTAGGTTTTTATTCACTAGAGATAAGGGAAGTTTTTCATCAGATTAAGGATTTTTTCAAAGGAGGGTGAAACCAATCACTCACCCATTATCTAGCCTCACCCCTGGTGTGGTGGACGAGAGGATTACAAGAATTCTTTTAGTAGTGGAAAAATACAAGGAAGTCTTCCCTGAGGATGTTCTGAGACTAACTCGTCATAGAGAGGTAGAATTCTGCATCGATATATACTCCGAGACAACACCGAAATCCACAAAATCATGTCAGATGTCTCCCATGATTCTTTACAAGTTAAGAGTATAACTGGAGGACTTGAAAAATAAAGGATTCGTAATGCCGAGGGTTTCACCATGGGCAGCCCCAGTGTTGTTTCCGAAGATGGAAGATTGGATATTGAGGCTATGTGTGGACTTCTGGTGCTTGAAGAAGGTGACTATGAAGAACTAGTATACACTTATATGGATTTATGACCTCTTAGATCATCTTAAGGGAATGAGGTGGTTCTTAATGATAAATCTCAGATCATGCTATCATCAGATTCAGGTACGAGATCAGGTCGTACTGAAGACATCCTTTAGATACTGGTATAGAAACTTTGTGTTCTTGGTAATTCCCTTTGGTGTAACCAATTCCCTAGTAGTTTTCATGGGAATCATGAACAAGATATTCCATCCTTACCTTAATTGTTTTGTGGTAGTCCTCACTGATGACATATTGGTGTACTCGGCGTTAGAAGAGGAGCATGCTACACACCTGTGGATAGTCCTGTATACACTCTGAGAGAACCATCTTTATGGGATGCTCTCAAAGTGCCAGTTATGGATTCAGGAGGTCCAATTTCTGGGATACATTAGCTATGATTCTAGAGTTACATTGGATCCGGAAAAGATAGAGGCAGTGCTGGCTTGGGAGCCACCCAGAAGCGTGACTAAGGTGCGGATTTTCTTGGGGATGGAAGGATACTGCCGAAGGTTCATGATAGAATTTTGAAAAGTAGAAACACCATTATCATCATTGAAATAAAAGTTATAGTCCTTCGTGTGGATGGAGGAGTGCAATCATAGTTTCCCAGAGCTGAGGCAGAGACTGACGAGTGCCCCTCTCTTGAGACTACCATAAGAGGGAATTGGGTATGTAGTCTTCTGTGACGCATCAAGCTCCATATTGTGTTGTGTCCTAATGCAGGAGCAAGTTGTGATTGCCTATGGCTAAATTTTTTTTAGGAAACATTAAAATAACTATGAAACCCATGACATGGAGTTAGTAGTATTGGTATTTTATTTGAAGTTATGGTGGTACTACTTGAGGGGTGAACAATTTACCATCTACTTAAAACATAAGAGTCTCAGGTATATATTCTCATAGAAGGACCTAAACTTGAGATAGTGGTGATGGATAGATTTCCTCTAGGACTATGACTTTGAGATATTCTATACTCCTAGAAAGGGGAATGTGGTCACAAGTGTGCTCAGAAGAAGGTCTGATTTACAGCTGCTGAGTGAGGCGACAGAGCGGTTAGCCGTGATGCAGATATCCTTCATGGATAATGAAGTATCAACCTACCTTTAGTAAATAACTATCACTCCCCCACTATTAGAAGTAGTTAGTGAGGATCAAATTGTTGATATTGACTGAGAGTCTTGATGTGACTTTTAATCCTTAGGATAGGTTCCTGATAGATTTTGGATAGGTGGGGAACACATCATCTTTTTCAGAGGGTGAAAAGTGGTAGCAAAGACATTACGAGAAGAGTTGTTGAGGGATTTCCATACACTCCCTTTGGCGGTACATACTGGTGCAGAAAAGATGTACTAGGACCTTCGACGTTAGTACTGGTGGCCTGGGATGAAGAAATCAGTGGCAGAGTTCATTTTATGATGCCTCACTTGTCACCTAGTGAAGGATTAGAATCGGGTTCCAGCAGGGTTGGCCTAGCCACTTGAGGCACAAGATTAGAAATGGGAAGGTTTCTCGATGGACTTCATGATGGGATTACCACACACATATAGGGGCCACGATTCTATCTGGGTGATCATTGAGAGACTCACCAAGTCAGCTCACTTCCTACCCATTATAGGGTAGGGACCGGTAGAGGGATTGGGACACCTCTACGTCTAGGATATAGTGTGGATACACGGGGTACGTTCGATGATTTTCTTATACAGTAACATTATCTTTACATCCTACATGTGGAAGGGATTTTAGGAGGTGTTTGAGGATCATCTACGCTTGTGCACAATCTTTCACCCACAGACCAAACGTCAGATAGAGCAGACCATACATACCTTAGAAGACATGCTTTGTGCCTGTGTCCTTGATTTTGTTTCACAGTTGGGAGGACCATATTCCATAGGTTGATTTTCCATACAAATACAGTTATCACTCCACCATTTTCAAGGAACCATTCAAGTTCTTTTATGGGCGGCCTTTCAAATCATCCATATACTAGACAGACCCAGGGGAGTCTGCACTCATGTGTCCGGAGTTGGTATGAGCTACCACTAAAAAGGTGAAGATCACCCAGGAGTATATAAGGACTACATGGAGTAGGTAGAAATCATATGAAGAAATAATATGGATTCCCTTAGAGTTATAGGAGGGATACCATGTGTTCCTCCGGGTATCACCTCGATTGGGAATGTAGATATTTGGCTGGGGAGAAAAGTTATCTTTGAGGTTGATCATGCCTTTATAGATTCTTATAATATTTAGAGAGGTGGAATTCCTCCTATATCTACCCTCACAGATGCACCGGGTGCACGATTTTTTCCACGTGTCGCAGCTTAGGAGGTACATTCATGACCCATCACATGCCATTGACTAGGGAGAGCTGAACATTGATGATGGGGAGACGTTTTCGGAGTTCAGAATGGAGATAGAGGACTAACATAAGTGGGTACTTAATGGGAAGTCAATTTCTCTAGTGCATGTTCGGTGTTATCATATGAATCTCCAAGAGACCACATAGGAGCGGGAGGCTCAGATTCATGCTCTGTATTCCCATTTGTTTGTTTAGATTTGTTATGACTTATGAGGATGTGAAGCCCTAAATGTTGGGGTAATGAAATATCTTGTAAATTCCATGTATTTTTTTTTCAAATTATATGGAATTATTTCGAGACCAAACACTCTGATGACACCTGATTCTGAGGCTCGGTGTGCCTATAATAGAAAATTGAACTTTTTTGATCATTTAAATAAATTTAGGAGCGATATTTTTTAACATTTAAATTATTGATCAGATAAAAAATCTATGGGCACCATTGAATTCAGAATGACAAGACTCGCTTAGAATGTACCTAACTTTGAATGGAAAGTGTCAACCAGAAAAGTTTTTTTTTTCATACTTTTCATAAAAAACAAAAAAAAAAAACATAAATGGTTTTTTATTTGTTTTTCCCAAACACTGGGAAGTTGCACTGTGGCACTATGGTGTGGCGAAAAATCGATGAAAAGTTTCACTAAATGAATCTCATTAATGGATTGTAAACATGTAGTGTAACGATGCATTAAACGTAGTGTAAAAGATACGCTGTTTCATAAATGAAACACCGTAATGATGCAATGACACATCATAACCTAAATGTCATGAAATGTTTTCTTTTAGTGGGTTAGCGCGTTGGGGAAATCAGGATCCAGCGGTGGAATTTTTCTTGATGAAACAATGGTGAGAATTGTCTCAAAAAACAAACATCGATGAGTCGATAGTGATGTCAACACAACTTGAGGAACATATCATAGAATATAGAAAGAAACGACACTGTTCATCGTCAATAGAACTTGAATCCCCACCAATGGATCATTCAAAAATGAACTCTAATGAGGTAGGGGTTTATTTTTTTTCATGTTTCCCTAAAATTTATTCTAAAATAATGAACGAAGATCAACCCAGGAACAGGTTGATCTGCGGATCACTAGTTATTTTAGGATAAAGTTTTTCTTGGGTTTTCTATACTAGGATTAATTATTTGATGATAAAACCTCAATCTCAAACCTCACTATGTTTAAAACTCTAATGTGGAGGGTGTGGGATGACATGAAAAAGGATTAAGACCCTCCGCCTTGTGAGTTCATCATGGGTGAACTTTTGAAATGGAGGACAGAGGATTCCGAGTCTTTAGAAGAGATGGAAGAACCCCATAGAGGCCAGAGGAATAGACAGTGCGATGAACAGAATAATAGAGAGGACCTGGTGGTCCGTGGAAGAGCCCACCGGTAGAGTCCACGAGCAGGTGGCAGAAATCCATGATGGTATGATAGAGGGAGAAGCACGATGGGATCTGGCCATAGTGAGGCAAAATGGGATGTTGGATGGGCTGGAAGCTAGCAGAGGGACGCGACCTGCTGTTACGGGACACGACTTCTGGAGGCATGCGGTCCCTTGACTGCATGCGGAACATTGGTGGCTAGGTTTGAATGGCCATGTGACAGCGCCCCAAACGTGCTATGCATCTGGGATTAAAAGATCCTGTTCACTAGAGGTGGACATGACCCGACCCATCGGGCCAGGTAAGATGTGACCAGGTCACGCGGCGACCCACCGTGCTAGACCCCCAACCGAATCGGACCGTGCATATAGGTACCTAGGAAAATTTCTAGCACTTATTGTTTGATGAATTCAATGCTAGTCACCAACCCCTGGCCTCTGGGAGGCGAGCTTGGGTGATGTCATTGCACGTGCCCTGGGGGATGGGTCATGACAAACATCCTCCCTTAGAATAATCCTCAATCATAATTCCATTAATCTAGGTATAATTCATAGGATTAAACCACAGATTAATCCCACAAATTAACATGAGTTATAAATCCCTCATGGTCATTTCGCACAAGATATCCTTCTCAGGAATAACTCCATCCTATCCTCTAAAATGTCCATACTCCCCTGTAATACATATTCTTGATGGCCTCCATAGGAATGGGTCCTCACTAATGAAATATGTGTGATTTGATTCCCATCCAAATGGGATACATAGGAATCCTCACTGAGGTTCAAACCCAACATCCTAAACCAACCCTGTTTCTCTATGCCAAATCAACAAAAAGTTCTAATCCATCATGGAACCTCATATCCCTTCCATGTTCGTTAGGCTTCTTAGGTATAAGTCTCACAATAAATATTTACTATGAAACTTCTTCCTAGAAGTCCTTACCACATGATGTTAAACTTTACAGTTAGGTCATCATCACATGACCATAAAAGGTATGAAGTGCCCCATTTAGTGGAACTAAACTATGTGGGTTCTGATTCCTTTCACAAAGATACAAAGGAATATCATATATGGGTTCACTCCTAACATCAAAACAACTTCCATCTCCCCAGATAACAATAAATTATAGAGTGAAATATTTTTACATGGATAACCATAAACTCTAGAGTTCCCCACTACGTCGCAAGAAAACCACCATTATCATAATGCTAAACAAAGAATCTATAAGTAGTATATAAAAGGACACCATTAATGGAGAACCTAATATATATAAAAATATCTCAATTGATGAAGAACCTCAAATACATACGGATGATTCTAAATTCTACATATGCAAATAATTGATTTCTAATATTGGGATAACACACATCATACTTGGGTATTAATAAATGATTCATGAACATATCTTAAATCTATAAGAGATTCCCAGAGTAGGAAATAATTCCCCCCAAAAGGGTGTGATGAGCCTAAAAACCCATCCTCTTGACCAATGTGAGTTCTTAATCATTGTAGGTTATAATTCCTAACAAGAGAATTCCTTGGAAAAGAAGGTCCATATGGATATCAAACCATTGGGTGTTTCCACTTCCAAGAACAAACCCATTGAAAACTATTTAGAAATATTGACTTCCCCAATGAAGTGTCATTTCTGAGGGAAACAAAAAATGATGAACCCGATGTGAATCCTTAACCAAGAAGATAGTGTCACATACCTGTTAGGCCCATTTCATTCTCAAAATAAATTAGGGCCATATAGGGAAATAAATCACCCATGCATTCATCCAAAAAAGATGAATCTTTTCTGAAGTTCAGTGTTTTTATTTTTCCTAAATACATGAAATTACTTTCAAGAACTCCCTTAAATCCAATGGATTCCATAATGTTTAAACTCATGAATTCCTTGAAAGCTACTCAAGCTGGATCCTCATCCACATGATAGATTCCATCACTGACTCAGTGTCTTCAACACTAGGTCTCCAATGAACTAGTTTGAGAGTATAATCATCATGGTAACATCACAACCATAGAGGCTACCCAACAAGCCCTCCAGATCAATAATAACACCTGAATATTCAGTCAACAATGACCGGTGGTCTTGAGGAATACAATGCTGACCACAATCTTTAACCATTTCAGGATATTATCCCGGTAATGCAACAACAAGTCCTTCCAATATTTTAGGGAGGTTGATCAGGAGGCACCCTAAAAACTCATCCCAATGAAACATGAGCCTTTATAAAGGGATCCTTCCAAGAATATGCATCATGAACATATCATGACAGTGATCCCTTTACATGACTAAGGTGTCTCATTCACCATCATTCATCCAACCAAAAGACTCGCCTAGTGGAATTCAATGCAGCCTATCAACCAAATACGATGACAAACTAAAATCATGAGCATACACCTACCTGTACCCATAAATACAACCATCAGACTCAGCTAGAAGTACTCAATGAAGTTTATTGACCTTGTTTTTTGGAAAAAAACAAGAAGTTACAAACACCTTACGATATTTATTAGAATCCCTAGCAGCCTTGGATGGAAGAAAATGACGAAGTCAGTCAGAAAGCTCTGTTGGAAAGAAAAGGGAAGACTAAACTCTCTTCCAATGAGTTCTGTTAGTATCCACTAATAGGAAAGGGATGAAAGGAGTAAGAAAATAAACCTACTCCAAATACATAATATATGTATATTCCCATTCCAATTGCTGAAGTCACAAAGAATAACATGGAAATAATGACAGAGAATATGCAAATCCCTTCCCATATCCTAGAAACTTACCAAAATACTATAATGATGATGAACATAATACTTGAGGGATGGAAATATTACTGAATCCTCAATCCTAGGGTTGTTAATCATATTTTCATCCCAAAGAAGATACATACCTCTTCTCTCACCCAAGAGTGATATGAGGAAAACTCTTCCATATCATATGGACAATCAGATCACAAACATAAACTCACTCTAACTTGTGATAATCTGCCTATTATAATGGCCACTCTAAGGAAGGTACAAACACATACCCATTATGATCACTTTTCCCAGTAAGTGGCCCCAACTTCTTGTAATATGATGCCAAAAAAGAAGTCTCATAAAGCACGATTTGAGAATCATGAGCCGATTTTCGATCTGACTTCACTTAATGATGGAGTTCTTGAATCCCTTAAATATTTATCTATTCCAGCTCAAGATCCTACCCTCCCATTACCACATTATTAGAGCAGTATCAATAAATTAGAAATTATTTATCATAAATTTCTTCATGAAGTCTTTCTTCATGTCAATCTGGTTAATTTCGAAAGACTATCTCCAAATGAGAGCACAAAAACCCTCCATGAGGTCAGAACACCAAGGATAATGAGGTTATTCCCCTTACTATAATCTTCCATGGTGGTCCTCCCCATGATGGAATCCTCTACTAAAGTACTCTCCATAGTAGTGATTCACATTTTTAAGATAATTTTCTAACTGAAAATGTGGCAATGAGAAAGCCCTATTAACTTGAGGCACTTTTAAACACGATCCCAATCATGTCTCATGCCTTTTCACTAGAGGGTTAAATCTGTTTTCATCTAGAAGATATCCTAAGGTGACAGTCATTCTCCGAACCTCCATTGGATCATTTTTCTTCCAACATAACAGAGGAAACCCCATCGATTCCCATTTCTTGTAGTATGATAATTGGGAAGTAACCACTCAGGTCGGACCAGGTCGAGTAATCTCTTAAAGAAGATGAATAAGATTTTCTAAACATGAGGAAATAGTAGGCTAAAGATGACATACCATTCATGTTCTAGCCTTTATCCACCGATAAATACAACATTACAGATGTGTTGATGGAATATTGTATTCATGACATATGCCTCGACATATAGAAAAATAATCATCACCTAAAAGAAAAAGTATTATCCTATATTGAGTATGAAATTAATTTCTAGTTATTAGAAGGGTTATAGTTCCAAATTTACTTTTCATATCTCCTATTTTCCTGACATCCAAAGACCAAAAAACAATAGGGGGCTTCAATGTGCATGCCTTGATAAATTAATGATGATGCGAAAGCTGACCATAGATACCCCATCTAGTGTTCATATAAAAGGATGGGGTGTATGTGGGGTGTTTTGATTCAATACACTCCCCATCGAGAATATCCCACCAAAATTGGTCTCATCCAATGTTATTTCCCTAGTCCAGCTACAGAAAATGATTTCTATTCATGACCTAAGATATGATCAACATGAATTGGCCCTAACTAACTTTCATCAACATCAGACCGAGAGATAGAAAGTTGTTGAGATATTTTTGTGTCAGGAATCTAAGAACACTGAGATGGAGTCTAGATTAGAGGATGTTAGACATCATATTTAGAAACTATTGTAAATATCTCATCGGTCATCAAAAACATGATATTTAAGTGAGTGTTGTATAATGCACCAAACCAACATGCAGACCAGAATCCGAAAAATCATAAGGGAAGCTGTGGTAATATCATCCATAATAGTTTCAAAAAACCCCCAACCCATATGGATGGTGGATATTTTAACCCAACCTTCAATACTATCCAACCAATCATGAAGGTTTGTGAGGAAAAACATGAATAGCCCCATCCCTCAAATCTAGAGGCTTTTCACCCCAATAGTCCCCTCTTTATTGAAATATTTTTTATCCCAATTATGGAATATTCTGTAGAGTGAATACTGTAAAATTTTACCATCATCTGAGCTAGTGAAATCACTTAGAAATCACACGACTAAACTCTTTGTGGATTCCCTTCATGTAACTTTCCTTTAAATAGCCCTCTGGGATCCAACAAAGAATAGGAAAAGGTCTCATGGAGCATGTAAAAAAAGTTGGTATTGCAGAGGTACCAACAGAATTCCTGTGATGCACTATGAATATTTGAATGTCATAAATTACATCATTCAAGACCGTTGAAAACACAAGACAGATTCAGAGGATTCTGAATAAGAAGTTTATGTTCATGAGACGTTCAACATAGAAACGAATTTAGAAGGTGTGCGTACTTGAAACTAGAGGCTCTCCCAAAATTTTGGTATCCCGACAAGCAATCCAACTCTACCTTCTATTAAGGAACCTAATAAGAGAAAAGTTAAGGGTCATACCATGTGTTTAATTACCCCCAATTAAGGCCAATCCCTTTTGCTAGAGGAAATATTTTCTCAATAAGAGGAGGAAATGAGAGAGTTCATAAGACTCAACACTGAGTTACTCATAGGAAATCTTCGTACCTTATATTCTTTACAAGAAGACCCTTAACTCACACTTTTATTTGGCGCACCTCAGTAAATAGGGTTTTCTGAAACAACTAAAGTAGACAAAAAACAACCACTCAATTTGAGATTTCAACCACCATTATATTTGGATCCCACAATAATAGATCATGATTTACCTCCATTAGGTACATTTACAGGACATGGTCAGGAACATCCTTCCAAGACTTCACCAATTGGATACCCACTACAGATACTAGCAGTGGCCCTACCAGTGGCCCTACTAGTCATCACACATGTCCAGTATCCAATTTTCATACCTTTTTGGGCTCTAGCTGCCACACCTATTCAGATCCTGGATCACCTAGATATTCCTCAAATGCTTATGAATAGAATAAAGTCATTAATGACTCAATTGGAAGCTATGGAAGGATAGATTGTGCCGGTACAACTAGAAAAAAGGACTCTTTTAAATTGGTGGATCCTACCCATACCCCACCAAACATTATGAACCATTTATTTATGATTTTCAATGGATTAGGAGAACCGTAGAAGAATTTAACACATTTCTTCTCTCCCTAAGATCCCATGATGGGAACCCCTGAGCAGCAAGAATATGTGAAAATCAGATGCTTTGTGCAATCATTTCAAGGGCTATCTTTTGTATGGTATACAAGTTTGCAGTCCAGATCCATCACTGAATGGGAAGATCTTCATCATAATTTTCACTTCCAATTGAGGTCAATGCTATTGAAGAAAAAATTCTTAGATCTCACGAAACGAAAACAAAGCGAGAATGAAAGAGTCTCATTATTTATTACTTAGTGGAAAGAATTGACATACTCCTTGAACCTACCACTCACTGAAGAAGAACTATTTAATATCAGTTATAAAATCTCTATGATGAGTTGCAAACACCATTGATCCTGATGAAATGCACATGAGGGTTTTGAGAGTTGACTGAAATTTATCAAAAACTGGAGAAATCCATTAAAAAGACCAAAGATAATCCCCGGCTAATCCTATCATCTCAGAGAAGGAGAACATGAAAGGAATAATCCTGTATAGTTACACTTAAGCAGGACCCTATACCCACTCCAACCTCAAATATTGCACTATACCGTAAGGATCCACCTCTTGAGAATCACCAAACTTTACAACCTTGTCATGATGGTTAAATATATCAGAGGTGGAGATAGTTTTAGGAGTGAAAAAACAAGGTATATTCCTTTTCGAATAACCAAGTCCCTGGATACTTCATCTCAACGTTGGAAAACAACTTAATCCAGTTTCCAAAGCCTATGAATCCTAAAAAAATGTGAAGAGGATATCCCAAACTATTCACTATTCCATAAAATGTTGGGGAATCCCATCTAAGAGTGTTTTGTTATTTAGGACCTCCAATAAAAGATGTTGGGTTCTAGGAAATTAAAACTAAAAATTTCTCCATCCCAGGTGGAATATGTTCTTGTTAACGATTTGGAGGAGGAAAGAAAGTGGATAGAAGTTAGAAGCAAGAAAGATAAAAACATCAATGATTGGATGATATAAAAAACAATCAACTAAACTAATTACATTATATAAACATAGTTGAAACTACAAACTATTCCTACTACTATTTTCACTACAACAAATCTAGATTCATTAAAATCCCTATCCTCTGAAGGCCAATCCTCAAAGAAGCGACGTGGTGGGAAAAATAAGGAACAAACAGAAGGATTTGAGTTTGTGTCAAGGCCTAGGTTTTCCTTGACCTTAGAGGATTTCATTCTAACCATCACAAAAGCATGGGAGCCACCCCACCAAATGGTATGACAAAATTCAACCCCCAGACAACAATCTAATCAAATGAGGAGTTGATCTTTGGTTCTGTTAACATTATTAATTTAACGGATCCCAACTCAAATGTTGATTCTGAGTATGAACCTCATTTCCAAATACTTGATTGAGGAAATAGGGTATGATGTAATTAGGGTCAAGGATATATGGGAATACACGGTCATTCTAGGAGGCACTACCTCAACCAAACCCCCATTAGAACCGTCTACGTGGATGAAACCCATGGGAAATATCTCCAACGATCTCAATAGGAATAAGGGAGCTCTTAATCCAAACATGATAGTGTCCTCCCTAACCAGATTACCTTCGACTATCAGCTATAGGTTACACCACCACCTTGTCGATAGATTGGAAGACCTAGATGGCATAATCCACCAAGGACAGGAACACTTTCAGCTCCTATCCCAAAAGGGGGTCCATCCACATTTGGAATATCACCTCCTAAGGCACCTAAAAAGAGCATATCCATGAAGGGAAACATATACCTCTAGATCAAAAGTATGTTGTTTTGGAAAAACTATCCTATGTTCTCAATAAGTTATCAATCCTAGATGCTCTGAGTCTATCAAAAGACCTCCGGGAAGTAGTTATTAATGAATTCTCAATCCATTAGGAATTTGAAGTTGAGGCCACTACTACTAAAGTGTATCATAAAGAGAATATACTTATGTAATTCCATTCAGTAATTTACTTTACTGACCATGATGAGGCTACTGACATATAAGGACATTCTTGATCCATGTATCTGGCATGCTAATAGAAATTGATATTTGAAAACACTTCATTGAAAATGGCTCAAAAGTCAACATGATCATAGTATGTACAATTCATCAATTGGGTCTCAATGAATCTCACTTGTCTCCCGCCACCATGATGTTACATGGTTTTGAAAATAATGATCAAGAACCTCTTGTAAAGATTACACTCAGAACTCAATTTTTAGATATTGTGTTCGAGTTAGGGTTCATGGTGGTCCAACAGGACACAAATTTCAATGTTCTACTGGGAAGTCCTTGGATACATTGGAATACATCCATTCTTTCATCATACCAACAACGTATAATATATTTAATCAATGGTAAAATCTGGATATTATATTGTGACAAGGCCCCATTCAAATCTAGTGAAACACAATACATTGTTGAAAAATTCTATCACAGTGAAGGGAAGTAAAAATGGATAATGAAAATGCCCAAATAAATGACTCAAATGGCTTGGATATGATCTCAGCTAACCATATAAAGAAGCTTAATGAATATTATGTTCTTCCTATTAATCAAATTGAATGGGTGGTAATGAATTTAGAAATTTATTCATCATCCTCTATAATGTAAATCATAACAGTAGATCCCAACGACGCTGAAGAAGTTATCAACTATCTAAGTGATAATGGAAGATTGAATTAAAATGTCTTCATTCCATCCCTTGAGAATCAACAAAGAAGGATTCTATCAGTTTAATTGGACGAATATTTTAGGACTATAATACAATGTGAAGAGACTAATTCTCTATCCCTTATTTCCCTTTCTAGACTCCAAGATGGAATCATGCTAACAAGTGAGCCTGAAATGATTTCCTCATCCTCCGTATATCTGAACAGTGACTCCCCTCTTCCTTCTGAGGAACTTTTTTTATCATCTCCCCCTTGGAAGAAGAAAAAATAGTTAATCATGTGGAAGAGGAGGAAAAAGAAGATCTCCAATATGCCCTCCAATATTTGAGGAAGTTGTCACCCCCACCGTTGATGATCTCAATGAAATAAATCTGGGTACAAAAGAAGATCCACACCCCACTCTAATTAATGCGGCCTGACACCTGAATAATAAGAGTAATACACTTCCTTCCTAAATCAACATCGGGTTGTGTTTTTTCGGAATTACACAGAGATTCTAGTCCTTTACCCTTAGGTGACCACCCCTTATTTGAGCTTCCTATAAGATCATCAAGGATACAAGCAAGAAGCTAGGAGGACACACCCAACTCATGCATCCATGATTGAGGATGATGTGGAAAAACACATTAATGATGAATTCATGAGAGAAGTAAAATTCCCAAAGATTCTATCCAACATTTTCCCTATGAAAATGAAGAATTTTAAAATCAGAGTTTGAATTGATTTCAAAGATCTTAGTTGGTATTTTCCAAAATATGACTTCTTGGTTCAAATCACAGAACTCCAAATTGTTGCAACAGATGGCTAACAAGACTTTTACATCATGAATGACTATTCTGGGAACAATCAAATTGAGAACGCCCCGGAATATGAATAATACATAGATTTTAGAGGACATCAAGGTGTATTATGTTATCAGGTAATTCCCTTTGGCTTAAATAATTTATATGCAACATATCAATGTGATATGCATCACATCATCAAACCCTTCATGGGAAACCTTGTCTAATGCTACGTTTATGATCTAGTGGTCAAATCATCATAACAATCTAATCACATGGATGACTTGGAAACTATATATAGAAATATTTGGTAGTATAATATTTAGATTAACTGCATGAAATTTTCTTTCAGGGTAACCTCATGAAAATTTATTTTCCTTATTGTATGGTATCATGAAATCAAAGTTGATCCTGAGAATACTAAATCTATCCTTGGAATTTCACTTCCTCAAAACGTGAACGAGTTAAGATTACTTGAAGGAAACTTATCATACATTCAGTGCATTATAGCCAAACTTTCAAGCAAGTGTTTACCCCTCACCAAGTTGATGAAGAAGGGAGTTACTTATCAGTGGACCAGTGACTATCAAGAAGAATTTGATTCCCTCAGGAAATACAAAATGATCCTACTATTATGAATGAAACATATTTAAGGAAATCCACTCATTCTATATGTGACAACATTAGAGTGATACCTAGGTGATTTCATCAGGAAAAAAAATGATATCGGGAATGAAAACATCCTTTACTATCTAAGTTAGACCATGATCGATGCAGATAATCGATATTCAGATATTGAGAAAATCTAGGTGGCATTAATCTTTGCAGTTTATAGGCACTACATATTTCACCATGAGATCCATTTAGTACTTTTTAATAAACTTGTTCAAATTTATCCTCAGTCATCCTATGCTCATAGGGTTCCTATCATGGTGATAAATTATCTTGTAGTGGTTTGATACATAGTTTGTGCCTAAGAAAGTAGTGAAAGACCAAGCCTTAGCAGAATTCTTCACTGATAACCCATCCATAGAAGATATTTCATTAAATAATGAACTACGTGATGAAAAAATAATCTCTATTCAGAAAATTTTTTGAACATTGGAAATGTATTTTTATGGTGCTTCTAGAAGTACAATAGGGAAAAGAATGAAATAAACTAAACTCAACAAAGGTGGGTCAGTAATTGTGCATATATTCCCCCAAAAAGATATATTACCATAATCTTTCCTATTTTTAGAAGGTGTTACCAATAATGAGGTGTAATTTAGGGCTCTTATTATAATCCTATAATTAGAAATTCTAGTACTGGGGAACCACCACGAAGTAAAGGGTATTTTAGAATTGATAATCAAACAAATAATTGAGGTTATTACATTAAAAAGGAATATATAATCCAAATTCGTGATTATGTCCAAGGTTTAATAGAAGAAATAACCTCATAGCCAACATTTCCCTACACCCTGTGATCACAACATGCTCTAGAAGATGTGTTAGAAAATGAAGCTACAACTTTTTCATATCCAATTTGGGATGATGAAATCATCAGTATTTCCCACCGATGAATGGTTTCACCTTTTTCTTTGTATTAGAATAGAAGAGATAAATCAAATCAGTAAAATCCCAAATCCATATATCCCTATTATGGGATGGATGAAACCCATCATGGAGTATCTACAAGATATATTACCTCCACTAGACAAGGTATAAAGAGAGTAGATCTGGCAGTGAGAGGTTACTTTTACACTTTATGATGGCCCAAGTCACCAGAAAGTCCTCTAAAAGCGATGATTTTATAGATTCCTACTGATTTGTGTTGATGGAGAAGAGAGTGAAGATATTATGTTAGAAGTATTATAAGTACCTATTTTTCCCACCAATCAGGGTATATACATTCAAATAAAATCCAAAGGCTTGGGTACTTGAGGCATTTAATGATGTAATATTTCATAGAATTCACTAAGAAGTGCCATCCCTACCAAGTGTATACCAATTTAATCTGTCAAAACTCACAGTTTTTATATACAGATAAATACTCCTCACAATTATTCACATGGGGAATGTATTTTGTTGGACTATATCCTCTAGCTATGGATATTCAGTTCAAATAGATTCTTACTATTACAGATTTCTTTTACAAATGGGATGAGGTTATACCCCTCAGTGGAATTAGAGAAAAAATCATTTTTCAGTTTATCAAAGCTAATACCATTACCAAATTTGGTGTCCCTAAAAACATATTTATGGAAAATGAAACCAATTTCTGTTATTTTGATGTGGAGAATCTATATTAGGAATACAATATCATATCCAACCATTCATCCCATAATCATGAAGTGTCCAATGGATAGAAGTAGGATTTTCAAATACTCTACTAAACATACTCCATAAGTTGGTGGATAAAGATAATAAATCCTAGTCAAAAAATATATGGCATGCCTAATGGGATTACCATACTATTACTCATACTACTAAGCGAGAAACCCCATACTCATTGATGTATGGAAAATAAGCTATCTTTCCCATTGTGATTTAGTTTCCATTACTCCATATTTCCATTTTTGACTATATATCCAAAAATTACAAACCCTTTAAATGATTGGATGAGATGGAACAAATGGAAAAAAAGAGATTGCACACCTTGCATCACTTGGAGTTTTATCAGATATAGATAGCATATTTCTCTAACAAGAAGGGTCTTCTTCATTCATTCCTTTAAAGAGAATTGTTATTAGTCCTTAGGAATTCTATGATACCATGAAATAAACTTCTGAAGCTTGAGCCAAAGTGGGAGGGACCTTAATCCATACATAAGGTTTACTCTGATGGAGATTATTCCTTAGTATTGATGGATGGAGAGATCACTACCACTCTAACTAATGAAAGATTCATGAAGAAGTACTTTTTATAATCACAAAAATTTCATCTTAGCTATAGGAAGTTAAACTACATATAACCATTTTCATCCTTGTTGCATGACATTAAATTATGTTGCATCATATTCCTTGCCGCATGACAATAAAACTACTCTATATGTGTTCTAAGAAGAAAGATGTTAAACTGCATGGAACAAGTTATCCACACCACATAATCTTAAATTGTATGGGTAACATCTCCCTTACATTATATTAAGAAATCTCCAAGACACCATGATTAGACACTCCTTGTGGTCCCTCAAAATATGATTATTTCCATGTGCATACCTCACTCACCTCATTTACACTCCATAGTGGAATTTGAGCAACATTTATCCATTTGTTTGGATCATAACAACATGGGAAAAACTTTCAATGAACTATATTTGGCTTTATTATTACCCCAGTAAGATATGTAGGGAAAACTGGGACTTATCCCTTGGTCTAGACACAATGTTTCTTTCACATTAGGGGACCCACATCCTCACCGTATGATGATAAAATATATGGTTTGTAGAGAAATATGTGTGGATTGATTCTAATTCTAAAGAGATACATTGTGACGTCCCGATCACTAATCTCGAGCATAGTAATGACCATAAAAGAAACAATTTCCCCTTTCCCTATGTATGAACCAATTGTATACTAGGAACTCTTCCAGAACATATGGATTGATTCTCATACCATCTTGAATCTTAGGCCAAAAAATTATTTTTTAAAATATATGATAAATATTAAAGCTTCCTTACTCACATTAAAACTTAGTTTGTTTCAGGAAATTTATCAAGAACTAAATGTGGCTCGATTCTTACCCCAACAAGATACACATTGACACCCATATCTATTATATCGGGTCCAGCTGCAATGTTTAAAAAAATACCTTCACCCCATGTGTGCATGAATCAAACCTGCACAGGGATCATTTTTTAATAACTATGTGTGGATTGATTATTTCCCTAATAAGATACATAGTGACATTCAGATCTCTAATATTGGGTGTAGCCATGATTCTAGAAAAGAAAACCCCGTTCATTTTCCCCATGCATGAACCAGATCTACACAAGAAACCATTCCAATACTTATACCTTCATTATCATTTCAATGAGATGTGTAATGATGCCTAGACTTCATGATTTAGTCCTAAACATCAGTCTGGAAGTTATCAAAAGTCCCATTTCACACACAAAGTTTCATTAGTTTGGGAAGCAAATTTTAGGAACTACATGTGGCTCGATTATCATCCTACTGAGATACATAGTGATTACCAGATCTCTGATCCTAGGTCCATCCATGATTAATCATAAATCCCCTTTAATTCATGGTCATAAATTTGATATACATAGCTATCTTTTCAAGAACTACATGGGGATTGATTATCACCTCTATGAGATATGATGTGAAGCCCATATTTCCATTATAAGGCCCAAATATAATATTTTAATCACTTAACGTCAATTCAACTTCATCCTTACCACATGAAATTAAACTACATGGAATTCCAAGGACCACATGTGGCTTTATTCTCATTCTATTGAGATATATAGTGACACATTGTTTATATACCATGGTCCGACAAAAATTTAAAATCACCCAATCCCTATGTATGGATTAGACTTGCATGGGGAACTTATTCAAGAACTACATTTGGAATGATTATCACTCACGTGAGATACATAATGCCACTGAGAATCTCAATCATTTCCCCATTCACTACATGATGCAAATAATGACTATTTTCTCCCATGTACGAGCTAGATCTATGTGAGGAGTTTCAAAACGAGCACTCATCTTATGTATGAACCGGTATTCAAGGAAACCCCCATTATCCTACACTTATGAATTCAATAAGGGTGAAGGAAATTTATTTAAGAACTAATTGTGCCTTGGTTCTCACAACATTGAGATACATAGTGACGTCCAAATCTTCAATCCGGGTCCCAGTTGCTTCGCATCATACAAAATCCCATACTCTCCCATGTATGAGTCAGATCTACATGAGGAGATCTGATATGATTTTTTAATTTACGCATGAACTCATATCTATGAGAACTATGTGTGGAAGGATTCATGATCTTAAAATACACATAGTGACGCTTGGGATTTACACCCTAGCCCAGCCACAATATTCCTTTTCAGATCAGAATGACACACATCCTTTTCATAATATGTTAAATTGCATGACCAATGTCCTCAAAAAATTACTTCTAACTGCATGATATGTCTAGAAGAATTCATGTCTTGATTATCATCCCATTGAGATACATAGTGAAGACTAGTAATTAAGCCCTATCTCTATACACAGTGTGAAATAAAACTCCTCCTTTCTAGCATACAATAAAAAATCTATGAAAGAGATTTTATTTTGGGTCCTCTCCTTAGGGAACCCACAAAGGAAAAAAGAGATGTCCTTATTATACATATGAGTCAAATAAATGTAAGGGTCTCCAAATTCAGGGATAATATTGGTCCAAATGCTTCCCTTGTGCATTTCACATTTTCCCTTTTACATGACATACTCCTAACCTTGAAAAATTTCAAATATTCATAATCATTCCTCAGCTTCTAGTGGAAGAATGATTGATACCTAAGAGATCCTTTACCAGACTATGTTTTACGTTCCCCATTTGGACTTACCTAAGACACCCATATAATAGGCCTGTTAGCCTAAGGATTCCACTGTTTGACTATGTAGTAAGTTTCCCCATTGTCATTTCATAAAACATCCCTCATAAAGGTCCTATAAACTATTGGTAACTTTGTTATTGGGAAAATCATCTCCCGTCCCTTTATGCTTTGATGATGGTACACTAGAACCCAAAAATTAGTGGTCATCCTCTACATATTTGTCCCATATCCTCTCTCCTACCATGGAATTATCCAAGACCATTGTTTATATTTTCTCCCCTCATATGTTCAAATCATACTGAAATAAACTTAAACCATTTGACCACACACCATCCATTATTTTCGTAATCATATGGTCCTAACTATTTGACTTATAACTACAAGAACTTTAAATCTGACATTTAGGTTAGAGCCATGTAGAGAATCCATTTCCCCATTTCTTTGGAAATTCTGACATGAAATACCCCTTCAGTATTCATGTACTTTTTCCACAAACAAAACTGTATGCTTATGAAAATCTGAATCTCCGTAAACATTCATCAGCTTTTAGTGATGGAATGTTAGACTTATTGAGATCTCTTTTTCCTAATAATTAGTATGTTATATAATTTTCCTTGCATATGTTTTCCCCATGATGGGTTTTTAGCCGAATGATTCCCCTATTTGACTATACAGTAAATGTCGTAGTTTTCCATGCATGAAACAACGCCCATAACGGGGTTACAGACTAGTGGTTACTTTGTTCACGGGAAAGAATTCATCAAAAATAATAACAATTTTTTCCCATACCACCCATAAAATCTATAAATCCCTAAATCATATATTATAATTTTCTCCTTCCATACCTTGATAGAGTATCACATTCCCAGATAGATTTCCAAGAATCATAGAATCACAAAACCTCAAGTCAAAGCTAAAGGCTTTAAATTATAGCCACATAATGTCCTTGATGAATGAATTTAAAATTTAGAACCCCTGTTGTCCTTGATGTAATAATTTAAAATGAAAACCCTTATTTTCCTTGATTCATGACTTTAAACTACACAACCTCCATAATGTCTCTACTGTACGAATTTAAACTACATATCCCCCATAACGTCCTTGCTCCAAGAATTTACACTGAAAACCCCTTATGTCCTTACTGCGTGATATTAATCTTCAAAACCCCAATAATTTCCTTATTGTATGAATTTAAAATACGCATCCCCCATAATTTCCTTTATGCATGAATTTAAACTAAATATCCCCTAATGTCATTGCCGCATGACATTAAATTGCATAGTCCCCTAATGTCCTTGTTACACCACTTTAAACTGTACATCCTCAAATGTCCTTGTGTCAAGACTTAAACCTAAACATCATGATATCACAAAGCCCCTAATGGGAAAATTTATCCTCTTTCACACATTTAATTGATGTAGGAGTGGTTTCCCATTCATGTCCTGTGCCAGTACGGATGATTCCATTATTCTCAGACGTCATTCCTTAGAAAAGCCACCCACTGTGGTATTAAGACATCAAAATCTTAAAATTTATTTTTTCTTCAGTAAAATAATTTCATAATTCTTGAGTGATCTTTTTCCTGACCAAGAAATATGTTCCCCATTTGGCCTTACCAAAGTCACACCCCCATAATGGGCCTGTAAGCCTAAAGATGCTGCTACATGACTATGCAGTATATTCCTTAGTTGGCCTTTCTTAAAACAACCCTCATAAAAGGTTTTTTAATCACTGGTGAATTCATTATAAAGTGATACATTCTATATTCTCGAAGATGATGTTCAAATTTCGAAATCACAAAATTGTCTCAAGATTCCCCTTAGAAGAATATGAATAATATTAGAACATTTCTCATCACCAAGACTTATGTGGGTTATCATTTAAAAATTCATTTAAAAATCTATTAATCCAAAAACATTGGATTTATTAGTCCTAAATGCATGAATTTAAACTTCCCACAAATAAATACACAATACTCACTATGCTGAAACTCATAAAAGGGAACCCTAGACAAAATTCGAGTCTCAAATTGATAGAAATACACTGTATAGTTTAGAAAAATAAATCAATGAAAAGATAAAAGACACAACGTCTGCAGGTTTTTATACATGACCCTAAAAATAGTAAAACTATGTTCCCTAGGCCCCATGGATTAGTTAATATTTTATATAACCTCTCATCCCTATATTTGTAATTATGATTATATTTCATGAAAATGAAATTCTATGAAAATAAGTTTTGACATTATGATTAGAGGAATAAGATAGAGATGAAGACACATATGATTAGAAACAAAAATTATTTTCATTTATGAGCAAAAAAAAAGATCCCACAGAGGAACATCCAAAAGATAGAGTCTCTCTATAACAAAATACAAGAGGCTTTCAACAGAACTCTTCATTTGTTGAAAAACATCCAAAGCTCCATCAACTGTGTTTTGAAGCTCAATTAGTTAAACCACATGATCTTAAGGACCCTATCTTAGGAAAACATTAAAGAATCTTTCTAAACATGATGTAGCTCAAAAACCCACAAAATAATGTTGGAATGCGTTATAGTGACCTTAATTTTACCTTATAACTAGATTATTTTCATAATGAATGAATATAATTCTAAGGGTGGGCTTTTTGTAGACACCATGAAAAGTGTTCCATGAAATTTTCCACAAAAATGACGGTGTGAACCTCACCTAGATATAAAATTCTGAGTTTAAGTAGAAATATGTCTTTATGTTGGAAGAAATAGAAGATTTGATTTCCATGTGTCATGATAAAAAATATCCTAAATCGGGCTCCAAAATGGCTGTAGTGTAACTCTATATTTTTCATGGGGTTTAGTGATGGTAGAAAAGGGACCTACTTGAAGGACCACGAATGAAGGGTGGCATTGATCCCGAGCCGGGGTGTGGGGGGACAACCCCCACGCTATGGAGAAGTTGTTTTGCCTACATCCCCCAAAGCACCATTAGCGTGCAAGGCACCAACATGCAACCCAACTACATGACAAACTTGCATGGCCCGACACCTTCACCCAGTGTCTCATATTTTCTTATAAATAGACCCTTGGGGCAATTAATAGAATGAAAAAATTTCCTTAAAGGGTAATTGCTTCTCTGATTGACCTAGTACATCACTCAAGTCCTCCAAGACCTCCAAGGTAGTTTCCTAATGCCTAAAGAGATGGAATCAAAGATGGATAGTGATACTTAAGTCCATTTAGTGTTAAAAATAAATAAAATTTAAATGACTCATTTTCCCAATTACCCAATTTAAGAGGAAAAGTGCAACCACTCTTCCTCAAATAGAAACTTGCACTACTCACTTCTACGAGTACCTTTGAAGACCCTTAAAGGATAGACTCAAGTCTCACCCCAGTGTAGTCATCTAGGTTGTTGTTCACCTAAAGAGCCATAAGTTTTCCCAAGGCTACATTCATGGGGCACCCTTGAAAAACCCTCTATGGTTCACCCTACCCTTCATCCTGCATGATCCTTTCACATAGCCTCCTTTAAAGTGACTCATGGAGATGTTTCTCCTTTACTTTCTCCCTTTCCTGAATGGGACCATTTTAAAACCTCCACCAAGACCTCCTGATTTACAAATCATCAGTTAATTCACATCTGTGTGTCTCCCATTTGGATTCAGATTTCTACGGTCAGTGGTTTCAAACACTTTTCCTACCGTGGGTAAGGATACTCAAGGAATCTATAGATTTGGATATCAATGTTCATGTGGACCCTTACCCCAAGGAATATATTGAGGAGTTTCTATTATTGGATTCCATGGATAAGACTATGTTTTCCCCATCTTGTCTCTAAGACCCGAAGTATCATTTTCCTAGTATGGAGGGTAAGGATCAGAATTTATTTTCCATTATACTTGGAATGAGATCCTCTTTTCACTGTATGAATTTTTAGGGAAGTCCTCCTTAGGTAAGCCCATAGCCTTTCACATAGGAGGCTTCTGTCTTTCTCCTCTCTACGTCCTTCACCTCAATTAATCCCTTATATTGGACCCATTTCCAATGTAAATTGATGATAGTGAAGAGTCGTAACCACTACCTCTTCCGCCGTAGCCCCAACCTATTCCACCAATAAGGGAGGAAAATTGTGTGGTTTTTTGAATCATTCACATCCTCTTTTTTCTCACTTATATCATGAATTAAGGGGTATTAGAGGATAATAATGATCATGAAAACCAAAAAATCCACCTAAATGATATAACTATGGGAACTATGATTCCTTTTATAAACATGATACATAAAAACCCCACTTGGGGCAGAATATCAATGGGAATCCTCCCTAGGAATAAGAATAAATCATAATTCCCTTAATCTGGGTATCCTCTTCAAGTGTAAACCCCAGGTTTCGACCCCAAATTAACATGAATAAAAATGTCTCTCATGGTCACTTCATAGGGGATATCCTTTTTAGGAATAACACCAAACCAATTTTCTCAAAGGGCTACACTCCCCTACAAGACATGTCCATGAGGGCCTACATAGGTGTGGGTCCTCAGTAAAGAACTACATAGGATTTGATTCCCATGAAAATGGGATACATAAGAATCCTCTATGTGGTTCAAACCGAACATCCAAAACCAACCCTATTCTTTTGGGCCATATCCTCAGCATATACTAATTCATCTTGGAAGCTCATATCCTTTCCATGTTCTATCAGTTACTTAGGTATATGTACCACACTAAACATTGACTAGGCACCTTCTACCTAGATGTCCTTGTCACATTACATTAAATTTTATGGTTAGGTCTGCATCACGTGACCTTAAATGGTATGATGTTCCCCATTTAGAAACACCAAAATACGTGGATCATGATTCCATTTACAAGGATACATAATAATACCATATATGGGTTCGATCCCAACATCATAACAACATCAATCTCTCTAGAAGACGATAAACTCCATAGTGCCCCACAAAAAAGGATAGAAAAGTAGAATCATTGTAATAACGTCCAAAGAATCTCTTAGTAGTATATAAGAGGGTACCATCAATGGAGAACTATAGATACATACAAATATATCGACTGATGAAGAACCACAAATACATATGGATGATTCTGAATTTGACATACTCTAATAATTGATCGAAAATATTGGGATAACTCACCTCATACATGGGATTTAAATAATGATTCATGAACATATCTTAAATCTTTAAGAGATTCCTAGATTAGGTAATAATTCCTCTCAAAGGGGTGTAATAATCCCAAGCTCTCATCATCTCGACTAATGTGATTTCTTAAGCATCGTGGGTTAAAATACCTAATGATCACTAGACTTTGAAATGAATGACTCTATAGATATAGAACCATTAGTTGTTTCCAAATTCCATGAAAAAACCCATTGGAAACCATTAAAAAATATTGATTTCCCCAACAAAGTCGCATTTCATAGGGAAATAATCTTTACTGGTCATAATTAACCCATCTTTGAGGTAAATGTCATGCTTCATGAATTATAATTTTTGTACTTCTTTTTCCTATTATAATTGATATCATTTCATCGTTGGTGATGCACATTATATGTAATGGTTATTATTTTTATTCTAATTGAGGATTTCTTTTATCATAAGACAGATGATATAAAGGAAAGGAGAATTATCACATGAATCATCTCAGAAAACTAGAATTAGCATTCCATACATATTTTTATTCAATAAAGGTGAATTTAAATTATAGAAATTTTATGTATTGATTGTGATATTTTTGTAAACCTTGTCTATATATACACCAATGCTGCTCATGGGTTCTTATTGAGTGATTTCTAGTTTCAATTCAGGTGGTGTATGGGACATCATGGGTTGGAAAGGGTAATTTACTATGTTTTTCTATTATAATGAAATTAAATGGGTCTAGATTTCAATGATATAGTGAACATAACCTAATTCACTAAGAATGGAGATCCATTTTAAATGAAACTTTATATATGGGAAAAGAGAATAAAAAATATTAAAGTGAAACATGACTTATAAAAAATGGATTCCAATAAATGAAGAGGCAATGTACTATTTATTAGTTACAGGCATAGCAGAAGTGTTGGAGTGGAGGGAAATTTATTATAATTTATTTTAATAAACATTTCTTGAAACCAAGAGGGTGGATCTTAGATAAAAAATTTATAATTAATTTATTTAATATCTAAAGAAATAAATACATGGGATAAGAACATTCTTCATTGATGATTGTTTATCTTCTAAAAAGGCCCTTATGAATTGCCTTCATTGTGTTTGTGAGGATCCATTTTGTAGAATCCCTCTATTAGTGATGCACATGTGCTCCAAAGGACATTGAGCAATGCCACTAGTTCTCTAGGTTATAGCATGGGGAATCAAATGTATTGTGATGTTCATTCTTGATTTATCATTCTTTGATCTTGAAGAAATTCTCTATCATGTTTCTCATTCTTGAGAAGAAGATACGTGGAGGAGTCTAGAGAGAATTCATTGTATGTAACAATTATCTATTCCCAAACATGGAATTGGGTATGAATGAATTCTACAATAGACATAGCCATCTATTTATAGAGCAGAGATTTCAGTTACAGAATCTAATTCCATAAAAACCATTAAATATATTTATAACAATTAATGAAATACCTTTACACATAATAATAATGAAATTATTTTTATTTTATAGTGTAAGAACTTATGAAACTTGGGTGAATAATATTTACCAGCTCATAAATAATAATTTTATCACTGGACATGGTCTTGGTCCATTTGAACTCCTCTTTCTTTTATTAAACACATGAATTAATATTTTATTTTATTAAAAAAATAAATATATTTTCTTCAAAATCCAATGAATAAATATTTATTTAATTTACAAAAAAAAATATAACTTGAATAAAATTATTCCTCAGTCTTGAGAACAATATTTATTCCATTAATAAAATGAAAATGTAATTTAATTGAGACTAACAGAAACACTTAGGGTGTGACCCTCTTGGATTCTTTCTCATTGGAATGAGGTGGTCTTGCCTAAATTCCAAGATTACTATCCAACAATGGGTCAAGGAACCCAAGAGAAATAAATTAAAGTCATAATGATGAAAACCACATATGAATGCTCACGGAATAATACAATACCTGTATCATAATATCTCACCATGTAGTTTTCATGACAGTGTAATCCACCTATATGATCGATACATCATTATTGGATTATCTAAAATAAACTTTTCGTTACACCAAGGCCATGGAATTTAGGGAGACAGTTCTATTTCAACCAAAGAGATGTGTTATTAACTTACATAAAGATGTAAGGGACAAATAATTCCATGAATTACCCATTAATAACATGGCATTCTTGATGCACCCAATGTAGCCTCCTTCCCACCAACATATGGCGTCATGGTTTTTGATAGAAAATATAAGTTCTTGAGTATTGAAATGAATTAATGATAATATTAAAGTCTAAGGACTATTACACATTCTCATAGATAGAAATATCCAAGGATAAAAAAACATTTGGAATTCCTACTGGTGGGTTTGTTATCATAATCTCACATCATGGAGATTAACAAGTGAAAATACTTGAGAAGAAGTATCATCTTTTTATATGTACTCTCACTTGAAGGTATATATACTATGTGCCCCATCATAGTATGTTATACAACCACAAAACTACATTATGAATATTATCATACCACTTCACGGTTTACATCATAGTAGGGAACTACTTTGACCATATCAATGTGACAAATAATATATGACATTAATATATAAAAGTCATGCCGAACCATGAACAATATGTCATAAGATATTTAATTTAATATTGAATATATCAAATATTAATGTAATCAAAATAAAAATATTTCATTCTAGGACACCAACTATAACAAACACCCACTTGGACTATATCCAACTACCAATGAATTTTTATGGGATAGACCTAAAATGATAATCATGTATCTTCAGAGTCAAGGCTTTATTCAAGGGGTGTTCTGCATTTTCTTTGTTGGAAATAATTATCACTTCAACCTCACCACTCCTAGGAAAATACATCATGATATTATACTTATGAAGTCTTTATTTTGTCCACTTATGTAACCTTGTCTCTTTTGCAAGAGCCAGCTCTATAGTATTATCACAATAGAGCATGATGTGATATTTACTTATAGGTACCACATCAATATATTGGATGATATTTTTGTAATCTAACTACTTATTTAGCTACCTCATTCTTCAATATACATAGAATCTTCTATAGAATCTGTGACCACAACCTTTTTTGAGCTCTTCCAGCTCACACCACCTCCATTCAAAGTTAATATGTATCCCGTTTGTGACTTCATGTCATCTTGATGTGTTTTGAAACTAGAATCTATATATCATATGGTGACTAGTTATTCATCTCTTCCATAAACCAGAAACATGTCTTTCTATGCCTCAAATACATAAGGATATTCTTGACTGCCATTAAATGGTAGTCACCTAGATCAACTTGATATCTTCCTAACACACTTAATGTGTAGACGGCATCTATCCTAGTACATAGCATAACAATCATGACTGAAAATCACTAATGCATATGGAATCCTTTCCATTCTATTTCTTTTATCAAGGGTTTGAGGACACAATTTGTTGGAATGATAAATACCATGTGACGTTGGAAATGATCCTATCTTAGATTGTCCCATACATATTCTCTATAATACCTAGTCAACTTATGTACATTGACTAACGCTGAGGAACCTGTTGGATCTATATTGATGGAACTTAGTCCCATGAATATATGCTACCCTAACCAATTATTTAATGGAAAATAATTTATTAAACCATTCCATAATAGATTGCAAGACTGTTATTTCATTTTCGATATGTAATATGTCATCCACATATACAATTAATAAAATTACTGCACTCCCACTAAACCATTTATATTCACAATGCACACATTCATTATTTATAAAACAAAATTCTATTTTGGATTCACCAAAATGAATGGTCCCTAATCTGGATGACTTATTTAACACATAAATGATTTTTTTAAACTTTCATATCTTATTGGAATCTTTTTGAGTCACAATCCCTTTAGGCTGTGTCATGTAAAAATCTTATTGAAGGTTCTTGTTAAGGAATTCTATTCTGACCACCATTTTCTATGTCTTTTAGTCATGGTAAGCTTCAATGGAATATATGATTCTTAGGTATTTTAATTTTTCAACTTCTGAAAAGGTTTTATCAAAGTCAATTCCTTGACATTGTTTAAAACCTTTTACAACTAGTCAAACCATATAGTTACTAACTTGTAATTACATGTCCAGTTTCTTCTAGAATACCAATTTCAAACAAACCTGATTTACATCCACTCAGGATATTCCAAAATTAAAACTTGGTTTTGAAATATGGAATCCATATCAAAATTTAGGACTTCTTTCCACATGGAATCATTTGTTCCACTTACTTCTTACTTGTATGCTGAGGATCATTATTATAAACTAATAATGTTTAACTATACTCAGTTACAAGAAAACCATACCATTTTGGTTATATAACCTCTCTTGTACTCTTACAGAGTACTTGTGTCTCTGGAATATGTTCTTCTTACATGGGGCTTTGTGAAATATGAACTAGTACAAAATCTTGTGCACCTTGAGACTCAACATCATTGATCTTTATCTGTCTCCCACTATCTATTTTAGATATGTGATCCTTCTCAATAAATATGTTGTGTTATTCCACTAAAACCCTATTGTATGAGGTTTCATATAAGTAATATACACTTATTCTTTTGGGGTGTCCTATAAAGGTAAACTTTGTGAGTCAGGGTGTACGTTTGTTACCTAATGACTCCTTAACAAATGATTCCCTTACCCACATATGTAAATTCGAAAACATGCTTTTTCTTCCAAACCAAAATTTGTATGGAATACCTTTTATTGATTTAATTGGTACTTGGTTTAGTATGTTTATTTTTGTTTGTAGAAAATATCTCTAAAAGGATAATAGAATAATCACATGACTCATCATTGATATCACAATGGACAACAAGGTATGGTTACTCATTTCTCTTACACCATTCACTAAGGTGTGTAAGGAGGAGTGAGTTGTGATAGGATCCCAAACTCTTGTAAGTAATCAATGATGTATTGAATGAGATATTATCCACCATGGTCTGAGAAGAGATTCTTAATATTTCTACCAAGATGGTTCTTAGCTTCATTCTTGTATTCCTTGAAATTATTAATAGAATATGGATTATACCTTATTAAGTAAATATATCCACATCTTATAAAATCATTATTAAAGGTCATGAAGTATGAGTAACCACCCCTTAATTATACAAGAAATGGTCAACACACATTGGTCTGAACTAATCCAAGAATCTCTTTAGCCCTTTCAGCTTTCCACCTAAATGGGGCTTTGGTCATTTTTCCTTGTAATCATGCATGACATACACCAAGTTGATTTAGTTTTAAAGAATAAAAATATTAAAGATCATAAATATGAATCATAGAATAAATATTATCTTTTTATAAGATGTGAATCACAACATAATCAGTAACATAATCCATTAATTCCTAACATATGAATAAGACATGGAATTGTGGAATACCCATCAACTTGTAACATTGTAAACATGTATAAGTATAAATAGGTTCACACATTATGTTAATGATATGAAATATGGACCTCACATAGACTTGTAAACATGAAACTAGGTCCACGAATAATGTTGGTAACATGAAATCATGTCCACACATAACATTTTGAACATGTAAAATGGTTCATGCATAGACATATGGACATTAAACCCGGTCCATTTATAACATTTTGAATATGTAAATACGTTTAATAATAACATTATGAAAACAAAATAAGGTTCACTCATAACATTGTGAACATGTATTCGGGTTCATACAAAAACGTATGGACATGAAACTCTCTCCATTCATAACATTGTGATCATGTGATTAGGTTCACGAATAAAATTTGAAATCACGAGTCATCAATAATTACCCAATTAATTATAGGGAGATATAGGTCCCACCCATCACATAATTAAACTCACAGTTACATGTTCAACAAGATAATAAAACTTTTATAATATTATGACCCATAGAAAGATATCATATCATAATCTATAAAAAATATTTAGTTTCTATATTCATTTTTTCCTATAATAACCCGTTAAAGGAAGTATGTTTCATAAGAATTGATCATGGTATAACACGTTGAGGATAAATATCCTTCATAATCATATAACCTATGGAATATATTTCATAAACATATAACTCATGGAAGAGGAATGTGTTTTATAGGAATGTAACTAGTGAAAGAGGAAGGGGTTTTGCAGACATGTAACTTATGAAAGAGAAACGAGTTTTCATAAAATTCATGCGATCAAAACCTAAACCATTAATAGAATGAATATGAATGGAACCTTGGTAAAAGTTTCCATACATTCATGATAAATTTCATTGGTGATTTTATTATATAATTAATAATTTTGAAAAGTCTATTAAAAAAAGTCATGATAAAAATATCCTTTCTTCTTTAAAAAATAATCTATAAACCCCAAAAACCTTTTGAAAACAATTTTCTTGAAAGGAAACTTGAAATATTATAAATTAAGATTTAAAAAAATTTTGGAAACCTTTTATTAGAAAACATATAAAGATATCTTGAAAACGTTTTTAAACCCATTTTCCTTAAAAATAGTTAAAAGGAGTTAGAAATGTGTTGAAACCCATTTATTTTGAAAACAAATTGAAAAATTATAAATAAGTCTTGAAATAATTTTGAAAAACATTTTCCTTTAAAACCTATGAAATAAAATTGAAATCATTTTTATAACAAATTCCTTCAAAAAATGATAAAATAATTTTGAAATCATTTTGAAAACCAGTTTCCTTGAATTGTTTTTTTAAATAAGCTTGATAACATTTTAAAAACCACTTTCCTAGAAAATTATAAATGGATCATGAATTTTTTTTATAATACCTTCTTTGAAAATATTCTTAAAAAACATTATATAAAAATTTTTCCATCTAAATGTGAAAAGAAAGCTTAAAATATTTTTATGATCATTAAATCTGTATGTGTCATATGAGGTAAAAAGAACATTCCATTAGTAGTGTAAAATGGTTAGAAAAATTCTTTATTCAGAAAGGAAATAGAATATACCTTTGAAAACACTGGTAAAATAAAAAAGGGTAAAAGTTACATTTAATTATCATAGTATATTAGTAGAATATTCTTGAGAACCCTTGTTAGAAAACACGGTTCTTAAGGAACACATATTTCTAACTGAAGACAGGGTAATGTCGGGCTTTCTTATAAACACTTTATTAACTATCGTATATACCAAAAAGTGGGAAAATAGTACCAATACAAGAATATATCCTAAATAAATATAGGATAATAAAGTTCATGTTATTTATTAAGAGATTGATCATAATATTTCATTAAATAAATCATAAATAGAATCAACCATGAAAAGAGATGAGATTGTTTTAATAAACTCCTACTACCTGGTACATTTGTACCATAATTACCATGCAATAAAGTGGAATTAAATGAATATTAAAATTTCCCAAAAACAAATACATTACTGATTTAACATATCAAAGGAATTATATACACCTCATGGAAAAATATAGGTGCATAAAATGGCATGAGTCTTAAAGTAGGAAAATTGAGACAAAATTACTTTACCAATTTGATAACCTTTGGAACAGAAACTACATGAATGAAATATCATAAAATGGATATTTAAATACCAATAAATCTAAGTATACTAATCATATAATAAATATGTGGGTAGTATACACACCACTCAAAAGTATTGGGTGGGGAATGAATTATATATCTCACAGAAATAAAATGAGGGTTGAAGTTCCCTCACCCCATGTCTTGACTTTCTTCATACTCATAAGAACCTATTTTATAATAAATATAAGTTTATTACACATATATTACCAAAATATATTATTATATATAATTACATATATGTATTTATTAAGAATTTATATTAACATATTGTTAACAATTCTATGTTAAGGTTACACTTTTTGTAATATTCCCCTTATTTTTCATATGATTCTTAATTTTTTATATCTATTTTCCTTATACATATATAATGATTTAATTAATTTAAAATAGGATATAAATAAAGTTTATATAACATATATATTTATTAAAATAATCTATCTAAAACATAAGTACAAATTGGAACACATCATTCATGGAGACGGTACGTCGTATGTACGCATGAAGGTTGTTTCAATCTTTGTTGTTGTATTAAAAGAAAGAAAGAAAATGAAATATAAATATACATTATAATAATAGAGTAATTATTATTTAATATTTATCAAATAATTTAACTAAATGAATCCTTCATGAATTCTATGTATTGTGTTAATGATTCACATTTCTTTGAGGGGGTAGTAGTCCATACTTCCTCAAATGAAATTATCATATTTATGCAGAGTGGAAAGTATAAAGATATTTGTTGTAAAAGGATTAAAGAAGATAAAATACATAATAAATAAAATATATAACTTATATAAATAGGTTTACCATCATAATTTTGACCATGAGAGGTGGTAAACTAAAATTGAACAATAATTGTTTCCTGAGGTGGTAGTTCGATGAACACGTAAATAATATGTTCATTACCCATTAGATGGAGTTCTGTGTATGTTTAGGTCAAACCCTTTCTAAAAACATATAATTATTTTTATTATACCAATTTTTATAAAATCATTTAATAAATAGAGTGTAGGGGGTGCAGAAAAGAAATAAAAGAAATTATCTTAAAAGAATACATTACCTATTAATCGAGTAACTCCTTTGGGTTTATTACAAAAAGGATTCTTTGGATTTATTTCATTTAAAAGGGATTCTTATAGGATTAATTTAGGGATTTTTGGATGTGTATTAGGAATATATTGTGTGAACATATGTTTTTTATTTATAAGATATATTTAATTTTAATAAAACAATGGTTTGAAAAATGACAGTTTTTAGATTATAATATATTCTATCATTTATTTTATTTTTGACAATTAATATAAAGTTTATTAACACAAGTTTTTTTTTAAAAATATATCATTCAATCAATTTATATTGTAAATTTTTTTTATCATAATTTTATAATTTTAGTCAAATACAGGCACACATACTTGACTTGAAGTGTCATCCATATTTCCAAATGGAAAACACAAAGGGAGGGGAATTGAGGTAGGTATGATTTCTCAAATAATTATACTCCTATAGAAATAATTTTTTTAATGAAATTAAACTTATATTTTGTAAAATAATTTTCATCACTTCTTATTCTTACGAGAGTATAGTATATAATGATGGTATGAGTGAAATTACTTGTTTTACAAAATGTTCACTCACATGTGGAGATCAGATGTCGATAACAAACATTAGTGAGAATAGATAACCAAATGGATTATGTTCTACAAAATTTAAGACCAAGAAATCTATATAAATTCATTATAGGATATCAATTTCATTACCCAAGTGGGATTGTGTTAGTTAATAATTGAAATCCCATTTATGGGGGCCTATAATAGAAAATATTATACTAATTTATATCATTGTTCAATTTATTTAATATTATACATGTTTTAATATTTTTTCAATTCAATTAATGATGAAATTTAACATTAAAGAGATGATAGGAGTTACAAAAATAAATATAATCCTTTACCATAAAAATATGGTATATTTTTAGTCAATGTGTAATTAATTTAATATTTTTAGAAGTTTTCCTAGTGAATATATATTCCTAATATATATATTTGTAGATAAATAGAATTTTATGAAGTTTGTCTGAAGTTGGAGATAATAATCCTTATTGTATGTTTTTATTTTTTTGTAAAAAAATATTTTTTTAGTTAATTTTAATTAAATGTAAATTTTTTTATAATATTTAACAGGAATCTAGGAATACACACGGAATGTTATACTCTCAAAATATATTCTACTATATCATTTCTTGTGTGTTGTATTCTTTATTTAAGTAGTAACTAATTGTTGAAAAAATTTAGTGAATTAAGCATCAACACAAGTAGTGGCTCTGAAGAGGTTCCATATTACCCTCCATATTGTCCCCCAAATAATAAATAATTGAAAATAGATAGAATGATAAAAAAGGGAAAGTATATTAATGATCGAACAATTACTGTAGCTTGTAATATTTTATGTAATTATTTATTTATATTATTAAGTATTATAAATTAGTCAATTTATCTCACTAAAAATAAAATAAATTTTTTCATTTCTAGACTCCCTTTATAGGAAAATTAAATAGTATAACATTTTCCATTGTGGTAGTATGGATAATCTTACAAATGAATTTGGAAAACTAGAACACATGGGCCTTGTCTGAGGGTGTACAAATGGAATGAGATTAAAAAAACATTAGTCATTCCCCTAGTATAGAATTTATGGGAATATAATTTAATAGGGGAAAAAATTCCTTAAATTCTATTTTATGATACTATAAATATTCAATAGATGATATATTTAAATCATCAATATAAAAATTGGTTGAAAAAGAAATGAGATAGATGCAGCATGCACAATCTATATTCCAAGATCCTTCACCACCTTATTCATAACCAACCATATACTGTGAGATAAATAATGGGGATCCCCATGTATTTATTGAAGGATAAGAAATTATATATCATCTATGAGACTATGTACATCACTAACTTATGTTTTTAGTTCTGAAACAAAATAGTGGTAAATGATATTATTTATCCATAGGCTCTAGTGTCTCTTCTTAATAAGGAGGTTTCCATATGTAGAAAGACTATTGGATTTTTTTATGTTTTCAAGTTAATCATGGTCCTCAACTATTATATAAGGTATTTTTAAATTTTTTTATTTATCATCAAATTTATAATTATATCTAATATTTTCTCATACTTACCGTATATTTGAGTATCTTAATTGATTAAATCACTACAAAGAATGTAAATTTTATGGTTCAGTCACCTTCTGATACTCCTAAGGATGTTAATGGGGTAATAATTTTAATACATGTTATTCTATATTAGATAATTATACAAAAATTCAATGAGTTTTGATATATGTGGAATAAATTTTATGTCAAGTTTATTGAAAACAAACTTCATTGATATTATAAGGGGCGAAGATCTCAACATACTTCTGTTGTTGTTGTCTTACATGTAAGTAAACATGACTAATTAATATATTTTATTTATGTAAACCTATTTTATATTGACTAAATTAATTAATTTTCTAATCAGGTATCTCTAATTTTTTTTAATAAAATGTCACTAAACATATATTTATTTATTTATGCCAAAAAAATAACCTTACAGATTTGCGAAATAATAGAAAAAAATACCATGAGTGAATATATATCAAAAATATTATAAAACATGAAAATAACATAATTGTTTTTTGAATAAATTTACTAGTAAGAACAAATGTATACTTATGAAAGGATATTCATTTTACCATTATTAATTTTGGATTTTTTATGTTTTAGTGGGAGTTCGATTTAATTCATGTTTTTTATAAAATAATGTATTTTATGTTGGTAATGGTATTTATTTTCTAGCGTTTGAATAACTTTTAGAATGTTGTTAAATAGAAAATTGTATTCAATTATTTTAGTTATTTAGTCTTAATATTTTCATTTTACATAAGTTTTGATATTCAATATTCAAAATTACATCATTTAATGGATTTAGTTCTATGAGTATATGTATTATTTATGTGTATAAAAAATAATTAAATATATGAATGGTTAAGTAGATAACTTCTAAATCAGTGAATAATTTTTTTTATTTACATACTATGTAATTATATTTTTAAAATATTTTTTCATGAAGGTGGTTTCATAATCAATGAAGGAATTTGTAAAATATGTATTATGATTTACGATTAATTTATAATATACTCATGAACATAATAATAATATATTATGATACATTTTCTTTCATTTTAAAAATATGAAATTTAATCAAATTTTTTATACCTTAAATTTAATTACACATTATGCTGTATGTTTTTGTGGTGTATCTCCATAATGTAAAACAACATAAAAACATTCAAAATTTATTTGGAGACCAATTTCGATGTTTGAATAATTTTTTTATTTAGTTTCATTTCATTTTTTATTTATATAATTTTTTTAATGTTTTCATTATCTTTTCTACTCCCTATTCAATCTATTCTTTTTTGTTACAATTTTATTATACTATTATTTTTGTTTATAGGTATATATTAATGAATTTTAATAAAAAAATTTTAAAAATATTTATATATTGTTTTTTTGAAAAAACTAACATTGGATACCAGGTTGGCATGGTTTTCATGTCGTTTTTCACCAAAATCATTGTGGAAATCTAATTATGAAGGCCTTTGATGTCAGTTTTACTGAAATCTGAAGTAGAAATTCTTCTATATTTTTCATTTCTAAAGCCTTTCAATATATGTTTTCTACAAAATCTACTTTGAATGAATTATATATTTTATCATTAAGAAGGGGTTTCTGTAACAACCCAAATATTCATTAATATAAATCCCTCTTGATCTAATTAAATGTCTATTTATGTAAAATGTTTATATAAAATGTCAAATTCATTGGTTTTATGTTAAGAATTGTGACCGTTACTTCTATAGCCGTTGAACACTGATCACATGATTAGTATAAATATATGGCTTTAACAAACCCAATTTACTCAGACAAAGGAAGCGATGGACTCATCCAGTAGAATTGCTCAATACGAAGCCCATTTGTCGGAGCTCGGAAAACAGGTGGTGTCTTTGGGATTCACCCATGACCAAGACCAAGCTGAGCTTCATCATGCCAAGCACGTACGAGACCGTCTACGGGAAAAGTGAAAGTTTATAGAGATTACCACTCGAGCGATGTTATCTGAGCCACCACAAGAGTCTGTCACCATCGCACACCTCACCCTTAGGTCTTATGCGGCTGTTTTAAGGTGTTATGTAACAAATCTCTAGAAACATGTTCATGTACATTATTTTTGTATATAATAATTAATATACTTTCTTGTTATTATTGATACATTATAAATAGTTTTTGAAGTACAAATAGTGTTTTTAGTTATTATTTAATTAAGAATTATATTTTATTAAATTAAGGTATTTTTTAATTAAATAATATTTTAATAAAATATTATTATTATTGAATTAATTTTTATTAAATATAAATGATCTTATAATTTTATGAATGCAATTGTAATTTTTATTAAGGTATAAAGCCATTTTTGTCAAAACCCGTGGATTTTTGATAAATGTCAGTTTTTATTTTAAAACTGAAAATTAACATATTTAGAAAATTATTTAGATACAATAAATGTTATTTCTGGAATCAGGATGACGAAATTATCCCATGGTGATTTTTTCATAATTTTATGAGATAGTCAAATTTTTGGGTAAAAATTAAATACCGTTTAAAAATATAATGTGTTTTATGACATCACAATGACCCAATAGTGATGTAATAAAATACTATATGCTTTATGTTCTTCCAATATTTGTTTTAAAATTAAAATAATGTTATTTTGGGTTAGTTTGACTTACTTTTCAAAGCATTAATGGACCCTTCAAAACTTATTAAACACCTTGTCATTTTAAATTGTTTTCCATGGGAGTGTGACTCACCTCCACATAAGAAACCCTATTATTTTAAGAAGTTCGGAATTAGGCCTTATAAAATATTGTTTTCTCTTCCCTTTTCCAAAAACTATGGGATGGTTTGTGGTTTGGATTAATTTAATATAAGGGCCCCAAACCTAAATAATAAAGAATTCCATCACCTTTCCTATATAAACCCACCCAAGCTCCCACTTCCTCCTCACTCAAAGCCTTTCAAGTTCGTCCAAACCCTTCCCTACTCTCTCTAGAATCCTCCCAAGGTGCCCCAAGATCCCAAGAAGCCTCTCTCAAGCCTCTCTCAATCCTTTGGAAGCACACTTCCAAGTAAGGGTTTTTTCTTCCTTTCTCATTTTTGTCCAATTTTCATCATATTGTTATGCACTTTTAATTTTAATTACAGATGCTGGGGTATTTCTTCAAACCTACCCCATACTTCCATCTTATTGTTTGAATGATGGGAGACCCATTTATATCTCGTTAAATTCCTCCCATGTACCCCCGTTACTATGCCGAAATTCCGAAAGGAACTTCTCTCTCCTCTTTTATATTCAAGAAATACTTTTTTATAATGAATTTAAATTCCATTACAATTGTTTGGACATGTATCTATATGACCCAATTACTGTCCATTTCATGTAAATATGATGAGACACCCTTTCTCTCTCATGAACCATTTTAATAAATTATTATATCACACCGTTACACTGCCGAAATTGCACGGATTTTCTAAGCCAATGCCATTGTGTAGTGAATACCATGCCCATTTCTCACTCAAGGGTATTCAACTTTCTGCACATTTACTTATTTATTATAAAGATTCATGTATGAATTACATATTCCATTATCGTGGAATAAATTTTTATGTTTACTGAATCCATGTTTTATGATCCATGTGGCACACTTATGCATGAAATGAAATGTTTAAGAAGGGTGCACCCTTATAGCACTCCAATGCATTGGGTAAAGTATAGTATCATGATAGGTTATGTGCAATGAGTGTTGACTCATGATAATTCATGTTTAATGAGTGTTTACTCGTGCTTCATGTGCAATGAATATTTACTCATGCTCTATGTGTAATGACCCTTGGCTCATGATAATTCCATGTTAAGTGGTGTTGCCACATTTCCATGTTATCATTATTTATCATGCCTTTATGTTCATATTTATCTTGTGCTCTATTGATATTCCTATTGTCTAACATGTATTGTACTCTCCATTTATTCCATGTTTATTCCTTTACTAGTCTTATAGCTCACCCCTTTTCTTATGCATGTCCTCAGGTTATCCCAGGCAATGCTAAGTACGAGGAAATGCAGTGATCGTGTAAAGGAAGTTTTCAATAAAGATGATGTACTTCATGGTTTAAGTTGTTATTTAATGATCCTAAGACCCAAAGACACTAGACCTCTTGATCATCCATGTTGTATAAAGTGAATGGTTTATGTAATAAATCATGTTTGTGTTTGTAATAAAAGTAGGGTTTTTATAGTTGGTATCAGAGGATAGGTTTAGTTTTGGGTTTAGGATTAGAAACCCCAAGTAAATCCTTAGAGACAAGACTAAGTATAATAAAAACATCCCTAAGTTTTGGTAAGTACTGATTAAGTGGTTTATCAAAAAAATACATCGCTGTCTGGATACGATCAGGTAGAGGCGGCTCTGGCACAGATGTATCCTAGGGGTAAAACCCGAAAACACCGCTTTGAGAAAGAATCGAACAGAAACTTGTGCACGAAAATAGGACTTGATTCACTCTTGGTTATGACACTCCCGGGGGATGTGCCTTGATAAATTGACAAGCTTATTATGAACCCTTATTAAGGAAAAAAAATTACCCTAAGAATATATGTTAGAATGTAGTTTATGAAAAGCCTAGATTGAAGCCTATAGACTCATGAGTTAAGGAAATAAAAGTTTATTTATATGTCAACAACATTTTTCTTTGGATTAAACTTTATGTGTTACCCCTAAACTTCATTTTATTCTAGCCAATGACCGGTAATAAGAGGACTCGGGATAACAACTGATGTGAAGATTAGTGTGATGACTGTACTAATGAGATGCCCAATCCAATGGGAGCGGGAATCACGAACTCTGTCACGCTTAACTCTCAGATATCTCAGGCTTTGAATAGAAACATGGGTCATGGGAAAAGTAAAAACCCCCAAAGAAGGAACAAGTTGCTATTGAGAGATTCATGAGACAAAGGCCTCATACTTTTAGTGGATCATCTGATCCCATGATCTCTGAACAATGGATCAACTCCATTGAAAAAATCTTCTTTATCCTTCAATGTTCTAAAAAAGAGAAGGTTCTCATGGAAGCTTCTCATATGGAGGGTGAAGCTGATCAATGGTGGATGTTGATCAAAAATATGAAGCCTAAGGAGGAGATCGAGGCGTTGGAATGGAAGCATTTCCAGAAGATGTTTTTCGATAAATATTTTCAACACACCCTCCAACTTAATATGGAAAGGGACTTCCTTTCCCTCAAGAAAAAATTAGAAGAATCTGTTGGAGTGTATGAGGCAAACAAGGCCGGCACGATACGCTTCCGGCTTTGTCGTTACCTCCGAATGCAAGGTTGACTGCTTCTTTGGTGGGCTGAAGCCTAGCCTATGGGAAGCATTAGCGATCCATGTCTTAGAAAGATATGGGGAAATTGTCCGATGTGACCTCAAGGTCGAAATGGAGATCGGGGAATCACATGGGTATTATGGGGACAAGAAGTGTAAGGTGGACTTCAATTCTGGTAGTCTGATGGATAAATCCCATGGTGCTAAGAAGATCCAGCACCCCACTTTCCAAAAGTGTAGAAATAAGCACCATGAAAATTGCCTCAAGGGGAATAGGAAATGATTTAGGTGTGGAAGAGAAGGGAACCAAGCTGTTAACTGTAGGCAAGAAAGACCCGCGGCTGCGATAGAGGAGAGGAATGCTCCGTTAGAACCTCAACGCATTGTTATTTTCTAAAAATTCAAAGAACCAGGGCATCTTGAAAATCAGTGCCCTAATCCAATGGTTTTCGGAGGCAACCAACAACCTCCAAGGAAACAAGTAAGAGCTTCTTCCATCACTTCTACCGAAGTGAACCCCAACAACGAAGTGGTTATAGGTAGGCTAGTTATTCATTCAATAATAGCGAACGTACTTTTTGATTCAGGTTCTACACATTCCATTATTTCTCAAAAGTTTATTAGAACAATCCCAGCACCACCACAAACCATAGAAGTGATGATGTCAGTGATTACGGTAAATGAGGCAATCATTTCATCCCATGAATATAAGTCCTCCCCTGTTATAATCTCTGGATTGAATTACACAGTGAACCTCATCATACTCTCTCTGGTGGAATTTAATGCAATTCATGGCATGGATTGGATTTCTTATATAGAGCCAACGTAAATTGTCTGGAGAGGGAAATCACAATCCATATGGAGAATCTACCCTCGATTCTTTACAAGTTTAAGGAGGAAGATGAATCTCCTTTAGCTCCATCATCTCAAGAATGGATATTACTGCACTATGAGCATGCGTATCTAGCCCAGATGATTGAGTCCAAGGAAAAAACCATCCTTGAAGAAATGCCTATTGTGAGGGAATTCGCTAAAGTGTTTCCCAAGGAACTGCCTGGTCTTTCTCCTAGAAGAGACGTTGAATTCTCAATTGAACTTATACCTGGGGTGCTACCAATATCCAATAATCCATATTGAATGGCTATCATGGATCTTAAAGAGCTGAAGAAACAACTACAGGAGAATCTGGATAAAGGGTTTATACACCCAAGTGCTTCACCATGGGGTGCACCAGTCCTCTTCGTCAAGAAGAAGGATGGGTCAATGCGGTTTTGCATCGATTATCGTGAACTTAACAAAATCCCGATAAAGAACGTGTATCCTATACCACAGATCGATGACTTGTTCGATCAGCTGCATGGAGCACAATTCTTCTCCAAGGTAGATTTGCGGTCGGGATATTATCAAGTAAGGGTGAAGAAGTAAGATTTCCCCAAGTCTGCTTTTCGTACAAGACACAGGCACTATAAATTCATATTAATGCCTTTCGGACACACCAATTCTCCATCAATCTTCACAGACTTGATGAATATAGTCTTTAGAGATTAATTAGACAAATTTGTGGTAGTCTTTATAGATGATATTATAATATACTCCAAAACCAAGGAAGATCATGAGGAGTATTTAAGAACTTTACTAGATACTTTGCACAATGAGAATCTCTTTGAAAAGTACCGAAAGTGTGAGTTACAGTTTAAGGAAGTCTCATTATTAGGCCATATCATCCCAAGAAATGGTATATCTGTGGATCCCTCCAAAACAGATGCAATTGAGGGATGGACGAGGCTAACATCAGTAACGGATATCCGTAGCTTCTTGGGGTTAGCTGGTTATTATCGATGATTTTTGAGAAATTTATCACGATTTTCCAAACCTCTTACCAAGCTAACTCGAAAGGCAGTAAAATTTTCTTGGTGTGATGAATGCGAAGAAAGTTTCAAGGAGTTGAAAATGAGGCTTATCACTGCGGTGCTCACTTACCCACAAGTGGGGAACTTTTTGTGGTATTCAGTGATGCTTCGAAGAAGGGATTAGGCTCTATGATGATTCAGAATGATAAAGTGATATCCTATGCCTCAAGGCAGTTGAAAATCCATGAGTGAAACTATCCAACACATGATCTAGAGTTGGTACCAATGATATTTGCTTTGAAAATATGGTGGCATTATCTCTATGGGGAGAAATGTGAGATATACATTTACCACAAGAGTCTTAAATATATATTCACACAAAAAGAGCTTAATATGTGCCAGAGAAGATGGATAGAGCTCATCAAGGATTATGATTTTTCAATAAATTACCACCCTAGGAAAGCGAACAAGGTGGAAGATTCCCTAAGTAGAAAGGACCCATCGATTCTATCAATGATGAGAATTGAAAAGGATCCAATCTTATTATACATGAAGAAGATAGACATGAGAATCATAAAAAAGGAACACCATAAATCTCTTCACAAATTATTTCTCAACCGTTTGTTTTGGAAAGGTTAAAGGATTCTCAAAAAGATGATTTAGGAATTTAGGAAAAAGTGGAAGCTATCGAAAAATGGAAATCCTCAGAGTTTAATGTTAATGAAGAAGGAATTGTGTGATTTGGGAAAAGACTATATGTTCCATCAAGTCCGGAGCTAAAGAAGGAACCTTTTGATGATGCACATAGTTCAAATTTTTCTATTCACCCAGGGTGCACAAAGATGTATCGAGATCTCCGAGAAAACTTTTGGTGGGATAATATGAAGAAGGAGATTTCTAAATATACATCAAAGTGCCTGGTGTGCCAGCAAGTGAAGTCAGAGTGGCAGAAGTATAAGGGGATGATGCAACCATTTCCCATACCAGAATGGAAATGGGAGAACATCACCATGGACTTTGTCACTGGACTTCTGAGAACATCTAAAGGAAACAATGCAATATGGGTTGTTGTGGATCGTCTTACAAAGACTGCACACTTCATTGCTATTCGGGAGGATTTCTCTTTGGATCAATTGTCACAGATATATATCAGGGAAGTGGTAAGGTTGCATGGAGTGCCACTATCTATTGTGTCTGACCGAGATCCAGGATTCAACTCTATGTTTTGGAAGAGTCTTCAACATGCTATGAATAATGAACTGAACTTCAATATGACCTATCATCCTAAAACTAATGGGCAATCCGAGTGGACTATCCAAGCACTTGAGGACATGTTGAGAGCGTGCTCAATGGAAAATAAAGGAGGATGGGATCAACATCTTCCTCTGGTTGTGTTCTCTTATAATAACAGTTTCCACTCGAGCATCCAAATGACACCATATGAAGCCCTGTATGGGAAAAGGTGCAGAACACCGGCATGTTTGGATGAGGTCAGTGAACGTAAGATTCTTGGACCAAAAATGGTCAAGGAAATGGTAGAGAATGTGAAAACCATTCAGCAGTATATCAAGGAATCGTAGAGTCGACATAAGAGTTATGTAGATAATCATCGACGAGACCTTGAGTTTAAAGTTGGAGACATGGTTTTTCTACGCATATATCTGTGGAAGAATGTCATGAGGTTTGGAAAGAAAGGGAATTTTAGTCCAAGGCACATCGGCCCCTTTGAGATTCTTGATCGTGTCTGGGTTGTGGCCTATTGAATAGCACTTACACCTACCATGGCCAAAGTACATGATGTATATCATGTTTCCCTCTTAAGGAAGTACATACCAGACCCTTCACATGTACTCTCTTCTAAGGTGGTACAGGTGGAGGATGATCTTTCTTATGAGGATCAACCGATGAAGATCTTAGATCATAGAGAAAAAGTTATACAAAATAATACAATGCCCCTTGTCAAGGTGTTGTGGCGAAACCACAAGATTGAAGAAGAAATTTTGGAATCGGAGGAAATGATGAAGCTGGGTTACCCACATCTATTTTAGTGTGGGAAAAGGAAATTTCGAGGGAAAAATTTCTTAAGGGGGGAATATTGTAATGAACCAAAGTTTCATTAATGGAAATCCCTCTTGAACTAATTAAATGTCTCTTTATGTAAAATGTTTATATAAAATGTAAACTTTGTTGGTTTTATGCTAATAATTGTGACCATTACTTTTATAGACGTTGAACAGTGATCACATGATTAGTATAAATATAAGGCTTTAACGAACCCAATTTACTCTGAAAAAGGAAGCGATGGACTCATCAAGTAGAATTTCTCCATACGAAGCCCATTTGTCGGAGCTCGGAAAAGAGGTGGTGTCTTTGGGCTTCGCTCTTGACCAAGTCCAATATGAGCTTCATCATGTCAAGATCTAACGGGACCATCTACGGGAAAAGTGGATGTTGATGGAGATTACCACTCGAGCAATGTTATTTGAGCCACCCCAAGAGTCTGTCACCATCACACACCTTACCCTTAGGTCTTATGAGGATGTTTTAAGGGTTTATGTAAGAAATCGCTAGTACTATGTTCATGTACATTATTTTTTTTATATAATAATGAATATACTTTCTTGTCATTATTGATACATTGTAAATAGTTTTTAAAGTACAAATAGTGTTTTTAGATATTATTTAATTAAGAATTTTGTTTTATTAAATTAAGGTATTTTTGAATTAAATAATATTTTAATAAAATATTTTTATTATTATTAAATTAATTTTTATTAAATATAAATGATCTTATAATTTTATGAATGCAATTGTAATTTTTATTAAGGATTGAAAGCCATTTTTTTCAAAACCCATGATTTTTCGATAAATATCTGTTTTTATTTTAAAAGTGAAAATTAACATATTTAGAAAATTATTTAGATAAAATAAATGTTATTTCTGGAATCAGGACATCTAAATTCTCCAATGGTGAATTTTTCATAATTTTCTAAGACAGTCAAATGTTTGTGTAAAAATTAAATACCGTTTAAATATATAATGTGTTTTATGACATCATAATGAGCCAATAGTGATGTAATAAAATACTATAAGCTTTATGTTCGTCCAATATATGTTTTAAAATTAAAATAATGTGATTTTGGGTTTGTTTTACTTACTTTTAAAATCATTAATGGACCCTTCAATACTTATTAAACACCTTGTCTTTTTAAATTGTTTTCCATGGGAGTGTGACTCACCTCCACATAAGCAACCCTATTATTTTAATAAGTTCAGACTTGGGATTTATAAAATAATTATTTCCTCTTCCCTTTTCCAAAAACCATGGGCAAAAACCATGGGATTGTTTGTGGTCTGGATTAATTTAATATAAGGGGTCGCAAACCTAAATAATAAAGAATTCCCTCACCTTTCCTATATAAACCAACCCAAGATCCCACTTCCTCCTCAGTCAAAGCCTTTGGAGTTTTTCCAACCTCTACCCTAATCTCTCTAGAATCCTCCCAAGGTTCCCCATGCTCCCATGAAGCCTCTCTCAATCCTCTCTCAAGCCTTTGGAAGCACACTTCCAAGTAAGGGTTTTTTCTTCCTTTCCCATTTTTGTCCAATTTTCTTCATATTGGTATGCCCTTTTAATTTTAATTATAAATTCTGGGGTATGGTTTAGAAACTCCCCCATACTGTCCTTATATTGTTTTAATGATGGGAGACCCCTTTCTCTCTCATTAAATGCCTCCCATGTACACCCGTTACTATGCCGAAATTCTGAAAGGAACTTCTCTCTCCTCTATTACATTCAAGCAATACTTTTGTATCCTGAATCTAAGTTCCATTACATTTGTTTGGAAATGTTTCTATATGAACCCCTTACTGTCCATTTCATGTAAATATTATGAGACACCCCTTTCTCTCTCAACAACCATTTTTATGAATTCTTATATCATGCCATTATGCTGCCGAAATTGCACCGATTTTCTATGCCAAGACCATTGTGTACTAAATACCATACCCATTTATCCATCAAGGGTAATCACCTTTATGCACATTTACATATTGATTATAATGTTTCATGTATAAATGACACATTCCTTTATCATTTAATAAATGATTATGTTTATTGAATCCATGTTTTATGATCCATGTGGCACACTTATGCATGAAATGAAATTTTTAAGAAGGGTGCACCCTTATAGCGCTCCAATGCATTGGGTAAAGTATAGTATCATGATACGTCATGTGAAATGAGTTTTGACTCATTCTAATTCAAGTGAAACGATGGTTTACTTGTGCTTCATGTTCAATGAGTATTTAATCATTCTCTATGTGCAATGAGCCTTGGCTCATGCTAATTCTATGTTGAGTGTTGTTGTCACATTTCCATGTTATCATGATTTATCATGCCTTTATGTTGATTTTCATCTTGTGCTCTATTGATATGACTATTTTCTAACATGTATTTTACTCCTCATTTATTCCATGTTTATTCCCTTACTGGGCTTATAGGTCACCTATTTTCTTTTGCATGTCCTCAGGTTATCCCTTGCAATGCTATGTACGGGGGAATGTAGTGGTCATGTAAAGGGAGTTTTCAATAAAGATGTTGTACTTCATGTTTTAAGTTGTTATGTAATGATCCTAATCCCCAAAGACACTAGAACTATCAATCATCCATTTTGTATCAAGTGAATTGTTTATGTAATAAATAATGTTTAAGTTTGTAATAAAAGTAGGGTTGTCATAGTTTCAAAATTAGTTTATAAAAATTGTAATTAAAAGTCCCACATTATTCATTGGTTATATTAAAATAATATTATAACCAATGCTCAAAGGAAAAAATTATGATAGGTGTTTTTCCACTTCTAATACTTTATTGGGTAAAGTTAAATTATTTTTATAATAAATAAAAATGTATGAATAATGCTTATGATTCCCATTTTTATAGAAATATAGTAGTTTTTTTCATGAAGGGTTTTTATTAATTATTTAAAACACTGATCCAAAAAGGTATTTTTTATTTGAGAAACTCAATATTATAGGTTGATTAGATAAATATTTTAAGAACCTAGTTCTTCATTTGAGGAACAAATATTTATTTTTTAGTTTTTTCTTAAGGAAATAGGGGAAAAGAGGTCCAGCCATGGTTACATACATGTTACATGATGTAACTATGAGTTATATGCTATTTTCTTTTCCAGAACATGCTATGTAATATGGGCATACACATTGTACATCCTAGTACACACCATGTAATGGAATTTCCATGATCTGTACATATATAGCATGTATTCTCTAGTAAACACCACGTACTTTCCTTTTTTGCATTAAACCAGGAAATATCCTTATTTTTTCTAAAAATGTATAGATCTAAACACTCTTCGATGAACATCACACCCAGGAAATAAGAGAAGTGGTTGTCCTCCCGTTTCATCGTCTGATATCGGATTCGAACACCATTAGATGCATTGGATTCCCCTCAGTATGCTTTCAATTCCTCTTAATCCATTATTCATGATTTATTCTCTCGACATAGTTATCATTGATTTTGTGTTTATGATCATTTTTATATCTAATATATTCTATATAGAATTAGAGGTTGAAACAGGATGAGGAGAGTCATATGAGTATGAGGTAGGTGGTCTTATGCCTTTCCTAATTTTTCAGGTTGAATATATGTGACGGATTGTGGTGCACCTATTTTTAGGGTGTCACCATGGAGGAATTTTGATTATTACTATTACATATTGTTATTTAGGTAATTTAATAAGGGTTTTAAAGAATATTTATGGTTTTTAACCTAGTTAAGGGCCATCCCATGGGAGTGTTTCCCTTAAATGAACATTTATGGAGATTCGGTCTAGGTTGCCTATGAGGCATGCCTTAAATTCCGTTCTTTGTTTGTTTAAAATGATGTAGATTAAATTATAAGACAATTAATATTTTAACTTACATGAGTTTCTTATGATATGAATTTCCCTTGTGTGTTATTGATGTTAAATCCATGTAATAGTTTAATTTATATTGTATTCTTCTTATCTAAAATGATAACGGCGTAAATTGAAATGGGTGAACCATAGCCTCAGGTTAAAAGGAATGGTCGGGCTAATATGACTATTTCACCTTAGACCATGGGTGAACCATGTATTTATTTAAAAGACCATGTATTAACTGAAATAGGGTATTATAATGACAAGTCATGAGTGAGCCACAGATGGAATGGTCAGCCAAGAAAAATTAGAATCTGGTATTTGGTCTTCTCTTATACTTATTTAGATTGTATTATGAGACATTTGTTGTGATTAAATTAGTACAAGGATTTTTAGGAATAGACAAGATCTTGAGACATAAATAATTCAAGGAAATTAAATTTCTAATGAATAGATAATGAATGTAAATGGAAAGCAATGCTTGTAATAATTTTTACCAATGAGTATTACAAGTATATTTAATTCCCTATTGCACAATGAATGTTATATACATTCACTCATAAATTGGATCAAACATTGGGAATCTACCTAATTTTATTTAGTCTTACACCCTGTTTGGGTCACGATTTTGGGCCCAAATAGGTTATATTGTTGTAGGTGTCGATAAGGGAAAGCTCCCTTCTATAGGTACTTGATTACTATTTAGGAGGAGGAGAGAATGGGACCAGGATGAGGCATGTCATGATTCTGAGTTTCTTTTGTTACTTTTTCTAATAATGGTACTTATATTTTGTACTACTGTAGTGTAACATATTTTGGATGTTTTCCTAGAAAATTTAACATGCAACATTATTTTTTGTATTCTATGACAACTTGTTATTTTTGTTATCAGAATTCCACTATTTATTTTCATTAGGGTATTAATACGTCCACTATTTGTTAATTATTTATGTTTTATTATACATTTCACATGAGGGAATAGTCTCCACATGATCATCTCTTAGGCAATCACTGTTAGACATCACCCTTTGGTGTTTGGGGAGATGAACTTGAGGCCTTTTAGCCAACCAGACTCGAAGCACTATTAGGTGGCATCCAGACCTAGGATGTTACAAAGTGGTATCAGATTAGTCTTTTTTGGTTTGTCTTTGATTTTGGAGACAATAGACTAGTATAGTAAGGAACTAGAGTTTGGTAATAAATAATGCCAAGGAGTATCTACCCAACGTACATGAAAAAACTAAATTATCTAGAATTGAATTGTGATTTGTGGGTTTTGAGATATTACAGTTGATTCAATTTCACTTTTGGGTGTCACACTTGTTTTGTGCTGTTATTATTAATATTTGTGTGTTTCTATTTTTGTTGAAAACTGATGAGATGAGGGTATTCCATCTCATGCATCATATATGCACATCTTAGAAATAACATTAAATTCATTCTTTCCATGCCATTTAGATAGAATTATTGATTGTATTCTATTTTGATTGATGTTGTGAAAGATATGAATGTTGTTGTAATAGGTTCCATGATAGAGATACCTACTGTTGTGATAGGTGTATTTGTATGTGTTATGGTTTGAATTGGATGAACATCAAGCATTGATCCCTGAGCTGTATGGGCCCTCTTGGATCAGAATTTGGTGGATCATGTTTTGACTTTAAATTGTTTATGGTGTGCTATATGTGGATACCAAACTTTAGTTCATAGGGAGTGTGTTCCCCCACTGATCATAATTTATTATACCATTGGCTAAGTTTGAAAAAAAACCATAGTTATGGGAATGTTTCATAGGTTTACTTCTTGGAAACCTAGACAACACTGCCTGTGATGTAATGAACATATGCCATGTCTTCTTATGTTCAGTAAGAAATGTTTTCTTAATTATATGCTATATAATATGGTTATATTCCATGTGGTAAATGGCCATGTTTCCATTAGTGTGATGAGAAACATGGAATAAAACTGTTTTTGGATAGTGTGTGTTGTGTACTTTAGGTATACAACGTGTACTATTACACATGCAGAACCATGTTGTTCTAACCATTTAAAAGTTCTTGGATAGAAGGGGAGACTTGAGTACATTCCATGTGCCAGCCTAACACGTCGTGTACCTTGCATGGTTACACACCCAGGCTAGTGGATATACATGATGAGGTATGATCTTGATGGTACACACCATGTATGGTGTCTACACATTGTGTACTCCTCTTTTGATAACCTTTTAGTGTTTTATTCTCTTTTTTAGTTCTTTTTCTCTAGAACTAAGGTGTGCGTTTGACCTTGTAGAGTCATGCCTCTAGGACAACCTCCGGCTATACGCCAGGATAGTGGAAATGATCATATCCAAAGGGTGGTTTCCCATGGGACACCAATGCATCCTTCAGTTGTCCTAGTTGTGGAACTATCTATTATACAGGATGCAGGTGTTGATGCACAGTTCCAGGAAGGCTTTATGAGGTTCATGCCAACCTTTTAGGGAAAACCACACCATTCCATTTTAATGGAAGAGTTGATGCGAGTGTTCCGGTAGCAGCATTCGACCATGTTATTAGCATATGGTGGAACAAATACTACAGAGTCATGGATAGAGGCCATGTTATTGATCATTGAGTATCTAGAGACACCTCATGAGTTGAGGATCAGGTTCACTACATATATATTTCCCGATTCCGCCAAAAGATGACAGGATGTAATCAATCAGATGGAATGTTTCCAAGAGATGGATTGGGAAGATTTTTAGATAGTCTTCTATGATTACTTTTATCCCAAGACATCAAGGGATGAAAAATTCTGAGAGTTTTTGCATCTGTATTATTTTCCTTTATCAGTAAGGGATTAATTGGTCTGTTTTATTGAGATCTAGTGCCTTGAACCTATTCTAATGGGTGATGATCTATCAATGACTATGAGTTTTGAGGATGGTCTCAGGTATGACATTTTATTACTTGTAAATATCTTATACCTAACTACTGTTACTCCTATAGTAAAGAAGAAACTAATTACAGAGCATAATCAGATGGAATTCATAGGTACAATCTTGGGTGGTTCGGACCTTAGATCTGACACCATTTCGACTGGTAAAAGGAATCATCGACTAGATATTTCTCAAGGAGATTATATAAGTGAGGATGTATCTTCGGGTAGCCAAGTGAGGTTTAACCGTTGTGGAATAATTGGATATAAAAAGCCATTTTTTCTGATGGACCCAGTCAAGTTCTGATCTTGTGTAAAGATAGACCATCTATAGCACTTATACAAGACATCTCCACTAAAATATATTGACAATGGATTTTCACAGACTCTACATTCAAGAGTAGGGTGATAATATTATCACCATTTAAGGAACATGAATACATCTGGACATTTAGGGAAAAGTGGTGGTCATGTACATTATAGCCAGACATTGGGTTCTCAGAGATAGTAGGGTGGATGAAATCAGGGTATATAGGTAGTGTCACAGGGCTGTCATACACATCAGACATATATAGTGCAACAGAATAAGTAAGAGTAGGATCATGGAAACTCTACTATTAGAGGAACTATACTAGTCACCTACATTTTTTCTTATATACTTTTTTATAAAGGTATTCACCTAGTTTTTTATGTGTTCTTATTGTATAGGGCCTTTGGATCTAATTTTTTACTTCTGATGATGTTATGAATGTAGACACTCCATTAGGGATTAGAACAATAGGTGTGTTTCAGTGCAAAGAGTGACCCCTTGAGGTTGGTGGGTGCCATTTATTATGGGACATCTACATATTAGAGATGATTGGATTTGATGTCACTATCAGAATGGATTGGATGGTATCCTTTAAAGACTTTGTCAATTTCTATCACTTCTATGTGATTTTTACATCACCAGAAGGTGGATCATTTCTACAAAAGGCAGAATGGGATGTTCAGGAGAGCTGATCTAGACCTGAGCATCTTGGGTTGGGATGGATGAAAGCCCAAATTGTGAATTTATATCTTAGTTAATAGGGAACATTTAATATGTATTTACCTCTAGTAGTTGGCTGTTTTAGAGAAATCTTCCCATATGACTTTTCAGGCCTAACTCTGGCAAGATATGTAGAGTTCTCCGTCAATCTAGTTTTAGGAGATTCACCGGTATCCATTCCACTTTTTAGGATGTATATGATGGAGTTGTAATAGATTAAGAGGTAGCTAGAGGATTTGGAGGCTAAGGGTTTCATCTAACCCAATACTTCTCATTTGGGTCTACCTATAATTTTTTCAAAACAAAAAGGTAGATGACCCCCTCATGATATGTGTGGATTAACTAAAATTGAACCAGTTGACGGTTATGAAACAATATCCTCTACAGTGAAAATATGATCTCTTTTATCAGTTCTTAGGATCTAGTGTATTCTATATGATCAATTTGAGATCCGGTTATCATCAAGTGTGTGTTAGATCATCATATATACCTTGCACAACCTCTCATAGAAGGTATAGTCTATATGAATATTAGTTCATGTCGTTTATTCTCATGAACACACCTATAATCCTTATGGAAATGATGAACCAAGTGTTCCATCCTTGTCTTGACTCATTTGTTGTGGTTTTTGTAGATGATATCTGGGTGTATTCTCATAATCGACATGACCATATAGAACATCTTTACATCATTTTCAGTACACTAAGAGAGCATCAGTTATATGATATGCTCCGAAAGTGTCACTTCTGGGTGGATCAGATTCACTTCTATGGTCACATCATCTCGAATACTGGAGTATTATTGGACCCATAGAAAGTTAGAGTAGTAGCTTCCAAGGATAATCCCAATAACATCTTTGAGGTGTGGAGTTTCTTTGGGTTGGATGGTTACTAGAGTAATTTCATATAGGAATTCTCATGATTAGCATCGTCGTTGATGGAATTGACTAAAAAGGTTGTGAATTATGTTTGGATAGATTCCTATGAGAAGGCCTTTCAGTAATTGAAATAGATATTGACTTCGGTTCCAATACTAATTTTTATAGAGCCAGGATAGAGTTACACTATGCTATTTGACGCATCAGGTATCATTCTAGGAGAAATTATTATACAGGGGGGGTCAAGTAATTGCCTATAGATGTCATTAAATAAATCCTCATTAGATAAAATACCTGATTCCCTATCTCGAGTTAGCTTCATTTGTTTATGATTTATGTTGTTGGAGACATTACTTATTGGGAGAGAATTTTTTGGTTTACATGGACCACAAAATCCTCAAGTATGTATTTACGCAGTGTTATCGGAATCAGTGGCATTGAAGGTGGGTGGAATACCATTAGTACTTCAACTTGAGCTTCCGTACACACCTGGTAATGGAAACATAGTGGATGATAATTTGAGTAAGAGGACATAGATACATGCAGTGTATTAGACCAGAAGTTAGTGGAAGGTTATGTAATTGTTCTTCGAGATTCACTTAGAGGTGCTCTAAGGGACAAACTCTTCTTTCCTATTTATCTATTACCTATACCATACTAGAAAGATTGATAATGATGTATCTATTTGATTATGATGTCCTAGTTCTATAGGAGGAGATGGCAGGTGAGGACCCTTCTCCGAGTTATACCATAGGTGAGGATGAAGTTCTATGGTTGCATGGTCACATATGGGTTTCAACTAACATGTGCGACGAGGTTATGCATGACTTTCATGACTCTACATGAGAAGTTCATCCTGATGTCACCAACATGTATCAGTATTTACATCATCAGTATTGGTGGCCATGTATAAAAAAGTATGTAGCATGTTTTTCCAAGACATTTTCCACCTATTAGTAGGTGAACGTGGAGCAGAAGCGACTAACCAAACATTTAATGTATTTATCTATTCTGGAGTGGAAATTGGATAATTTCGTGATGGTTTTAATGATCAATTTACTGAGGTCTTCTAGAGGTAATGATGTTGTGTGGGTTGTTGTTTAGAGGCATATAGAGGTCTCTCATTTCTTTCTAGTCTTGGACACATTGAGTGTGGATGATCTTGGGAGGATGTATATTATAAATGTGGTATGAATACACTGGGACATGTGATCAATCATTTTATATAGGGACTCTCATTTTACATTTTTTTCAGGTAGAGTTTTTATAGGGATCTATGTACACAGGTGCTTCTAAGAACAACATTTCATACTCATACTGATGGCCAGTCGGATGGTACGATACATGTTCTAGAGGACATGTTGCAAGCATGACTTATAAATTTTGGAGGCTCTTGGGAGAATAAAATTACTCTGGTTGAATTATCCTATAACAATAGTTATTAGAAGATGATACAGATGGCACCTTATGATTATTTATATGGTAGACCATGTCATTATCCATTATTCTTGTTAGAGGTAGGTGAGGCAGATTTAATCGGACCACATCTCGTGCAGGACTCTTCTGAGCATGTCCAGTTGATTCAGAAGTGAATAACCACTATACAGTATCATGAGAAATATTACGCCAATCATCTCAATTGACCTCTAGAATTCTAGGTAGGGGATTAGGTTTTCTTTAATGTTTCAATTTGGTTGGGAAATACATGCATCAGAAGATATGTTATGTTTTCACCAAAATATGTTGCGACATTTGAGATTATGGAGAGAGTCACGTCAGGTGCCTTTCAGTTGCAGTTAGCACAGAGGTACCAAGCCATTTGTGATGTCTTCCAAGTTTCTCAGCTTTGATGCTATGACTCAGAAATGTCTCACAATTTTTAGCCTGAGTAGGTTGAGTTTCAAGTTGATGCATCCTTTGATGAGCATCAGATAAGTATAGTCAATAGGGACATGAAGGTTATTAAAGGCCTGTTAGTTCCTATATTACAGGTGCTATGGAAAAATGATAGTTTATAGGATGAGACCTGGGAGTAGGAGGCTGGTATACATGGTCAGTGGTGGAGTTTCTCTCAGACTAATCTTTTCCACCATTGGAAGGAAAATTCAAGGACGAATTTCTTTTAAGGGGATGTTTTTAAGAACCTCGTTATTCCTTTGATGTATGAATAATTACATTTCAGTTTGTGCATATAGAAATGGAGAAAAAGAGGTAAAGGCATTGCTACAAGATAGTTACATGATGTAACTTAGATTTAGACATAGTGTCTTTTCTAGAGTACACTGTGACATATGGGCCCACGCCATGTACTTCCCTGTATATTCCATGTAATGGTCTATCCAAGACCTGTACAGACACAACATGTTGTTTCTAGTACAAACCATGTAATTTTCATCATTTTCCCATTAAATCAGATATCATTGTATTTTTTTTAAAAAAATTTATAGAACTCACCCCTCTTTAATAAACAACGTGACCAGGCGATATGAGAATAGAGTGGACTCATATTTTGTCACCCGATCGCTGATTCAAACACCATAAGATTTGTTGGATTCCTCTCGGTAAGATCTAGATTTCCCTAAACCCATTCTTCATGATTTCTTATCTCACCCCATTTATCAAGGCATGAGTTTTTATGCTCATTTTGTAGATATACTCTGTTTTAACTCGTATTAGAGGCTGACACTAGATGAGAAGAGTCACACGAATATGAGGTAGGTGGTCTCACACCTTTCACTTTTTTAAAGTATAATATATATGTTGGAGTGTTACGTACCCATTTTTAGGGTGTTTCCTTGGATGAATTTTGTCTATTATTTTGACATATTGTTATTCTCATAATTCACTAAGGGTTTTAAAGCATGTTTATGGATTTTACCTTGGTTAAGGGCTCCCCATGATAGTGTTTCCCATGAATGATCATTTATGGCCATTTGGACGAGGATTCTTATGATGCATGTCTTAAATTCCTTTATTAGGTTGTTTAAAATGAAGTTGATTAAATTATATGTCATATAATAGTTTAATTTAGATGTGTTTCTTGTGAGATGAGTTTCGCATGTGACATATTGATGTCAAATACATATAATAGTTTAATTTTCATGTGTTTCTTCATATCTAAAATTACAATGGGGTAAATAAAAATGGGTGATCCATAGCCACATGTTAAAAGGAAAAGTCGGGTTCATATTACTATTGTACCTTATACCTTGGGATTACCATGGGATCAGTTAAAATACTATGGATGGACTCAAAGAGGGTATTATCACAACAACTCATGAGTGATCCACAGATGCAATAGTCATTCTCATTGAGAATTCTATTTAAATGTTTATAGAATATTGAGTCGAATGAGGTATTACAAGGATGAGATCTATTGGATGTTTTCATATGTCATGATTTTACATTTACTTATAATTTGAATATTGTAATGGAATGAATTAATATGAATCTGGAAATCCAAAACACAATCTGGGATTCGTTCTTCAATTATAAATGTTTAAATGGTTTACTAAGACATCTGTTGTTATTACTTTAGTATGGGGATCTTCAGTCCTCAATTGGAACTTATGATTTATATAATTCTAGTTAATTAAATTGATAATGGAAATAAAATGAATGTAAATGGAAACCAGTACTTTTAGGACTATTTACCTTGGAGTTTTTCCCAGTTTACTTCTTTCTTTATTTAACATTTCCTATTAAATATATTCACTAATAGATTATCACAGAACGCGGGTGGTTTCCTACTGGGATTTAGTATGACACCCAGTTTGGGTCATGATATTGGGCATAAATAGATTATATTATTGAAGGTTTCAATAAGGGAATGTTCTTTTCTACTGGTACTTGATTTTTGATTAGGGGGAAGAAATCATGAGACCAAGCCAAGGCTTGTGATTCTTCTATGTTTCTATTGTTCCTTTTTGTACTATTGGTAATTATATTTTTTATTATTGTAGTTTAACCTATTTTGGATAATTTCCTAGAACATGTAACATGAATCCTCATCCATTGTATGCTATAACATCTGGTTATTTTTATTATCAGTCTTCTTCTATTTATTTCTTTTATGGTATTGGTGGTTCTGCATTCTGTTTATTATTTCTTCTTTGTTATACTCTACCAATAAATCATCACCTATTCCCTCACTTCTAGTCAGGGTACTATGTTGTTTGGGGAGATGCGCTATAGGCCATGTGGCCAACCATGCTTGGAGCATTGTTTGGTGGAATTTGGACCTGGGACATTACAAATAAAAATTATTAAATTGTGTGTTTTTATTAAATATAAATCTAGTATGAAGATATAATTTTTTATCATTGGATTTGAGTGTAAAAATCTCAATATTTACTTATAAATAAGTGAAAAATGCTAATTATAAACATGTGCACACAAAACATCAATAACTCATTAGATATAGACTTTTAATCAATGCAATGGAGGGATATAACAATCCCAAACATCTCATAATGAGAAACCATATATATTTTTTCATTGTATAGATATTAATACATCGTATCAAAAACAACCATTGTAATGAAAATTTATTTCATACTGTTACCAAACCATACGAATTAATAGAACATCATGTATAGATCAATATATAGTAGAATTTAATCTCCCAAAATAAATGCATAATAAATGAACATAGAGTGATATCATGAACTTTACTCACTAAGAGTTGAAACATTTTAAGATATGGAGTAAAATTTAAGAGTCAATATTTTTCATAAATTTTCAACCAATTTATTAAAAATTTGAAGTCACGTATCATTTCTAAGAACTCATTTTGTAGAATGTTATGTGAATTATTAAAAAACATCAATTTAAAGAATCCAAAACAATAGAACTCTAAAAAAATTGAAATTTATATAAATAAATTTGGATTAGAAGATAAAACATTTTGAACAAAGAAATAAATGTTTTTTATGCTTTATGGGTAGTTTCAAATAAATCTCCACAAAATAAAAATAGCTGAAAATTTTCTCTTTAATAAAAAGATAATGGGAGATATCGAATTTTGAATAGATTATAAAAATATTGATTTAAAAAAATGATTGATTTATAGAAAGATGAATATGGATATTGAGGAGAAATAGTAGTGTGAGTACACATATAGTGGCCAAAAACATCATAATCTCTTTGAAGAGTTATTTACATTCTTCTATCCATAGGAACTTCACTCCCTTACATGTTAACTTAGTCGACTTTACTATTAAAAAAAATTTCTTAAAAATAATAGATAGTATCCTATAAAACCATGTAAACTAAAAATATATATAAAACTAGTTAGTTTGGGAAATATTCCAAAATCCTATTTAACTGTTGCGTCAATAGATATACCCTCACTTGTGATTAAACAACCTATTAATGATACCATAGGTATATAAAATTATCTCTTCTAGAAAATAGTATAAAATTTCTCCTTTTATAATGATTATATAAAAATCCTCCAAAACTCTTCATGTTCCTCCAATATCATTGAATATATTAGTATACCATCATTAATATCTACCATGAATTTTTTTGGTTAATTTATAAAGAGTATATTCATCAAATCCATGATTATTATATGAGAATAAATATTTTGAAATGGGATGTCAATGAATTTATAGTCTTCATATTCTCTATGGAATGTGGAAAAGTGTACATATTATTTATTTATACAAAATTAATGGTATCTAGCTCGACAATCCACCTTTTATAAGTTGTAATAATCGATATGTATATTAAAGAGGTCATCAGTACAAGCTTGTTGATACATATTCTTAATTGTGATCTTATATTGTTCAAGATAATCAATTCAAACACACATTGATCCATTCTTATTTTTGATAATGAGGACTAGTGTACCTCATTAAGAAGCACGTAGGTAAATAAGAACCTTGTCTAAATTATTTATAAGATTCATTTTAATTTCTATATATTCAATGAGGGATATTCAATAAGGACTCTTTGATATTATTGTAGAACGTGGAATTATTTTAGCTAAAAAATATACCACTCTTTCTAGGGTAAACCAACATTTTATTTAGAAAACACATAAATATAATCCTTTCAAAATAGAATATATAGAATTTTTAGTTCCTCATAATATATTTTTGGTAGATGCCTTTATTTATTGGGTTTCAAAAGAAACATAATATTATTTTCTTTTAAATGGAGTTATTAATCCTCCCAGCATTTATATTTGATATTTGGATTATATGGGATATGAAATGAAAATTAATTATCCTAATAATCGGTATGACCTCTATATAGGGATGGATAATAAATTCCCAATATCACATAAAACTCTATCGATGGTAAAATAACTTGATCTTAATGAACTATCCTCTCACAAACTTCTACCATGGATGATTTTTATACATTATATTCAATCATCATAACACTAGGTGTATGTGATTTTTTTTTCAATATTCAATTTTTTAAGTGGTGAATCTAAAATATTTGAGAACTATAAAGACATGAATGGATGTGAAGAACCATAATCAATTGAGACATTTTCATATATAGAGTGATGGATAATTATACCTTTAACCACTTCATTGTTATGGTCTAATATGATGGTAATGATGGTACTTTATGTTAGTTATTCTCATGGTAATTGAATTCATACTTTCATATTATAATTATTTTACCTTAAATTGGAAAATTAATTTGATAAATTCCCAAACTATGACATGTTGATATTTTAGAAGAACACTATTTTCGATAGCGTATACAATAATCAACACTAAGATTAAACTAACTATGAAATATTAATATTTAAATGTGAATATAATAAACAAGTTGTTAAATTTTTGGGTATGAGTTTTATTTAGCAAATTATATATATAATGAAAAAAATAAATGAAAATTTATTTTCTAATTCATAGGAAATTAGTAAAATGTTTTTAGTAATAACATTTCAGGCCTCAAAATTAATTTTATCACAAAAATATCATCATTTCATTTAGTGAGTGAATATAATAAATATATTATGAAGCAATTAGATTTTTTTGAAAAAAAGGATTTAATTACTATAATAATTATTTCAAAATTATATTAGAGTATTGTATTATGTATTTTTTAAACAGTATTTATAAATTAGTGAATATAGGTTAATAATCTTTTTCTAAAATTTTATTTATTCTTAAATAATTTAAAAATATTCATTTTTTTAAAATGTATTAAATGTAAAATTAGTTTTCATATATTATTATTAATCAAATAAGGTTCATTGGAAACAATATTGTTGATCGATTTTGCATAAAAAATTTCTTTAAAAATAATTTTTTCTAGAAAACAATTTTTAATTTTTAATTTTGTTTTTTATTAACATAGTTTCTTACAGCTCTAGAAATTAAATCTTGAAAAAATAATTCAATATTGGTTATTATGAGGTTAGAATCTATAAATGAGTTTGTTTTTTTATTATGAAAACTAACCATAGTAAATTTTTGTGACCTTCGTGTGAGTAAAATGGGAAAAATCAGGTTTACACCATAAGATAAAGATTCAAAATAAAAAACAAATTACGTTTATTATATTTGTTTTCATAGGTTTTTCTATCTTTCATCTATTTCTCAAATATACAGTAACTATTCACTAAATTTCATTGATTTTGACCTTTATATTAAGTTAGGAAAAGAATAAACACAAAAGGTCTCTCCGTTGACCTTAATAATAATAATAATAATATATTATAATGTTAAAAATAGATAATGTTTGGTTATCAATATTTATTTCAAAGTGAATATGATTTTTTTATCATGGAAATTCATTTATAATTTTAAGTTATTAAATAATTACCATAATTTATTACACAAAACAAATATAACATCTGTTATAATTATCATATTCTGTGATGTCTTCAAACCCAAATAAAATTAATAGTGTAAAAAAATACATTATTGACATTTCATGAAAAAAATTATATTTTGTTAAATTATATAAAAATAAAAATATATTAATTTGAAGAAGTATGATATGATACAAAATAAATTGAAATAATTTTCCATTTATGGGATAAATTTTATACTATATGTAAAATTATAACTCTTCAAGAATGAAAAATTCATTATTGTGGATAAGGTTAAAATATTTTACATAAGGGGTCAAAACAGATGATAGGGTTTAAAATACCCTTTAAAATTGGAAAAAACTGGACAATTTTATTTCAACCATATCATATCTTGAATTTGAAATAATGGGAACATTGTATAATTTCACAAAAAAAATAATTTTTTTATTTAAATAATTTTATTAATTCTATGTTTTTCCTTTAATTCACTTTAAAAAGGTTCCACCACTTATCTCTTCTATACACCACATAGATCATATTAAATAGAAAAACACCTAAAAACACCGATTAAATTTTTTTTATACATATTCTAGAGGTTATTTTATTTCTAAAATTCTTTCCATTTTTCCCTTAACAAATGATCTAAAGGAGCTATTTTGAAGAAGATGTAATCATCCTTACCATATCTTTTCAGTTTGTTTTATCTTATACATCTTCAAAATTTATTGAAACTAAAAAATTAATAAATCCAGTATCATAAATATATTAAAATGTAATTTTTTTTCATAGAATAATTTTCCATCTATTACTAATTCTATGAGAATTGAAATCTTTGCTCATACATAGGTATGGCTTACCATCTCCACATAGCGGTGTAATTCATTTTTCATTACCATTTTACAAGGAATGTTATAAATATGGATATAATGAATATATACAAAACATATGTCATAAATATTATTCTAGAATTATGTTATCATATATAGCTTCATACTTTCAAATCCATTGGAAAACAAAAATGTTGCTCATGGGTATGTGCGGACTACCACCTCTATGAAGAGATATAATCTGTTTTTCATTTATAAATTACATGGAAAATAATAAGGATATATTTAATTAATATATATTTATATATATTATATTTATATTATCATTACAATTATGGATATGATATAAACATGATCGATATTTTTGCCCCACAAATACCGAACTAAAACATATAATAAAAATGAGGTTTTTACCACCCAGTACACTGATTTTAGAAAATAATTGTTAAAAAATGCGGGATAAAAAGTTATATATATATAATATATTGTATGATATATATTATTATGGTTCTAAAATAGATTAATAATTGATATATTCATATTATATATTTGGTTTCAACACATATGGAGGAATTCAAACCAGATGTAAGGGTTTCTTTATCAACTTCATCATTATTTGGGATTGATTAGGTTTGAGAATACACATGTAGAAATCATGTATATTTATATATAAATTAAAATATATTTTATTCAAATATATTTAATTATATATATTTCATGTTTTTATTTAGTTTTATACTCTCTAAGTACATAAGTTAAAAAATTTCTATTTTTATGGAAATGAAGTTGTTTTCCTACAGGTTTGGGAATATTTTTCTTCTATTGGAATAATTTAAAAAAAATATTTTAGTGAATATTTTTAATATTCTATAATTATTTATTAAATATATTCTTACTCGGATTTTATATTTACATATTAGTTTAAAAGAAAAATATAAATTTTTTTCTGGATGAGTTTCTTTTTATCTTTTTTTACTAATGCTTGAATGGAATGTCATTATAACATATATCACTTCAATTAAATTTCCCTAAATAACAACCAAAATTTTATTTTCTATTTCATTTACATGTTTACAAAGATTCTTTTATAAAAAATGGTTTCAATAATATTATGGAATTTTATGGATTTGAAATGAGTGATTTTATGTGAAAAGTATTTTTTTTCTTTTGGATATTTTCATGTTACATTTTTCAATTATTGTCATAAATGTGAAAATACGTTGTTGAATATTATTATTTACTATGGATTTAATTCAAATAAACCATCCATAATGTTGTTATGGATGGATTATGTTCATTTTTTGGGGAAATTATTTATATATTTTTATGCTATTTTCATGACAGATAGTTACTAATTTTTTAGATATGTTGAATAATATTTATTGTTTATAATATGATGAATTCATTTAATTTATTAATTAATGGGTAGAACCTTTAAAAACATTTCCATTTATTCGTCGATAGGTCTCATGAGACCAAACATTTGGCTATACGTATTAAATGGGTTTTGGTGTATACATACCCATAGTTTAAAATGTCTTACCACAAGAACTCAACAGTAAGATTTAAATGACCATATTTATGCATTCCATAAATTTTTAATGAGTTATGAACTTCCTTTAAATAATAATAATGGATTTGATTCGATCTCATGTGATTATTTATATGACATCATTTGATCTCCATTTACTACAACCATATAACTATTCATGGGCATGTTATTTATTAAATGGATTGTGTTTTCCATTACATATCAAGATATATTGATTATTCCTTTCTAATTAATAATTTATTAATATATACATAACATGATTGATTCATTAAAAATTAGAATCAACAAATTTAGGGGTGAAGATGCACCCAAAGCCAAAATATTATTTACACAAAAAGGGGATGACATAAGAACTATGTATAAATGTGTATCAATCACCTATGTCATGTGAATAATGTGACCTTTATCAGGAATCACAGTGAAATAACACATGTAACATCATGTGAATGGTTTACATATATCGTGTGATCGATTCACTAGTCATGAAAATACCATCAGATGAGTATTCTTGATCATATGAATGACTCAAAAAATTATTTGTAATCCTACTATATTTCTATAGAAAAAAAACAAAACAACCTATTAAAAATTCATGGGATACAAGAAAAAAATTAGGAAATAATTATGTGAATTGAGATACATTGATCTTTATGTGAAGGGGTTATATAATTTAGGTGATTAATCTATTGATTACATTAAATCCCCTAGATATGTTAGTCTGTTAAAAAAATCCTTGAACATGTTTAATCCATCATGTAATGACTCTCTTTAAAAACACCTAACAATCATCAAGAATATAATTTGATAAAAGTTAAAAATAAGGAACTATATTAAAGTTTTTTATGTTGATTGTTATGTGAATATATCATGTGATTCACATGATAAGATCTTGGATCAATAAAAGGAATCCAGTAATTCAATCATCATATCATGAAGATATAAAATCATGTTATCATTATATCATGAAGTCTATTAGATATATTAGTTTGATCATATTATTAACCTCATAAAATCCAATAGATCATTTATGCTAGTAAGGATGGAGTGATTATGTCATCTCTATTTATCACGTGAAAAATGAGGATGTCATCAATTTTATGTGGCTTGATCATGTGGTTTTCATGATACTTTATTGAATTATGTGAATGTTTCTTCCACTAATTAAAGACATTATACTACATGAAATATATAATATAGGAAGAATAGATACACTGTGGTTACTCTTATCCCCTCCAACATATAGAAAAGGCATGAAAGAAAGAGCGTACTTTCCAAATTGGAGGACTCTATGATCTCATGATTCGTCAAACTGAAAAGCCTAATGAATTAATTGATTTATTATGAGTTAGTATTATATGGTTAAAATTATAAACTCATTCATCATGGGAAGGATCTATATACTTTTAACTGGATCATGTGAATCAAATTTTATAACTTCATCTTGATCACAGGATTCCATAGCATGCAAATGCTTGAAATACATGGAGGCATTTACATGAAGAAGAATGAAAATGATATATTTTTGTGTAAAGTTAGATACATAGATATTCATGTGATGGGTTCATGAATTTTCCAATATTTATTCATTGATCATGTGATAACCTTTTGAAATATTAGGAGGATCATGAGAAGGCACTAGAGCATGTTTGATAGACTATGCAAAGTCACCCAAAAATGTTAGTCTAGTTGATGGGAATACCCTAGAAGTGTTCTATATAACCTCTAAATATGTATTTAAATATCAATATTAATTTTGATAATCCTTTATACATTTCTACTAGACCACACGACAACCTCATTTCTTGTAATCAAGATTTATGCGAAGACCTTGTATGTGTCTTCTTGATCTCATGATGAACTCATGAAATTTTTGCAGGTTTTAGAGGAATCCATTAGATTTTGTCATATTTATAATGAATCAATCAATTTAAATTTAACTATAGTTCATGATAAACCCTCGGATGTGTCATCTAGATCATGGAAATACCTTGGGATAAGTCAACCTTGTTTATGTGAACCCCCTATAAATGTTCGTTTAATCACGCTATAACCTTCAGAAATGTAAGTTCGGTTGATGTAATTCCCCAAGATATGTTTACATGATCACATGGTGTCCAATGGAAATCTCATCCTGATTCTTGTGAGTCCCATTAACATATCATATTGATCATGTGATGACCTTCATACATGTTATATTCAATCATGCGATGTATATAAACATGTTTGATTGATCACCTGATGACCTCTAGACATGTTAGACTAGTCCATGTGAATTCATTAGACATGTATACTTGATCATGGGATAGCCTCTAGTAATGTCATACTACATTATTTTAAGCCCTTGGATATGTCTACAAGATCATGAAACAACCTCTGGATATACCGACCTAGTTCCTAAGGAGCCCCAGGTTGTGTCTGCATGATGACATGGGGACCTCCGGATAGTTCATCTCTATTTATGTGAAGCCTATTTATGTGTCTACCAAAACATAGGAATAACCATAGAAATTACTAATTAATCACACCATGACCCATTGGAACGTTATCAGACTTCCTCATACATATTATCCTAGCTATGAAGACATCCTCAGATAATTCTGACAGACTTCCTTAGACATGTCAGCTTCATCTCATAGGAACACTTGTGAAAATACCCATGAACCATGTGAAGAAACGGCTATGAACCTTTGGTCTATTATCCCCTTTATATAGAGTGTATCTTTAATATACCATGATATAAACTCTTGTAACCTTATTCACTAAATTTCCAAGAAATAGGTCCTCTAGCCATTCATGAATACTCAAACTACCTCTCATGGACCCCACTATATGTATATCGGAGGATAAGAGTTAGATATCTGAATTGGGAATCATAATTGGGGTGTTACCCTCCAAGTTCAACTTAATCTTGTTCAAGGGTATCCATACCTATTGGACTACTATATTCCTTCATCAATTATTATATTATAAACCCACATGAACAATGAAGAATCATATTAATATTATAATTTTGTTAAGTACGACACATTCCTAAGGCACGAGATTCATATCAAATATGTATACCATACCTTCCATTAGGGGGGGTCATATCCTTCACAAGGTTTCTAATCATATCCCATTAGTTATTATTCAACATATAAGTGACACACTTATATGCAGTGTGTCTGATCCATTGTTAATGTTTCCCATAATGAGAATGACCGATGTAATTTGATGTATTCGCAAAAATTAGGTCACAAGGATAATAAAAAAACCAAAATCATGGAAACCATATTGTATAAGGACCGTAAAAACCAATTGTATATCTTTTATGAATGGGTTGATCTTAATATATCTCAACTTTCTCACAGTGAGAATGACTCACATTGGATTAAATATTTGTGGTGATCTTCTTAGGAGCATGGTCGAAATGCCTCCAAAACGTGGGAATCTTCCTTGAAATAAGAACTGAATTATAGGGAGTCATATTCCTATAATAATATTATTTCACGCTAATAATTTATTAGGATTGATCTCCATACCTAATTCATTAATTACATCATATTTATCATTTCCTCATGACAATAAACTACACGACGTAGTTATATATCAACTATGTGGGGTTTGATTTCCATTATCAAAGGACACATGAGTATCCTCTTGAAGGTTAAATACCAATAATATATTTCTAATATACTTCCAGGATGGTGGTAAACATCATTGTTTTTAGTCATATTTATTGAAAAAAAATCAACCATTAATTGTCAAATAATAATTTGAAATATATGGATAACCTTTGACATATAAAATAGGGACATTAATTGAACACCCTCTCACATGTATAAGGATTAAAACATGATCATTTTAGGTGGTTATCCAGACCCATGTTAGGATTTGGGAAATATTCAAAAACATATGTTAAATCATTATGAGAGTTACAGAGTAGGAAATAATTCTTCTGAAAATGGGTTGATGAGCCTCACCCCCATATTTTGGACCAATGTGAGTTTCTAACTGTCATTGGGCTTAAAATACTAATAAACCCTTCCTTTGGAATGTAGTCATGTGGATCTTTACAAATTTGAGAGCCCTTGGTACATTCCATTAAATTCAAAATGTTGAATCTTGAATGAAAAATTGTGCAAAAACAATCAATCCCCCATATTAAAACATCAATCATTACAATTATATTTTCAGTAAATATAGTTGGTGAACTTAATGTGAATGTTTTAAAAATTAAACAAATTGGTTGAAATTTTCCGATTTGTTCTCTTTTTCATATCCTACACAAACATAAATGTTGAACCTATTGTGAATCATTCAATAATTATATATAATATAGTTTCTCATGGATTTTACATTATGCATATTTGATGAAAAAAATGGAAAACTGACATTAAAAATTTAAAAAAGCTTTCACATTGTACAATTGATTATGTATATAACTAAATTGAAATATTGTACTAATCGGTGAACCATTTTATTATTACCCTTCTTTTTATTGATATCATAACTATAAAATGATTCTTAAATTGATGTTATGTAATCATCAGTAAAATTTTATCTATCATCACCTATGGTAATATCCCCCACGGATCATGGAACAAAATCACCCACATAACACCTTCAGCTTTGTTTGGTGAACAGTATGGTCATGGAATACCACAAAAATTGTGTGATCCCTACCCTCAAGGCCACATGTAGGGTTATCCAAAAACCAAACCCCACAACTACACCATTCTCAGAGAAGGTTTTTATGGAACTGGTGACTCATTTCACTACATATATATACATTGGTAGTTTGTTAATGCAGAACAATAGTCAATTTTTTCCATTCCTTAGTAAGGTGGATAAAGGAGTTGATGGAAAAACTATTCTGGTTTTTGAGATAAAAAATTTATCTCTTGTTAAATCGCACCACTTGCATCATCCCTCCGATCCCCCTGAATAAACTTCATAGGGAACCACCAATCTAGTCACTCCCCCGAATACTCATACTCATGCACATAGGAAATATTGTGAGGTGTGAAATGTTTTAGATCAAGGGGAGCAGGATCATTTCCCTACTTCCACCAATAAATCCCATAATAATATTTCAGGAGTAGCTAGAGAGTTAGGTAAGGTCCCATATCACTCAAAAAAAGTCATCCTACATATCCTAGAAACAACATTGTGGGAGGAACATACCCCTACTAATAAATTCCATCAGTATATTCTGATGTAACTAGAAGGATATAAGTGCGCTTATATACCCAATTAAATCAATGAAATCTTGATGTATATTTTGGAGACTATGAACATGTAGGAAAATATTCCTCCATATAATTTTATAATGTTTCTATAAATTCTAGAAATTATTGAATAGATCCACTAGAATATTTTGGTGCTAATGCAGATACCGGGACATTCATATTTTTCTGTCCCAACATCAAGAGTAGATATCACAATGATCAATATGAAAAGATGGTTATATACAAAGAAATTTCATGTTATTTATTATATATAGGAGGAATATATGTATATTCTGTTAAAGGATGAGTCACAAGGTCAGGATAATATTCTAGTTCTCACTATAGTGTGTCAACTTGATTTAAAAATAAACTTGGCATAGGTGCACATTCCTATCAGACAAAACCAATGAAATATTTCAATGTCTAACTAGGGCCATTCCCATATTCCTAAACTGATTTATGTTTATCATCATGATATTCAGATTACCTCAGGTTAGTCTCATAGTCCTACCAATGATTCCACTTAAAATATTCAAGGAACATATATGTTCTAGGATCAAATTCCTTCTCCTACCCATGAATGACTACACCCGTTCCCTTCAGATTATATACCTAAGGAGGACCATATCCATTCTCATATTCTAGGTTTTTACTTGTATATTATTATAGTAAATGAATATATGAATTGGGATCATGGCACCACTTCAACTATGGTTGACTGAAATAATCTAGGAACCAATAAAAAGATTGTTCATGAGCATAAGAATAATAAAAAACCCACTGGAACAATCCAACTACTTCTCAGCATCAGTCTCTCTTTCCCACAACATAATATAGTCCTGAAAGTATTTTATTGAAAAAAATATAGTCAGATCATAATATTTATTATCCATAAATGGCATGTCAGAATATTCCAACCATGATACTGGGTAAGGATCAAATTCTTTCTATAAATAACTACGGTGGCCTTGAGGTTGTATGATGCTTACCTAAAAAACCTCGACAAACCATTGACACTTCAATAGAATAAAAATGTGATAATTAAAATGATAATTATTTTCAAGGAAATATAGATATGGATTACGTGGAATCTACCACTGAAATCTATTGTGCATGACCTCCCCCTGGGGTTATCACACAAATTCTGGGAAATCCTATCCTTATCGGGACACATTCATATATATATGTATATATACATATATAGGTTCTCAGAACACTAGGTTTAGCTATATATAGTGGTTAATCAACTACTAGAAAAAAAAATCACATCAATATACAGGAAATAGAGATAAATGACCTCTATGGTCTGACAAGTTGGAGTAATTTGACCATGATGATGAATAGGATGACATTGATATATGAATGGACTAGCATGTAATAAATCTCCTGTAAATGATTTTTCCCATATTTAATTTTTATTATGAAGTTCCAACTGATATAGAAGAAGTGTTTGTGCCATAATTATGTTAGAAAATGTTTGAATCATTATCAAGATTAAATACTAGACACCTCCATTATTAGGGATATGAGTGTCACCTCACGGACATGAGCGTACTCTTTTGTTAGTTAGAAATTTTCACTATCACTGTAGATGTGGGCCTAATATCGGTAAGTTTGAGTGAAAGCCTATATCATTCTTACATCAATTATATAGTATCCCTCCGAAAATTAATCATCAGAGCCTTATCATATATTCTCCATATGATGATTTGGAGAGTATAGAGAATTACACTTCACCCCATCAGTACAACAAAACTGATCCCCAGATTTGGAATCCGATAATGTTATATACACATGATAGATCATGGGACCAATAAATGCATGGGATAGTTTTTTAATCCAATGAGGCTCTTCTGCATTGATAATACAATGACGTTGTGAATAGAGAGGGAGGATTACCAATAGCCTCCTAAGATGTACCTCCTAAAAAATTAAGAACACATTGAATATATGGGAAAATTGATAATGAACCTAAAAACCCCTATATTAGGTGGAACCCATCATAAATAGATATTAAACCTAGACCATTTTCACACAAAATTTCACCAAATTAAGAATATCACAATGGTATCCTCTGAGGAGACATCAAGGATAAAACCAATCACACATGGATCCGTTCATTTTTACCACCACCTCCACCCCTAGGGTCATCAAACCCCCAGTATTTCCTAAAGAAATTAGAGGGGGTCCAAATTAAACTCATCCCATAGAGATTCATGCATTTGTATCTCAACAACCATACCAACAATCATTGATTCCTCAAAAGTAGGATTAGAGAGTTCCAAAGATGGAACCAAATCAACCCCATAACATATGGCTAGTGAAATTATAATCACCATCTCGAAAGAAATAATTTTTTTGATTATAATATGTAAATACCCATGGAATGTTTCCCTACAATTCCTCCCACCTTGCTACACACCCTTTTAATTTGGTTCTAGATTGGAAAGAATGATAAAAAACCCCCATGAGGAAACTATTTAGTTCTCAAAATAGGGGTAATGTTTGGAAAGAAAAATAAAACCAAATAGGGGTCGTAATCCATAACCATGAAATAATATCAAGGGATAGTTTTAAAAACCCATGATTTCATATTAGAGGATAAGAATAGTTAAAAACTACCATATTACTAGGACTGTGATGTGGTGAATACATTCACCTATTATGAATATGTGAAAATCACCTCCATCAATACATCAAATGATACAAACCAAGTGGAAAATATATAGGGTAAAAATGTGTAAATTGTATCTTGAGAGGCATGTGACATCGAGATACAAATTGAGGATACATATATATAGAATCAAAGGAGGAACCTGAACCTATATCACTTGTTTGATGAGTTCCCCAACATTAATAGAATTCTTCAAAGGATAATGGGAATGGTAGAGACAAGTCCCATTCACTACCTTGTAGGGATAAAATTACATAAATAGAAAAATTAATTCCATAATAAAAGACCATGATACACATCCTAAAATGGATCTATGCTGAATTGATCAAGGAAAATATTCTGACAAGGTATCTTCTTTAAATGGAGACATATAACCCACCTCCCACCAATCACAAGAAAGAAAATATATATGAAACTGTGGAATTTTTGAATTATTATGGCTCTATATCCAAGTAACTAGTTTATGTAAATGATGAATCTGAGTAAATCAGGTATTTTCCCCCTTTACTCAGACAACCTCTTCCAAGTTGGGGCATTTATCCCACCCTGAAATGAATTGAAAATTAGTCATACTTAAAAATAAGGATAAATGTTCCAAGACTCTCACTCTCCCAATTCATAGGAGGTGGTCTAGGTAGTTATAACACCAGAACTTATCAACACCGTGAAGTCCCTATCCAATCTAAAAAAATCCATGGAGGGTTGACACACCACTATGCGCCCTGAAAATAAGTTGTACAAAAAATTGTTGGATGAAACATTTCCGCATAAAAATTTCAATAACCCTATCTTTTCATACATTGATGGAATGAGTGATCTAGGTCAAAATATCAAAAAACTCAATCCTGTTGAAACCTTAAGATTTCCCACAATACCATTAGGTTGTGACAAAATTAATATGCCTTTTACAGACTCTTGGATGTAATGACTTCGTTTGGTGAAAATCCATCCAATATTATCCATTGTAGGACAAGGGTAACTTATCCATAAATGATAAAGAGAATTATGGGTTTTGACCACAAAAAATTTAAATATTTTGAAAATGAGAAAATATCTTAATTAATCACCATATGGAAGGTTATGAGCTATTAAAAAGGTATTAAATTCATGGGAGATAAATTTATAGAAATATTTAGAGATATATAAAATGATATACAAACTACACTGATCTTGATGAATGTTTCAAGATCATTCTATGAGTTAGAAGAATAAGATTAGAAAATAGTTGATTCAATTCAATGAATTATATCCAAATCTGGGACCATTCCCACCACATAGGTAAACACCTAGTATATAAGAGACTTTATCTATCACTCTCAAACTTGAACCAGATACTTTTAGAGTGCCTAGTTAGTCTTAATTATCTTATTTCCTCCTACCATGTTGCAAAATTATGAAACCTCCCTCGGTGGATGTAAAGAGATATAAATACCTCTGTTGATTCATGGAATTGAGTAATAAAATATATTCCTTATCAAATGAGTCAGATCATGATTATTTCTTCACATCCATGGAAAACAATCTCCTCAAGAAACCTAAGAGAAGTAAAATGAATGAGATTAGCCTTAGTGACCTACATTAGTAATTACACTTTAATAAAAAGACTAGGTCACACTTTCTAGGATTTTTTATCTTCAAAGAAATCCAACAGGACAAGGAGTATTTCAGATAGTTTATAATTTTAATAATCCCTGACACATGTGACCTAAGTGACTAATTCAAAACTAGAAAACAGATCATTACTATAAATAAGTTCTTCTAAGAGTGAATATAATTTCGAAAACTAGTTGAATGAAATTATAGTTTATTGATCACATATATCCCTTCATAAACAAGACACAAGTCTAGTTTCTATGGAGACTCTATTTAATACTCCTCCTAGAGCAGGATGTAATAAATCTATAAATGAAAAAAATAAATAAAAATAGTTATATCCAACTCAATGACAAGATATAACTCTTTTGTATTTCATTCCTTAATTATATGTAGAATGGGAACTTCCCCACCTAGAAAATCCTCATTGTATGAAGTGATCATTATCAGTACTCTTAACATTATTCACTTAGTAGAACTTTTCTACGATGATGAATATACACATGAATATAGGTTCCACATACATTAAAGATGAGTATAAGGATGATTATATAGAGGATAAGGATATAGGTATGATGTGGTAATTGCTAAACCTTGCACTATAGTTCTATCCCTACCAAATCCATATATGATGTTGAGACATGTGGCTAGGTACTTATGAAAACCCAATTTGACTACATAGATTCCTCATAACATCAATGATCACTATAATGTAATCTTATTTAATAACCAACTTGCAAGGGTGATACTATCAGATCAGTGCAATCAAATGGGTAGTAAAAAAAACCTCTACTATTAATAATATATTTTTCACTATAATATTCCCATGAACTAGTCCAATCTATTATAAAGTATTTATCTTTTACAATGATTGATAATGAGAATCCTCTAAATTGTAAGCATAGGCCTCTGGAATAGAAATTTGATTTTATGATAAAATTGGAAGAGGTGTTTCCCAAAATCTCTATCCTACATGATCTTTATCATAAAAAAGGGTTCATCGATGAGTTTATTGAGTCCCTTCAATGTCCATAGTTGTTTGAGATAGAAGTTTCTAAATCTGAGGATTATAAATTGTAAACACTACTAAAAAAATGACATATAACCACGGATCTATAGCCACAATTTTAAAGAACCATGGCTATAAGTTAATTTATAGACACACTTTAAATAAAACCAGTAGCATTAGGTTCTATTAATCAGTTTCCTCAAATCTATGTGGACCCCTCTCCCCACGCGACCCTCCTTACCCGACAGTGCCTTCTCTTCTCTCCCAGATCCTCTTTCCCTGACGGTTCCCACACGACTCTTCTTCCCTGACGATACACGCACGACCCTTCTTCCCGGATAGCCCTTCTTCCACGATGGTCTGATGCTACCACCGAATGCAGGACATTTCACCTCCCCCGGCCAACACTGCTTTTAGGTGTCCTCCCCACCTCCTCTCTGGCATGCCTCCAATGCGGAAACCCCCTCCTGGTGATGATCCTCCTTGATTATAACTATTTTATAAATAACAAGCACATATTTTGATCGTCTTGTGGTCTCATGTAGTACGAGTATACTTAATAGCGATTGTTTTGTGTTTTATGGGCTTGGAAGATGATGGAAAACATTTCCTAAGGGTTAAATCCACTTGAGGTTGGTACAATCCATGGAATACTACAAAAGATTAGTGAAATTAGGTGATTGGATTAACTACAGAATAATAAGGGCACACTAATAGTTTCATTAGTGTCTCATAAGTACTTAACATTCGTGATCTACATAGGTGATTATTGATAGTTATTGTAATCTTCATGTATCATATATACAAATAAAAATGAAGCATTTTTCTCCCATGTACATGGGATTCAATGTCTATAATACAAATTTCCTTGTGATTCCATTACATTCATTCATTTCACGTTAAATTATTACTATGATTGAGTGAATATATCTATCTCTTTTGACTTAGTTTGATGAATTAATGTGAGGATTTCTTCCTAAGTGTCAATAAAATAAATGGTGGGAGTTTTCATTTTGGGGATTTGGTTATACCTATGAAATTTCCAGTGATTTAATATTCAATGATTAGAATATTTGCTGATGATTTCTCAATAAGTGTTATTATAGATTTTTTTTCATATAAATCCTTTCAATTTTAAAGGTAACAACTTAGGTGCAATTCCCAAATTTCATGATTTTATATTTTTATTTAGAGATTCTTGACCTCAGGAAATCCTCTCCTTATGTCAATGGCGTTCGATTAGAAATGAGGTCCTAAAACATTCATTGGTTAGAATATTCTATATTATCTAAGTAAAACAACATAAAAAATAAATAAACACATCGAACAAAATCATTAATATCATCATATTAATAATAAATCAATAAAAATTTCATATAAAATTGGATACAACATAAAACCAAACAAAAAAACTAATCACCATAAGGAAGAATCACATATTTCAAATTCAAAATGGAATAAAAACAAAAAACTATATATCTAAAGTAATGGTCTTGTCTCATCCCATCCCATTCTCCAAAACCACATCAACTAAAACAATATCTATCCATTGCACATCCTCTAATAAACATCAAATGTAAAAAAACATCTACATTCACACCGTCGTTCATGTGTAATGTGTAAATGTGTTAATTTGTAGGGCCTCACAATTCACCTCTAAGATACACTGAAATATTAATGCGTATGCATGAGGAAAAAAATAAATGTAAATAAACATTATCACTAGATAATAATTATTTAACCCAACAATCACAACATTCGACATGTTTCATGCACTAGTTGAACGTCAATTTGATACCTAGAAAACCATTATGTATGACCATACCTACATTAGTTCCATTATAGTGTCTTGTCCCCATGTTCCATATACATCATCTAATTATCAAAAACATGGTTATTATATTTTTGATGACCCGAACAATATCCAATGTTTTAGGGTAGAACCTTACGTCTAGGATCTTGTCTCATCTCATCACTTGAGGATATAACACAACAATCAAGGAGGATTATCCAAAAATCCAATTCTTCAAAGTATCTAGAACCCACTATCTCACTCAAGACATTCCCATATTCCATCCCCGTGTTACATTACAACCTAGACCCCATCTACCTCATGGTGGTCTAACCATAACCTCCTCTTTCAATGTATCTCTCTTAATAACATCACAATCAAATAATTTCCTTCTCATGCTAAGACATTATATTCAAATTTCAGGAATGTGGTCACAAAGAAGAATTTTACCATGGTAGTATGGATCCTGGTCTAAGAGCATTTGTTCAAAAATAGTGGATCAATGACAAGATTAATATAATATGCGGAACAGTTGCATTTAGAATGTGTGCTGTTGAAAATGATTTTATTACTTATTTGTAGTTGACAATCTGGTGCTCAAAATATTATTTCAGGTATCAATAAACCTGATATTCGCTTTGTGATTGACCATTCCATGCCAAAATCTATTGAAGGCTATCATCATGTTATTTTTCCAAACTTATATTGATGTTTTTTTTAATTCTATGTCCATAAGGCCGGAGTTCAAAATTGTTTTTCACATCTCATCCAAAATCTATAATTATATTCACATTCTTGAGCTGGTCTGAAGCATTCTGGAGTGGGTCCGATGCATTCTTGAGTAGGTCCAAAGCATTCTTAAGCGGTTCCGAAGCATGCATGTATACATGGGTCTGACCAAATCATTAGGGTAAGAGTGCCACCACCTCGACAATATTCATGTGTATAAAGTTAGGCTAGTTTCCAAGGTCTTCGTTTAATGTGAAAGAGTTGAGTATTCTGAAATTTTTTCTCCAGTATTTAAACAGTCATTCACTTGGTTATTGATTTTTTTCTACATACCATGACTTTCATATCGAAGAACATAATGTTCGAACTTCTTTTTTACAAGGTGATTTTGATGAGAAACTGTAGATGATGCATCCTCATTGTTTTGCTAATGAATTTAAATCAAATCAAGTATTCCTACTTAACAAACCAATCAAAGGCATAAAACAGGATTCAAGATAGTGGAATAAGAAATTTTATACATTAATGATGCATCATGGCTTTAACCGGATTAAACTTGATGCACGTGTTTACTGAGAAGAATAACATGCTTTACATGCATTCTCATGTTGTTAAAGTATTGTAACGTGTTAGTGTTCCTTTTTACAAGTAGTTAAAACTGTAACACTCTCAATCTTCTAGCACTACTGCAGACACTGAACATGTTAGTAGAATACCTTATTTTAAACAGCTGAACTTTGTATTTTTTATTCAAATTTCAATCGCTTAAAAATTTCAGTTCTATAGGGAGTTTATCTTTATTTTTTGTACTTATCCTAGTTGAAGATCACCTTCCATCATGCTTTTTCATGTCAGATCAGTACACTAATGAAAGAACATTTTTAGAAGTAATAGAACACAATCATGGCATGATCAAGAATCCTATAATTCATATCATTTTAAAATGGGTCTGGTTCATGTTTTATACTCAGGAAAATCCCTAGTGAGTTTGGGAGAAGTTAAATCAGCTATAAAAGAAATCTTTCAAGAACCCCATACTCATGTTATTTTTCTTTTAAAAAAGTCTATCCATTTTTTGTTTGTTTTGAATGTTTATAATTTAGGCATCATTTGAAGAAATCTTTTGAAAATGATTAAAACAATGATCACTTATGATAATGGTTCATTATAATATTTCCCAATTGCTTGTTGGTCCTTTTGATTTTAATGTAGGTAATGAAAAAATGATTCCAATTCGGTAGAATATTTTTTTATGGCAATGGTGTGTGAGCTTTACAAAACAGTAATGGGGGAGACTGCATTCTAAAAGGTGAAGTTATTGAACTTGAAAGGTTTGGTTGAGAAATGTTGACATAATTAATTATGAAATTCATTTTGAACAATTTTTGTTTTTGATTAAAATGTATCCCTAACAAGCATGTCGTTGTAATTTTTTTTTTAATTTAATACAGTTATTGTTGAGCACCTCATGCACGTGTGTAGGTAATAGAGAAGCGTTTCTAGGGTGGGATGCGCTCTTGAGAATTGGGTGAGTAATTGTATTTTAAATTGTGTATTGAAATTATTTTCTAAAAAAGTATTAAAAGGGGTGATTGGTGAAGATTTAAGCTCAGTGATTGCAAGGAGATTCCTTGGTTGGCTATGTATTTATGAGAACATGTATTTTGTGCCAGTTATAGATCATTGTAACGACAAGCGATTTTGATGAAAATAGGTGACCTGTTTTTTATTTTTAAAAAATTAAGAGTTAAATAATTAAATCAATCCACTACCATCACCAGAGGATTACCATGTTGCTCATTTCCCAATACTATCACTCTAGGGGATTATAATAGCCATTAAATATACATGTATTTTAAACTACCTTTTTATTGAACATTATTTTGTAATAATGATATTGTGAAAGAAATATACAAAGGGTTTATTATATTATTTTTGAGAAGAAAAATAGTGAACTCTTGTTCAAGGAATGGATTTTCTAGGTTAAGAACAAATTCTAATCTCTATTTTTTCATTTAAGTATTGATGAAAGTTTACTTTATTCCCATATTTTGGTGATTTTCTATTTTTGAATAGTAAATTTGTAGAGACCCGTATCTTGACGTACATGGACATTACATTACTTTTGCGGTATACTTAGTACATAACAAAAACACACACACAAGGACCGTAATAGTTTAGTGTCTTTGGAAACTCGGAATATAATCTTCTAATCGTGGCGAAAGATCTTCAACATCTCCCATACAGATCTTCTTTTTTTACCTAAAACATTTCTATATATCCTGGGGAAAATAAAACATAAAAAGGGTGAGCTCAAATGCTCAGTAAGGGTAAACAAAAGAAATATCAATCACATCATATTCATAAGAACATATCTCTTGGAAATCTTAACATGCAAAAGAGATCATAATTTCATAACATGGGATAAATCATAGCAGTGAAATGTAATCCCAATAATCACAACTTAAAACATGAAACTTTATGGAATACACACATAATCATAGAGAATAATATCTTATTAGTCAAGACTCATTTCCAAGAATATCTTAGTGTACAAAGTCCATTTCTGAACCGAGTCACCCTCGTTTCAGTCCTGTTTCACTGAATCGGTATAACCTACCATTCCAGCCATGTCTATCTCATGAGATATAAAATCTTTACCCAATGCATTGGAGGGAGATATAGGTCCCACCCATCTCATAATGATACCATTCTTATGTGTTCCACAAAATCATAAACCATACATCATAGCATAACCCATGTAATAAAAATGGGATTCTTAAACAACATGACATCATAAAACAATTCATATAAGATAAAGGAATTCATAAAAATATTTCCATCACAACATAATCAAATCTTTGTAATAATAGGGATAGAAACAGAACCCAATATTATCTTAGATGGAAAATAATTTTGATAAAACACTTGAACTCCATTCTTGAGGAAAATATCCTTTCTACTTCAAAAACACTTTTCCTTTCTTAACATGTCATACAGTTTCAAACTAAAAGAAGTTGATTAAATATAAACTTGAAAACTTTAAAAGGAATCTTCTTGGAAATAATGTTTTAAAAATCCATTCATGCTGTATAAGCTAAAAAACATTCTTTGTACTTTTTTCGGAAAAGTCAAAAAGTACCTCGTACGAAAAACGACAAAAGATTCCTTTCATATTCTTTACTAAAAACTCACCAAAGGGTAAAATTGGTTTTAAACAATTTTAGGTGGATGGAAATAATATTACATATTGAGGAAACATGGATGTGGATGATAAAATACACCCCAGTAAATTTCAAAGTATAAACAATCTCGGATAAAAATGAGATTGTGATATTTCCCTGACCTTAAATCCGATTTGCTTCATAAGTGTCCGAACCTCCTGTATAATGATTTACATAATGTCATTGATTTATTACAGAATCATATTCATTGTTATGATATCATATATGGTTCATTTATGACTTTATATTACCCGTTCTTTTGTATATTCCATGTTAAAGAGCGTTTTGGGTAAAATTGTTTCATCTGTCGTCCGTGTTTTGACTTGTAATTATTCATATGATTACTTAGATCATGATTACTTAATTACAGAATATAAAACATTATTTATATATATATATTCAGAATATACATATATATAATAAATCAGTAAATGGAAAGAAATACACCGTTCATGGAGACGGTAGGCTGTACGTACGCATGAACGCTATTTTCGTTTCCTTATTGAGTTGAACGGAATTAAGTAGATGACATAAATATATATACACATAAATCCAGTATCATTATTATGTCATATATTTCATTATTACTTATTATATATACCTTACAATCATTCATTAATGGTTAAAGTGGAGAATGAATCTCATCGCGTCGTGGAGACGGTAGTCCGTACGTACGCACGAGCGATGATATCACTCTCATGATCGTGGGACTGAATTGGAGTGTATGTATAATATTTCAGAATCAATATCACTTTAAAATAATAATATATAGTTATTATTTACACTATTATACCCATCCAAGTAAGGTGGTGGTGGAAAATAGATTTCACCACGGCGTGGAGACGGTATTCCGTACGTACGCACGCGCGGTGATTTCGTTTTCTGTAGGATGGATAGATGGTTAAATAGGGTTGTTTAATATTTATAATAACATATCAGTATATGAGTGATACTGATGTTATTACTTCATAATGAAACAACCTATGAAGAAGAAGTGGAAGAAGAAATAAAGGTGAAAGAATCGGTAACGGAAATTACCTCTTCTTTGAAGCGCCTCATTGAGACCACCTCTTAGGGCACCAAAATTGGTCTTTGAGGAAGAACAGAAACTCTAGGATGTTTCTAGGGAAGTGGAGAAGAGAATTTGGCAGGGGTTGGCCGAGCTTGAAGGCTCAAAGTTGTGTGAGGAAGAGGGGGAGGAGGTTCCCTTTTATAAGGGAGGAGAGGGGTACCTTTGGAATAACTAAAACTATTATTTTATTATAAAGTCAAATTCGGTTTTAAATAGCTAAAAATTTATTTATTTCGAAGATAAGGTGGGGATGGGTCGAAATCCTATCATCCAATAGAATTTTTATAGGTTTAGGTTCCTTTTTTAACCTTATCATTTAGATTTAACATTAAGTAAAATAATTTTACTTTGACCGTGTCTTCTTGTGTTCTTATACTATAATGTTAATAAACTTACTATAAGAAGTCAAACGACCCCAATTTGTTTATTATTAATATATATAATCTTATATAAGTAATTTTTCCGAACCCTAGTTTTTTAGGAATAAAATAAAAATTAATAATATAATATTTGTTTTAAAAACTATTTTATGTCAATTTTGTCACTATTTGGTACATGATTTTTATGAAATTCATAACAGAATGATAAGTTCTAAAAAAGATACTTAAATCAACAATAACATGTCATATTATCCTAGAAAATTAGTTTAAGTCATAAAAAGTCTCAAATTACATTTATTTGGGCATTTATAACATCAATTATGTTAATATTTCATTAATAAGACAATTACTGCATCATCTTTGTGTCATAATAAATGATAATTATTTAATCCCTAAAAATTCTAAATAAATTCCTATGATGTAGATAATTGTATTATATTTCTATATACTATTAATGTTTGAAGTTTCATGAAGTTTATCACTAGATTAAAATTATTATACTTATAAGATTTAAGACAGTGACATGTTGTCACATTCTTTGGTTTTAATAATAATTAAATTATTTTCATTGAAAAAATTTAATTAAATGAATCTAATCCGACCCTTAGGTGATATGGGTCGACTTTTAGTCATCCAATAGGATTTTTACATTTGTTAGGGTAATTTTAAAATATTATATTTACCCTTAATTACCCGATTTACCTTTAACTATGGTAAATAAAATTTCCCGTAGTTACTATTCATAATTCCCAAAAATAAAAATTATGTTATTAACATAATTTGGATCCACTGATTCCAAATATGGAATCGATTTTTCCAAATTCAATACACAAAAGTTGCATAAATTAAATTAAAATTAATCCCGTTGTCGAAAGAAAACGGGTTTTCTTTAAAACATTGCAAAAGATTGAATTGATTTAACCTATGAATTCAAGGTAAAATCAATGCTAATGTCATACATTATATTAAATGGTAAAAATATATTATATTTATACTTTAAAACCATTCAATATTATAATTTATCCACATAAGATATTACGATGAAAAAAGTTGTTTTTAATTAAAATATAGCGTGTTTTTACTATTCATTAAAATATGAAAGTTATCGGAAAAATATCAAAACTTTATCTAATGTAAATTTTTATATCCTGATTCAAAAGAAGAATTTTATTTTGTCAAATTGAACTTATAAACATGTCAAAAACTATATTTAATGTGGGTGCGCCATCAAAAGGCGGCAAAACAGCATTTTTTGAAAAATACTTATTTTACCCGAAAAATTTATTTTGTTCTTATACCACGTTCTAGAAATGTGTAAGATGAATAATAATGTTATAAAATTCAAAATTTAGTTAACACTATTCATAACGGCTAGTTCATGACAATATTATAATAATATATCGTTGTTTATTAAAACCCAGTATTGCGTACAACACACGCTATCGAGGAAGGTCGCGATTGCGTGTAATGCAAGCCAAGTCAGGGTTGCGTGTTGTGAAAGAATTCTTCGTTGTTTCGTATAACAGAATCCAACCATATTTCATTTATACATTGAATATATATATATATATATATATACTCAATGTTGCGTAGAATAACTATTATCAAAATTGTGTGTAACTCGATCCAAGAATAGTGTTGCGTATACTGCAAGCTAATACGGTGTTGCGTATAGCGCAAGGTAATCTTGGTGTAGAATACAACACAAGAAATTAATGAAATTAAAAAAATATGTTTCATAAAATCTCCGGGTGTTACATTATACCCCCCTTAAAATGAATTTCTCCCTCGAAATTCGTTGGGGTTATAAATGGTTAACTATTCAAAAGATTCTTTAATAGAAACCCACATCGTAAAAAGGAATACCAAAACCAATATTTAAAAACAAAAGTATGAAATGTAATGGTTACCCAAATAAACTAATCACTGGGTTTCCACATAGGTGAAAATATAGATATGGAATAGAAATCTAACCATCATGTTCTGATGGAGAGTGGTAGAGAACATGGCTTTGGAAGAGCCAGCAATCCCAAAGCCATAAATTTGTGATGATCTAAGGTACCATCTAATTCATCAGATATAAGAGAAATAGGAAAACTTTTTTGGTTTTAAAGATCATTTCCCTAAAGTTGATGAAATTGGAATTAGAAGATATACTTTCGTGATTTTGGTATAGTCTCACCGTTTGTCGTTCTTTGGACAATTTCCACTTCATCTCTTAAAGAAATGAAGTTGAATTTGTCATTCATGATGTGTTAGCAGATCATGTGATAGAATGATGAGTCATTCCATCTCTTTCAAACAAAAGGTTAGAAAAAGTTATAAGTCCATCTTATGGTTAATCGTATATGGTTCCAAAAATGAACTTATACTTCATATATCATACCGCTTAATAAAATAAAACTAGTTTCTACTAAAGAGGGACTTCCTGTAGGCCAGTGGTAGGCGATAAAGGCCAGTCGCACTTCGGTTGTGGGTTCGATTCCCACAGCCTTGTCCGACACGATGGGCTGTCGCCCGTCCTGCAGGTTTCCCTTTTTCTAAAGCTATATTACTATAACATCCCATCAATAATATCGAAAAAAACGTTTTATCCTAACTTATGTCCAACATAATCCATTCTAATATTAGGCTTATCTAAAATACTTTGGTCCAAACTCATAGTATAAAGAAAATGATTACATGAAATTTCGTCAACCAAGCATGTGAATACCATCATTTATCCCCCATATATCTTGTTGGTCACGTTCCAATCATGTGAATACCTTAATGATGTATTCTCTTGAAAAATGAATACCCATTAAACCTTAGTGAAAACATGAATGCTATCAAAAGTTTAATCTTTCCACATACCAAAATCCAAAAATTCTATATACTCAAACCATGATATAACCTTCTCCTTATATTAGTCATGAGCTCATGAATACTATCAAACATTTAATTTTCTCCTTATCCGTTCATTATGCGCATATCATCTACATTCCAAAAATATATGAATAACCTTTCATGGATACTGGTAACATTAATCATACACTTTCAAAACTCAAGGAAAGGAAACAGTGTAACAATCCTTGTATGTCTCTTTATTCCATAGTACCATGAGATTACTTATACAACATTACACATGATAAACATGTAATCATTCCACTACATTCTTAAAGCATTGACCGAGCTTCAACAATTCTTTCATCTCACATATCATTTGTAGTATCTTCATCATCATCCACATAAATACTAACCATACGACCATACTGATTCTCTTCATTAGACTTTCCATTAGGGCATTGGTTTGCATAATGCCCGTACATTCCACATTTAAAACATTTAACCATTGCTGATGTCATAGCAATACCATTATCCTCATCCCTGGTGTTAACTGAACCTCTTCCTTTAAACTTACTGGCTTTGTATCCTTATTTTCCACACCCAAAGCATCTTCCAGTTCCTTTGAAACATTCTCCTTGATGCCTCTTCCCACATGATTTACATAGGGGAAATTGAAGTTTCTTTCCTCAATGATCATCATGAAACTCCATCTTTCTCTTATTAACCGAGTCAGGAAACTTACCAAATTTTACTTTATTGATCATATTATGAGATTGATGATTCGGAATAATAATTATGTTTGGACTTGCAAATCCCATTTAATTTGATTTCTCATGAAGAATATCATTCCATTTTCCATCATATCCTCCATTATCGTGAATCATCTTGTTTCCAGCCATTTTCTAAAACCCAAAAAGAATACCGTGAGATGGAAAAATCATGCTAGGGAAAACAACATAATAAAAGAGGGAGTAACCTTAATATATAACATCTTAGGTTAAATTATAATATCTTTAGCGCAATTCTAGGACTATAACCTATACGTATACTTAACCTTAGAGACATCCCTAGACATACCTTAGAAATATCTCTAGGGATCTCACTAAAGTTATCGCATCCTAGTTTCCAAAGGTTGACTAAACCTTTCCTCTGATACCAACTGTAGAGACCCGTATCTTGACGTACATGGACATTACATTACTTTTGTGGAATACTTAGTACATAACAAAAACACACACACAAGGACCGTAATAGTTTAGTGTCTTTGGAAACTCGGAATATAATATTCCAATCGTGGCGAAAGATCTTCAACATCTCCCATACATATCTTCTTCATTTTTCACCTAAAACCTTTATTTTTATCCTGGGGAAAATAAAACATAAAAAGGGTGAGCTCAAATTCTCAGTAAGGGTAAACAAAAGAAATATCAATCACATCATATTCATAAGAACATATCTTTTGGAAATCTTAACCTGCAAAAGAGATCATAAATTCATTACACGGGATAAATCATAGCAGTGAAATGTAATCCCAATAATCATAACATAAAACAATAAACTTTGTGGAATACACACATAATCATAGAGAATCATATCTTGTTAGTCAAGACTCATTTCCAGGACTATCTTAGTGGACAAAGTCCATTTCTGAACCGAGTCACCCTCGTTTCAGTCCTGTTTCACTGAACCGGTACAACCTACCATTCCAGCCATGTCTATCTCATGAGATACAAAATCTTTACCCAATTAATTGGAGGGAGATATAGGTCCCACCCCTCTCATAATGATACCATTCTTATGTGTGCCACAAAATCATAAACCATACATCATAGCATAACCCATGTAATAAAAATGGGATTCTTAAACAACATGACATCATAAAACAATTCATATAAGATAAATGAATTCATAAAAATATTTCCATCACAACATAATCAAATCCATGTAATAATAGGGATATAAACAGAACCCAATATTATCTTAGATGGAAAATAATTTTGATAAAACACTTGAACTCCATTCTTGAGGAAAATATCCTTTCTACTTCAAAATTTTTTTTCCTTTCTTAACATGTCATACAGTTTCAAACTAAAAGAAGTTGATTAAAAATAAACTTGAAAACTTTAAAAGGAATATTCTTGGAAATAATGTTTTAAAAATCCATTCATGTCGTATAAGTAAAAAAAACATTCTTTGTACTTTTGTCGGAAAAGTCAAAAAGTACCTCGTACGAAAAACGACAAAAGATACCTTTCATATTCTTTACTAAAAACTCACCGAAGGGTAAAATTGGTTTTAAACAATTTTAGGTGGATGGAAATAATATTACATATTGAGGAAACATGGATGTGGATGATAAAATACACCCTAGTAAATTCCAAAGTATAAACAATCTCGTATAAAATGAGATTGTGATATTTCCCTTACCTTAGGTCCGATTTGCTTCGTAAGTGTCCAAACCTCTTGTATAATGATTTAAATAATGTCATTGACTTATTACATAATCATATTCATTGTTATGATATCATATATGGTTCATTTATGACTTTATATTACCCGTTCTTTTGTAAATTCCATGTTAAAGAGCGTTTTGGGTAAAATTGTTTCATCTGTCGTCCGTGTTTTGCCTTGTAATTATTCATATGATTACTTAGATCATGATTACTTAATTACAGAATATAAAACATGATTTATATATTTATATTCAGAATATACATATATATAATAACTCAGTAAATGGAAAGAAATACACCGTTCATGGAGACGGTAGGGTGTATGTACGCATGAACGCTGTTTTCGTTTCCTTATTGAGTTGAACAGAATTAAGTAGATGACATACATATATATACACATAAATCCAGTATCATCATTATGTCATATATTTCATGATTAATTATTATATATACCTTACAATCATTCATTAATGGTTAAAGTGGAGAATGAATCTCATCGCGTCGTGGAGACGGTAGTCCGTACGTACGCACGAGCGATGATATCGTTCTCATGATCGTGGGACTGAATTGTAGTGTATGTATACTATTTCAGAATCAATATCTATTTATAATAATAATATATAGTTATTATTTACACCATTATACCCATCCAATTAAGGTGGTGGTGGAAAATATATTTCACAACGGCGTGGAGACGGTATTCCGTACGTACGTACGCGCGGTGATTTTGTTTTCCGTAGGATGGATAGATGGTGAAATAGGGTTGTTTCATACTTATAATAACATATCAGTATATGAGTGATACTTATTTTATTACTTCATAATGAAAAAACCTAAGAAGAAGAAGTGGAAGAAGAAATAAAGGTGAAAGAATCGGTAACAGAAATTACCTCTTCTTTGAAGCGCCTCTTTGAGACCTCCTCTTAGGGCACTAAAATTCGCCTTTGAGGAAGACCAGAACCTCTAGGATGTTTCTAGGGAAGTGGAGAAGAGAATTTGGCAGGGGTTGTCCGATCTTGAATGCTCAAAGTTGTGTGAGGAAGAGGGGGAGGATGTTCCCTTTTATAAGGGAGGAGAGGGGTACCTTTGGAATAACTAAAACTATTATTTTATTATAAAGTCAAATTCGGTTTTAAATAGCTCCAAATTGATTTATTTTGAAGATAAGGTGGGGCTGGGTCGAAATCCTATCATCCAATAGATTTACACAGGTTTAGGTTCCTTTTTTAACCTTATCATTTAGATTTAACATTAAGTAAAATAATTTTACTTTTACCGTGTCCTCTTGTGTTCTTATACTATAAGGTTAATAAACATACTATAAGAAGCCAAACGAAACCCAAGTTGTTTATTATTAATATATATAATCTTATCTAAGTCATTTGGATGAACCGTAGATATTTATGAATAAAATAACAATTAATAATATAATATTTGTTTTAAAAACTATTTTATGTCAATTTTGACACTATTTGGTACATGATTTTTATGAAATTCATAACAGAATGATATGTTCTAAACAAGTTACTTAAATCAACAATAACATGTCATATTAACCTATAAAATTAGTGTAAGTAATAAAAAGTATCAAATTACATTTATTTGGGCATTTATAACATCAATTATGTCAATATTTCATTAATAAGACAATTACTGCATCATCTTTGTGTCATAATAAATGATAATTATTTAATCCATAAAAATTCTAAATAAATTCCTATGATGTAGATAATTGTATTAGATTTATGGAGACTGTTAATGTTTTATGTTTCATGAAGTTTATCACTAGATTAAAATTATTATACTTATAAGATTTAACAAAGTGACATGTTGTCACATTCTTTGGTTTTAATAATAATTAAATTATTTTCATTGAAAAAATTTAATTAAATGAATATAATCCGACCCTTAGGTGATATGGGTCGACCTTTAGTCATCCAATAGGATTTTGAAATTTGTTAGGTTAATTTTAAAATATTATATTTACCCTTAATTACCCGATTTACCTTTAACTATGGGAAATAAAATTTACCGTAGTTACTATTCATAATTCCCAAAAATAAAAAGTAGCTTATTAACATAATTTGGATCCACTGATTCCAAATATGGAATCCATTTTTCCAAATTCAATGCACAAAAGTTGCATAAATTAAATTAAAATTAACCCTGTTGTCGAAAGAAAACGTGTTTTCTTTAAAACATTGCAAAAGATTAAATTGATTTAACCTACGAATTCAAGGTAAAATCGATGCTAATGTAATAAATTATATTAAATGGTAAAAATATATTCTATTTATACTTTAAAACCATTCAATATTATAATTTAACCACATAAGATATTACGATGAAAAAATTTGTTTTTAATTAAAATATAGCGTGTTTTTACTATTCATTAAAATATGAAAGTTATCGGAAAAATATAAAAACTTTATCTAATGTAAATTTTTATATCCTGATTCAAAATAAGAATTTTATTTTTTCAAATTGAACTTATAAACATTTCAAAAACTATATTTAAAGTGGGTGCACCATCAAAAGGCGGTAAAACTGCATTTTTTGAAAAATACTTATTTTACCCGAAAAATTTATTTTGTTCTTATACCATGTTCTAGAAATGTGTAAGATGAATAATAATGTTATAAAATTCAAAATTTAGTTAACACTATTCATAACGGCTAGTTCATGAAAATATTATAATAATATATAGTTGTTTATTAAAACCCAGTATTGCGTACAACACACGCTATCGAGGAAGGTCGCGATTGCGTGTAATGCAAGCCAAGTCAGGGTTGCGTGTTGTGAAAAAATCCTTTGTTGTTTCATATAACAGAATCCAACCATATTTCATTTATACATTGAATATATATATATATATATATATATACTCAATTTTGCGTAGAATAACTATTATCAAAATTGTGTGTAACATGATCCAAGAATAGTGTTGTGTATACTGCAAGCTAATACGATGTTGCGTATAGCGCAAGGTAATCTTGGTGTAGAATAAAACACAAGACATTAATGAAATTAAAAGAATATGTTTCATAAAATCTCGGGGTGTTACAAAAGTGAAGGCTATGTTTGAAAAATAAAGAGATTTAATAATTATCATGTTATTTATTATTGGGATGTACATATCAATCTGAATATTATTTTTTCACTGTTCTTTATGGATTCATGTATCATTTATCATGTACAGCTGACACACCGATCACACACATATATAAGAAGTCATTATATCTCATTTTTTCTGACTATTTTCTAATAGGTGGATTCCTATGATGATACTAATTCTATCCACCACCATCGATGGCAATGAGTTCAACATCAGATTTGGGTAAGGTTTATTCTATTTTTATTATTTGGCCTAATTTTTATCAGGGCGTTTATGATTTTTGGGTTCCTTATATTTTTGCAGTGCGTTTTGGATTTTGTTGAGGTGGATTTGAGTCACCACTGACAAAGGCTTACATGTTTATGCATAGGTAGGATTATACATATATATGTTCCCCCTTTATATATATTTACTCAAGGCAGTATGAATATATATATTGGGGCTAGGTGTTCTTATACAAGATATGAAAAATGCATACATGTGTAAGTTTAAAGGGGTATATGCAAGTATAAACATATATCTAAGGACCCCCTTGGGCATATTTGGCCATGAAAATATGTACATAGGGGCTAGATTTCCTTACATATATGTGAAGTTGCATATGTGTGCAAGCAGAAAAAAAGAAGATTCGAGTTGTCGTCGTCAAAAGAAAACGCGCCTCGAGGATGAGGTAGGGTCCCTCTCCTAGCCACTTTAATTCATGAATGTTTTAAATCGCATTTAGTTGACTTCTTAATTCTGAATCATTATATTAAATTTCAATTCATGAATAAGTGTTAGTTAATATAATTGTTTTGTTTGATAAATAAGTCATGGTTTTGTAATAAAACCCCTCCAACGGAGGTATGTTGTCTGCGAAAACTCATAGTGGTATACCTTTCTTGAAATTACTGCATTTATGTTTTCCTAATACTTGTTGTAGTCTTTAGTCACAAAGCACACATCATAATTGACCCTTTTTATATCCCTATAGGGGGTTTCCTTCTTTTTATTAAAACGGTTTTTTGAACCAAGACACCCTTTAAGTGCCATTATACTTTTAAGATGGAATTTCCCATAATGACCAAGTGACCACTAAGTGAATATATTGATTTAGATGGAATGAATTGTATATGTTTTTTTACGGTTTTAGTATGATAAGACATATTCCTTCAATTCAAATAAATTATCTAAATATTTCTCCACAAAGATATTTAGGAATCTTTTATTCATTGTTATTATTTCGAATATGGATTGAAAAATGATTATGATTCCACTATTTTATAAATCATTTAAATGAAACATTAAATCCAAGAATTTTACCATGACATGGTGAAAAAATACTCTGCATTTTCTATCCACTATGAGCATGGTCCATACCCTCCACGGGGTGGACTTCCTCTCTTTGTTGACACTATATTTCCGAGTCCCACATTATAATTTAGTGAAGACATCCACTATTTCATCACTCAATATGATACATATACCACCTTTGATGTTGATCATAGTCATTGCCTCATGAGGGAAAATAATAGATCTTATGGATAACTAGGGATGGATCCTTTTTCTCTCTTATCCTTTCATTGTTTTACTTTTTAAAAATGAACCTTATGCATAATTGGAATTTGTCATTTTTCTCAATGACCTCATCGCTAACTGTCATGAATTTTTCAAGATAATCATATCATGCAGATCATCATTGTTTCCCATAGATAGGATTAAAATTTTGGAACTTTGGTTAAAACACCCACAACAACTCCACATTAAAAATTTCCATATCCATTATAGATTATCTAAATTCACTAAGCAGTGGTTAATTCTATAGTCAAGGCTTCCATAACTAATCTCCATTTATTAAAATAAATCTATGTATTATCATACCATTAAGAATTATAGATTTATCATTTCATATCATCCCAGGAACGCTTGTCATGCACTTTTTCAATAGTAAAACTAGTAGGATTCCCATGTGCAAACCTACTGTCCAGCAAAGTTGGACAATTATAAGTGTAAGATAGTGCATATGTAGTATTTGAAGGATTTCCTAGTACAATATTATAAAACATCATACATTCTATTTTAACCATTGGAACATCTGATAACAACCTCAACAGGAGGATACGTTTCATCAATGGTCCTATTAAAATGTTCCATCATAGTCAATATAGATGGACAACTGACTTTCACACCCCTAGTGTGATCTGGCTATGAAATATTTATAGGTTCATTAGAAATACGTGGAAGGCTCGAAGCAGATTTATCTATCAAAGGGAATATCACAAGAGAATTCGTGTTTAAAGACTTACTTTTGAATTTCCCTGATGTGGTAGCCACTTTCTTTGCTTTTCCTTTATTATACTTTGAAGATATTGTTCTTTGTTATTTCTAGAAATTGAAATAAACATCAGCTTGCACATCTATTTCCATTTTAGCTTGAGTATCATAAAATTCTTCTTCATGTTGTTCATCAGTTATACCCCTTGATAGATATTCATTAAAAAAAATAGTTGTGGCAGTATGATATTTCTCTTCCATATCAGCCCATGAACTCTTCACATGAATCTTGTTAGGAGAAACAGAAATACAAGAATCTCTATAATGGGGGGGGGGGGGAATATCCAAGAACATGATAATCAACGACTCTAGAAATCAAACACATAGAATATGTATTTTGAGCAATAACAAACCAATCGTTAGCAGGAACATCATCCTCTAGAGATAAAATAGAGACATGACCTGTATTTTCAACTGCTTGATGTTGAGGGGTTTTCCAGGAGGGGGGTGATAGGGGGGGGGGGTCTGCAAGGCAGGGGGAGGGGTGATGGGGGGGGGGGGGTCTATAGGGGAGGGGTTTCTACAGGGGAGGGGGAGGGTGCATGTGGGGTGTCTAGGAGGGGGTGGGGGGTCTACAGGGTAGGGGAAGGGTGCAGGTGGGGTGTCCAGGGGCTGTCCACAGGGGAGGGTACAGGTGGAGTGTCTAGGAGCGGTTGTACAGGAGGGGGTGGGGGTAGGGGGAGGGTACATGTGCGGTGCTAGGGGTGGGGGCCTGGCAGGGGGGATACTAGTTGGGGGGGGGGGGTGCAGGGGGGTCTGTAGGGAAGTGGAGAGGGTGTAGGTGGGGTGTCCCGGGGGGTGTCTAGGGGCTGTCTAGGGGGGAGGGTGTAGGGGGGAGGGGTAGGTGGGGTTTCTAGGAGGGGGTTTTCAGAAGGGGGAGGGTGTAGGGGGTGTGCAAGGCAGGGGGGGTCTGCAGGGGAGGGGTTTCTGCAGGGGAGGGGGAGGGTGCAGGTGGGGTGTCTAGGGGCTGTGCAGGGGTGGGGGGGGGGGTTATGTGGGGTGTCTAGAAGGGGTTTCCCATTGGAGGGGGGGGGGTATGATGTGGTGCAAGGGGGGTGTCTAGGTGGGGCTGTCCAGGGGGGCTGCCCGGGAGGGGGGCTGTAGGGGTGGGGCAGGGGGGTGCAGGTGTTGTGCAAGGGGGGGGGGGGGGTCTAGGATGGGGGGTGGGGACCTGACATGGGGGATACTATTGGGGGGGGGGGTTCAGGGGTGTCTGTAGGGTAGGGGGAAGGGTGCAGGTGTGGTGCAAGGTGGTTTCTAGCAGGGGGTGTTAAGGAGGGTGGGGTGCAGGGGGGTGTTCAATGGGGTTGTCCTGGTGGGGGGTGCAAAGGGGACATCTTGGGGGGTTCAATGGGAATTTTTAGGGGTGTCTAGGATGTGGGTGGGGTCCTGGTGGGGGGGATAGTAGTGGGGGGGGGGGTAGGGAAATCTGCAGGGCAGGGGGAGGGTGTAGGTGTAGTGCAAGGGGGTGTCCAGTAGGGGGTGCCAAGGAGGGGGGGTGTTCAATGGGGCGATCATGGGGGGTTTAAGGGGGCTGTGCTTGGTGGTTCAAGGGGAATATACAGGGGGCATGGGGGTGAAGGGGTGGGGGTGTTCAAGGGGGTGCAAGGGGGTGCAAGGGGTTGTCCGGGGGGGCATGGGGTGTTCAAGGGGGTTCAAGGGGCTGTATTTTTATGAAATAGGATGGAATATTTCCACGGTTTTAAAACATGGGAAAAAATATATTCATCTTAATTTGCTGCCATAGTTTAAAACCATAGCTATAGGGCTTTAGCCACGGTTGGAAACTGTGGCTATAAGGCTATATCCACGATTTGATCCGTGGCTATAGAAATATAACCAAAATTTAAAACTATGGCTATTGGTCTTGCCCTATAGACATGCCAATACCAGACACGGTCTATGGAACCACGACTATAACTTATAGCTATAGTTTTTGGGCTTATAAACACGGTTTGAAACCGTCCCTATAGCCAAAATTTATAATAGTGAAACTACTGCAGTCAAATGTCATACCACCATCTCAATCAAATAAAACGAATAACAAGAAGCTGTCTTAAGACATATGAAACCCTCTATATGTTTTGATAAATCATAAAAACTTCTATATACAAAGGGATCTGGTGGAAAAAGATTTAAAAATATTCAATATCTCTATCCATACCCTCATATTTTTGGGATATGGTGAGGAAAAGCGTTCCCTAATGAAGTAGACCATTTGAGTGTATAAAAAAGTTATATAAGGCCCATCCAAAATTTGAATATCAAGGATCAATTCAGGGGCCTCATGTCCAATTTTCAGTGTATGGTTATCTAAAAAGACACATCATACAATGTACCACACAGAACCCCACAGATACATAACCACATGGTGGTTCCTTGAACATTCAATGAATGTTTTAAAAACCAATTTAAATGAAATTTCAGCATAATACAGGTTGAGTAAACCACATTTCAATATATTTTAATTAATATATGTGAAGATATGTTTATATAAAAGTCATGTAAAAATAATAATTTTTGATGGTTACATTATGTTACAGCTTCAAATGGATTAGTAACCACCCTTTCTAATCAATGATTCTTTATTATAATTGATTATGTGCCTCTCATTAACCTGATTTGGATAGATGTCACAACCTTTATGAGTTATTATGAACAATATATTTCAATAGTCCGTGTCTATGTGATAACTATCATAATAGGTTATTGGGTTCCCTAAAAGGATTGTTATACTAATTCCTAATTAGGATATAAATAATATATTACAACATTAGAAGAAATTAAAAAGTATCCCATGACATTCCAAACAACTCAGGATGTCTATGAATCTCCTTCCATCGGTAGTATCATAAAGTAAAATGGGAAAACCTAGATTCCCCATACCATGAATCAGCTATTTTAGGATTAAATGTCACTTATGTTTTCCTCCTGTACCATCGGAGGGTTAGAGATTACCCCAAATTACCTATCATGCTTGAATATTCCCCAAAGTCACATTGATGGAAGTGGAAGAGGATGACCAAAGGAACACCCCAACAATACATGAGGAAGGATTCCACACCATAATTGATGAGTTTAGGCATTTGAATATAGGAATTTATTAACACTAATGAGCATCATTAATTAGTGCTTCCAAGCCTCTCAAGGATTAGGGGATTGATATTTAATTTCTAAATAATCATTGATAGATTTTATCTTATAATAATATAAAAATTCAAGGACTAAACCTTGATGTGGATACTCATCATGTTCAATTTCTAGATTACACTATGGTTTTAATTAGCATTAATAAGAATACAACACTCTCAGGCTACTATGGTGGAATTTTACATTGAAAAAATGATCAAAGATAACATTTTTCAAGAGATGTAGTGCTCAAAATAAATTACCAACCTCATACCAATCCAGATAAGGAATATGAAGATCGCGGTCTTCATTTACTTCAAATACCATAACAGCTAATTCCTAAATTTGATTTCCCATTAACAATCACAATTTGTTTTATCAATTAAAATTCTACATTCACGGCCATTTACTTTATAGATTAGTATTTAGTATATAACTATATCAATATATTCCCTAATTATATATAATCCACCACCCTAAATGTTAATCAATGAATATTTTACAACCAGTTCATGTCATTTCAGCATAAAGAATGTCAGAACCACTTAACAATATTCAACGAATAATATCTTTATGCGTTTCTTGGGTAGTGTCATGAATTTATATATCAATAACTAGGTTTTTAAATCTCTTATAAAATTACCACCTCATTGATCATAAACCAATTTCTAAATTGTTTCAAAGCACAGTTTAAAGGTGAACCCTTTGAAGTGTTCATTTGAAGTAAAGATAGGAAAATTCTATAGAATATTAGTATACCACTGAGGTATTGAGACCAACCAAAATAAGACAAGTAAAATCCTTAAAATTCCACCCCCCTCATAAAATTCATGAATTAAGAGGGATCTAAGTGGACAATGATTATATTTATTTCTCTATATCCATCATGTATAGAAGATTTCTCTTTTTCACTGTGTTAATTGAAAAAGTAGTCACCTACTAGTTGGATAATGGCTATAAACAAGAATTTCTGATCCATAAAAAGTTCCTACTACATCCATAAGTATTGATTCCACAAGTAGAAGAAAATCCACCTTTCATAAATGTGGATTCCATGGAAAAATCTGTCAAAATTGTCTACTCAAAATAATTATAATAAGGGAAATGAAAACAAATCGTTGAATGATCATCTATCCAATGATAGATACTAATACTCAATGTTTTGTTATTGATAAAAAATCCTCACAATGATATTCATGGTGAAAAAGATGAAGCATTACCTCTCACATTACAAAGTCAGCATGGTCACTCATATCGATATAATCAAGTATATTTCTATATGATATATGTTAAATAAGAAATGGGCCCAATCTGTGTTTATTATATTATAGTATGATATTAAATTCATTTTTTAAAAGGAAATAAATGGGATGAATCTGGTAGTTATCCATTTAGCGGATTGTGCCTTGAAAATAATGGGAGTAAAAGCTTATCATCTAGAAGAATATTTTTTCTATATCAATTAAAATCCATAAATATTGGGTAAATATTTTAATGATTATTTTTAATGACCATGTGAAAGTAAAATAATAAACCGAAAGCATAACCAGATGGTTCTATGATGTTTTTTTAAACATACAAGAAATTTTTTTACATATTCCTTCAAAGTACATGAAGGCTAAACTAATAATTTGTCAGAATACCAAGCCCATATTGGTATCTTGGATCTGGACCCACATCTATAGTTTTTCATGCTAATATTCAAAGGAGACTTGTTGAAGCTGATATAATAGAACAATAGTGAATAACCCATCAAGAAGTAATAATTTGACCCTATTATAGGATATAAAATAGAATTGATGTCAGAACTTCCTTTTAAAAAATTGTTGCATTGTGTCCTACGATCATAGAATGCAAATGATGATATGTAGAATAATTAAAAAATCGTCCTTGATAATCCTCATTTGGAATAGCTTTCCTTCTACAATACAAATCCAATGGAATTCATACCAGTTATCATCAATTACAAGGTTAAAATTAATCAAATCAATGATTCCATGGAGAATAATAAATCATCATACTCCCATTGATGGATGGATCCTATATTAGATAACATAAAAATTTAGACTCTCTCATCAGATAAAGAAAAAATGGAAGATATTCCATCCCAATCATGGAAATTAACCTTAATATGCGTTTAATGTGAATAAACCCATCTATAAATTAATATTTAATGGATTTCTCATCTGATTCATTTCAGAAGGAGAGACTCCTATCAATATAAGAGAAGTCAATATAGGTTTATGCACTGCTCACTAGTCCAAAACCAAGACCCCCTTCTGATTTTAAGACATGGTTACTACTAGTAAATACTGTTATTAAAAAATATAGAATTTACTAAGAAGTTTCATACATGTTATATTCATACAAAAATCATCCATTAAACCCATAGATACTATACACATCCAAATAATAATGGTAATTTTTTATATTGGTAGTGGAAACCCACGGTGCATCTATGTAGTTTAAGTACATACATAATGCTATTGACTTATTTTGTAAATAGTATTAGGAAATACCCCTCGTGGAATTAAAAAAATAGAATAAAAAACATTGTAAAGAAAAATATTGTCATTGGATTTGGTGTCCATCACAAGAAACTGACAGAATATACCACCAAATTTGTACTTTTGAGTTTAGGAGTTTGTATGAGGATTATACTGTCAAGTAAAACCATTCATAATAGTATCAAGTAGTGTAAAATAAAAATATATAATGCTTTAATAAGAATATATTGAATTTATCCTTGAAAACAGAGGACAAAGACAATAGGTCATGGTTAGATAAGCTTATGCATTCTTTATGTGCCTACTTTACCAACACACACACTACCATGCATGGCACCCAATATACATAGGGTTATGGAATAGAGGTAGTGTTATCCATTGTCATCTAGTATCATTCACTCTAAATAGCTATCTATAGATGGATGACTTAGAAAGAGTTAATAAAAAAAGGTTATGTATATTGAGAAACATAGAATTCCCTTAGAATTAGATTTTTCAAGCCTTCAAAAATAGTTTTGTCTCTTATAATTCCTATTAATATAGTTGGTATTGGTTATCAGAACCACAATGATACAAGGGGAGATATTTCAAAAATTGTAACCCAATTGGGATGTTTGTTAAATAATACATATGTATTTTTCATTTGAACTGTATTGTTGGCCCCAATTGGTGAGGGGAATGTCACGCGCCACAAAAATGTATGGTTTATTAAGAATTTATTTAAGTTTATCCAATAAATAAATAGATTTCATTGTGGAAATAATATAATTTACACATCATTCTATATCCTTACCACATGACATTAAATTATATGTAATAATCCCTTACAACAAGATTTTCAACTGCAAGTAAAAAATCATTAACACATTATGTTTAGCTATATAGAATTAGTCTTCACCATAAGAAGTTGGAACTATATAAAAATTTCATAGTCACATGATGATAGAGTAGATGATATGGGGTCACCTTGTGGGTCCTAGCTCCTCTTATTGCATATAACACGAATATATATAAATGGTTTCCAGAGAATGGGGTTACTAGTTCATGTTGAGTTTTCCACAATAACCTTAAACAATTGAATCATTATCATGCATGATTTTATCTTCAAAACCTCAAGCCTGAATGATTTCCCTCATTCCCAATCATGGAAATTACTTTATTAACAATTCACTATACATGAAACTGAATTTTGAAGAAGAAAAAAAAGGAATTACCCCATTCCATTTGTCAGAATAATTTAAAAATAAGGGATCACATATAATAAAAAAATACATCTTGATTCAAATTAATTTAGTATATACAAGGATTCCTAGATCTCAAATACTAGGTCCAGCCTCAATATTAAATATCAAAAGTATCCCCTTTTTTTGTATGAGTTATGCTGATGTAGGTGATATTTATATATAATAAATACATGTGGCCTAATTCATATTACCACAGGATACATAGTGAAATCTAGGTCTCTAATATTGTTCAAGCTATAATGCATATGAAAATTTTGATTCACTAGTGTACTAGCTATATCAGGGCAAGGGATTCTCATATAAGAGCTATATGTGGCATGATTCCCATAATATCTGATACATTTTGATGAATGTATATCCGTTTTCATTCCCATCCAAAAACTATTTACATTACCAAACACGTCCCTCTAAGAGAATCAGATTTTTATAGAGGCTCCAGTCCACATTAGAATTTGAACATTCCCATATATTCCCTATTAGGGACTCTCAGTTGGCACAATACACTGACCATTTTCTTCCCATTTCTCATAAATGGATTGACTCATTTGGGATTATAGATCATACAAAGTATTTCCAAATAGTGTGATCAAAATGTGTTCTATTCAAGGATAGGGAACCAAGTCCTAGATCAAGAAATTAAACTGCATGATGACATCATTGTTGTGTGAAATTAAAATTCATAACATGAGGTCATCACACCGAAAAATTCATCCCCTATTATGACATTTTACTAGGTAATTGTATATTTTATCCATTTTTTATAAAATTGTGTTCATTACACATTATCATAGACTTTAGGATACTCAACCCCTTTTTGAATATGATTTTCTTCATGGACCATATTTATATCATTAATATGCGATTCATTAACAACTTATACCTTATGTTTTTGTACTTCTCTCTGAACCCTAGGGACTTTGATTCCTTATACTCTTGGTTCATATATGTAGTGAACTAGTAATAGGGACTGGATAATATGAATGGACCCAACTAGGATGTGTTTTCTAAAAACAAAATGCTTCATATCTTGTCCCAAGATAATATTTGGGTGGTTAAGGAAAGTCCCCCATTCATTCTATGACCTATTGTCCTAACATCATGGAATACGAGATTCCAAAATTATTTATAGTGGACCCATACCTACAATCCTCATCTCCCATTGACTCCGATATTAATGGGTTATAATTTACACATACCAAAACCCAACTTATCATGATGGTTCATTTACCCATTATATTGCCTTTTTTTCATCATATCCATTGTCGAAGAAGATGAAATTGAATTATTTTTATATTTCATTTTATGGTATGTATTTGAAGTGAAGACATAAAATCTGTGAGTTTATAAATCCCTTTGGACACCACATTTTATGGGTAAAATCATTCTCCATTTTATTGTTTAAATCAATCGATACCATGATTGAATATTTAATTTGAATTTCTAGGACCATGGTACCGCGAACTCCTAGTTCTCCCTTACAAAATATTTATAATGGGGACTTAATAATACTAATTGGAACCCCCTAAGATTCACTAGGGATAACACAATGATTAAGAGATTGTACCTCGGGGATCTAGGGTTTCCTAAAGGGACCCCACTAGTATTCCCTAGAGAATCCCATAATGACCCAAAAAAATTAAATTGTATGTTTTGGACCCTAAGGAAATGTACCCCTTAACTCCTTGATATTTTTATATAATGGTTTGATTTTAATCGAACCTATCATTAAACAACCAACCATGATATATGCATTTAAATAATTATTTATTCAAAACATTTTCCCAAATACAAGAGGGATCAAGAATTACTCAGTGGTTTATTCCTTCATACCTAAGTCCTGGATGTAAGACTTTAAAAAATACAATATAATTATAAGAACAATGTGTGTCTTGATTCCAATTACTATTATATTTTTAGTGATGTCTAGATCTAAAATCATGTATCTAGATGAAATTTAAAAGTAAAATATCCCATCACTACATATGGTATAGACCCACGTAGGGACTTTTCCATATAATAATTATATGTGTCTTCGTTCAAATTACTACAGGATACATAGTGTTTCTTGAATATCAAATTCTTGGTCTAGTAGTAGTACAATATTATAAGTCCCCTCCCTTTGTATGGGTCATACTTTTCTATGCACGATTCCATATAAGAACTATAGGGGGAATGATTCCTATTACCATAGGATACATAGTGATGCCCAATTCTCAAATCATTGGTCTATACAAAATATAAAAATGAAAATTTCCCCCTTTATTTATTTTTAAGACCTACAGAGGAAATTTTACAAATAATAACACAATCTATCTTAATAATGGTTACCATAGGGTATGTGGTGACATCAAGATAAAAAATCATGGGTTCCATCATAATATAAAAGGAAAATTTCCCCTTTCAGTGTATGGGTTAGACATGCATAATGAATTTTCTAAATAAACACTAAGTGAAACTAGGGTTTGTATTACCCAAGGATTCATAGTGACCCTCAGATTTCAAATCAAAGGGTCAGATGCAATATATAATAAAAATACGTCCCTCTATATATGCGGTTTATCCATGTGCATGGATTTTTAACCAAAAATACATTTATCTTGATTCCAATTCACATAGGATATGTATTGATGTAAAAAATCCTTCAAAACCTCTCCCTACATCAATGAAAAAAATTAATTTATAATATATAATGATGCCACCCAATATATTTTACATGAACCATGTATGGAGTTATTTGTTGAGAACATCATGTGGATTTATTTCTATTGTCATTGGATATTTAGTGATGGTTGGATATAAAATCATTGGACCAGGTGTAATAAATAATTAAATTTAAATATAGCAATATATTCCCCCTCCCTCAATGAGAGAAATACTTTTTAAGTAGTTTTCTATTTAAGAACAATGTGTGGATGGGTTCCTACAATCATAGGATGTGTAGTTATATTTGGATCATCCATTTAAATCTCAATTGATAATTCACATTGCTCTCAAATATGTTCCATGATGGAAAAAATAATTATTTGGATTAACATGCATATCAATAAGTGAGAAACTCTATTAAATTATTTGAAATGAACTCTTTCATGACTCAATCAAATTCTATTTTGTCTCTTGTTTCTCTGAAAATGAATGGTGTATGTGATATTATGGAACATGGAAAGATACTCTGACCAATGAGATTGATGTGTGTTCTAGTTGAGGAACCACATCCTTATCACATGATGTTGAACTGCTTAAAAAAGTTTATCATGGGGAATATATCATTCTTTATTGACTTTGTAACATATAATAGAATTATTTATCCCTTTGCCCCAAAAATACGATCAATACATGTGGGTGTAGAAATAATTTTACTTATACCCTTGTTAAATATTATGTTCCACATGAACAATATTGATACCTTCTTTAACTAAGTTAATAGAAACCAATTACTTCTTTTTTTTCTACATCTCTTTGAACACCAAGGACCTTGATCCCACGTACTCATGGTTCTTACCTATAGTGTACTGATGATAGGGACTATCTAATCCAAAGGGACCTCGCTATGATTCTTTGGTGAATAACTATATTCCTCATAGCATGTACTTAGTTTCTATTTTTGTCCTAGAGGAGAGTTCCCCCATAAATATGGGAGAAACTATTCAGACTACCTGAGATATGAGGTTTTAAATTATTAATCGTGGAAATATACTAATCATTCATCATATCCTGTTAACATTTATATTCCTGGTATATGATTTACACATTCGATAACCTAACTATTCAAGAAGATTCAGACTCCCTTGATGTTACCCACCAACGCAGTATACCCATTATCTAAGAAATATTATAACATCATATCCTCATACACTTTAATTTGTGGTATGTATCTCCTCTAAAGACCAAAATTCAATGATTCATTCATTTTAATTGATGATACATCCTGGTAGCATGATGTTATAATACCTGATATATTGTTCATCCTTCAAAGATATAAACATTCTTAGAGCGGGTGTGATATCTAACTTATCCATAAATCAATTCAATTGATGAACGTATTTTTACCAATCCATACTTTTATCAATGAATCTTCCCTCTTCTAAAATAAATTTCAAATAGTATAAATCTCATAAAATCACATTGAGAGCATAAAAAACTTTTAAAATGAAAATTTAATGTTATAAGAAGTATTTCTAGAAGTTAGGAAACCAATAATAATGAAATAGTTGCTTGACATTAAGAATAGTAATATGAAACTAATGAATAGTAAACCAGCTGAATAAATATTTTCCTCACCCATTAAGGTATAAATAAAATGTAGGAATATTATAAATAAAATAATGGTATAATTATATCATAGTCCATGTAAATGTATTTTTTACCAATTATTAATTAATTGATGGTGTTTTTATAAGTTTAAATACTTAATTAAAATTTATGGACTAAATTAATAATTAAAAGTAAACATTATTTTAATAAAATGTATTCATAAATTAATATTTGAATGTATTATGACTGTAATATAATTTTATGAGAGCTTAAGTAATCTTTCAAAGTGTTTTAACATCTGTTATAAATTTAAAAATTGTATTTTTCATGTACATGAGGATTTTGATTAAAAATTAAATTACTCGTAGTTAAAAAATTAAATTTATAAAATGGAGTTAATTTTTGAATTCTAAATTTATAAAAATGGTTAGGGTGATTTTTTTTAATTTTCTAAAATAATAGAACTTTTGATGAATAATAAAATATGACAATTTACAATAAAAGATAAATACATGAATTATGGAGTCATAGATTATTTAAGGCCGATTTAAGCCCAAAATATCAAAATCTCCTTTATTATTTCAATATATTTAGTCATAATTCTCAAAATATTAATATTCATGAGATGAAATGAAAAATAAGTGAGTATAATGTGCGAAAACACCCCTCTCTTTAACTTTAAATAACACTCTCTCAACCTCTACTCCTCACACTTCTCAAGATTTGAGACTTGCTTAAATTATTCCCAATACTCTTCCCTAGTACCTCCCCCAAATCTAAGATCTCTTGGTCTCATCAAAAGACCAAAACCATTCCTTAAAGAGGTTCTCAAGGTGGATAAATTCTAAAGTCAAATCCTTTCTCTCTCTTTCTTTTAATTTATTTCTATTATACTCACCTTATCTTATCCAAATGGCATGATAAATCTAGTATGTTCTATATACAATAATTCTATACTGTTAATGGAATATTGAACAATAAAATCATCCCTCTCTATCTCTTTTATTTTAAATATGAATTTGTCCTTCTTGATGTGTCAATTTACTGACATCGTGGGCGATAGAAATTAATATTCCTTTAATGCCTTCAAGGATGTTAATAAATAACTTATAATCGTTGAAATAGATTATAAAGTGTATGTTATAACCATCTTTATATTTTGGAAATAACTTATTCACATAATAATTGATAATAAAATAAAATGAGTTCATGGGGATCAAAAAACTAACAAAACTAACATAAAGCGATCATTATTAATTAATATCTAATGATAAATTCTCTTTAAATATAAAAAAACTATTTACAATACCATTAAATATTCATTAATATCATTAATAACATATAATAACAATCATGTACGATTATCTACATTTTAAATGAACATCTATCCATGTATACAAGTAAACGAACCATGAAAACCATGAAAATGAATGCTCCCAAATGATGAAATTAAACTCTATAACTCATCATAAAGTCTATAAATTAACTTGACAAAAACATAATGAAATTTATTCATGTATAATAGGTTTTTAAATTATTAATTAATGAATATAATGTGATTATACATGATTTTAATTTGAATGGAAACATTCAGACACAATTTAAGGGGAATTATTTAACCAAACTCTCTTTCATTTGGTTTTCCATCTACCACCCCATTATCAGTATGGATATTCCATTAATATAATTTATTAATAATTATATTACCATCTATGGGATATAAATGTTTTCTACTTGAGTTTATAATATGAAAAATTGTTTCTAAAAGAACCCTTCTTTCAAAAAAGGCACCTTTTACTTCTAGAGATTCATCTTTCTTCTCTCAAGGTTGATATTTCATATATGAAGTATGTTATTCCCTTTATAATTTGGGAACTAAATTTTTATGAATGTATTTTTTCTTAAATATAACAAATTTATTTCTATGGGTTATTTTATGATCAATATTTATGTATGTTCTATATGTCATGCATGATAATGTACATGTTATGATGTGATGAGTGCACTCGAAATTATATAGAGAAAATTAAATGTTATGATGTGACAGTTGTACCCAAAATAATATAGTGCTCAATTTATTGGGTAATGTGAAGACCCTCAAGACATAATGTGAAATAATTGTAAACATTATTATATCTTTTTCACAAAAATGTGTGGTAGTTTACCACCAAGTAATGATGATTCAATTTTAGGCATTTCCACATTCAATGATATTATCTAGTGCTTCCTATCATGATTATAATGATGATTTTATTTTTATTCTCACCCAATGTTATATAAATTCATGTTATTATCTATCCTCTTACTAGGATATTTGTTCACACCTTTTTATGTATATACTTAGTTGACTGCTTGTACTATGGATAATTCAAGGGTCAATAATAATATAGGGAATAAAGAATTGAATAAATGTTTATGTTTTATTTTGTTAATTTTATTTGTGGCCTTAATTTACCCAAGACACTAATCCTTTGGATCCTCATTTTTAATTATTTTATGTTGTTTATATCCAAAATGATGTAATAGTGATGTAAGTAGAAGCAAGGTTTCTATAGGTGGTATCAAAAGGAAGGTTTAGTTAATTTTGTAATTAGGATCAGAAAACTGTAGCGAAAACCCTTATTATGAGATAATGTTTATATAAGCTACCAATAATATTTTTTTAGAAAATGTGAAACATAGGGATCTAAAAAGACATGTATTTTGACTTAATTACACAAAGGAATAAATTATTTATTCATGAATTTATGACTTTTTATTTTTTATAAATTTTTCTATTTATGAAAATGGTGGGAAGTATGAGAAACCCGGAAAAAATGTTATTTTATAAACAATGGATGAAAAATTGATATATTATTTAGAGGTATAAAACCACACATTCCAAAGGATCTTCCAATTCCGGACATTAGAAGTTATAAATAAATTGTTTCATGTGATCTCAAAGTGGAAATGGATATTAGAGAATGGTCCCATGGAGATGGTGATAAAAAATGATAGATTGAGTTTAAATATGGAGGATCTCAAGACAAGGTGGAAAAAAACAACCACCAACATGTCAAAGATGTGGGATAAAGAATGATGGTAACTACCGCAAAGGGACATGGAAATGCTTCCAATGTGCGAGAGAAGGACACAAAGATCATGAATGTCGAAAAGACATGAGGAAGAAGGATAATGTAGAGGAAAAAAGAGAATCACCAATAGTTAAATGCTAAAACTATAGGGAATAAGGGAACTATGCAAGAAAGTTTCCCAATCCTTGAGTCCTCAAGGGTTATCAGTCTCAACTGCCCACATAAATAATGGATCAAGGAATGGATTGTGCCATAACTATTAAGAAAGTGGATCAAGAAAATAATGGTGTACAAGGTACACATCTTATTAAATAAGTAATAGAAAAGTTATTATTTAATTATGGTTCAACACATTACTTTATATCTTGAAAGTCTCCTAGTACTATTTAATCAAATCTATGAATATGTGAAGTAGTTATATTTGTAAAAACACCTTGTGGTGAAATAATTGCAACCCTAGTGTTGGAATCTTCTCTTATTGGTGTATGTGGGTAGATTCTTACATTGAATATCATAATACTTCCCTTGGTGGAATTCAACTCTATACTAGGGATGAATTGGCTCTCTTTACATGTAGAAAATATCAACTATCGGGAAAAGGAAATTTTGTTTCATATTTGAAACCACCCCATGTTCCTCTATAAATGAATGTTGGATCATGAATCTCTCTTTTAAAATCCTTCAATGGTGAGGGTGTTTATTCCCTGTAAGGAAGAATACCTCACTCAAATGGTTGAGTCAAAGAAAATTGTCCAACTAGGAGAAATTCCCATAATGAGTGAATAAAGTGATGTATTTCTTGAAGATTTACCCAGACTATCCCTAGAGTGTGAGTTATTGTTCTCAATAAAAATCATATCTAGAGCTAATCCTATAACAAAGTGTCCCTATAAGATGGCTCCCACCAAACTGGTGGAGTTAAAGAAGAAATTTCAAGAGAATTTAGACAAAGGTTTTATATGCCCTAGTGCATCACCTTGGGGTGCGTCAGTGCTCTTTCTCAAGAAGAGGGATGGATCAATGCAGATGTGTAACGATTATCAGTAACTCCATAAGATCACCATAAGAAAAAATCATCTCCTTCCAATGATTGATGACTCGTACAATTAGTTGCGAGGAGCTCAATACTTCTTAGTAGTGGATCTTCATTCTGGATATCATCAGCTAAAGGTGAATAAAGAAGATATTCATAAGACTTCCATATGTACATGGTATGGGAACTATGAGTTTTTGGTGATGCCCTTTAGACTTAATAATTACCCTACAATTTTCAGGAATTTGATTAATAGATTCTTTATAAATTACCACAAAAAATTTGTGGTTGTGTTTATCAAATATATTCCCAAATACTCTATGATAAAGAAGTAACATGAAGGACATCTAAGGCTTGTATCAGTTACATTAAGTAAGGAAAAGTTGTATTCCAAGTTCAAAAAGTGTGGCTTTTGGATGCAATAGGTCACATTATTGGGACAAATGATCACAAGTTAGGGAATTTTTATAGGCCCTTAAAAAAGGAAATTGAGTAATGGACTAGAACCTATAGTGTCATAGAAAGTCATAGTTTTCTTGTCTTAGCTGGGTACAATAAAAAATTTGAGAAAAATTTATAATGAATTTCAAGACCTCTAACTAAGATAATATAGGAGGTAGTAAAGTATATCCGGATAGAATAATTCAAGGAAATATTCATGTAGATAAATGGATGGATTATCAATACACCTGTACTCATATTACTAAAATGTGGGGAAGGATTTTTGATTTATAGTGTTTCTTCAAAAAAATGTCTTGGGTTTTATACTTATGAAAATTGATAATGTGATATCCTATTACTCATGGATGTTTAAGATCAATGAGCTAACTCACTGACACATGATATAGAGAGAGAATCTGTGATTTATACGATTAGAGAATGAATTTTCCTCTACAGAGATTGGACCTCGAAAATGACGACCTAATGGGATGCTCATAGCTCCGGACCCATCCTCACCGGCGTGGGGAGGGAGTAATGTCCTTCCTTTCTCCTTGAAGTCTCTTCCCTTTATCCCTTTCACAAATCCATATTTTCTTCCTCCTTAACTTTGATCCTTGTTTTCCCTAAGGTCCCTGATCTTCACCTCGGGGCGCCTCAGCCTGAAATATCTTCAAAGGAGGTCAATGAGGCCTTAGATATTCACCGGCTAATGCTGATAGCCCAATTGATGGGTCATTGTCCCTTTGTCGACTATTTTTATCAATACGTATTTGATTCATGGGATCTATAAGAATGTGCGATGGTGGGTCTCTTTGATCAACATCAACTAATGATTCATTTCTCCTTGGAGGACGATCGGAAAATCACCTGGTCCCAGGCCCCTAATGCAATCGATGGACACAGCTTATTTATCCTTTGATGGTCTTTTGATCTCAACTTGAATCATGATGCACCCAAGACTATGGCTTGGGTATGCTTTCCAGACCTACCTCTCCCATTACAGAACTCCACAATTATCCGAATGTTAGGAAATATAGTTAGTAGATACTTGTGTCTAGATAGTCAGATGTTAGCGGTTTGTCATCCTATCTCCCCTCGTGTATGTGTCAAGGATGATATTTCAAAGGATCCCATGGATTGGTGGTGGATTTTTGTTGGAGAAGTGTTCCACTGGAAACAAAGGGTCAGGTTTGAATCGTGGCCTTCTTTCTTCCTGGGGTACCATAGATATGGACATTTGGTTCTTGATTGCCATCATGGGCATAGGGATAGATTGGCTGAGACCAGTGAATCTTAGGGTAATGTGGTGCAGATTTACCTTGTTATGAACCAGATGGTGTGGGATATTGATGGCCTGGTCAAGAAAGTAGAGGTGCATGGGGCTGATCTAGAGGTGATGACTCAAGCTAGCCCAGGTGTAGAGGTCTGTGTTATAGAGTATCAATAACTATGGCCTTCCTTAGACCCTCTAGTCGCAGTTAAGTGTGTGAAGCCTAAAGAGGCTGAGCCGTGGGTTGTGGGTATGTTTTCTAATTTAAAGCAGGACTTGGGAACTCATGAGACAACTATGGATGATCCCTTAGTTGTGAGGTTGATAGTGAGTGATGATAAATGTTCTGTGGGATCTCATGGTCAGGGATGGGAGTACATAAACCTGCCACCAAAGTTTAAGGGAAGAAGATATGAACATCCCACAAGACTGGAGTTGATGCAGGGAAAATCATTTCTATCAGCTCAAACCAGTTCTCAAAGTAGATAGTGAAGGCTGGATAGTGAGAATTTCTTGGGACCATTAGACCCGAACAACCTCGAAACCAACCCTGAAGGACTTAGGAAGGATAGGTATGGGGGGAAGAAATCTGGTTTGGGGAATAAATCTGGTAAGGTTCCTCTGTGTATATAGAAACCCCTCAATGACAACATAGTAATATAGTTGGGGAACCATTTTCATGGTCTGGAGGTCCATAATCTACTAGTACCTCACGAGGAGGAGTCTTTTGATGACTATAGATATTGTCACCCCTCAGTAGATATCATGGACCTAATTCAAGGGAAATTACACCACAACCCTATAAGGAAGAAGGGAAAAAATCCATGCGTGACACAGGGAATTGCATTGTGGTTTAGGGGAGAAAACCAAAGGGGCACAAGGACTACTCATACTAGAAAAAAACAATGGAAGATCTGTCAGACAAGAAGGGTAGAAAAAATGAAGGTAATGGTTTTCAGAATTGTGAGAGTGAAGAATCGAGCAAGAATTCAAGAGATAGAGAAGAAGAACAAGGGGAGTTCATGAAACTGATCGTACACTCAAAGGAAGAAATTCTTGAAAAAATTCTTCGGCCCAACGTCCTAGAATAGGATATCAAAAGAATTTATGATCATCAGTTGCAAGTTGATGCCAACAAGGACCAAGAAGTGTGGATAGAAAAACAAGACTGCATACTAGCCTAGGGATTCAATCAGAGCAAAATACTTATAGAGGAATTTATTCATACAATGTAAAGGATGATCACTCACCTTGAAGAGATAATCAGAGGGAATCTAGAAACCCAGGTTAGCACGCTGCACTGGGAGATTTTTATAGTATCTTTGTCAAGTAATATTAGCTTCATGTTTAATCATTTTGTTAGATCTTTTAGCACGTAGTGGTTTTTGTTGATGAATAAAGGTTGACCATTTTTCCTTAAAATGGTTATTATTAATAAAAATTTTAATTTGCAGGTTGAGAAGCTACGATTTTTTCCTTTAAAATATGGAGTCACTACCTATATGGTGAGAAGTGTGACATATATATTGATCACCAGAGTCTAAAGTATATATTCATATAGAAGGACCCCTACATGTATCAAAGGATACAGTTATAGCTAATAAAAGACTAATACTTCTCTATTAACTGTCAACTTGGCGAGGAAAAAATTTAGTTGATGCTATGAGTAGATAAGAACCTCCTATTATATCCATGTTGTGGATTGAGAAAGACCCTATCTTTATGGATATGAAAGGGATAGATTTTGAAATCATAACATCACGGAGTAAATACTACCTTTCCCAAATGATTTCCCAACCATCTATCCAAGAGAAGATTAATGAGGCGCAAAGGGATTATCCAGAGTTACAAAAGAAGGTGAATGCATTAAAGAAAAGGAAGCTACAAGAGATCCATATCAATGATGATAGTGTAATTTTGTTTGGAATGAGGCTTTGTGTTCCTTCATCACCTGGGATAAAGAAAGAGCTATTGGATAATTAACATAGCTCAAATTTCTTTATCCATCCTAGTTGCACCAAGATTTACCACAATCATTGATAAAACATCTCATGTAAAAACGTGAAGAAGGAGATTTTAGAGTATATATCAAGGTGATTGATATGTCATTAAGTTAAAGGGATATGGAAAAATTACAAAGGCATTGTGTAACCATTTCCTATACCCATGTGGGAATTGTTGAATGTTCCTTTAACATAGTCATGGGTCTCCCAAATACATCCAAAGGAAATAATGTGAAATAGGTTGTGGTGGAACAACTCACCAAGACTTCCCATTTTATCACTATTTGGGAAGATATATCACATGAAAACACGATAAGATATATTTGAATGAAGTGGTGAGACTACAAGGAGTTCTAGTCTTGATTTTCTCTGATCATGGTACCAGGTTTACATCTAAATTCTGGACATGTATTTAATATTCTTTGAGTACTAAATTAAATTTCAACATGTCCTTTCATCCCCAAAACGATGGCCAATATAAAAGGACTATTCGGATTCGTAATGATATAATAAGATATTTCTCTTTAAAATTAAAAGGTGTATGGAATCATCATCGACTGTTGGTTGAGTTCTCATACAACAACATCCTCCACTCGAGTATTCTGATGGATCCATATGAAGCTCTGTATGGAAATTGATGTATAACTCCAACTAGTTGGGATGAAGTTAGTGAATGAAATCTAACTGGTCTAGATCATGTACAAGAGATGATTGGGTAGTTTCAATCCATCTAGAAACATATCAATGCTGATAATTGTTTTAAAAAGAGTTATGATGCAAGATGTCGAAGGTACTAGGGGTTTGACACTAGAGATAAAGTCTTCCTTTTAATATCACTATGAAAGAGAGCCATATAGTTTGGAAGGAAAGGGAAACTAAGCCCACGGTACATTTTACACTTTGATACCCTTAGTCGCGTAAGATTTAGGGCCTATCAGCTAGAACTTTCCCCGAATGTGGATCATTTTCATTATGTGTTCCACATGTCACTCCTAAAGAAGTTTATACCATATCCCTCAAATATATTGAAATCAGAGGTGGTATAACTAGAAGAAGATGTATCTTTTCAGGAGAAACAGTAATGATTATGGACAAGAGAGATAAGGTTCTATCGAAAAACAAACCACCTTATCAAATTGTTTTGGAGGAACCATAAGTATGAAGAATCAACTTGAGAACTAGAGGAGGTGATGTAGGAGAAGTACCCTTACCTATTTATATAAAAAGAAATTTCGAGGGACAAATTTCAAAAGGGGTGAAGAATGTAATGGCCCAAACTTTTATCAATAGAATTTATACCTTCTAAAAGTGATATAATATATTATAAATCTCATAAAATCACATATTTACCATAGAATAATATATAAATGAAGAATTAATAAAATAAGAACTATTTATAGATGTTAAGGAACCAATACTAATGAAATAGTAACATGGACATAGGCATATTAATATATTCCTAATGAATAGTAAACTAGCCCACTGAATAGGATACTCACCCATGAATGTATAAATAATATTTACAAATATTATAAATAAAATAATGATATAATTATATCATAGTCTATGTAAATAAATGTTTTAAAAATTATTAATTAATTGTTTGTATTTTTATAAGTCAATATTATTTAACTACAATTGTATGATTAATTTAATAATATAAAAGAAATTTACTATCATAAAATGTATTCATAAATTAATATTTTTATGTATTATGAATTTATTATTATTTTAGGATACTTTTATTAATGTTTCAATGTGTTTTAAAATTAGATATAATTTTAAAATCGGTATTTTCCAAGAAAATGATGATTTTTATTAGAATTAAATTAATAATATTTAGATAAATAATTACATAAAATGGAGTTAACTTTTTAATTCCACACATTGAAAAATTTATAGGGTGAATTTATGGGAATTTCGTAAAATACATGATCTTTTGATGAATAGTGAAATACGATAAGTTACTATAAAAGATAAATACATGAATTATGTAGTCATATATAATGTAAGGCTGATGTAAATCCAAAATATTTAACTATACATAATTATTTTAATTTATTTTTTATGACTCTAAAAATATTCATACTCAAGCTAAAATAATAAATTAATGAATATAATATTGAGAAAACAGCCCTCTCCTCCACTATAAATACCACCCCTCACACCCTCTTATCCTTACACTTCTAAATCATTGAAAATTTCCTAGATTTTACCCAATTATATTCCTTTCTACCTCCCACATGTATAGGGTCTTGTGACCTCATCAAAAGATCAACACCTTTCCCTAATTATGTTCTCAAGGATGATAAATTCAAGTGATACATCCTCACTCCCTTTCATTTAATATCCATTCAATTTCATTTATTTTATTCTCATATACCCACCTTATATTATCAAAATGGAATGATAGATAAATTATTATTGATGTTCATGTATTATATCATGTTAATGGATGATCCATCAATAAAATCCTCTTTTTCTCTCTCTCTCTCTCTCTTTTATTATAAAAATGAAATTATTGCCCATAATGTGTCCATTTGTCGACATCATGGGCTATAAACATTCGTTTTACTTTAACACCTTCAAGGATGTCAATAAAACCATTACAATGGTTGAAATATACTATAAAGATTATGTAACGACCCTATTCATATTTTTGAAATAAATTACACACATAATACTATATGATAAAATAAATTGAGTTTATTGTGATCGAAAAACCGAAAAAATTTACTTCAAACGATCATTATAAATTTTTATATAACAATTCATTCTCATTAAATATAACCAAGTTTTTTTTAAGATCATTTATAATTTTAAAATATAATTAATAAAATATAATTACAAATCTTGATATTTAATCTCATTTTACATGAACATCCATCCATGTATACAAGAAAACCAATCATGAAGACCTTGAAAATGAATGTTCTCAAATGATGAAATTAAACTCTATAACTCATCAAAATGTCTATAAATGAACTTAATAAAACCATAATGAATCATATTCATCTCAGAAAGTTTTTTAATTGATTATTGATGAATAAAATGTGATTATATATGATATTAATGTGAAGGAAGGATTCAGACACATGTTATGGGGTATTCATGAACCCAACAATCTTTTATTGGGTTTTCCCTCTTTCACCACATTTCCAGTAGGGAAATTCCTTAAATATCAATTTTTAATCATTATAATAACATTTACAGGATATAAAATATTTCTAATTGATTTTATAACAAACATAATGTTTTCCAAAATAATTCTTCTTTAAAAAACACACCTTGTTCTTCTCGAGATTGTTTCTTCTACGCTAAAGGTTGATGATACATATATCATGTATGTTATTCCCTCTTTAATTTGGGAACTCAATTTTTTTTGAATGTATTATTTATGAAATTAATACCATTTATTTTTGTGTGTTTTTTAATGTTCATGATTGATGTATGTTCTATGTGGCATGCATGATAATGTAAATGTTATGATGTGGCAGGTGCAACCTAAATTATATAGCACAAAGTAAATGCTATGATGTGATGGGTGTTCATAGAATTATATATAGCACCAATACATTGGGTAATGTGAATAACCTCATGATATAAAGTTAAATATTCATCAACATGAATCATGATTTCATCACAATAGTGTGTGGTAGCTTACCACTAAGACATGGTGTTTCATTTTTATGCATTGCAACATTCCATGAAATTATCTAATTCTTCCTCTCATTATTATGATTATGATGGTATGATTATGTTCACCACATGTTATATGGTTTCATGTTCTTTTATATCCTATTATTGGGATTTATGTTACCCCTTTTTTATATATATCCTCATGTCACTACTTGTACTAAGGAGAATTCAAGGGGCAATAAGAATCTAGAGAAGATGAAATGAAATAAATGTTTTTGTTTTATTTTATAAATTTTATGTATTGTCTTAGTTTTTTCAAGAAACTAAACCATTCAATCCTCATTATGTAGTGATTTTATATAGTTTTTCTTTAAAATGATGTAATAATAATGTATGAAAAAACATGGTCTCTATAGTATAATCACCATATTAGGATAGGATATGGAAGTCATATTTCCCTATGTATGATCTTGATCTTCATAGAGAATGATTTAGTAAACTATGATGTCAAGGTTCACTAAGGGAAGTGTGGAATGGGCCCTCTCTATGAATATGAGCTATATCATTATAGGGAGTCTCTATTTAAATAAACAATGTATGTGTTGATTCAAATTCCTTGGATATTCATAGTGACAAATAATAATTCTTCTCTAGGATTGTCCATTAAATTTTCAAGAGAATCCATAATTAGGTGGATCCCACTTTTCACCAAAATATAAAATTTCCCCAAGGCACTCCCTAGGACTAGGGAGGTCCAAACCTTCCAGCCCCCAGTGGTGGTATAAATGAAATAAATAATCCTCATCTTTCCTTCATCTAATCACATGAGCCTCATATATGTAGGGAATTACATCTTATTGTAAATATAGATTTTATTTATTCCAAACCAATCCGGATATGTAGTTATTCTGGGGTATATTATCTTATAGCCAACCGTAGGTTCACAGATATCACAACCTTTAGTGGATATTGAGAGATATTGAATGTTTTCAAACAAAGCTGGTCATGATACAGTAATGATTCCACCCTAATGAAATAATATCCTAACATGAGAGCCCATTTCCTCAATGGTATTGTCTATAGTTAAATATAGTTCTATTCAATGATAGTGAGTGAACATTCCATTATGGAATAACGTACCCTATCCCTCTACATATATGTTTGATCCATGTAAGGGACACATTAACATCCATAGAATTACATATGGATTGATTCACATATCTATAAAATACATATAGATTCTTTTATTACCCTTCACCAAGAAAGGGAATATAGTTAAAAACATGTAATTATCCCTCATCCTTTAGTGTCTAGACCATTTCAGTGATACTTCCCTTCTCTGATAGACCTAAAATAATGCCTGAATTAAATCTCTATTCTTACTAAATAACTTTTACAATGGAGAGGTAGCCTCAAAAATACTGTATATGGATGGAAATAAATCCCCTTAACACCACATGATTTCTATATACGTGGGGATCCAGAAGAAAACAAGGTGGGGATTGATTCCTAATGTCAAAAGAAATGCAGTGACACAACGGTTCTTTCAAAACTGGTCCAATCCATAAAAGAAATAAAAAAAGATTCATCACCTTTTTAATTATGATTTTTTTACAATAATTTGTTCACTAGTAGGAAACAAAAATGATAGGGTTATATAACCCTTCTTGGATATTAAGTTTTCCAAAAACAACCTTCATGATGGTGTTGCATGAACTAACTCCCAATGAATTTGTTAGTCTTTATAATTATCTTAGAAACCCATATCCTTGATTAGTTCCTCTTGGTTCTTCCCAATAATGTATTTTCAGTAGGGACTACCTCTACTAAAAGGACCTCACTATGATTTTTTAGGTGAATAATGCAACTCCTCAATAATTTTGCAAATATGATGTTTTGATCATAGTATAATGAAACCAATTAAATTCCAAATCCATTATCTTGAAAATGTGAAATACTTGTTCCATAAATTAATAATGTCTAAAAAGTGCCAACATTACTCCATTTTTAGTTGACAATGATATTCCAAGATAATTACATACAATTACCCATTAAAAATTATATGAGTGGATTTTACATCCTCAATGTTATATCCCATTTTACTATAAAATTTCTCAAAAAAGGGTTTATGTACTTTAATAATAAAACATTTTCCACCCTCAATGTGTGTCAAAAAACCATGTGATTTAGCGACCTAACTTCAAAAACACAACACCAAAACAATGAGGGTTCCAAAACCCTCTTTGGATATAATTTTCTTCATAACCAATTTCATTTTCCAAATATTGGAATTTTTAAAAATATCTCCTATAACATGGAAAGGAGTGGGAACCCCTCTGCATGAACATTCAATTAATTCCACCTAGACTGATGCATAAGTATCGTTATATTGTCAAATAGATGTTTCCCTCCCATGAAGGAAAGGACCTCTGACCCTCTTAGGTCCCAAAAACATTGTAATGGAACTTATCACCCATAGTGTTATCTATCAATCCCCATGTGTCTATATGATATCATCATCTCTAGTTTAAACTCATTAGAACACGATTTAGACATCCAATGTTACAATTATCCATGTTGACTAGGTATCCCTAACATTAGACCACTATATAAAAAATATCCTTAAATTGATTAATTGCGTCTAAAAACATTTTTAATATCGATACTTCAAAGGATGAAGGGTGTTTGACTAATTCATGAATATCCATCCTTCACCTAATTAATGGTTTCGTAACCCTTCAAGAATAACTATCTGATATAAACCTTAAAAAAGTTCCTAAGAAGAAGTCCATAAATTATAAAAATTTCAGTTCCAATCTAGAATACACTAAAAAATAGTAATTAAGGGTCTTAGATACAAGACCCTAAACTACAATAACATATGTTATTAGTTATAAGACCATAAAATATGGTAGCATAAGGTCCAAGATAGAAAATACATAAGTATTCCTGTAGATTGTATGATCTAGAATTCCCTAAACTGCAGCAACTAAAATATTGAGATATGATACCCAAAATTATAGTAATATATGATCGAGGACAGAATAACATACACTACAGCAAAAAAAGACCAAACATGGAGATTAGAAAATACCTCAATAAATTATCTAATGTAGAGGAACCTAAATTACTCCATCAAAAAAATGATATATAAGAACCTAAAATATTGAAACAATATGTATGATCTATATGAACCAAAACTACATCAACCAAATTTTATATATAGATGAATTTGAACTATAAAAATAGATGATCTGATATGGAATAACCATGACTACAACAATGATAGCTCTATGCAGGAATACCAAAAACTATAAAATATGTATATTTGAGATAGATGACCCAAAGTCATTGTAACATTAGGTTAAATCATAAATACCCTAAACTAAGGATATAGAGGATTTGATCTGGAATACCACAATCTATATCAATAGATGGTATGAGCTAAAAAAAACCATAAAATATGGAAATAGAAGGCCTGATCCAGCCACAATAGAGAAATGTCGGTTCCACATAGAAGGTGAGCTCAGTAGTTGATGTTCATAACATGCTATAGATATCAGGAGATCAAATCTAGGGAAGTATTTATACATAAGGATGGGAATCAGTTATATAAAAATGGAACAAGAAGGATTCTCCTTTGAAGGGGGGAAAAGTTGCTCCCACGATTTTGGTACATGATGTTCAACACACATAGAGTGATAAATATTCAGACTCCAAATATAATTTGGAGTGGGTCATGATCATCACATAATTATTTCTATTAGGGGAGGCTTGAGGAACAGAATGAAAGGAAAAGTGCCTACAAAAGTTTTGGCCAATAAATGAAAAAAATAAATTAGTGCAAATATTACTTCAACCTTCCAAATCCTATGGTCACCACATCTGCTATAAATTTAAGGATAACAGAGGTGGAGGATAGACCATACCTAGTTGAGATTCAAAAATATCTAGGTGGGTTCGTAACACCTCTTAGGGATGAGAATATAGGTATGGTTCATCTCCTCTACTCAAAGGAAGAGAAATTAGATTAATATATCAATATAAACATATCAAAGTCTGATGCTAATAGAATATACAAGAGATCTATTTGAGTTTTTCTTAATGGAGAAAAATGTATGTGGATCAAAAAACAAGATCAGATATTGGCACACTGAATCAATGAGGGTAAAATTATTGTAGATGCTCCCCTTAACCATGAATTTCTTCCAAGAGAATCTCAATAACTAATCCCTGAATTTGGTGAAAAACTAGTCTCCACATCATTCTTCTATCAGAAAACTTTTATAAGGGTGTATCATCCCAATGAAAAATTTTAAGGACATATTTATTTATTCAACATTAAAAATTAAGGCCTATAACAATTGGTGAGGATGTGAAAAATTTGTGACTTGGATGACTCTTCTTTCACCAATGGCATGTTTTGATCCTTCTCAAGCTATCACATCATTCACTATCGAGTCTATGGGGATGAATTCCCAAATAAACCCTTCCAAGTCATTAAGAATAATCTTTTTAATGATGATGGAATTTCTTCAAGCCCCCCTGAGTCTTGGACCTATACCATCAAATCTATGAACAAGGAGTCAGCGCTGGCGTAGCGTGTATCTAACCATTGAATCGGTTAGTTAATGACACCATCTATATAGTATCAATAAAGTCTTGATCATAGTATCAATATAGATAAGTTGGATCCCTATTATTAATCAAGTAAATATTGTAATTTTTTTCCCCACACATCATTATTAAACTAAATTGATGAATGGGAATGGGGCGTCATTCCCCACAAATTCTAATAAAAGGAAGAGAAGACACATGCTGAGTGGAGTATAATTGAAACTAATATTGGTATCTTGTATATGGATCATATATTGTTATCTCAACTAAATGATCTGCATGAAACCCATACAAAAATGAAATCTTGAATGTCCTCACATCAATGGAATCAATCCCATGATCAAGAATCACCCTTGATGGTGTAGTGTGTGGTGGGAAATGAAAAGAACTATGTTTTATTAGAATATTGATATATTCATAGATGTATGAAGACACATTCTTGATACTATTGATATTTTTTTGGGGGAAAGAAAATGTAATAAGTGACTTTGGAGAAATTTTGTTAAACATAACACCTGAAGTTCTTTCCTATCTAGACAAATATAAAGTAGAAGGGACCACTAATCTGATAAGGGGTATAAACTTGATGATTTTTTATAAAAAATAATAAATATAAGAAAGGGATAGAATGTCTTGTTTGTGAAGATTTACTTCTTCTAATTGATCTTCCTTCTCTAATGTGCCATCACAAATGTCTAGATATGAATCCCCAAATGTGAAAATAAATCCATTTAGAAACATGGAAAAAATCCTACCAACATGAGACTTGGAAAAACATCGAGATTCACCTTAAATCACTATCAAGTGTACCCCTATCCCTCCAAAGTGGTCCAATAGGATCCCTTGCTATCCTAGATCTGTCTAGAAGCGGAGTGATTTGGACGTATCATAACCAGTCGAGCCTTGTATCAACGAAGAAAGATATGTATCAAGTCTTTTAAGGAGGTGATTAATCTTATATTTATCCCCTTTTTCAAATTATCCCTAAAATGATGAGAATATCACAAACTCATGTAATATTTTTTAAGGTCATCCAAAAAATTCATAGTAATGATTAGTTCATCACAAATCAACCAATGAGGATGCAGTCCCCCAATATAATAACTGTCCCATATGATGCTTCCCACATAACCATGTAAGAAAAAAATGCAGTGTTTGGACACCAATGATTGATTATCCCTATAAGCGTTTTTGGTTAACATTATATGATGCATTGAAAAATAGTCATTTCCTTATAGTGGCAGATGGTGCTCATTTTTTCAAAAACAAATATACATATCACTCTAACATTGAATGGTCATTCCCATTCTTCATAAATGTTTCCACTATGGAATATATCACATTTCGAACATTATCCACCTTTAAAATTATCAAATGTAGAGGATATTATATTATAGTTACTCAGTTAAATCGATTAATGGGTGATATAAAAATCGTCACATATCATCTATGGTTGATTCAATGTGTAGGATTACACGTAGAATGGTTCCATGATCCATTTTCACTGCTCAATTATAATCTCATGGATAGAATATAAAAAATTTAAAACCAAAAATATGGAATATATTGTTTGGTAAATTGAATTTTAACAATCCACTGGAGGCCAAAGTTATATAAAGTATTCCTAAAAACAATGAGTATTTGTGAATATCAATTAAAATGAAAATTTTTAGAACCTTATTGAAAGACAAGGCCTGATACTGGGGATAAATACTATTCATCCCAATAATCATAGACTTCTTGGAAGACACATTGTATGATGTCTATGAGCTAAAATCCATCTAGGAAAAGACAAAAAATTAGCATCTATTAGAGAAATTTTGAATCCTCCAAAATAGGTGGCATGAATAAAAAAATAGTGACATGGATGGCGTATGAGGGAGTTCCTTATCTATTTTGGGTTTGGAAATCACATAACCCATATAGAGTATAGTGTTTTTATGGTCTATTTTATTACATTTTATCATTTTAAAATGGAATGGTCACATGAATTTTGTGATTAATTAGGAGTCTATGTAACACCCAAGTACTTCTCGTGATGTAAACTCATAGCAGTGGATGTGAATCATCGTTCATTAAAAAATTATCTTTTCATATTTAGGAGGTTGGTGGCATGTTTTATCCAAAATATTTTTTCATGTGAGTAAATGAAATGGAATATAATTTGAAAGGGATTATTTGATTCTATCACAGTATTGGTTCTTGTTATGGGGTTTGATGAAGTAGTATTGAAATGTAGTTACCTGAAATAGAATGTTTTGAAAACTCTATAGTGTCATGTAGAAAATAAAATGGTCAGTGAATTGCTCCCTGATTTATAGTGAACCACATATATTACCAATGGTGTCTTGAAACAATCTGAGATACCCTTAATAATAAATATCATAAATTCATGTTACTCGGGTGGTAATTTAATCTATTAGAATCGAGTTATTATTCCATCAGACTTCACACATGATGGGGGGGTTGATCCCATCAGTTAAGAATGGCCAATTTTAGGGTAAAATATTCACCAAAATAATGAGATATAATTTACCAACATGTTGTAGAGTGAAGAAGCATGACTATATGGGGATAAATCTCATAGATCATGTTAATCATGTTACCTTTTTCAACACATATGGTTGCGTTACTCTTGAAAAAAAATGAATGGGTTACGTGACTCATGGGATATTTTTAGTAGTCATGTTAATCCCCTTGGATGAGTCTTTCTTATCACAAAAATTCATTTGATAGGTTTCTTAGATCATGTGACATGAAAATAGGTAAATTTAGGATAACTATATAGGTGTTAATGTGATAAAATCTAAAAAAGATATAATTCTTATGAAAAAATGATTTTCATTGATGTTCATGTGTATTTTATACATTATTCAGGTGATTAGTTTATTGATTATGAAAAACCCCACTAGACATGACAGTCTTATCATGTAAGAGACATCACATATTTCAACTAAATCATGTGATGACCAAGTTGGAAAACTCTTGAAAATCATCAAGGAATTATTAAACTAAAAGATAAATATGACAGCAAACTTACGTGAAGTGAGTTATATTGATCTTGATGAGAAGAGATTATAAAATTTTCATGATCAACACCTGAATCATGTGAAGGCCCTCATACATGCCATCTTGAGATCATAAATATACTAAGACATTTTGGCCTAATATTTTGAATGCTCGTGAATATGTTAGTTTGATTATGAAAACCATCCCAATCATGTGAACATGAAATTGTGAAGTCTACTGGATATTTCAATTCGATCATGAAAATACACTTTAACAATCCATTGGTTCAAGAAAACTTTTAATGATGGAGTGACCAAGTGGTCACTATTAATCACCTGATAAAAGGACGATGTAATGTATGCCATAAATATCGATCATTCACATGATATATTATTGACCATTATAAATATTCCCTTCACCATATCAATTCATGATATGAGACTTATCACTTTTCATTGATTCATAGATATGTATTCGTGATGAAAATAACCCCTAATAAAGACAACATACATAAAGTAAATAGAATAAATTTTGGAATGGATGACTTTGTGATATCAAGAGTCTTATAAATGAAATGTCTAGTGAGTGCCATAGGGGATTATTTAGTAGGTTTAAAAACTTCATTTGATCATCTCATTATTCCCGTGAAGGATCTCTGACCAGTGAATTTGATGACATGAAGGTCCTTTTACATGTTTTCTTGATCACATGATTCCTCAATAGAAAAATACATGAAACAATTGAGGAATAAACATAAAGACGGAATAAAATGATAATTTATTTATGTGATGGTAGATAAGATGATAATAATTTTATGAGGTCATCATCTTCCCATGATATTTCATTAATCACATGATGAAATACAAGAATTAAGTGGTGAATATGGAATGTGTCTCATCGAAGTAAAAAGTGACACAAAAATACATTAGTTTAAGTCTCAAATTAATTTTTATAGGTTTTAACTTCTTTATTATAAATATATGTTTACAATACATCAATTATAAAAAAATAATTTTATATATATTACCGTATATGATTTACTTAAGTCTTTTTTACACATTTATTATCAATTCCTTGTTAAAATCATGTTATGGGTAATATCCTCTTTATTTTTCATATATGGTTTGATTTTTTCTTTGTGGCCCTCTAAGATTGATCATGATTCAATCATATAAAAAAATAACAATGATAGAAATATATTATGTATTATGTATATATGTATTTATATATGTATTTATAGTGACCCATTAAATTTGGAGATAGAAACTGAAATAAACCGTTCATAGAGACAATATGACATATGTACAGAATAACGTTGATTCAATTGTCCCAAATAAAAGAAAAGAAGGAATTTAAATAAAATAATATCATTACATAATCATTTTCATGTCATATATATCACATATTTTCTTTAATCCCATCCTTATTAGAGTATATATAAATTAGGAATGAATCAAATTTCTTGGAGAGGTGGTAGTATGTTTTGCACACAAGCGACTTTATAGTCTTCATGGAAAATAGAACCTATGAAGGGATATATTTTATATTAATTATAAAAGTATAAAAATATCATAATTAATATATATATAAATATTTAATCCATAATTATAATTATTCGTGAGACATGGTTATTGAAAAATAAATCACAACAATTAACAAGGACATAGCCCACTGTTTACATGAATAGTTATTTCATAAACCATTTAATGGAAGGGGAGATGATTATAGGTAATTCTATTATCATAAAAAATCTCAGTAAATTAAAAATGATAAACCTATTATATCAAAATGGTTTATGAAAAATTTACCGAGGGGGATAATGTAAAAAATGATTGTTGAAGAAAGCTACTTATTCCTCTAGTAAACTCCTTATTGTTTTACAAAAAAAATTCCACAGTTGGATTTCTGATCAAAATATGGATTATAGGATTATAGGATTTAATTTTAAATGGTATTTGGAAAGTTATATTCTAAAGGGAAAGGTTCTGAAGGTGTGAATAATTTATTTGAGTGGTGGTCTTTTTAGGTAAGGTGAGTGGAACAATTGTCATTTTTTGAAAATAAAATGGCATACTCATATTTTTCTCACCCCAAAAGGCTCTAAAATAATGTTTTATTGATTCAAATACATTTTATGACCGAAATATGGATGTACAATATATTTTACACATTTATTTATTCCATTATAATGGGGGTTTTATTTTTTTCTATTTTTTTTTAAATGTGTGTAGGTTTAAAATATTTTTAAAACTATGGATGAAAGGTGACATGCACACTCCCACCTATCAGTCTAGTCCAAAGGCGGCAGTGTCCTTGCCACATTTCTACTAAAATAAATTAACTCTATATGTTATTATATTTATAAATATATAGATTTTTAAATTATGATATATATATTGTGTTTGTTTTATGTTGTTTATAATTATGTCAATGACATTTGAAAGTTAAAATGTTATGTTTTTAAGAAATAAATTTTGTGGAGATAAAATTTGAGACATTTTTAAGAACTAAGTGGTGGTTTTGGTTGATATTAATGTTGATATAAATATGATAGGGTGAAAATGGGTCTTTAAGAGAGAAATGGTCATGGATGTTAATGTTAATAGATATAAAGAAAGGCTAGTGGCTAAAGGGTTTAAAAAATAATAAGTTATTGGATACAATGAAAAATTTTCATTTCTGGGGTCCACCTGGATCATGATCACCACTTTTTTTATTCATATATGGAATGTGTAATTTTATTGTTCATCTATGTATTTTGACGACTTCCTCTTTATTATGGGAATTTATTATTCCACAGTCATTCTCCCTATTTTTTATGTGATGAATTACTCATTTTTTCTTTGGATCCTCCTCGACATTCCTTCTTTTATCTCACTTATGAGTATCTCCAGAGTGACTACGCAGAACCTTGGCTTTTATAAATGTAACTTCTTATCAATGACTTCTTGTGTAGATCCTCTCACTTCTACATCATCTCAATTGAGGTCTCATCCCAATGTACATTTCTGATGGAGATCCAGTTCACATCTTCAGCATGTAGTCTTTGATAAGCGTTCATCAGATCTAGAACTGGTTGTCACCAAAGAGAATCAATGTGAAAATGTTATGTTTTTAGGAAATAGGTTTTGTGGAACTCAAATTTGAGAAATTTTTAAGAACTAACTATGGGTTCTAGTTGAACTTCATGTTGATTTACATATCGTTGGGTAAAAATGGGTCTTTAAGAGAGAAATGGCCATGGAAGAGAAAACATGACTTTATAAAGGTACAATATCCTGGGGTAGTTTTAATATACAATGTTCCAACTTTATCATTATTTTATTATAAATTAAATCTTAGTAATGTTTCAAACCATTGAAATGGTATTTATAATATTTTTTTACATTACTTTCATTTTAATTTAATTCTTTTATTTATGAAACAAATTTTTTTTTCAACAACTTTTTTGATGTGTAGGATATCTTATTAATTTTATTTAGATTTTTTATAATAAATATTTTATAATATTTTAAAGTTAGTCACTTTAAATTGAATAATTATTCCTATGATTCATGTAGTCAACTTTGAATGGTTATAAAATATAAATTGTGCCTCAAATATTAATGAAAACAAAAACACTTGATAAACCTTTAAAAATGGCTAATAATAATAACGATATATTTATTAATTAATGCATTTTTTTCTAGTCCATTTAATTTTATATGAACATAATTATCATTTTATCATTGATAAATATACGAGTTGTTTTTCTTTTCTTAGGTATTTTAGTAATTAAAAAAAATAAGAATAATCTAAATCATATCCCTTAGGAGTGTCGAAACATGCGTCTAGGAAGGCCCACTGTCGTGAGCCAATTCCTATTCAAGTCTTGCTCAAAGAGGTGTTTTTGGGTTTTACCCTTAGTTTAATCTATTCTAGGGATACATCCACTTGTTTGTATCTAGACAGAGATTTTATTGCTTAGATAACCACATAATATTTATGCTAAGAACACTTTAAATGTTTCTTCCTAAGTTAATCTATAGTTAATCTATACTTAATCATTACTAATAATTATAATTATTTAAAACTATATATAAATAAATAAACTAATTAATAAATAAAATATTTGGAAGTAACTAAAATACTTAAAAATAATTCAATTATTAAAATAAATAACATTAAGTTAAATAAAGAAATAACTTTAAATGAAGATTCACAAAAAATCAGATCTTCTTTTAGACCACTGAACCGACCACATGAAAAACTAACTTTTTTTAGAGATAGATTCCATGGAATTATGAGAGATGAGTGAAAAATGAAGTGAGTAGAAGGGGAAGGTTGCCTTGAATATGGTATTAAGGAAAAAGAAGCAGGAGGATGCCTCCTTTCACCTTTACATTAGGTGAAAGGTGGCAGCGGGGTTGCCTCCTTTCGCATAATGTAAAGGAGAACGGAAACACCCCTACCACTATTTTGACGTCATCAATACAGGCCAAAATAGGTGGGTTGGAGGGAAGGAGACAACAAGGTTTCTTTCTTTCAAGCATATTGTTTAAAAAAAATTAACCTTGAAATATTTAAGAAAAATCAAAAACCTATAAAAACTCTCTTTATAATCCTTATATTTTTAGTTAAACCCTGGGTAAACCAATTTTTACCATAACCATATTAATTCACTTTTACAGTTTTTAGAATTCATTTTGGTCAAAAAATTATTTTGACCATATTAAATTATAAGACATATGGTGATTAAAAATATGTATTTGATATTTACAATTAAATTCACATAGGTTGAAATTTTTTTATTTAAAATTATTCTCAATGACATAACAAGAATGCAGGGTTTCAAAGAGAAAATGTCCTAATGGATATACAATTTTTATATCCAATTTCAGTATAAAATTATTCCTATGACCTAAAATGGATTCATAGATATATAATTGAACTAATTATACCATAATTTTTTTTTAAAAAAGTAACCTTATAGATAATTTAAAAGTTATTGAATTTTCAATTTAAATTGAGCATTTTTCACTATTTATAACTATTTAATATGTTTTAAAACATTATCCCTATAATAATTTTGACTACATTATTTTAAAAAATGTTTTATATTTTATAAGAATACTTTTATATATGTTTAAAAAATTAATTTTATTATATTTCACAATGTGAATTAAGAAACATTATTTGAGGAAATAGTATTTTAGAAACATAAAAGGACTTTATGAAATAATTATATACTTTTTTTTCAATATGATTTATTTATTCTAAACCATTATATTTCTTATTTAAAAAATTAGTTATTATTATTCATATCTCTAGATTTAACATCTAGTTTATAATGGTCATGTTTGAATAATATAAATAACATATCTTGGTTTGGTTAAAACATAGTGTTGTGTGCAACTCATTCAAACCCATTGTTACCAATAATTCTTTCTTAATATGGTGTGGTGTATAAATAATGCTTCAAAAGAAATTAAATTTATTCTAAACCTTATAATACGTAATAACATGGGGTGTTACATTTAACATATAAATGAATTTAAAGATATTTCTATGTATAGTATAATATCATAAAAATTTAGCAAGGTGTGAATTATGTGTTTTCACTAGTAATACATATCACACTTGATAATACAATTGGAGGGGGTTCAACACCGATGCATATATGGTTAATAACCCCAATAATAGTTGGTCAAGTATGTCTCATCCATCATTTTGGTGAACGGTGTGCGTTCCCTTACTACACATATTGATATACACTATGAGAGGAGTATCATGTGTTAATTCACATTTTATTTATGAAACGTTAGGATGTATTTTAATAGGCGATGGCCATGAATGATCAATTTTGAACTTATGGTTTCATATAATTAAATAAAGTTTCATGATTTATTCATCCGATAAATTATTTTAATTATAATTTGGTTTTTAAAATACGATGATTTTCGCTTATTCAATTGTTTTGGATTTTTGTTAGTTGTTCGAAACACGATAATTCAATTTAACATTGAATGTGATGGACAATGTGGTGACTATGAGAACCAAAAAAAATTAACGAAAGGAGTGAAAAATATTATGATTGTTCCTAATTAGTTATCATGATATATGATTGACAATATACACGTTATCCAACTCTCGGTCTCCCTAAAGAAGAGAATAATAGAGTTTTCTAAGAGATGAGGTTGTGGAGACCATAGAGGGAAGAAAACCTAACTTCTTTCATGTAATAAATGTAGAATGATACAATCTTGATGATTTGTTAAATGAATATTAATATGTTTAATGTGTGAAAAATAATGGAAAAGATCAATTGAATGTTGATCTAAAAATAAGATTTCTATGGATGGATATGAAGCTCAAAACATGGTAGAATTTATAGTTCAATGCCATATGTATGGGGAATATGGCCATTATCAAATCAAATTCCCTAATACATGGGTTAATGACCAGACCATGTAAAAACAAATTTATAAAAATCACTAATCTATAAGGATTAATGTTTTTATATATTAGGATTTTATAATTATTATATTGAATTGTTATGTCCATAATATTATGTAAATAAGAATCCTGATACATCTATGATATATACCACATAGTTTTTTCTTTATTGATTTGAAAACATATATTGAAATGTACTAATAAACATGGTAATTGATTTTGTGGTAAGGTAATATTTTTTAGTTGGAATAAATAGATAAATGACATTAATGATGTAAATGACATTGTATTAGTGAAATTTAAATTGGATAGTGATTTCATGAATTAGTTATTCTGGTCATCTTTGATGATGTTTATCACATTTTTGGGTTTATGAAATTTTTTTGTGGTTTTATTTGAGGAATAATTACCATTTCAATTTATGGATGAATTTATGTTTTTGAGTGAGGAAAACATAAGAGGTTAAGATACTATAGTAGGTTTATATGTTTTATGTTGATCATAAGTTCAAAATATTATATACCACTTTTGAAGTTTTACGTGATGTGATTTTGAAGTTATTTGAATCTTTTATTTGGTTTTAATATTAATAATATATAAATGAATTTATAATTATTTACATTAGAATATAAAATTATGTTATTTAATTTATTGACTGTTGAATAGTTTTATATAGATAATCATATTTTTTTAAAAAAATTGATTCCCTGACAAGTTGATATTTTCTGAGATATTTATGGTCAAGCATAGGATTACCTTTCAGGTTAGTAACAATCATTTAGTGAATTTATTTTCATGTTAATTTCACTATATTATAAGAGTATATTTAGATTTATTGTGGTTATTAATCATATTATTTTATGATTCATTGGGTACCAGTATATGAAAAATTTTGGTTTAACATGTGCTTTAACATGAAAGATTATATGGGAAGAATACAATTAAATTTTGGGAGATGTAAATTAAAAGGTATGGGATCACCTTTAAGGTGAAATATTTATATAATTATGAGGTTATTAATATTAATTTATATGTATTGTTACTTATTTTTGAAATATCTATATTAAAACTTTGATTTCACTGTGTATATTATGAATAATAAAGTATTAATTCATCATATAGATGTTAATAAATTTTGGATATTATATTACATTGTGTTAAATTTTTTAGTTATTGTTATTATTTAAAGACAATAGGAATATATTATTATCCTTTTAGGGATTAAGTTATCCATGAAAAGTTGATTTTAGTGATCTAGACATGAATAATTCAACATGAATACACATCCATTGAAGTAAAAGATGAGATTGTGCTAGAAATTAATTAATGGATGAAATACAACGTGTAATGTAAATATATATCCTTATGTTTTCAGTATATATGGTAAAGCTATTACTCAAATATAAAAAAATGATCTTGAAATAAAAAATTCATATTATATTCATTCTCATGGAATCTATGGTCTTCTTCACACCATATTGTTTTATGGTTTTCTAGTCTTTGACATTCTCATGATCATTCACTTTCTTGTGACCAATGATCTCTGTCACTCTCCATCATCATTTTGAAATATATTTTTCCTTCATTTCAATATTTACACTTCCCATGATTTTCATTAATTTAGAAAACTACTTACAAGTTATGATAGATAACCTTCATATACCCTTTTCCCTCATTTAACGGTAAGACTTATTAACCCTATCAATTATGTGGGTTTCAATAAAGGTATTTTCTGATGAATATCCCTTTTATTATCAAAAAATTAAATTGTAATGGTTCAGTTTATTTAAGTGGTGGAGAATACAGAACCTTGATATTTTAAGATAATAGTATGTTTGATAGAGAATAAAACACACAACACCGAACGTAAACAAACTAGAAAATATTATTATTTAAATACAACTGTGAAAACATATCTATTGAATTGGTTAGTATGAAGAGGATAAAAAATTAATATATAGATATATATATTAAAAAACCGACTCAATAATAATTTATTTATTAATTCATGAAAAATAAACACTCAATTTTTATTAAATCTATTTTACTCATCAAAATATATTTTCTTAAAAAATAATATTTTCCATTTTCTAAGAGAATATTGAGATTAATTTCTGGAAATTCTAGAAATTTAATTTGATAAAAAAGGAAATCCATTTTTAATTATCATTTCATAACTAACATAAATGTTAATATTTTTATTTTTTTGAAAAATTGACTTTCTAGTAAATAGTGAAAAAAATATTGAAAAATATATTTTTGATTCAAACATTTAGAAATATTCATTTTTTTAAAAAAATTCAATATTTTAATTTATTCGAATTTATTATGAGTAATTAAATTATGTTCATTGAAATCAATTTAGTGGTTGAAATTTTTATACAAAACATTTTTATGCTTAATAATGATTTTTTTCTGAAAATCATGTTCTTTTTGTGTTTTTTGTATTTATATTAATTTAATTTTTTCCACTTATATAAATTGAATTAGGAAAAAGAGGATTCAGAATTTAGAGTTATGAGTTCCAAATTTGTAAATTGTCCCCCTTAAATTTTTTCATTATGAACAGTTAACTTGGTTGATATTTGTCGCCTAGATAATAAAAAATTGGAAAAAATATGGTTCGATCCATGAGATAATGTGTCAAAATGAATCCAAAAAATTCCATCATCCTATTGAATTTATGTATTTTGGCCACTTAGGTCCATGTTTCTATTATTTATCAACATGATACCACATTTAGTTGATCATGAACATTATAATAATTTATGAGTATAATTAATATAATATGTCACTTAAATGACCTTAATAACTGTATTTTTTTAAAAGGATTAAATAAGAAAAGATCAATACCCAATATTAATTTTAAATATTACCTAATTCTTTTTACCATTGTTATATTTTTCACAATTTTAGTTATTAAAGGGATACCCTAAATTCTTATGCAACATCGATGAAGAATTTATTTATTTAATAGAAATAAATAAAATTATTTTAAAGACTATAAAATTAATATTTTTTGTGTGATTTAAAGTCACCCATGAATTTGATACATATATATGACATTTTGGTTTTGTTTTAAAAGTATATAATCAAATTAAATATTTTTTCTTGATGTCATTAATGTCAAATTCAATGACTAGTGTCAGAAATCCATTATTGATATTTTATGCAAAATAATGTTTTAATAAATTATTTAAAAATAATAATAAAGCATTGTACACTACATATAGGATATAATATGGTAAAAATGTGATTATTTTTCCATTTTGGGGCAAAATTTATATTTTAGGGAAAATTATAAACCTTTAAGATTGATAAAGGTGTTACCATATATAGAGATTAAAAAGGCAAAATAAGGGGTAAAAACAAAAGATATGGATTAAAATACCATATAAACATGGAAAATATTATTAATTGAAGGTATTTCAAGAATATAAAATCATTTCATAATATGTATGGCCACATTGTGACACTATCACATAAAAATTAATTTATTGTATTTATATCTTTTTATTATTTCCATGTGTTTCCTTTCATTTTCTATAAAAAGGAACCATGTCTGCTCTCTTCTATACACCAACTAGATACTCTTATATTGACCATAGTCTTGAAAAAACCCATCTAAAAAATTATATACATGTTTTTATGGTGATGGAAATCCTAAAAGTCCATTTATCACTACGGAAAAAATGGCCACTTACGATAGGGTGGTAAAGACTCATTGCAAAAGTTTTGGCAGAAAATGCATTTCAATCCACATGTAGGGGTATTTGCAACGTGTTTCTATTCCTGCAGCAAATGATCATTGAAAACTTTTAGTATTTTCAACAACATACTTGTCCCGTCGCAAATACTATGTTTGCTGGTACCCATTTGCGATGGGCCCCACCGCAAAATAACTTTTTATAGACCGACCATAATTAATGAAGGTAGTGGGTATTTGCGATGGGGCCGTCACAAATAATATAACCTATATATACCCACATCCATTTTTCCCCTCATTCATTTCATTCCTTAACTTCTCTCTCTCCTTCTTCTGAAAAAAAATTTTCTAAATTTTTTCATAATTTAAACATTTAAATCGAAGTATAATTCATGACTTTTATACTACGAATGCTTAAGTTTTAAGGTATTTATCTCCTTTTTTATTTAGTTAATTTATTTTATTGTAAATTATTTATATATTTTTTGAGTAGATGCAACTAAATTGAATTGGAATTATATTTTTGTTTTCTCAATATTTATTTTTATGAATAATTATGTGTAACCGTAATTTAAAACTAATTAGTAATAATTAGTAATAAATTGTAATAATTATTATTATATTGTAATAATTAGTACTAAATTGTTACAATTAGTAATAAATTGTTATAATTAATATTAATTAGTAATAAATTGTAATAAATATTAATAAATTGTAATAATTAATAATAAATTATAATAATTATTAATAAATTTTAATAATTAGTAATAAAAAGTAATAATTAGTTATAAATTGTAATAATTATTAATAAATTGTAATAATTAGTAATAATGAGTAATAATTTGTAATAATTTATAAAAATTTGTAATAATTATTAATAAATTGCAATAAATTGTAATAGACTGTAATAAATTTTTATTAATTGTTACAGATTGTGATAAATTATATGAAATTGTTATAATTATTAATATTTAGGATTTATTAGGATTAATTAGGATTAATTAGTAATAATTAGGAATAATGTGTAATAATTGGGATTAATTAGTAATAAATTGAAACAATTCCCAATAAATTTTAATAATTAGTGATAAATTGTAATTATTAGTGATAAATAATAATAATTTTCAATCAATAGAAATAATTTTTAAGGATTAGAAATAATTTGTAATAATTATAAATAATTTGTAATAATTAGTAATAAATAGTAATACTTAGTAATCATTAGTAATAATTAGTAATAAATTGTATTAATTAGTAATAATTTGTAATAAATTTTAATAAGTAGTTATAATTAAGCTTAATAAGGAATACTTAAGAATAATTAGTAATATTTAGGATTAATTAGAAATAATTAGGATTAATTAGTTGTAATTCGGATTAATTAGTAATAATTAAGATTAATTAGAAATAATTAGGATTCATTATTAATAATTAGGATTAATTATAATTTAATAGTAATAATTAAGAATTATTAGTAATAATTAGACATAATCCAGATTAATTAGTAATAATTAGTGTTAATTAGTAAAAATAAGGATTAATTAGGATCAATTAGTAATAAATAGTAATAATTATTATTAATTAGTAATAATTAGGAATAATTTTGAATATTTTTATTAATTAGGAATAATTTGGGAAATTTGGGGAAAATTAGGTAAAATTAAGAATAATTAGGAATAATTTAGAATAATTTGGATTAATTATGAATAATTAAGATTAATGAGTAATAATTTGGATTAATTAGGATTAATTTAGATAAATTAGGATAAATTAGGATTAATTAATAATAATTAGGATTAAATAGTGTTAATTTGTATTAATTATTTATAATTAAGATTAATTGTGATTAATTAGTAATAAATTAGAATAAATTCGAGTACATTATGATAAACTGGCATAATTTCTTGTGGATTGGTGTCATTAATTTTGATCGACACCTCAGCTCGTTGCCACATTCTCCCACTAAAATCAGTATGAAAAATATGCTCTGACGTACATGAGAGTTGTTTTTTCATAGTGATTTAATTCAGAGAAAGTGGCAAGGAGGGTTGTTTTAAGACAAAAGAGGATCTTTTTCTCAATGAATCATCTAATTTGAACATCTCTAACTTATATCATTATGAAAAGTACGCTTTGATGTACAAATATAAATTTTATATGCATGAGCATGGAGAGCAGCGTGTTGAGGCCTCTATACTATCGATTTTCGTGTATACTAAAATGGATATTCGTATATGGGATGATAATTTTCATAGTGATTTCAGTCAAAGATGTTCTAAAGAGATGAGTCGTTATGCAAAATATTTTCCGCAAATCCTCTAGAAATTGTGTCGTTGGTAATTAACAATAATTATTAAAAAATACCTTTATTTAATAATAATTTGTTGTAATTGTTATAAAATTTTTATAAATGGGTGTATATTAGTATAAAATCTTAGAAAATAATATAAACAACCATAAACTAATATAAATTATTATAAATTTTTAGAAAATAGAATTTAACTATTTAATATTTTTTAGATACTGATTATCTTTTGTATAATTATTCAAAATATCTAATTATTTAATATATTTTTAGAATAATATGGAATAAGAAAGTCGACAACAATCATTATTTGTTCATCGTGCTATGATAAATAAGCACTGGAATCCAAATAGATCTAGTTTAAATCCTATATATATTTGGGTGTTCTAGATTTCTAATCATTTGTGTCATCAAAAATGAATTTTTTAAAAAGGGGAAATTAAGTGTCCTTGTAAAAAAGTGCTTTGAGGACATATGACACATTTTGAGAACATTGGTGTTCATTTATTGTGTTTTGGTTTTCAACCAGATTATGTTTCTTGGTATCAACATGGTGAACATAGTTCCAGAGAAGATAATAATAAGTTGTTTCTAGATCCAACATGGTTTCAAAATTTTGTACAAGATGCGGCATGTTTTTCTTTTAAAAAAACTGAAATTCAAGATGATATTGATTTATCTCTTGAGTTTGAACCATGTCATTTATATGAGTTGTTAAGGTCCATTGAGGATGCCTTATATCGAGGTTGTAAGATAGGGATGTTTGAAGAAGTTGCTAAATTTATGGATATTAAATCAAATAATAGAATTTCAAATATTTGTTTTTGATTAGATATTCTATTTGATAAAAACACTGCTACTTGAATGAAATGTGTTGAAAAAATATTTATATGGGGGTAAGAGGATGGTTCGTAATCTGGGTCTAGGTTATCGGAAGATTCATTCTTGATCAAATGACTGCATCTTATTTTATATTTTATATGATTTGTTGGATAGTTGTCTTACATGTGCAAAATCAAGTTATACAGATTCTCAACCAAAGAAGTATAAATTTATTCCTGTAAAAAATTGATATATTTCCCGATCACAACCAGATTGTAGCGTTTATTTATGTCGTAGAAAACAACAACATTGATGTCATGGAACAAAACAAATACTTCAACCAGTAAAAGCTTAAATCATCCCTCTAATGCAGATTCATAGAAATATTTTGACCAAGTGCATTTGTCTTTTACTTTAGAATTCTGAAACATGTGATTGAGTCTTTTTATAGATGGTTTATGTCCATTTACTTCATACGATAATCAGTATTCATATTAAATTATCTCTATAACAACTTCCAATATACCTCTATGGATGTTTATGAAGGAGCCATATATATTTTTGACCTTATTAATTATAGGTCATCTGAAAAAAGAATATTAATGTTTATTTGATACCATTGATGGATGAGTTAAATTCACAATGGATTAATGGTGTGAGTACATTTGATATTGCTGTGAAACAAAACATCTTATTAAAAGCTGCATTGATGTGGAAAAATTAGTGACTTTGCAACATATGGACTGTTATTTTATAGGTGTACACATGGTCCAAAATCATGTCTGTAATGTATGATATACAACAAAAATCTTATTCTCATCAATGGAAAAAAACTTGTTTTTTTGACTTTCATCATAGATTTGTTCCAACTAATCATCCTTTTCAAAAAAAAAACAAATATCATTTTAGAAATGGAACAGTTGAAAAATATTGGCCTCCGAAAATGATCTCAGATACAGAGTTAAAATTAATTGTCTCTTCATTACATCTCATCACATTTGGGCCAACTGTAAACCAATAGAAAATAGAAGTGTTTGAAAAAGGGCATAATTGGATAAAACTAATCATTTTTTGGGGTTTTTCATATTTGTCTAATTTTTTAGTCTGTCACATGATGGATGTGAAGTATATTAAGAATAATTCTTTTGATAATTTATTTCATATTGTTTTGGATACATTAGATAGGACCAGAGATAATGTAAAGGCATGATTAGATCTTGCCCAAATTTGCAAGCGATCGAAACTTGAACTATTGGAAAAGTTTAGATCATAGAAGTTAATGGTGCCAGAAGAAGCTTATACATAGTCCAAAGAGAGTATCTCATTATTTTTTAGTGTATTTCATATATGAGACTTCCAGATGATTATGATTCAAATTTGTGAAGATGTGTCAAAAATTCACATATTAGAGGACTGAGAAGTCATGACTGTCCTGTTTTAATGTAAATACTTATTCCAATTGGATTAAGAGGTTTGATAAATACATTAATTTAGGAATAAAAATTTCATTTATTTTATGAGAGGTTTTTGTTTTGACAGCAGACTACAATGTAATTAGAAAACTGCAAGGATATATCCTTTTAATATTATGTAAACTAGAAAAATTCTTCTAGTCCACTTTGTTTGACTGAATAGAACATTTTATATTAGATTTTATGCATGAAACAAAATGTGGAGGTCTGGTACAGTTTAGATGGATGTTCCCATTTGAGAGATGCTTGCAGAAATGGATAAAAAAGTATATAAAAAACCCTTCTTTGAAGGCTCAATCACAGAAGTTTATTTTCAAGAGGAAATTTATTTGTTCTACTCTCATTACTTTAAATCTGAATATCCCTCAAAATACAACCTCATGGTTCGTAATGATGGAAATTTTGATGAAGACATGAGCAATCAATTATCAGTTTTCAATCAACCCAATCTTGGCTTTGGTGGATTTCATGAATGATATATTTTAGATACTGAACATCACATAGCTCATAAGTATATTCTGCTCAATTGTGATGAAATGACATCATTTTTACTATGAGTTCTCCTATCACTTATTCTATAGTTTTCATTACAATACATTAATCTTATATTATTTGTAGGTTATAAGATAATCATATCAAGAAACAGTTTCTACAAATTACATCAGCTGATCTTGAAGAATGTGATTTAAAAATCATACTGGCTTCATAAAATTGTAACAAAAATTATTTATGAATTCACCTAAAAAAATATATTTAATACTTGTTATAATGAAAATTGTTTTACATATTTTTAGGTATCTCAACATGCTGATAAAATTTATAATCGATTGTGTGTGTTGAGTAACCCACTATTCAAAATGGTTTAATCTTATAATGCATATGTGGTAAATGGTTCTAGATTTCATACAAGTTCATATGGGAAATACAGAAACAATTAATAGTGGAATTTTCTTGAGCGGATATCATCATAAAGAAACTAAAGTAGAATTTTATAATATGCTGGAAGAAATTATTGAACCTTTATATCTATGATAACATTACATATCTATGTATCTGTAACATCCCAGGTAAATAAAGAATATGAATTTTTCATATTTATTAATTTTTGAATTAAATATTAATTTTACTTCAAACAGGTTGCTATATTCGATAGCATACCCGATATGCAACAACGAGTTTCTTTGAAATCTTAAGTTGTACACTGATAATATATTATTATTTTAAATAGTAGTTAACTCCTAGCCATTGTATTAGTGGAAATGAACAAAAATAACTTCAATATGATTATACATGTTTGTTAAATGTATTTACATTATCCAATAAAAGTTATAGGCTTAAAATGTGAATGAATCTAATTTTAAGTATAATTTACATTAAAAGGCCGATTTACCACCTTTTAATGGCTAAACCTTTTTAAATCTAGTTTTGGTCACATTAATACATTCTAATTGACCAAATAGAATCCTTTTTTACATTAAGGACATCAAATTTTACTGTGGGTATTTTTTTGGTATTTTTTGATAAAGTTCATATTTTAATGTATAGTGAAAAATATTGCATTTTAATTCAAAAGTGCCTTTTAATATAATTTGTTTATATGGATAGATTATCTTCTTTGTTGGTTTTAAAGTGAAATTAAAATATATTTTTTTCCATTTAATCCAATGTTTTTCATTTGAATTAATTTCACTCTGAAATTAGACATAAACAAGTATCAATCTTTTGATAGTTATGTTTCTTAAAAACACGCTATTTGTTTTAACAACGGGAATTAATTTATAAATTAATTAATGCTACTTCTATTTTTTGAATTAGGAAAAATGGATATCAATTTTGAATTCAGAATATCAAATAATTCTTAGGCATAATTTTTGGTATTTTTCTAAAAAACGTCAATTTTTGATGAATAGTGACACCACTTAGTGGTAGTAAAAAAAACTGACTTTTCATTTAAATAAAAATTTACCACTTCTGTGAATTGAATTTCAAAAATCCAACATATATATCTGTTATCCATAAGTAAAATTTGGTTCATTAAGATGAAAATAAATTTTGGTGAATAGTAATTTTTGACTTTTATTTACTGCGGTTAAAGGTAAATAAGGTAATTCAAGTTTAAAAGAATATTATAATAATTCCAAATTACCTTAACACTTGTCCTAAACTTATGGGTTGAGTCATTAACAACCATGGGCATCATTGAGTCTATTTTTTGACCCGTTTGATCCACTTGGAAGCGAAAATGGCAATTCAGATTAATTAATTTAAAGTAAAGGCCAAAATGACAAAAACCAAAATATTTTAGTAATTAATTTTTATATGGTGTTATATAAGTCCTATTTTCGACTATAAATATTATTTGGAAAGATAAATAGATTTACTATATCATGGTATTTGTTTTATAATTTTTCGACAACAAATAAATTAAATTATTTATGACATAATAATGATGCAGTATTTACCTCATTAATAAATAATTTAAATAAATAAGATTATAATGATTAAAATATTATCCAAAACATGTCCAATTCTGATTGGATGATTTTATTTCGACCATGAACCATCTTATATTATACTATAATGATTTTTTTACCATTAGAAACCGAATATAATTATATAATAAAATAATAGTTTCACACTTTCCTAAAGACCCCCTCCTCCCCCTTATAAAAGGAGACCACTTATAACCAATTCCTCACACCTCTCAAGCCATTTGTCTCGTCCAAACTCTACCCAATTAATCTCTCTACATACCTATCCTTCTTCTAGAAGCCCTAACTTAGGAATAAGGCCCTTCAAGATGTCCTTTGGTTCAATCCAAATGGAGTTACCCAAATTAAAGGTAACAGTTTCTCTTAAATTGTTTTCTTTTATTTTACTTCTCCAACCCCTAAAATATTTTTATTTACTTTATTTTGTAACAAGACCTGTATAATAAATATACTAGTATGTTGTTATTAAAAGTATTCGAGATACACTTACACACACATCCATATAATGGATGAAGAACATAATGTTTCTGTGGATGGAAAACTAATGCCTCAGGAAACTATGATTGTTCAATTATCTCCTACCACCTCTCATGGTGGCCATTATGATGGAAATGTATTTATATATGATATATATTATATTTATTATTTCATTATTCTTATTTACTTCCCAATTATATCAAGCCTTTATGGTTTCCATAGTGGGTAAATACGATAATCTAATTAGAGGAAGTGCGGACTACCGCCCCCTCAAAGTGATGTGATTCATTAATGCCTTATGTGGGATGTATAAAGGATAGAGTTAATGATATTATATATGATATAATACTGGAATTATAATATACCTCTGTATCATTAGGTTTTATTTCCATGAAAATAACAAATAGAAATGAAAGTAGCATTCATGCGTATGTACGACTTACCATCTCCATGAACGATGCATTTCATTTCCTACCTCCAAATGTTATGTACTATTATAAATACATGTTAATATTGAATATATATGATATATATATGATATTTAAATCATGAATATCATTCTGGATTTAATGGACTATTGATCACATGAACAACTTGTAAATATAAGGTGTTCATTTTTGACTCAAGTACCAAATATCAACAAAATGAACGTTATTAACTTAAATGATTACATAATGTTTATAACAAGGTCATAAGTTATATAAAAGGAATAATAAACATGAAAAAGTTTCTTAAGAAAGTATAAATTAACTTTAGTTTATTATTCATGAGATTGAAGAACGATTGAGTCATGTCGGACATGAGGTAAGGTATTCGACATGTCTCTTTCTTTTCAAGTACTCTCTTTTATGTCATTTCATTTATGCTCTATGTTATTTTGTAGGAGGATGTTCTTTATATTCACCATACTGTAATTTTTTTTTCATATTACTAGATACCCCCTCTTACTCTAATAAATTCATTTTAAGTATTTTTTAGTGGCGCCGTTGGGATGGCGAATTTTTTTAAGGGATTTTCTTTTCTCACTTTTAATTCCGTGAGATTTCCATTGTTCAACACTTATTTATTGCATGTGGTGTATTATGTACTTCCGTTTGATATATATTATCAAGATTATATTTAAATTCATGGTATTCTGTGATTCATTTTATGGTTATTAACTTTTTATCAAATGACTCAGTTGAATACAACAAGGTAAAGGGTTTCATCTCACTTTTATTCCCGTGAGATTCATGCTATATTTTCCACTATTTACTTTTGTGTGGTGTATGTAATGACCATGATTGTACTCATTGTGTAATAAAATTTTATTTATGGGTATTTAAATCTACATTTTATGGTCCTTCTTTCATGTGGCATATGTTTTGTATGTTACCAAATTGGTAAGGGAACCTTTCACCCTCCTCTTTATAAAAGACTTCTTTTCGTTATGTCTTTTAATTTACATTTCATTATGTTGGGATATGTTCTTATATATCCTTATTGATGAAAAATTAATATCCAAGTGATGATATTCCTATTTTTATTTCATCAAATCATTTTCTGAATTTTAATGTGACATCATTAGGCTGTCGAATTTTTACAGGGGAACTTCTTAACCCAATTTCGATGCATTGGGTTAAACTTCTACTTTTTAAAAATTTCATCATATGAATATGTGTGAATAACCTCTAATTTTTTTACACTTAATATCTAATTATATTAGGTGTATTTAAATTTCTCACACATAATTATTTGATTGATTTATCCTTAACTTAAGGATGCCGTCTTTATAAGGGATTTCATCTCAATTTACATTTCTATTGAGAATACATTGTTGTTATGAACCAATTCACTCTTATATGGTGTATATATTGTCCTTTGTCATATTATATCATGAATATATTTATTATCATGATATTATAATGTTTTTATTAAATGATGTTCCTCAATTATTTGTATTCAAGCGTCTCTCATTTTGTTATAAACTCTTTATCTAAAATATCATTTTAAATGTTTTAAAGATTAATTCTACTAAACCTTTATCATTAATGTCCATGTTTTAAAAATGGTTTTAATGATTTATTTATATGAAAATTATTGTTTTAAAATTTTAATTCATTTAAAAGCTTCAAAGTGGTATGGGACACTTTGATTCAAAAAAATCTCTTTATTAAATGGTTTTGAATTTTTTTTGATAAAGCATTGATTTTGCCAATATCTTTAAATGATATTTTGTGATTGCAAATGAAATGTTAATAGTGAAATGTTTATATTTGAAATATTTTATGTGCTATGATTTTATAATGGTACTTGAACATTTTACCGGTGGTTACGTGATTAACCAAATGACGGGTGGTGCCGTGAATAACAGGATGGGTGGTTACTTTATAACCTCCAATGCATTGGGTATGGAAGTTGGATGTATGGCTATTCCCTTTAGTGATATGTGTGGAAGTCGACCATATGGTTATTCCAATTAAGTATGTTTATGTACCAAGTTACCTTTATATGTTATGTGTTCTTTGTATGGGTTTTATGGTAATCTTTTAGTTACAAAAGTGTAAGTAATGATCTTTTATTCAGTGATAAGTATTTACTACGCCCTAAAGGTGAAAAGTTTTACTTATGATAATGTTTTCATGGTTTACCTGTTGTTTTGAAAAACTGACAGTTTTCCTTCTTTGTGTATCCCTTAGTAGGATTTTTATGCTCATCCCAGTTTTTTTTGAAATTCTTTTCACTGAACATAATGTGGAATAGGGTCAAGGATGGGATCATGGAAAAGTCATGCTGTCTAAAATATGGAACTAGACATGTTTCTTTTTACGAGTTTTTATTTTATGAAAAAATGGATACTGAGTAGTAGTGTCTACTTGTAATATTCAATTTGTTATGTAATAGTTATGGCCTAATTCTCTAAAACTCTAATCCTGAAGATATCCTCAATGTGAATTATTCATTTAATTCAATATTATGTAATTTATAAGGCCGAGTCCTTACAGTATCAATGTCAGTGGTTGGATATTGAGAGAGTCTTGTGTGTTCATGAGATCCATGAAATCGTTGATATTAAATATAAATGTCTTCTTTAATATAAATGAAAAAACTTTATTTCCTCATCAGGAACATAATATTTATTATGAAAATCATTGTGCTACTTCAAGTGAGTTGGGTCATTGGTAGAGCATAATAAAAACTAAATCTCAAGAGAATCAGTTTACTAAAAGTAAATGTGGTTCCGCTGAAGTGTATGGAATTGAATTTTTTAATAGACTACTATGAATCCATACTTTTTCATAAAGAGACACGAATAACATTGATGAAACTCCACAGTTAAGGGTCGATGGTGATGATGATGTTAATGATATTAAAACTGAATATGAAATGACAAGATATGATGAAAATGAAAATAAAATGGAAATTTAAGATGTTGAGGATAAATATGAAGACATTAACATTGACAACGTTAAAGATGAGGATGGATATTGACATTGACATAGTTAAATGTTGTTTATAATATTATATAATATATATCTATATATAATAGTTGTTTTGAACTTTTTTATAACAACAATCATTTCGGGTTTCAGATGAAATAGGATGTGTATCATCTCTTTTAGGTGGATTATCTACCTTTGGATGAGTAGGATGTCATATCATCTAACCCTTGGACTACTGGAAAATCTAGGGGTACTTGGAGGGGGTGAGTTTTTTCCCAAATGATGATTCCCGACCATATCCCCGAGCGACATCCACGTCTTGTGTTCTATATATGCATGCAGATGTATGTTTACATGTGTATTTTAGTTCTTTCACGTGAATTTATTTATATTATAATTTTCAAAACAAATGATCTTTTTTTCATAGATTTCATCATATAGTTTTTGGATAGGGGAGTGTTATATAGAAAATTTATTTTTCTGAAACATGGGGTTCATGAGATCAAGTTCCCATTGATGTTCAACACCGCATGTTCAAGAAATGGCTTGTATGTAAATAAATAATATTTAATTTGAAAATAATTTAATTAATAAGTTTATATTATAAATTATTTGTAGGGTTTTTAATATCCAATTTATGAGAGCATGAATGAGGTTTTCTAGGAGGAATGGTAGGGAGCTATGTGTCCACGTTGCTCTCAATTTTTTCATAATTTGAAAATAAAAAAAATGGAGAAATGTGGAGTAACAGAGTTTGATGATACAAGTTGAATCCATTTACCTGATTACATTTAATCTCACATTGGGATGGATTATGTACACACTGGTTGAGTAGGAAGTTCACTCGTAGGACAGGAAAACCAGGGGAGACGAGAGATGACACATCATGCTAGTAGTCATACATTCATTACACATATAGAGAATATGGTATGTATAATTTTTAAATATTTTATATAAATTTAAATGAAAGTAGTTAATTTTATATTCATATTGGAAGTCGCACAAACTGATAATAGAGATTATAATGTTTATAGTAGGATGTATAGTGATCCATCCACTGAAGAGATAAGAGCTGCTCACCATCATCAGATTTTAGCCAGTATAATTTTATTTTGAGTTTTAAATTTAATTGAAAATAATATTTTAACTATTTTAAATTGAAATTGAAATTGATGGAGTTATATGAGGCTGAGATATCTCAGAGACATAGTGAGGGTCTGGCTGAGACCGATGGTCAGACCAGTGCCCACCGATTGGATGAGGCAACATGGATGCATGCAACTTAGTATGCCTTCGAGAAAGGCCGAGTTATTGGTATCAGATCTTGATTGACCCATGGGGATTTTATAAAACCTCTTTGATGTCAGTGTCCATCTTGAGAGGTTCTTGTGAAGAGTCATCATCATCTCAAGCATCACATCAGAAGAAGATATGAGCTCATAATGATCTTCTAGAGACTATGCTTAGGGATTAGGAGGAGATGTGTCAGTGGCAGCAGCAGCAACAGGAAGAGTTCATACAAGGACAATAGTAGGATATGCCAGATGAGATGTGTCGATAGAGGCATAAATAGGAGCAAGAGAATATGACCTCTATTTGACATCTGACTTGTAGTTTAGGGATAAAGTTACCTCCCCCATCTCCTAAAGCTCCTCTAGATGACCCTCCCCCAATTTGATGTGTTTTTATTTGATAATGAAACATTTAAAAGTAATTTTCATAACTATTAAAAGATTTAAATAGTGTGTTTTTATTATTGTTTCATATATTACTGTTTTTATAAATTATTTAATTTTTTTATTATATTTATTATTTTATTAATTAATATATTTTTATATTTTGTGAATACTGAGGTTTTTATTATATTACAAATATTAAAATTATAATTTCATTAATATTAATAATATTAATGTACTTTTATTATTTTATTATTTTATAATTAGTTTTTTTATAATAATAATAATATTATTATTTCATTTATATTAGAATTATAATATTATTAATATTATTTTATGAATAATTTTATAATACTATTATTATTATTATTATTTAATTTATATTAATATTATATAATTATTAATATTATTTTATTTTATTTTATTCTATTTTATTATTTCCAACTATTTGCGATAGGTCTGTCGTAAATACTAATTACGATGGTATGTCACAAATACTATTTGCAACGGTCTAACGAAAATAGGTTTTTATTTAATATATATTTATTATTTTTTCTATATATTCGTGACGGGCTCATCGCAAATACTAATTACGATGGTCTGTCACAAAAAAGGTTTTTAAAAACTTGGGAAAACTATTTGTGATGGGTGGGCTACACATTGCATTAGGTTTTTTAAAAACATGCCAAACCTATTTCAGATAGTACCACTGCCCATCGCAAATAATACCTTTTTTTGGTGGCCCATTGCAAAAGTTAATATTTGTGACATCCTTTTCCACAACAGTCCATTTGCGACATGATCCCTTCGAAAAAGAGAATTTGTGACGGGATCTCATCGTAAAAGATCATTTACAATAGGAACACATTGCAAATGGATCATCACAAATAACCCTTTTTCCAGTAGTGTAGATGTCCTTTAAGATAATATGAAAAGGACCTATTTCTAAGAAGCGTATTTATGGACTCTTTCAAAATTTTTATACCTCAACTTCAAAAAAAAAATATTATAACTGTACTAAAATAATAAATAATATATCATAAGTATATTGAGATGTTATTCTAATAATGTTACAGAACATTTCCATCTATTTTCCATCATATGAAAAGAGAAAACATCAATTTATGTATGTGAAGATTAACATATTCACAGAAGGTTGTAATTTATTTTTCAGAACCACATTACTTGGATGGTTATAAAGATAGAAATAATGATTTCTTATGATATTTGAATATAAATAATCATTTGGAATTATAATATCATATTCAAATTTTTACATTCTAATCCATTTGAAAATGATAAAATCTCTCATGTTTACATGTACAGTACCACATACATGAAGTAGTGTTATCCATTTATTATTAAGTATTTACATGGATTGTAATAATTTATTATTTAATTAATATATATTATATTTATACATAATTAACATTTTGGAGATGATAGAACGTAGTCAATGAAGAAGGACCAAATCCACTGAACCAAATAATATAGTAAAAATTAAGTAGTTATCACTTATAAGAGGGATTTAAATAAAGAATTTTCTATAAATGATAGATTAAAGGTTATAAGTAAATCAATTATTGTATGATAATTATGCGTATAGTTTAGTAATAAATATAATAAATATATAATTATCATACAAGCAGTTGAAACACATGTAAAAGAAGCAAGACCTAAGGTAAGGGTTTATTTCAAAGTCTCATAATTATTTGAGATAGTTAATTTCCAATACTATAGTATCAACTAGATATTTTATGAAATAATTTTTAAAAATAAATTTGATTTCTTTAATAGCTTGTGTTACATAGATCAATGACATTTAGTGATCCATGAAACACTATTAATGTTATTATTTAAAGGTGTCCACTGTTACGTATCTGTTAAGAATGGTGTAATGAAAAGGAATATACAAATATTAAAAATTATATATAATGTCCTTATGTAAATAAATCATATTAGTAAAAAGTATGAACTATTTAGTGAACTGTTTATATGAGTAAACAAATAACTATTTTCTAGAACGAAGAATTTTGTTACTTTTTTAAGAAAATAATACAATAAATTTTTTACACATAGAAAATGAATTTGAAAAAAAAATTCAATTAACGTTTTATAATCTAAAAATTGACATGGTTTTAATTTTTTATATTTTTCTAAAAAGAACAATATTTTCAATTAATAGTGAAAAATAAGAAGCTTTATGAAAAAATGCCTTTCTATTTAAAGGGTTTATAAAGTTCCATTATTTTATAAATTTTTTACAAAATTAAAATTATTGAAATTATATTATTATTAAAAAAATATAGTTTATTTTAAATAATTTCATATTTAATTCTGATAATAAAACTTTTTCATATTTTAAAAATTTTCTATTGGGAAACCCGCTTTTTAATCACATCGAAAAATTTAATTTTAAATTAAAACTATTTACATCAATTAATGAAATTTGGAAAATTGGATTCAATATATGGTATAATAATAGTTAATAATGTATAATAATTTATTATTATTAAAAAAATTAATAGTAAAAATATTATTAACTACCTACCACATTTAAGGATAAAACAAGTTTATCGAGGGGTTAAACTGATAATATAATGTATAAATTACCACAAAATTTTATAAAACCCATTTTATTAACATATTTTCACCAAATAATCACTAATTTTTTATATTGAGACATTTTACTCCCTATGGTATTCGAAAAAAATGGGCACACATTATTCATTTAAAAGTTTATATGTGTGTCCTCTCCCACACTTATAAAAGGCCACTAATCTCCTATACAATTCAAAATTCCCAAAACTCTTTGGGTCGAAAAATAACTACCCAAATATCTTCCTTATTTTCGTATCCACAATCTAGATGAATTCAATTGGTTATAAAACCCTCTTAAAAATCCGTTATATATAATCCAAAAGGGTTCGCCAAAGAAGAGTTAAAATTATTAACCTTGCATTTTGTTTTATTTCTTCATCCACATACTTTATATCATATTAAATTATAGAGATAAAATAACACATATATTTCCCATATACTTATTTTTTTTATTCCAATATAATAACATATATTTTTCACCTCTTGTATCAATTTGGAAATGAATCACTCGATCATGAATAGAGAGGACTACCACTACAACAAATAATATACTTTTTTTTAATTTATATTTTACTTTAATGGAAAAAAAGATATATTAAATTTATATATATGAATTATTTAACATTATTATATTAATTTAATTCTAATATCTCATATACATTTTCACTTTCCATTCAACGGAGGAGATGATATCGTTGTTTGTGTGTACGACGTACTACTACCTCACAAAGAGAGGTGATTATTTTTTCAATAACACATTCCAATTGGGTAATGAGGGTGAATATAATTAATATATCTGATATATATGATATAAATACTATTTTTTATCGGTAATATATTATTTACCATTATTTTTTTTTCATTTATCTATAAAATTTAAACATCATGCATTAATATGTATGTTCTACAGTATCCATGAATAGTGTAATTCATTTTCAATATCTACCTTTAATAAATTAATAAAAATAATTATATAGTTAATATATAAGATATTTATATCATTTTTAACAATATTTATATGATATAAACATGATAAAAATATATTTAATGAAGACACCAAACCATAACTGAAATGAAAAAATGAAGTATTTATTACCCAAAACATTATTTTAACAAACAATAGTTAATAAATGGGTAATAAATAACCATAAGTAGATAATATATGATATCATAAATATTATTATTGTTATATAATTTATTTTAAATAAATATATATTTACTATTAAATAGTTTCCAACATGTATGAAATAATTTGAGACTTTTGGTAAGGGGTTTTGTCTCAAATTGTCTTCTTTGAGATATATGTTGTGTTATGCACCTAACATCTATTATGATGTGTGTATTCTACCTTGACCACATTTTATATCATTAATACCCATATATTCATGATACTCAATCTTTAATCTGATTTTATTCATAAATGAGACTCATTATCCCAAATTTAACAAATTGGTCAGGTTTTGATGTTTTAGTCTCATTGTGTATCGGTATTGTATATAATTATGCATTTGATGATAAAATATTACGATATATTTTACATTAATTTCTTGAAATTTTTTCTCCAATAATTATTTATTGAGAAGACATGTTTTCCAAACATTTTTCTCTATTTATAAAATCTATCTTCCCAAATATTTTTTTAAAAAAATTAACATTATTTCACTCTTTGGTTGAAACCAATTTTTTATTCAATGTCATTGATTTATAATTAATTAATTAATAATTTTTTTAATATTATCCATATATTTTTAAACTACCTTTCTCTCATGATTTAAATCTTATGAAAAAATTTAAAATTAATATTCATGTCTTTTCCAAACAAGTCTCATTTGTGTTTTTCTAAAACTCATAAAGGAATGTTATTTTAACATGAAAAGAACAATGGAACATACACAATGTCACAAACACTTAATGTTTGAAAGAATAATTTATAAGAAAAATAAATTATTTTAAAATATTATTATTCCAAAATATATTTTATGAATATGTAGTCTTAAAAATATATTTTCAAATAAAGGATATTTTCTTAATGAAATAGTTCATGTGATATTTCTAAATCATGTTTAATCTGATATGATATAAATTGATGTTACTATTGTTTTACTAGGGATATTATCTAATTATACCATCTTTATTTATCATTTAGATGGGTTATATTTATGATGAAAAGATGTTTATGAAATAAATTCCTTTTCGATAGGTTATACTATGAAGAAATTTTTATTAAACTAATTTCTTTTAATGGGTTCTGATATGATAAATGTTTTATAATCATGTGGAACAAATATGTACGGTATTCCTGTGTTAAGGTGGTGATATTATAATCGGTTACTTTATAACCAATGATAGTGGCCACATTATAACTAATGAATGGGGTTATAATATTACCAATATCAAACCATGTTATTACCAAGGATGTGTTGTAGTTATATCTCCCTCAAATAAAATGTATATTGATATGTTATATATGAAACTGACATCATTTTCAAAATACTATAAATGACAATACTTTTATGTTTATATGACTCTGTGAGGTTCTCAATTTGAGTCCATAATGTAATAAGTGTACCTATTTCTTTTTATATATTTCCAAAACATTACAATATTATATTCTATAAACAAATAAATGTATCATATCAAGGTTATGTTGTGATGGACTAGGTAAATTAATTATATTATGATTCATTTATTTTGAATGACCATGATTTATTCCAAGAATCTTGTTAATGATCCATGATATGAAGGGTATGTTTTTCAAATGTTAATATCATTTTCCCAAACCCTTATACTCATGTTATTCACTTATGAACCCTCATGAAGGATTTGAATAAGTAAAATAAAAATCGTTCAAAAATGTTAAAAAATGTTTTATATATTGAAATTAATTTTTCATGATTAAGACATCCTAAATTATTTTTCATTATTATTTGTCTTCCACTATGATTATTTTTTCTCACAAGTACTTTTGGGTTTTAGTAAATGGCTGGAATAAGAATGAGATGGGATAAACTTGAATGTGATGGTAAATGGGTTGTGTAATATCCATAATGGATTAAAATAAGAGATTAATAAACTTTGATTATTCCTAGTCAGTTATCCTAATATATGAGTAATGATGTGAACTTTATTGAGATTCCTTACTTTTCAAATGAAATGAATTTTGAATTTTATAAAATATTATATAGTTATGAACATAGAGGAAATAATATATGGATTATATATGAATATAAGGTTTGGCGAAGAACCTAGAAGTGTATATCAAATTGAAGGAAATATGATTACTATGTTGAAAATAAGGTCATTTAGTAATGAACTATCAATGAATTCAATGTCATATATATGGTAAACATGGGCAGTAATCATGGTAATGTACTATTCAATGATTAATATTCTATACTAAGTAAAAATATATTCCATGTAAACCCTTAAATAAGAAGTATTTTAGTATTTATATAATCATATTCAAGGATTATAGGTTACTATTATTTTTTATAATGGTATTTGTGATTGTAATATAACTAAGGACTTTGTTAAATTTGGATGCACATATGTCTCTATGTAAGATTATCATAAGAGAGATGGATAAAATCATGGGTTAATAAGCTATAATATTGATCATATTTTCAAAGACCACGACAAACCATTTTATGTTTTATGTAATGGTATTTTATTAAGGATAAGGATATTTTGGGAGAAATTTTTGGAAATACAATATTTTTTTGTACATGATTTGGTTGAAAATTATTTGATAAAGATTTATCATAGAAGTAATTAAATTTAATGTACATACACTATAAATATATAATTTCGTCATTTAATCTTATTAAGTGCCATGATATATTCTTGTATTTAATAAATAGAGTATTTATTAATTAACTTGATCAGTTTTTGGTTGTCCATAAGGATGATATTATAATATAATTAGTGAACAAGGAATAAAATTAACATCACTTGATAACTATAATAAAGACCACAAGGAATGAATTTTTTTTATTACAAACATTCAAAGTGTGAAATTTTGTCATGAACATATTTCATTTTGGTTTATAAAATTAATAAGGGGTATATCTGTGGATCTATAAAATGCCAAAGTTATTGAACATTGTCCTAGACCAACAACTTTGAATTATGTCCAATATTTTCTTGGGTTTTCGAGATGTTAACAATTTTTTATGGATAAAGTTTCATGAAAATATAATCTACTCACTAAGATTAATCTAAATGGAGCTATAATCCAATGGATATGTGAATGTGTGGAAATTTTCAAGGAATTGGAAAGAAGAATAGTTAGTATACCTATGCTCACCTTTCCATGTGGTGGATAAGGGGTTTTAATCTATAATGACACATCCAATAATGTATTTGGATTAATTATTATACTAAATTACATGATTATATCTTATGAATCAAAATAGTTAATGGTTCATTAGAAAAATTACCCAACTTATTATTTTTAGTTAGATATGGTAATTTTTAAAATAATGATATGGTGGTGTCATATTTATATATAAAATTGTTTTATAAATACTAATAATTGAAGATTTTAGTATATATTAACACAAAAGGATTTTAATATGCCATAAAGAATACAGTTGTGGAAGATTAAGTATTAATACATCTCAATATAATAACATCCTGGGAAAGAGAACAAGGTGGTTGATGTTTTGAGTCAAAAGGTTCTGGCAAGGTTAGCCGTGATGCGGATTATAAGAGATCCAATATTTCTATATTGGGAATGGATGGACCTATAAAACCTAAATGAAGGTGAAAATTTATATCTATCTCAAATGTGTGTTCAAACATCTCCATATGTGAAGATTAAAGAGGCTCAAAATTAAGATATAAGGATACAAATGAAAGTGATAAACGTTACTGAGCTTACCAATAATCTTGGAAGAATGAAAATGTTCTGAAACAATTTATGGGTTCCATTCATATCAAATTTTATGAATGTGATTTTAGAGGCATATCTAAGTTATTAATTCAATATTTTTCATGTAAATAAAATTATTTTTAGAGATATTAAATATTATATTTGGTAGGATTTAATGAAAAAATATATTTCATAGTTGGTATATGGGTTCTTGGAATGTGGGAAAGATAAAGATCAGTGGAAGAACTCTAATATAATTTTACAAACATTACATGTAAAAAAATAAATGGAAAGTATTACCATGGATTTTTGCATCAGACTCCCCAAAACATCTTAATGAAACTATAATATATGATTTGTGGTTGAACACATTAAAAAGTTAGATCACTTAATCGCTGTCAAGGAATATTTTTATCAGGATCATCATTCTATGATATACAATAATATAGTGGTAATGTTTTATGGAGTAAAACATTATATTTTATCATATTAAGAAATGAGTTTTACCTAAATGTTCTAGAAATTTCATTAGTAGGATCGAGAAATTTAGTGGGGTTTCAAAAATATATGTCATTCATAGATAAATTTTAGTCTGAGAAAACAATTCATACAATAAAGGATATATTGAGTTCTTTTTCTAGGGACATCAAATGTGGTTAAGATCAATATCATTCTATACATGAATTTTCTTACAATAATTGATTTTACATGATAATTCTGATGGATGATTATAAATATATGTATTGAAATAAGAATAAAATTCCAATATACTGGGGTGATATTGGAGATTTAAATCCTTTAGTACCACTGTGAAATAAATGGAATAAAATATTGGAGTCATTTAACAACACAAAATGGAAGGACAATGTCTGTTGAAATGTTATGCTGAAAATCTTCAATATGATCTATAATTTGAAGATGGAAATAATGTGTTTCTAATAATTACTCCATAAATGAAGGTAATGAGATTTTGAAATAATGGATAACTAATCCCCAGGTATATCAACCCCTTTGAAATTCTTAATCATATTGGGATGGTAGATTATCATTTGGTGCTTCCACCAAACCTATCTCAGGTTCATGATGTATCCCCTGTATCTGTCTTGGGAAAGTATATACTTGGTCTATCTTATATATTCAACTTAGGGTTCATAAATCTAGATCGTGATATTTAATAAAAGGAAAAATTTGTGTATATTCTTGATAATGTAGATAAAGTTCAATAAAACATGTCTATACACATTGTCATTTCATTGGAAAAACCACCACCTTGAGGATGTAACGTGTGAACATAAGGATGTAATGAAAAATATGTATCCTTAGTTGTGTGTAAAAAAGTGATGTAATTTTGAAGGTTATATTAATTTTATGGGGGGTATAACTTAACACAACAATATTTTATGAAATATTTTTTTAATTTTTTTTCTTATAAATCTTTTGTGACATTTTACACTAAGTTTTAACAAATAGTGAAAACTACTAAATTATTATTTATAAACAATCGTTATTACCTAGAAACTCAATTTTTTAGAATGAAAAGGAATAATTTTTTAAAAAATTAATTATAATGGTTATATATAAATAAATTATTTTGATAAGAATGTTCACAATTTTTAGTGAAGTATTTATTTTCTTCAAAAAATAATTATTTTCTTTAAAAATACAATATTTTTTTTTACTTTTTCTGAAAATATTATAATTTTTTTGAGAATTTTATAAAATTAATTTTAAAAATGTAAATAATTTTTGGAATAAACATGTAAAATTATTTTAGGACAATATTTTGGAATTTTTATAGAAATAATAATTTTTTGATGAATAAGGAAATGTATTAGTTCTTATTGAAAATTACATTTTCATTTAAGGAATTTATAATATTGTATTTTCTTTTAAATTTTGTCTAAATTTTATATTATATAAAAAATATCATTTTAAATCCAATATAGGTCATTGGAACTAGTTTAATATTGAAATTTGAAATAAATGCATGCAAAACATCAAAAGACTACTTCTTTGAAAAACCACAATTTCATCGTGTCTACAGGTTAAATGTAAAACTGTTTTATTCCCCTTACGTGAATTAAATTTTGAAAAAATGGATTCAATATTTTTATTCATAATATTTAATATTATATAATAAGGTAAACCTGATTTTTGATAAAAAAATAATAGAAAAAACAGTAAAACATAATTATTGTGGTTATTGTTAAAATAGGTTTACCTATAGATAAACTAAAAATTAAATAGGTGAAATGAAAAATAAACGTGTCCAAAAACCATTAAATAGACATATTTTTACCATAACTCATATATTTATTGATAATGAACCATTTTGGAACAATCTTCACTTGAAAAGTAATGGTACACTTTATCTTATTCAAACATTCCAAGTGTGCCCTCTCCCCCACTTATAAAAGGATACCCCATATCCTATCCTATTAACACATAATTACATATTTTATTCTAAAAATAAATTACCCAATATATTCTCCACTTCCCTCTAGATCTTCTATAATAATTTTTTTTATTATGAAACAATCATAATAAATATTTCGTAATAAACCTAAAGAGATTCTCTAATGAAGACGTAAAAATATTAACCTTACGTTTAATAAAATTAATTTCACCACATCCATAAAATATTTATTAATTATTCTAATATAATAATAACAATATCTTCAATATCATGATATTTCATCATATTAATGAGATAACCTATATCTATCTCTAATTCCATCTAACGTGAATAGAAATCATCGATCATGTGTACGACACAGTACAACCTCATGAACAGATGTAATGTGTTTTTCATTTATGTTTAACAAGGATGGTAATAAGGATTAATTAAATTAATATATATAAAAATTTTAAAATATTTTTAATTCAATAATTATTACATCTCATATACCTTATTTCCTTCCATTTCATGGGGGATACAATATCATTATTCGTTTCTGTTTCAGACCACCGCCTCATGAAGCGATGTGATTTTTTTTCACTAACCCATTTCATAGATGATATTAAATGTAATTTTTATGATTATAGGTGTTTTATATTACAAAAAAATAATTATATAAATATAATATATTATTTTTATTTTATTATTTTTCAACCATTGAGAAAATGGAAATAGTGTTCATGCATATGTATGACCTACTGTCTCCATGAATGGTGAAGTTAGTTTTCTTTCTCAATAATAAATAAATAACTATAAATACATATATAATGAGTATATATCATATTTATATCCTTATATATTGAGTATATGATTTAACCGTGATAAACATTAATGGAACGAATACACCAAACCAAAATATACATGAAAAAACAAAGAAGTTGTTACCCAAAATAAGATTTTAACAAGGAAATTTTAATAAACGAGTAATAAAAGGCCATAAGTAGATTATATTTGGTAATATACACAATATTATTGTCATTAAATAGCTTTATATTAACATATATTTATTATATTTTAGGTTCAAATATGAATGATAGATTTGGAAACTTAAGGTAAGGTATTTTGTCTCACTTTTCCATTTTTGAGATATATATTATGTTATTCACCTATCTTATTTTATTAGCTGTATATAATTAAAATTTTACATGTTATATAATTAATCACATTAAATTAATTATAATTAATTATATTTTTATTTTATTAATTTATCTGGCTTATAATTTAAAATTTACCATTATTGTAAGGGTCTGGTGATACAATATCATTGTTTATTAGTATTGTTTATGATTATTTTTTTAAAGATGAAATATGATGATTTAATTATAAATATAATTAATAATTTTATATTCCAATTGTTATTTCATAATAACACTTGGTTTTCTTAATTTTCTTCTCTTTATACACTCATGATTCTAAAATGATGTATTTAATGAAAACATACTTTACTTCACTCTTTGGTCAGAATTTTTTTCTCCCATGAAAATGTTTTCCAAAAATAATTTATAGAAATATTTACTATTAAAAAAAGGGGTTTTAATGAATATTTAACCCATGATTAAGTTTTTTCCAAATGTTTCAAATTAAATATTTATGTTATATTCTAAACAATTGATATTTTTATTTTGCAAAGAATATTAAGGATAAATTTATTTTAATATACAGGTCATGAAACCACACAATGATTTAAGTATTTGTTTTTATTTTTTAAATTTATTTTCAATGAAATGGAATTTAGAAATACTTTATCTATTTTATGTTCTAAAATTTTATTTTCAATGAATGGTTTTATTCCTCCTGAAATGATTCAAGTGTTATTTCAAAATAATTTTCCATCAATGATGACATCCTATGATTTTTTTTATAATTATTCTTCTATTGAAGAAATCATAGGATCCATATCTTTATAATTATGATAAAATTTCTTCTTATTTCACAATTAATTATTTTTTCATGTAATAGTAGCATTTTTCACTCTTTGGTACTTAAGATAATTAAGAAATTGTTTTTATATAAATTTGATTTTATTTTTCTCATCATTTAGAAACCTATATTCATTTAACTAACATGTTTTACAAAAATAATCAAAAAATTTATAGTATTCCCCAATTATTTATAAAATTCATTTTCACCCATGTTTTACATTGAAAACAAAATGTTTTTATGGGAATCATTATGTTTTTTTCCAATCACTGAGCTTTTAAAATCTAACAAAAAATCAAAATCAATTTTTTTTTATGTATAGATCATGTATATAATTATCCACCAATATGAAAACTCTATTTATAGAAGATTACATTATTCAATTTAAATGAAAATTTATCAAAAAATGGTTTTTTAAATATTTTTTATTTTTTATTTTAAATTTATTTTCAAAAAATGTTACTATGAAAATATGTTATGTTTAAAAATTGTATTAAATAATTTTCAAGGATTCATTTATACATTTCAAAATGCTATTTTGAAATAAAATAACTTATAAAATGTAAATGTAAGTTATTTGTAAGGAAAATATATATTCACTATAAAATATTCATTGTGATATCTCAAAATCCTTCTCCATCTAAGTTAGGATCCTTTATCAAAATTTATGTTTTACCAGGGATATAATCCATGTATATAATAATTATTCATTATATGAATGGATTTGGTTTATGTTTTAATGTTTTTTTGAAAACTATTTCTCTTCCATGTGTTATACCATGAAAAAATTATTATTAAACCCACTTATTTTCACCATTTATTATAAGATGAACATATTATATAACATAAATTTTTTACAAAGGTAATGAAATGATAAAATTATTATGGTACCCTTTTAATTTCATTAGTAATGATATGATGAATGTTTACAGTATTGTGCAACACATATGTGTGATTTTAATATATGACTAGTGGGATATATATCTCCCTCCAATTCATTAGGTAAGGATTTATATATATCATGATAAAAATATAGATGGAATTGGGAGTGATATTGGTATAGTAATATAAGGCTTGCAAGGGGGATAATGGTGTGCCCTTACTAGATGGTGTAACCTCTTATGCATGAACCTGATTACATGATCATAATGTCATTCATGAACCGGATTAAATATTCATCGTGTTATACATTAACCAAATTTGATGTTAATATTGTTATCAATGAACCTAATTACATGTTCAAAATGTTATACATGGACCTTTTTTCATGTCCACATGTTCATGTGAGTGCCAGATTTCTTTTCCTTTACACAATGGTTGAACTTATTTATATTCACATTTGTTCACAATGTTATAAGATAATGTGTATTTCACATGTATATTTATTATGCCAATGATATTCTCTCATGACTCATGATATTTGATTTCCTTATGATTCATGTCTTTTTAATTAAAAATCATTATTCCATGATTAATGTCTATTATATTTGATATGTAAGTTATGTTTTTACAATGTTATGATCATGTTATTATACCCTACTTCTATTTTATTTCTTACATATCTTCCTTTTCTACGATTACTAAGAGTCTGAGCTAACCCTTAATTATGTTTCCTTTCCCCATGTTGTGATGAAAGGTTTTATGTAGCGTTTTCATCTCAAGAGTACTAATGGGGGATATCATTATTAGAGATGTTAAAGATATTTCACCAAGATAAAATATTTTGATTCCAAGTTTTTTAAGGCACTAAACAATTATAATCCTCAAGTGTTGGGTTGTATAATGTAATGAATATTAACCTAAAAGGTTATAAAATCCATTTATGATAATTTTGGGTCCCTATATCTAGTGTATAAAATTTGAATAAAAATAAAGATTAGGCTATGAATAGAATAACGATGTCAACTCATTTAATGACATTTGTTTTATTTTAAGACTTTATTCACTGTTTTATCACTTTTACCATATTTTATTATTTACCTTGGGGAGAATTTTTTATATTGTAAATTTATTATTATGACTAGAGATTTAAAAAACCGTATTAAATATTTTGACCAATATAATTATACATAAAATATTACAAAATATTAATTTTATAAACAATGTAAATAATTATTTCTAAAACAATAAATTCATAATGAAATACATTAGTTTATAAAACAATATTTTCCATCAAAAGAATTTATGTGGTCCAAAAAAATGTATATTATTGTATATGAAGAAATTTATTACATTATAAAAAATAAATCAGGATTAATATAACTTCAAAATTTCTGAAACAAAATTGAATCTATAGAATAAATAATTAATGGAAAATTTCCAAAGCTAATTTATAATATGAATAAAATAAATCTTAATTTCCAAATTTTCAATCATAAGTTTATAAACTTAATATATATATATATATTCATTTTTTAATTCAAAAAATATATTTTATTAAGAAAAAATATTCATAAATTTTAAATTCTTGTTTATATCATGATGATGTAATCCATTTTATGGTGTTTATAATTACTATATTTGTAGTACTTGCCGAAAACTTATCCTATTATAAAAATAAAAAACAATCACATTAATCTAATTTTTAAATTTTAAATCCAAAAATGAGTAAAATATTATCAATTTATGAATATAATTATTATTTATTTAAATTAGAATAATAAAAAATATACTGAAAAAAATATTTAATAAAAAATGCATTTCAAAATATTTAGAGTCCATCATTTTTTTAATATAAATTACTAATTAAATGAGTGATAGTATATTAGATTATAAATTTAAATTTTTATTTAGAAACATCCCTTATAAGTGATAAATTTAACTTAGTAAATAAAATATAGAACTTATATTGATTTCATTTTTCTTATATTTTTCAAAACTAACCCTTTTTAACATTAAATTATTTTACTTCAAATTGATTATTTCTTAATAAATTATTCATATAATTTTGTTGATATATTTTTCATTAAATTCATAATTTATTATTTTATTAAAATATCTTTTAAAAATTTAATTAAATTTAAATTCTTAATTTATATAATTACATTAAAAATTTACAACCCTAATAGTAATATGTTTATATCATCATATCTTCAACTTATAGTGACATAAACTGAGCTATGCTAGTATATATTTTACATCATACACATAATATATAAATATAATCTGAAAATTAATCTCATTATACTAGAATAAATCTTTTTAGAGTTGTTATATACTAACTATTTAAGCAAATTATTCCAAATTATTTCTTAAAATTACCCCGTAGTCATCTAAATATAAAACATCCTTCATTACATATTCAAACATACGATTACCTGGGGAAGCGAATTTTTTTTCCAAAGCTGGAGATCATATTCTCAGAAAGGGAAAACATATAAATGAATCATAAAGGGTTAGATCATAAATAAAATTCATCAATATTTTATGATTTTGTTTAATAAATTTAAATTTTTTGATGGCATGCATTGAACACAACACTAAGTCATAAAAAATTGCGGTGAATTATTAATAATATTATTAAAATTTTACCTTCAAAACCAGACCATTGATTTTAATAATAAAAGTAGGAATAAATAATATTTTAATATTAATAATATTTTTTTGTTGGATAAAGAAAATCTATTTATAAATAATTTTTTCATTTTTAGTAATGTCTCAATATGCATCGAAAATAAATTTTCTCAAAAAATTATTTCTATTCCTTTTGGAGGAAAACCCAAAATGATTTATTGAAAATTTAAAAACAATATCTCATATAAATAACATTATTTTACAAATCAAAATTTCAAAATTATCTTAGGATGAATTTTTCATATTTTTCTAGAAAGTTTACATTTATAGTGAATAAGGAAATTAATTTTTTTTCATTAAAAAGTCCTTTTTGTTTATAGAATTTAAAGTGTTAATAATTGTTTGATATTATTTTAAATGTAACACCAAAAATATTATATATTTATTGGTACAAATTATATCTTTGGAATCAATTTATTGTGGATTTTGTATGTTTAAAATTTCTATATTTATTAATATTTTCTCTTTGGAAAACCTTTTTTACAACATGCTTCTGTTTTTTATTTTTAAATTAAAAATTTTAAATTATGTAGAAAGAATTTAGAAATTATTTTTCCATATTTTGAATAATAATATTAAATATTATATAATAATGTCACCTTAATATTTGAAAAAAATTAATAGTAAAAATATTAGATATTGTTTACCATAGTTAAGGATAAAATTAGTTTATCTGGGGTTAAACTAAAAGGAAAACAGTTAAAATGACCTAGAAACATGTCCAATTCAAAGTTTATTTACATTTATAGACTCTTATTCGATTATTATATATTTTTAATTTGAAAAAAAAACATAATTAAATAAATAAAAAAGGACGAAATATCACCGAAATGCTTTTACATTTTTTTCATGTTTTCACATAGGAAAAATAATTATTTGGGTTAATTTTTATGGAAATATTGATCATAATGAACTTATTTTCAACATGATAATTTTTTTAGTAATTAAACATTTTTATTAAATTCTTATGAAGATTCTAATGGAGTAATTATTAATTTATTAGAAAAATAAAATAAATGGTACTAAAAATTTAAAAATTACATTATATTGAGTGAATAATTATATAGAATTAATTTTTAAATAAATATAACATGATATACATTTTTTTAATTGATATATTCAAATTAAACCTTTTGCAAGATGTTTTAATGTAAAATTAAAATAATAGTGTTGAAATTTGAAGTAATGTTATTTTATAATAAATAATATTTTATTTATATATTTAAAATTATTAAAAATAATATTATATAACATTTTATTGTAATATTAATAAAAATATAAAAAATTGTCTATTTGTGGACCAATTTTAATTTTTTTAATAATTTTATTTACCCCAAAATAGTAAAAATATTATTATCATAATAAAAGTTAAACTATGGTTTTGGGAATTTCATGCATATATGTTATAATTAAGTTTACACACCTAGTGTATTTCTTATACACATGATTTAATATTTATAACTATTTTAAATATTATCTAATAGGGTTTATTTTATTTTTAGCCTTAAGTTATTTACTGCCAAGATAAAAAGGCTAGTTCTCGTATTAAAAGCCAATATGGAAAACATATAGAATAATTGATGTTATGGACAAAAATGTTTAAAATATATGTCCTTTTTATTTTCTGGAGGTTTCAATCAACCATATAATCCATACAATACTTTATTTATCAATTTTTTAGTTACATGGGCTAAAAAGTATTTCCCATTATTGTAGTTTTTCGGTGTTTAAAAAACACCAACCCCTCCCCATTTTGAAAAGCTAAATCATCACCTCACTTCTTCATAACTCCCAATAAATATGTCAAATCCAAAACCTAATAAAATTACTCTCCAAAAAACTTATCCATTTTCTAGAGTTTTTGGCCTACCCAAAACACAAACACTATGTAATTTAATAATAGATCTAAATGAGGTTGTTCTATGTGATGTTAATTTTTTTTACATAGATCTTATTTTTATTCCTCAAAAAACCTTAATTTAATTGTTAATAATTATAATATAATAACACTAGTATCTATAATATAATTTTATGTCAACATTTTTAATTAATAACATGTATCTATCTCCTCATGCATTAAATGGGAAATGTAGTCGTCGATCATGTGTTCGATAGACTACCGCCTCACGAGATACTATAATTTATTTTTCAAGACTACTATAGAGACCCCGTTTTCACCTTTTAATACATTGAAATATTTGAAAATATATTTCCACAGTTGGGAACTGAGACGACATGAAATTCTGAGGCCGATTATTCCAAAAATTAATTTTAAGAAAATATTTAGAAAATATTATAATATAAACATGAATGAAATGAGATAACTTTAAAATGGTATCTTTGTTTAGAAATATGAGTCCAATTTTCTGTCCAGAAAATGATATTTACCCTAGGTGTGTAACGTCCCGATTCTGGGTGCCACTCAACGGGTGCCCTGAAACTGGTTCACTACGTGACCTCAAGCGCATTTCCCCAAATGCCAGAGGCTGCCGACTAGCAGTGAGTGCCCATGTCTGATAGTGGGGAAACTATGCCCTCAATTGTCAATGTGTAGCACAATGGAAAGAATAGATCATACCACAATAGTGGAAGCAGTAAACCATACAAAACTGAAATAAACAACTGTAGTAGATATAACCGACCAGGATATAAGTAACGATGCAACATGACTCAATTCTATGAAAACAGAACTACCCGCGACATCGTGATCCAATACAACAGAAGTACAAGCACTTAAAAGAAAAATAAAACAGCCCGCGACATCGTGATCCAATGCTTGGTCCCATGCTCTCCTACACCCCAACATCAATCAAGTACCTGTATAAGGACCCTTTGCCTTATCTACACCTGCAGAAACGTAATCTGTTTGGGCCGAAAAGCATAACCCAAACAGGGTGTAAGAAATAATTCCCAGTAGGCACCCACCAATGGCCCGTGCTCAACTGTGTGTAAATATGTAACAATAGTGTGCAGTAGTAAATGCAGTAAACTAATCAGTACTCAAAACTAACTATCTTAACCACTTATATTTCCATTTTGATTATTCATTTAACAATTTTATTTAGTAACATTCAGTGCTCAACAACACCACACCCTTAGGCTAATAGAACCACACCTTCAGGATAATATAGTAAAACCACACCCTTAGGCTAATACAAAATCCCACCCTCTAGAATTTTCCTCATGAGAAGTAGAATCTCTCCCTCAAGAAAAACTGAAACGATACCCTCAGGTAAACAAAATCTTTCCCTCAGGCCTTGCCCTCAGGCAGAGTAGTAACCTTTCCCTTAGGCTTTACAAACCACACCCTCGGGATAATATAACCGGGCCGATCCCAACACCTAAACATGCAATTCTTATAATTCATCTCAAGGCAAAAGTAATGCATAATGTAAAAATGGAATACCCTTGGGTAACCTGGCCAAATCGCTAAACAGAGGAACGCACCCTAGGGTTGGTTCTGGATCCAAGCACTGATCCCAAACAATAGTTTCACAGTTTTATTAATTACCTATACAATTCTAGGTATTTAATATAGCCACGGCCTCAGCCACACGACACCCTATATATGGGTTCATAGCTCATAAATACACAAAACGCACAACAGTTGGAAAATAAACACCAAGCCACCTACCTTAAACACTCACGGACGACATACACGAACGACACCTTCTGAAACGTCCAAGAACGTCTTAGATCTAATGTAAAATAATTATCTATTAAAAGCAAATAACTCCCTTTATGGGAAGAATTGGAAAGAACGATCAAAGAAGAGTGGAGGGCTTACCCGTGTGGTTCAAACGAGATCGACCAAAGCAGAACCGGATTCTCCCCATGTGCTCGGCAGATCTCTAAAGGTTCGGCCGTCCCCACCTGAGCTCCCACCCGGTTTTGAGCCTTACCTGTGAACAAGGGAGTCTACTGCCCATTTTATGTGGAAAAAACAAAGTACACGGAATGTACTTCCAAGTACAAAGCATGTAATTCCCATTTTTAAACTGTTCCCCTGGTGGCTTCTTGCCAGCATGGCACTGTTCATCTGATGACATGACTACACGACATGTTTGCATGAGCACACGGCGTGTTCTATCACAGAGCTGGCCACTGCCTTACTATTCTCCAGCAAACTGACTACACTGTGTGTAAAGGATCAATACACGGTGTGTAGTCGGTTCCTACACCCTTCATCGTCGACATGGCCACACCCCATGAGTACTCATTCCACATGGCTATAAGTAAACTGCGTGTGGAAATGTACAATGTATATACTTCCAAATTTTTTTATTTTCCCCATTTTCCTTATTTTCTCAAAAACACTTAAGGAAAAGAGAAAAGAAGAAGCCCGTACCTCAAAAATAAGAAACGTGTTCTTACAAAATTCCCCCCTTAAAGCAATTAATCCCTGAATTTCCCTTCCAAGGGTGGTGAAGATATAGCTCAGAGCAGTTCTGGCCACTGAGCAAGTACATCGGTCCCCTTCTCCCAGGTCGTTTCCTACACACGGCCATGCTGCCATAGCACCCATACGAGGGGAACTGACTGTCCTCATAGAACATTCATGCTCCTGTCAACGATATGAATCATATTCGCCTCAAAGGATGCATCTATCTGAAGCACATCCTCCTCTGGATGAAAGGTGAGAGATGTGTTTGAATGATAACGGTGCAACTAGGATACTGGGAAGATGTCGTGCAAGGCCCGGTACCTCTGTGGTAACTGCAGCCAATAGGCAACCGGGCCAACTCTCTCTAGAATCTCAAACAGCCCCACATACCTCAGTGAGAGTTTACCCTGTCTCCTGATCCGTTTGTGTCCCAGCGTCGGTGAAACAAGAAAGAAAACCTTATCCCCGACCACGAACTCCAAGGGTCATCTGTGGAGATCAACATATGATTTTTGACGAGACTACATAGTAGAAATCCGCTTCTGAATCAACTAGACCTGCTTAGAAGTCTCCTGCACGATACATCGTCCCAGTAAAGATTCCTCACCTACCTCTGTCCAACAAAAAGGTGATCGACATGGCCTACCATATAAAGCCTCGTAAGGTGCCATCTTGATAGTCACCTAAAAACTATTTTTATAGGAAAACTCGACTAGGGGTATATGTTTCTCCCAAGAGCCCCCAAAGTCTAGGATGCATGCACACAGCATGTCCTCTAGCACCTGAATTGTACGCTCTGACTGGCCATCGGTCTGAGGGTGGTATGTTGTGCTCAGAAGCACCTGTGTACCCAGTTCCCTCTGGAAACTCTGCCCAAAACGAGACGTAAAGAGGGCGTCCCTATCAGAAATTATAGAATGATGGACCCCATGAAGATGTATGATCTCTCAAATATACATCCTTCTGAGCTCGTCAACACCGAAGGTCACTTTAATCGGAAAAAAGTGAGCTACCTTCGTGAGTCTATCCACAACAACCCACACGACATCATTTCCTCTAGGTGGCCTTGACAACCACATCACGAAATCCATTGCGACATCATCCCATTTTTACTCTGGAATGGGTAACTGCTGTAATAGTCCAGCTGGTCTCTAATGCTCTGCCTTCACCTGCTGACAGGTGGAACACCTCGTAACAATACCAGCCACATCTCTCTTCATACCCAGCCACTAGTACTGACGTCTCAAGCCTCCGTACATCTTGGTAACCCTAGGATGAACTGCACAAGTTGAAGCATGAAACTCCCACATCACCTCCTCACTTATATCCCATGGAACCCATACTCATCCATGGAAATGTAGAACCTCATCATCGCCTATCGACCAACCAGGAGGAGGGTCCTCAATTGCCACCAACTCCCGTAGAACTAGGCCTTCTAAATCAACTAGTTGTCTCATCCTCACTCTATCCAGGATATTAGAAGTCACAGCTAAAGATGAAAGATAAGTATGCCCCTGACTATCGTGCACCTCCAAATGCATCTCAGAGAACAAAGCCATAAGCTTCCACTCACCACTGGCCTCCTGCACTGCCTGTATCTGAGTCTTCCTGCTCAGTGCATTAGCTACATCATTACCTTTACTGGGTGTATAGTAAATCTTAATATCGAAGGACTGTATGTAGTCAACCCACCTTAGCTACCTCATATTCAAGTCACACCGAGTAAAGATATACTTGAGACTTTTGTGGTTGGTGAAAACCACAAAATGTTCTCCCAAGAGATATTGTCTCCAACAACGCAACACATGCTCAACTACAGCCAACACGAGATCATGTGTCGGGTAATTCCTCTCATGTGGCCTCAACTTCTGAGACCTATACGCAACAACTCGATCACCCTGAATCAAAACTGATCCCATCCCAATATCTGATGCATCACATTAAATTGTGTAATGCTTCCCCTGCTCTGGGAGTAACATGATCGGTGTTGATGTCAACCTTCCTTTCAGGCCCTAAAAGGCTACCTCGCAATCTTTCAACCAAATGAACATCACACCATTTTTAGTCAAACCCTTCAATGGTGCTACTAAGAGGGAGAAGTCATGTATGAAGCGTCTGTAGTAACCATCCATCCCTACGAAACTCCGCATCTCAAACACATTCTTAGGTTTCTCCCAGGGATCTACTGCTCTCACCTTATCTGGGTCCACGACAACTCCTGCCTCTGAGATGATATATCCCAGGAAGTGAATCTGGTCCATCCAAAAGTGGCACTTTGAGAGCTTAGCATATAGCCGATGCCCTCTCAGTGTACTCAATATGATCTCAAGATGGGTGTCTTGGTCGTTTCGAGTGTGAGAGTACACCAAGATGTCATCCATGAATACTACCACAAAAGAATCAAGATACGGATGGAACACTTGATTCATCAGAACCATGAAAACTGCTGGCTCATTCATGAGTCCGAACGGCATAACCAAGTACTCGTACGGACCATATCTGCTCCGAAAATCTGTAAGCGGTATATCCAATGGTCTCACGCACAGTTGATGATATCCAGATCTCAAGTCAATCTTTGAGAACACTCGTGATCCTCAAATTTGATCAAAAATATCGACAATCCTTAGTAAGGGATATCAGTTCTTGACCGTCAACTAGTTCAGCTTCCGATAATCCTCACAGAGTCTAAGGTAACCATCCGCCTTCTTCTCAAAAAGGACCAGAGAACCCCATAGAGAAGTACTGGGTCAGATGAAAACCTTTGACTGTAACTCCTCTAATTACCTCTTGTGCTCTTAAAACTTAGGTGTAGCCATCCTATAAGGAGGAATAGACATGAGGGCTGCCCCTGGCACAATCTCAATAGAGAAATCCACCTCTTGCTCCGGAGGTAGACATGAAAAGTCATTCGGGAAGACATACCTGAAATGATCAACAACCAGAGGGAAATCTGTCTAACAAGTCCCTTGATCATCCAGATATAAGCTCTTAATCTGGGCTGTGACTCCACCTCACCCATGATGCTCTAGTCCAGATCGAATTTCCTGAACATCCCATTCACCCTTGTATAGAAAATCTTCGCCCTCTGGTGATGTGAAACTCACCCTATGATGATAGTAGTCTACAAAGGCTCAAAAGGGAACCAAGCAGTTCATCCCAAGAATGACATCATAGATAGTCATCTCTAAGACATAGAGGTCCCATAAAAAGTGACACCCACCAACCTCAAGGGTGAACTCCTTGCAGTGACGCACACCAACTGTTATAGTCCCCAACGGAGTGTCTAGCGTTATGATATCAGAAGAAAGATAAACACCGAGACCAAGGCTCTCCACAATGCATATAGATATGAATATATGTGTAGAAACAGTATCAAAAAGTACTGAAGATAAGACAGAAGCTACTAGAATAGTTCCTCTGACTGTAGAAGGTCCAGGATCCTGCTCCTGATGGGTCTGTTGCACTGCATATGCCTGCCCAGTGCTGCGGCTCTGCAACACAGCCTAGAAACTCTGAGCTGTCCCACCCTACTGCCTCTGAGATCCTTGTGTGTGGATACCAAGGCCACAAACACCATCTCTTCCTGCACACCCTGACGTATTCCAGTTCCTTAACTGGTAAGAAGCTACTGGTCCTGCCCCCGCACACATAATCTAAATAGAACCCATCTCACTAGCCACTGGTAGAAACACCCTGAAAAAGTGCTACAGATGAACCATCTTGCCACAAGCTCGACACTCCACCAGGTCACGTGGACACTGCGGTCTCTTGTGCCCCTCTCTACTACACTAGTAGCACCGGATCAGGCCACTTGACAAAACTGCCTGGCTGGTACTGCCACCCTAAGAGAGATCCATCTGTCTCTTCATCATTCCAGTAGAAATAGTACTAGTAACTGGTGTTGAACTGCCCTAGCACAAACCACTAGCTTCCCATAGGTTCCTCTCTGAAATCAGTGCCTGGTTCCCAATAGCATTTACTGAAGGCAACATGAAAAAATTCACCAGTGCTCGGATGTCATAATGATGACCGTCTTCAAAACGTCTGGATCTCAGTGTCTCATCACCCACCAGTACGGGTGCAAAACACTGATGCTCGATGAAACGAGAAGAATAGTCCATCACCGACATAGGGCCCTGCTGCAGATTCATGAACTCTTGAGCTCTATCTGCCCTCAGCGTCTTTGGGAAAAAGATGTCATAGAAGACTGCATGAAAATCTTCCCACGCCATGTCTCTGTGATGCTCTGACTGGGTGGTAACATCCCACCACCTTATGGAGGAATCACACAGCATATATGTCACGATCTTGACCCTATGACCTGGAGGCGTCTCAAGATGCTCGAAAATAGTCTGCATCGTTCCAAGCCTAGACTCCATAGCATGTGGTCCGACATCCCCTGAAAATGTAGGCGGATGCTACTGTTGGAAGATACGTGTCAGCTCTGCTATAGATGTAGCAGCCTACAATTCCCCCTGAAAGGTCTTCATGAACCTCATAAAGTCTTCACGGAACTGCACCTCTACGCCTGTGTCCGGTATAACAGCTGGCGCCGCATCTGGCTCTGCTAGAGGGTCTACTTGTAGCCCATGGCCCACCATCACTGGAGTATACTCGCTGCTTCTCTCCGGGTGAACAACACGTGGTCGTCTAGGAGGGATGACACTACAGGGTCCAAAACATGCCTTAGATCAAGATCAAGACTGAAAGCGAAGGAACCATAAAGGGAACAAGATGGAGAATTCATTTCAAGATTTGTAAAACAAGACTACATGGCATGTACAATGACTACACGACGTGTAATTGACCTCTCTTCCCATGCCCGGGTCCTTCTACATGGCTAAGCCACATGGCTCCCATTGAACATAAACTACACAATGTGTATAATATCTACACGGTGTGCAAGGTGTTATTTTACAACTTCCCGTGTCATTTGTGACATGGACAACTAATCGTCTTGCAACTACACGGGGTTTTACACCCGCACACGGCATGTACACCACCCCGTTTCCCAGCCACTTGGCTAAGTCCACACGGTCTGTCCTCGGAAAAGACTACACGGCGTGTCCCAGAGGTACACGACGTGTTCAAGGAGAGGTGACACCGACCCGTGTTGTTAGTTACACGGCCGAGTCCTCAGGTCACACTACACGGCGTGTTCATCATTGACATGACGTGTTCTGTACAGGAGTTCACCGACCCGTGTTGTTAGTTACACGACCGGACTCCGGGTCAACACTACACGTCGTGAACATTCGATACACGATGGGTTTTCCCCAAACATTCCCTACCCCGTGTCACCACCCACACAGTTTGTTACTTGGGAAGAGACTACATGATGTGTACTCTGGGTACACGGCGTGTACATAAAATGTTTTTTTCATCCCGAACAGAAGGACATACAAGGCGTGTTTAAAGACACTACATGGTGTGTATACTGGTGTTTCGGACATTATGCCTCATATACTTCCCTGAAACCCAAAAAATACCGAAAAATGACACCTAAGTGTCAAATTCCGACCCTTGAGGTCCCATACTCCCCACGAATCAATGTTTGACATCTTATCTGTGTTATAAAAAAATAAACATCTAATGATCCACTAAATTTCGGCCAATGAGGGCCCATACTCCCCAAAGACCAATGTTTGGAGTTCATTATATAGATAGGATCAAATTAAAGTACCTTATCACATAGCAAGTATTTTATCGAAGTAGCTATCACAACAACATGTTTTACTAGCACAACAACTATCACAACAACATGCAATTTCTAATGCACCTACATGGCATAGAACTATGGATGGCATGTGATTTCTAACATGTGCCTATATGATGCATGAGATGGCATACCATCATCTCATTGGGTTGCAACTAAATAAAACCCATAGATAAAATATAACCAGCAGAATCTTAAGTGCGTTACCCAACGGTGAAAATGATTCAATTGTAAATTTTAAAAAATCAAAAGAATTGAAAAAAAATACAAGGTAGACTGGATTTTCCCAAGACACAGGTTATCTACGCCAGAGCACAGCTTATTACCAACTACCGTACATCCTATCCTTGACTAAGGCTCCAAATAGTAAGTCAAAGAAAAGAAATTCCTCTAATACCAGTTTGTAACCTCCCGGTTCTGGGTGCCACTCAACGGGTGCCCCGAACGCGATTCACCACATGACGTCAAGCACATTTCCCCAAATTCCAGAGGCTTCTGACTAGCTGCGAGGGCCTAGGTCTGATAGTGGGGAAATTATGCCCTCATTTGTCAAAGTGTAGCACAGTAAAAAGAATAAATCATACAACAAAAGCGGAAGCAGTAAACCATACACAACTGATATAAAAAACTGCAGTATATATAACCAACCAGTATATAAGTAACGATTCAACATACCTCAATTCTAAGAAAATAGCCAGAACATGTTACACAATCAATACAACACAACTGAAGTAGAAGTACAGAAAAGAAAAATAGAACTGCCCGTGGCATCACGAGCCAATTCCCGGTCCCATGTTCTCCTACACCCCAGCAGCAATCAAGTACCTGTATAAGGACCCTTGCCCTTATCTACACCAGCAGAAACGTAATCTGTTTGGGCTGAAAAGCATGACCCAAATAGGGTGTGAGAAATAATTCGAAGTAAGCACCCACCAAAGGACCATGCTCAACTATGTGTAAACATACAACAACAATGTGGATTAGTAAATTAAATAAACTAAGTAGTAATCAAAAGCAACTCTCTTAACTAGTTATATTTCCATTTTAATTATTCATTTAACTATTTAATTTAGTAACATTCTGTGCTCAACAGCACCACGCCCTTAGGCTAATAGAACAATTCCCTTATGCCAATATAGTAAAACCACGCCCTCAGTCTAATACAGAATCCCGCCCTCAGGCATCGCCCTCAGGTGAAGTAGAATCTCTCCCTCAGGACAAACTGAAATGAAACCCTTAGGTAAACATAATCTTGCCCTTAGGCCTTACCCTTAGGCGGAATAGTAACCTTTCCCTCAACCTATACAAACCACTCCCTCAGGCTAATATAATTGGGCCGAGCCCAACACATAAAAATTCAATTCATACAATTCCTCTCAAGGAAAAAGTAATTCATAAAGTAAACATGGCATACCCTCGGGTATCCTTGCCAAACGGCTAAACAGAGGAACGCACCTCGGGGGTGGTCCTGGTTCCAAGCACTGATCCCAAAAAACATTTTCACAATTTTATTAATTACCTATACAATTCTAGGTATTTAATATATCCACGACCTCTGCCACACGACACCCCATATATGGGTTGGTACCTCAAAAATACACAAAATGCACAATAGTTGGAAAATAAACACCAAGCCACCTACCTTAAACACCAACGAACGATATACGCGAATGACACCTTCTGAAACGTCCAAGAACACCGTAGATATGAGGTAAAATAATTCACACTTAAATGCAAATAACTCTCATTAGGGGAATAATTGGAAATAAAGATGAAAGAAGAGTGGGGGGCCTACCCGTGCGGTTCCAACAAGATCGACAGAAGCAGAACCGCATTCCCATTGTGCGCTCATCGGATCTATGAAGGTTCAGTTGTCCTCTCCTGAGCTCTCGTCCAGTTTTAATCCTTCCCTCTGAACAGGGAAGGATACTACCCATTTTAAGCGAAAAAAAGTACACGTCGTGTACTTCCAAGTACACGGCATGTAATTACAATTTTAAAACTATTCCCCTAGCGGCTTCCCGCCAGCGTGGCACTGTTCATCTGCCGACATGACTACATGGTGTGTTTTCATGAGCACACAGCGTGTTCTGTTGCACAGCTGGCCACCACCTTACTATTCTCCTACTGACTGACTACACAGCGTGTAAAGGACCACCACACAGCATGTAGTCGATTCCTACACCCTTCATCGCCGATATGGCCACACGCCCTGTGTACTCATTCCACACGGCCACAAGTACACGGTGTGTGGAAAAGTACATGGAATGTACTTAAAAAATTTGGGATTTTCCCCCATTTTCCTTATTTTCTCAAAAACACTTAAGGAAAAGAGAAAATAATAAGCTGGTACCTCAAAAACAAGAACTGGGTTCTTACAAGGTGGGGCATAACTTTCATCGGTGTGGGACTTCTGTGGGAAAATCCATCTATGGGAAAATCGTTATTAAAATAATTAAACATATTATTTTACCCCTAACAAAAAATAAAATTACTTTTAAAAGGGGTCTCAAATTAGAAATATGATACCCTCTTTGAGTTCAGAATGAGGTTTTATCTTAGACTCAACATAAAATGATAGGGCACGATGGTTTTGTATTTTTCACTAAGTCAGATGCCTATAAATATATGTTTAAGAGTGTGGGATTAGGGTTTACCATAATCCCTTATGTATCTAAGAAACCCTCTCCCTATACTCTAACAATTGTTCTTCATATTTCCTCACCATATTGAGGATCAATATCTATTAAAACCTTGGCGGATCAAAGCGGGGGCGTCGTGGACATGTCTCCGATAATGATAAACTGAATCAAGGACGGATTTATCTCATTTTTGAGTTCTGATTCAGTTTATACATTGAATATTCAATTTTTGGATATGTGTTCATTGTTATGTCATCAACCAATCTATGAACACACTAACCCAACCATTGATCTGTGTTTAAACCATTTTTCTTCAACTGTTATTTGTGGATAATATGTTATATCATTGGGTGTGCTAATCCACTGACAGATCGATGATCTAAGGCTGACGCAGTGAATCCATCTTTGAATGGTTCCCCAATCTACTGATAGAATCGTGATATGGAGATTGGATTGATCCTAGGGTCTATGGAACGGACAATTGGGGCACTGTTGGTGTGATAGATTTCGACGATGGGCTGCTATAATGGAAGTAAGTGGAGTAGAAGGGGCACCACGACCCAATTGGTCAGCCTAGAAGGGTCGTGTTGCGTGACCCCAGGCAGTGTCCACCACCACCAATCACACAGTCGGTAGTGGGGAAGCCTTGTCAATTAGTGGGTTGGGCTGCTACGGGATGGACCTAGCACTGATTGGTTGGGATGGACTAGTGGGTTGTGTCCACTTCGATGGGTCAGATTCGGTGAACAGGGTCAGACCCAGGTCAGATCCAAAGTTGACCACCCATGGTCAACCATGGTGGTCAACTACTACAGAAGCTAACATGTTTGACTGACGTGGTAGGTGGACCGACCATGAGTCGGTCCACCCACACCATAACCCTCTTCTAAGGTTTCAAAGGCCCATATTCTTTGAACCATGTGTCCATTTGATACGTAATCAATATTAGTGTGACCATTACTTTGAGACAGACCTTTTGAGATAAATTTTAGAATTTTATGTTTGGGGTTGGAAGGTGGGCCCCACATTGACCCGTTTTGGCGTCTTGTAATGAAAATATCCATTTCCACTAGTTTTCATTTTGGAGAAAATAAATATCCAATCCTATATGTTTTTTCATGTAATATTTTATGGTTACCTCAATTGAATCATCTATGTTTTGAAGAGAGGTTCTCCAAACTCAATGCTCGTCTAGCTGTGTTCAGTGGAGAGTTTTGGGCAGTTGTACTAATGGGAGATCACCCACATTGACGGGGTACCCTCAAAGATTTTATATAATCATAATTCTCATTTTATGTCATAATTTTGTAGATGCCTACATGATTAATTTTGGAGCTAGATGCAAATGATTACAAACCTTCACCCACAGTCCATTGGGCAGACCGAGCACGCTATTCAGGGGAAGTAGGATATGCTGAGAGTTTGTGTGGTAGATTTTTTCCAGATCTAGGAGGATCTTATTCCTTTGATAAATTTTTCATATAATAAAATATACCACTCTACCATTGTCATGACATATTTCGAGGACCAAGTGGGAGACCTTGGAGGTCACCTCTGTGCTGGATGGAGGTTGGAGAGTCATCACTCGTTTGTCCGTAGTTGGTGTAAGCCACGATAGGGAAGTGTTGGGTCGGAAAAAACGGGGAATGATGGAAAGAGGGGGGTGAATTGCCTTTTAAAAAAGATTAACAAATTAAAAAACAAAGTTGAAATGCAGCGGAAAGTAAAGAGGCAATCACACAAGAAATTGATAACGGAGTTCGGCCAAAACCCGGCCTACGTCTCCGCTCCCAACTCAACCGTTGAGAGATTCCTACCGCTTGATTTTCAATGGTTGTAGCAAGAAACCCACTAGGCTTTGAGGTAGCACTAGGACCTATTACAGCTTGCTTTTTGTGGTTTAGCAAGAACCCACTTGCTTTTGATGGTTTAGCAAGAACCCACTATCCTTTTTAACGGGTGAAGGCTAGCTCACCGAAACACAAGCCTTTTAAAAGGAAAGGCTTGAAGAAACCTCTTCACACCTTAATGGTGGTGTGAGAACCCAAGAGAAAGGGGGATGAGAAAAGGGTTGGGGTTTGTAGGCACAAACCCAAATTTAAAGCTCAAAAAGAGTAAAACAATAAAACCCGTAATTGGGAGAAGCCTTGGGCGCCTTTGATTGATTGGAGATGTTGAAGGCCGCTTCCAAGCTTCTTTGGTGGAGCTCCTTGGATGTGAAAGTGGATGGAGCACTTGGGGTCCCTTTGAAGTGGCTCGCCGGAGGATTGCCGAATGATGGAAAATGTGTCCGTTGGCTTCACAATCGTTCCGGTTAGTGTCCGGGGCTTCCTTGGCCTTTATTTATAGGCATGGAACCCTTGGGGAGGCTTCGGAGCCGTTGGAGAAGTCCTCAGAGCCGTTGGAGGCCAAAAGAAGGTTGACTGGTCAAACCCAACGGCTAGTTTGACTGGGGTACCGGCTGGCCGGTACAGGTCCACCGGCTGGCCGGCGCCTTGGTAGAGAAGAAGAGTCTTGATCCAGGCTCTACCGGTCGACCGGTGGAGGAGCCACCGGCTGGCCGGTGGCAAGACAGTAGCAAACACTATTTGGGCTGGGTGCCACAGGTCGACCGGTGACAGAGCCACCGGTCGACCGGTGGAACCTGGCAGTGGGCAATCCCTCTGCCAGTTCCACCGGCTGGCCGGTGCTATCACACCGGTTGGCCGGTGGACTGAATTTCAGTCCATTTCTTGTCCATTCTTGGGCCAATCCTTTGGCAATCTTTTGCCTATCATCCACAACACTTAAAAACAAAGTTAAACATATATGAAAGTGATTGTGATCATGAAAATCAAAGAGTGTGTGGTACAACAATCTCCCCCTATTTTGATGATCACAATCACTTATCTATGCAATGTAAAAACTTAAATGAAAGGCATGCTTTAAATGATAAATTGAAAATAAATACTAAGCATGAGAGAAAAGATTCTCCCCCAATCAATCAAGAGATTTCTCCCCCTTTGTGATTATCAAAATAGCGTGGGGCATAAAACTTGATTGAGGGACGAGATTTGAAAAACAAGATTTTAAACCAATTGAAAATAATACCAATTGTTGGAAATGAAAGTTGGAATCAAAAATTTTGAATTGAAAATTTGAATAACAGTTTGAATTGAAAGTTTTGAATCAAAATTGAGAAAAAAATCGAATTGAATATTTTGAAACCAAATGTTGAAATTGAAAGTTTGAATTGAAAATTTTGAATTAAAAAAAAGACTTAAAAGATCCTAACTCCCCCTAAATAAAAACAAAAAGTCACCGGGGAGAGGGATTTTGAAAAGAGATGATTTTCGGCCCGGAGAGACTCGCTAGAAGGGATTTTTCAATCCATACTTGTCTCATGGCGGGTCTTCTCCTATAGAATTCATCCGAAAAGAAAAAATATTTTGGTTGGCCGTACCGGGCATTTTTACAATTGCATTCATAAATGAGGTGCCCGGGTTTTTTACAATAGTTACAAAATATAAAACAAGAACTCCCCCTTACAAAAACAGTGGGTGCATGGGAGGAGGAGGCTTGGTTGGTGTAGCCTAGCCCGTGGGTGGTTCTAGAAATTCGTTGGGAACCTAGGATATTGTTCAAATTTTGTTCCCCTTGGGTGAACATAGCTAGGGTTTCTCTAAGGTCTTTGATGGTTGATTCCATGGAATCAACATTTGAAAAATTTTGGATTTTTAGGGAGAGTTCCTCCTTCTCTTTGAGAAGTTGGTCTTTTTCAGAGGAAATCTTTTTGAAATTCTTTTTCAAAGCGACAAATTTTGATGAAAACTCATGAAAACCATTTTCTAGTTGATCTCTAGCAAATTGGAGATCCTCATAAGACAAATGATTTAAAGAATTTGAATTTGAAGAGCAAGAGGAGGAGGAGTCGGAAGATGTTACCTCATGGAATGCCATTAGGCATTTGTTACCTTGATCGCTTGAGGAGGAGGAGGAGGATGAGGTGTCACTCCATGTGGCCTTGAGGACCTTCTTCTTTCCTTTTTCCTTTGGCGTGGCCCGTTTTTTGTTGAGTGGGCAATCGGGCTTGTAATGGCCCTTTTCGCCGCACCCGTAGCATTTTACCTTGGGCTCGGATCTTGCGGTGGGTTCTTGCTTACGATGCTTGCGGGATTTCTTCTTCTTATGCTTCTTCATAAATTTGTGCATTTGGCGGGCGAGATTCTCCATTTCCGAGTCGCCGCTTGAAGATGAAGTAGATGAGGAAGATGAGGATGAGGAGGAGCTTACTTCTTTTTGTACCTTGAGGGCGATGTTCTTTGGAGTTTTGATAGGGGTGCCCTCCTTTTGTGCTTGCCTCCTCATCGTGATCTCATAAGTCATGAGATATCCGATGAGCTCCTCTACCGGCATATTTTTGACGTCCTTAGCTTCTTGGATCGCCGTCACCTTTGATGCCCATGAGCTCGGAAGGACCCATAAGATCTTCTTGACCATCGTCTCGGCTGAAACATCATCACGAAGAGATTTCCTTCCATTGCACACGTCAGTAAAGCGAGTAAACATATCAGAAATTGATTCATTTGGGTGCATGGAAAAAGACTCAAAATCCTGACGGTACATGTCCAATCTAGTATCTTTGACTTTATTAGTGCCTTCATGGGTCACTTCTAAAAGCTTCCAAATTGCATGTGAAGTGGTGCAAGTGGATACACGATTAAATTCATTTCTATCTAAGCCGCAATGGAGAGCGTTCATGGCTTTGCCATCAAGCTCAAAATTTCTAATATCGGCGGGGGTCCATTTGGATTCGTCGGGGGTAGACAAAGTATAACCTTGCATGACAATTTTGTAAATGGGATATCCTATGCTTCTAAGAAAAGTAGTCATGCGGGTTTTCCAATAATTATAGTCGGTCCCATCAAAAAATGGAGCACGACCCAATGAGAGGCCCTCGGGGGCGAAAGAGGTTGATGCCATCACAAAATAGGATCTTTAATTTGAAACCAGGTAGGGAATTATTCAAATACGTTCCTTTGATACCAAATGTTGGGTCGGAAAAAACGGGGAATGATGGCAAGAGGGGGGTGAATTTCCTTTTAAAAAAGATTAACAAATTAAAAAACAAAGTTGAAATGCAGCGGAAAGTAAAGAGGCAATCACACAAGAAATTGATAACGGAGTTCGGCCAAAACCCGGCCTACGTCTCCGCTCCCAACTCAACCGTTGAGAGATTCCTACCGCTTGCTTTTCAATGGTTTTAGCAAGAAACCCACTAGGCTTTGAGGTAGCACTAGGACCTATTACAGCTTGCTTTTTGTGGTTTAGCAAGAACCCACTTGCTTTTGATGGTTTAGCAAGAACCCACTAGCCTTTTTAACGGGTGAAGGCTAGCTCACCGAAACACAAGCCTTTTAAAAGGAAAGGCTTGAAGAAACCTCTTCACACCTTAATGGTGGTGTGAGAACCCAAGAGAAAGGGGGATGAGAAAAGGGTTGGGGTTTGTAGGCACAAACCCAAATTTAAAGCTCAAAAAGAGTAAAACAATAAAACCCGTAATTGGGAGAAGCCTTGGGCGCCTTTGATTGATTGGAGATGTTGAAGGCCGCTTCCAAGCTTCTTTGGTGGAGCTCCTTGGATGTGAAAGTGGATGGAGCACTTGGGGTCCCTTTGAAGTGGCTCGCCGGAGGATTGCCGAATGATAGAAAATGTGTCCGTTGGCTTCACAATCGTTCCGGTTAGTGTCCGGGGCTTCCTTGGCCTTTATTTATAGGCATGGAACCCTTGGGGAGGCTTCGGAGCCGTTGGAGAAGTCCTCGGAGCCGTTGGAGGCCAAAAGAAGGTTGACTGGTCAAACCCAACAGCTAGTTTGACTGGGCTACCGGCTGGCCGGTACAGGTCCACCGGCTGGCCGGTGCCTTGGTAGAGAAGAAGAGTCTTGATCCAGGCTCTACCGGTCGACCGGTGGAGGATCCACTGGCTGGCCGGTGGCAAGACAGTAGCAAACACTATTTGGGCTGGGTGCCACAGGTCGACCGGTGACAGAGCCACCGGTCGACCGGTGGAACCTGGCAGTGGGAAATCCCTCTGCCAGTTCCACCGGCTGGCCGGTGCTATCACACCGGTTGGCCGGTGGACTGAATTTCAGTCCATTTATTGTCCATTCTTGGGCCAATCCTTTGGCAATCTTTTGCCTATCATCCACAACACTTAAAAACAAAGTTAAAAATATATGAAAGTGATTGTGATCATGAAAATCAAAGAGTGTGGGGTACAACAGGAAGGAGCAGATCATCCATGAATGGATGAAGATGTCCTGGAGTAGAGATACATCATATTCATACCACTATCATTTGCCCTTGGAGTTTGAGTAGGGAAACCACATCTTCTTGAGAATCTCCTCACGACACAGAATGCAGAGTTTCAGTTGTGGTGGAAATCTATCCTTGAGGTTCATCAGGGATATTAGGGATCATGTGAATGGTTGTTGATGTTTCCTACTACCTTTATCTACCCCCACATCTAGATTAGTTTCACGCAGTCTTCCTCATGTCGCATATGAGGTTATATGTGCATGATCATATACACATTATCAACCGGGCTAAGATGGACATTGAAGATGGATCCACCTTTGTAGAAAACCTGATGGAAATCGATGATTAATGAGAGATAACCTTTCGTGGACAGGTCATACCATTGGTTCGCATGTTGTGGAAGCATAGAAATGTGAAGGAAAGTTCTTATGAATGAGAGATCTAGATGCGAGCTCAATAACCTGAGTTGTTTTCATAGTTTTTTTCTTTTTGGAGATAAAAATCTTGAAGGAGGGAATGATGTAGAGACACTTTTTCACCTACTAATACATTTAATTATTTATATATATATTTCTTGAGTTGGGTGCTGAGAGGATTTTCAATTCCTAGGATTGGTGTGCTTGAAATTAATTTTATAAAAATATTAACTATATTTCATTCTATGCAAATGAAAGAAATGAGGTAACTCTAAATTGGTAGCGTGGATTAGAAATATGAGACAATTGTTGAGTCCAGGATGCGATGTTTACCCTAGGTAGGGCATGTATTTCATTGACACAGGACTCTAATGGTAGAGGTCACCTAGGGGAAAATTGTAATTAAAATAATTTAACATAATTATTTTTCCCCTAAAGACAAATCAAATAAATTTTAAACGGTGTCTCAGATTGGAAATCTGAGACCGTAGTTGAGTTCAAAATGGGGTTTTTTCCAAGGCATGACAAAAAATGAGAGGACATGACAGTTTCTGATTCCATACAGAGTGGGACACATATAAATAGATGTTTAAGAGTTTGGTATTAGGGTTAACACTAATCCTTTCCCTATCTAAGAAAACTTATATATCTTCTCTCATGATAGTTATTCATTGTTCTTCACTGGATCGAGAAGAAATATCAGCTGAAACATTCACAAATCAATGCGGGATTGTTGTGGATATGTGGCTACAATGAACAACCGAATAAAGGTATTATTTATCTCATTTTTTGAGTTCTAATTCAGTTTCTACATTTAATATTCAATTTCTGGCTATATGTTCAATATTCTATCCTCAAATCATCATTTTCCACATGACCATGACTATCGATTGGTATTTAACCCATCATTCATCATATGTTCCACATGGATAATCTGCTCTAACTTTTGGGCATGATAATCTATTAATAGATCGACGATAAAAATCTAGAGTAGTGAATACATCATTGCAAGGGTCTCCAATATACTAAAATAATCACGATAAGGTGAATCGATTTACCTCGGTGAACTGCAAAGAAGTGGGGGTACCCCGACACAGTGGCGCTGCAAGGAGGTAGGCAACGTGGCTAGTCCAGTTGGCCAAGAAGGGTCCCGCAGCATGACCCCAGGCAGTAACCACCTCTTCCAATCATGTGGCTAGTCAGATGCGTTGACATGGTTGGAAACCATTTTTTGGGACAGACCACGATCGACAGTAGGCCAGTACACCTCAACAAGAAGGTCTAGCTCCCACGGGCCGACCCAACTGAAATGGGCTAGGCTGGGCTAGTGGGATGAACTTATCTACAATGGTTTGAGCTGGATTAGTGGGATGGGTCCAATCTAGCGGGTCGAACCCTGCAAACTGGGTTGGACCCAGTGAATCGGGTTGGACCTGGGTCAAGTCCCACGTAGTCCCATGGTCGACCGCCGATGGTAGGTCAACATTCAAACACCCACAGTTGACCTCCATGGTAGTTTCCATAGATTTGGTTTGGGTGGCCAGTCGACAGCCATGGTCGACCACCGTGGTGGATAGATCGACTATGAGTCGGTCCACCCACCCCGTGACCCTCCTCATAGGTTTCAAATGACCATATCCTTGGAATCAAGCATCCTTTTGACGCTCCATCTATTGAAGTGAGATTCTATATTCAAGACATGCACTTTGAGAAAAATTTGATAATTTTATGTTTGGGGTCATAAGTTGTGTCCCACATTGACTCGTTTGGGTGTCTTGTGATGAAAAGTACCATTTCTATCTGTTTTCCATTATGGGAAAATAAATAGAATATCCTATGTGTTTTTTCATGTAGAACATGATGGTGACCATTGTTGTGACTTTTGGTTTACCAAGAGATATGTTTCAAACTCGACGCTCATCCAGTGGTGTTCGATGATGACAATGATGGTATTGATGTTTTCTGATTCACCAGAGAAGTACCGGCTTACATTACAATAGGGCCTGGTAGTGGTTTTTGCTGATGACTCTTCTAGGGTTAGCCTCTAGCGGGGATATGAACTGGTGTTCACAATTTTCTCTTCTCGGCTTACCCTCCTATAGGGCTGGCCAGTGGTGTTTTCCATTTTATCTTCCGGACATATCCTCCAGTGGGGATTGGTGGCGTAGATTGTTCTTTCTTCTTTCTGGATTACCCTTTAGTGTATTACCCTTTAGTGGGTCTGGGTAGTGGTTTTTTATGAAGGATCAGTAATGAGACATGTTTTGGTGTATCATTGGACTCATAAGTAAGAGGTGCCCTTTACCCACAAAGGTGTGTCCTTGCGACCTGACCTAAAATCGTGTGTGTGAGACAGGCCCACCCAAAGCGGATAGTATAGAAGAAAGATGTCTAAACCCCTTTCACTTGTAGTTTAAATCACATGGGAGGATTATTGGGTATCGATGGTGGTTGATTTTGGGGTTGTTAGAGAGTCTTTTCCTAGGATGAGATGTGATATGGAGATCCCATCACCATCTTGTTTGTGCTTCTTTTAAGGGGAATATATATTTATACCCTATTTTAGTTCCCCCTCCTTAGGTTCTAGTTACTCTCCTTCGAGGAGAGGTGAAGACGTGTGGAGTATGCCACGTGCTTTCCCTACATATTTTATTATGGTTGAATGAGTCTGCTCTCCTACTATATGTAGTGAATAGTCAACGAGAATATTATATTCTCCCCATCTTTATCTCTTTATGTTTGGAGGAGCTTATTTCACTTCATAATTGTTTTTAACTACCCTCGTTTACTATACATAGTTTTATAATTTTTTTTCTTATTTTACTCTTGAACTTCTTAATTCTCCCTCTTATTTTATAAGAATCGTACTGATTTTTTTAAACTCCCCCCCTACATGGGATTTTTCAACATGTATCATCACTTATGTAGAAAAAAGACATGTTTGACCACGACTCCAGAGGAGCTCATGGATACTAGAGTTTGGACTGCATGTTGTGGTCACATTCGGGATTCAGGAGCAGGGCTTCCTTGGTAGGTTTCATTTATCAGTTTTCTTTTCTTGTTGATACAACTTTTATTTGGGCGTGTATTTTTTCCCATTCTCCTATCACATTACTTTACTGTATATTTACTGTTTAGTGTTCCATACATGTATGGTTTATTTTACAGCAGGGTTCATCTTTTACTTTTCATCCCCTACACATTTCATTGAGCTAGCTATATATGTGTGTGTTTATAGGTACTTAGGCAATGCCCTCCCAAAATTATTGTGCCTTCGATGCTTTTCACCACCCCTAGGCCTATGGAGGCAGGCTTGGGGTAATTAGGACTCGAGCCCCAACTTGGGTCGCATCATGAAAAAACATAAATGGCTAGATATAATGATGTATTTAACAATTCTATATGATATTTTTGAATTTTTTTGAAATTTTTAATTGTAATATAACATATTCCTTCTTACATTCATTATAATTATAATATGATAATGTCACTAGTGTGTACCGCAGACTACTGCGTCACAGAGCGATGTGATTCATTTTCACTTACTCTATACATGAAAAGTAATGAGGATTGTGCTAATGAACATATGTGATATATATGAATTAACACTAATTTGGGATGGGTTGTAATTACTTTACCGTTATTTTTTTATCTTTCTAGATAGTGGAATTTCCATTCATGCATATGTACGCCCTACCATCTCAATGAACAATGTATTTTCTTTTTTAAATCCAAATTTTGTGGGTTACTATAAGTACATATATATGTAATAAATATGTTATAGTTATATCATGGATAAAAATATAGATTTTAAAGAAACATGTTCAATGTAAAAGGTCCAAAAATAAAAAATCAAAACCTACATGAAAAAAGTACCAGTTATTGTCTGAAAGGTGATTTGAAGAAGAAATTATTAATAAAATGGTAATAAAAGATCTATAGTAAATCATATATGGAATTATATATATAATTATATAATATAATATAATTATAGTGAACCTATAATTATTATATATAATTGTTTAATGTGTAAAAATAAATTTGATACTTATGTTAATGGTTATCTATTCTGTCTTTTATTTCTGGGAGACAAATGTCATTATCACCACTCATTTCAATTTTTTGGTGTAAATACTTCCCATTTCAAATTTTATATCATCAATGTACTAATGTTAATTATTTTTAATGTTTCATTTAATTTTATTCTTAAATATTTCTTACTATTTGAATGCTTCTAAATTTGTAAGGAATTTCTATCTCAAATTTTCTTCATTGAAAAATAAGTTATTTTATGAAACTATATTATTTTGTGAACTCTATATACAGAATATTTGATAGTTCATATCATGATATCTAATTTTTATTTTTTTGTCATAATTTCATGAGGATTTCGATTCAAATGATACAGAAGTGGTAATAATTTTAATCCGTAATTTAACTATTTTTTAGGATTGTTTTTTATTATATTTAAAATGATGATATATTATGACATATCTCTTGATAAACTCATAATTTCTCTTATAATCTGGTTTTTTATTGAGAATGAATTTTGTTTTCCTTTAATTTTCAACTTTTTAAATACACAAGTGATTAAAAATATGTCTTTAAGGATAAATCGACCTTATTTCTATCCGTTTAGTTCAAAACGTTGTTTCCTCCAAGGCCATGTTTTCTACAAATGTTTTATATAATTGTTTTAAGATTCTCAAATGTTTTTTAATTTTTTTTACCCATGTTTTTTTACATAATGGTTTAAAAGGAATCTTCCTATTTTTTTGAATGAGGAGATTTATGCTGTTTACAGAAAATGTGAAATGAATATTTGTTTCTAAATGTGTATAGAATGAATGAATTTATCTTCCATCATGACAATCAATGATTTATTACTTACTTCATATGTTCTGTTGACTATTTTCAATGTAACTAATTATATTTTCATTTAGAATTTATATTTTTTAAAAAAATTATTTTCTAATTTTTAAAATATATTTTCATCAAGAAATGATTAAAATAATTTTTTACTACTATTTATAGGATTACAAATTTATATTAAAGAAAAATTATTTTACAAATTTTATTTGTTTTATAATGTTTTTTTTCAATGTTTAATATTTAATTTCATCCAGAAATTTTTTAATGATCTATAAATACTACATTATTAATTTCTAAGGTCATTTTTAAAGGAATGTATTTTGAAACTATTTTATATTTTATAAGTTATATTGAAAGTTAAATTTCTATTTTCCTTTGGACTTATTTTAAATGATCTATAATTCATCCTTTTATATTTCCATGCTTTCATTAAAATAAATGGATTTCTAAGAAAAAAATATTTTAGAAAATCATTTTCAGTATTTAAAGACCATCTTTGTAACACCCCGAGAGAATTTAAATAGTAATTAATTATTTAATAATTTTTCTATAATCAAAACTAAGGAATAATAAAAAGGTTTTATAAATATTTTCAATAAGCGTATGTTTTGAATGAAAGTATAACATATTACATTATATTTGTTTATATAACATAATTAATTAATATATGTATGTATATAATTTATAATTCATATAAATTAATTTAAAATAGTATATGCATATGAGAATAATTTTTAATTAAAATTGGTTGTTATTTTTTTATAGAAAATTAATAGTTTTAAACAAATTATTATTTCATAACGTTTAATCATTAATATATGTTATAATTATAAATAATGGTATAAGTAGTATGTGATTATTTTAAATGATTATGGAAATATATGTTTATACTAATATACACACATATATATATATATATATATAACAATGTGAAATTATAAATTAATGAAATTATAATTTTAAAAATTTATTAATATTATGATTATAATATTAACATATGAAAATAATTTTGATTATATAAATTTCATAATATTTTCAGATATAAAATTGTACATGATTGTAGAAAAAAAAACAATGTAAAATTTCATTTATGTAAAATTAAAATAAAACGGTAAAATAAATAATTGAATTTGAAAAAAATGAAATTCAGATGGGTTATAGGGTTTCGGTTTTGAGGGATTCTTGAAGAAATAGAGGTTGAGGTCAGGAGAGGGGCGCGATTCGTGAGCCGAGAGGGTTTATGTGATTCGGGAGGCTAAGCACGACCAGTAGCCGAGGCTGATGTCGGTCAATGGGTCATTCTCGGATGCGAGGTCGAAGTGGCACAAAGAGTCCGGATCTGGATTGGAGTCTGAATCCTGTTTCGAAGAAGAAGCATTCAACTGTGAGCACCTTAGGTGTCAATCCGAGTCGATCTAGGTTTCAAAAGTCCTCTGTTGGCCGTGTGACATCAACGAGTTCGATATCAGCTTAGGGTTTTCACTTTTAGTTTTACGGTCGAGTTCGGATCCAGAAATGAGTTCGAGCGAGGGTTTCGAAGCATGATTAAGGTTCGACTACACCTGATCTTCTTCACTTTGACGTATCTGAATGAGATTTGGGGAAATCGTTGTTCGGTTTTTAGAGATCTTTTTCCTGTTGTCTAGATTTGCAAGTATCTGTGGTTTATTCAACTTTTTGGAATCGAAATATGATTTTTAGACTCATTTGCAGTGTATTAACTCACATTTCGTCGTTATCAATTGAATTTTTCTTCTCTGGATGTCGACAGATTACTATTACTTATATTTTTATGGGTTTTATTAAAAGAAATTTATCTTCTGTCTTAATCTTGAACAACGTTTTTGTCACATTGCCATTAATTTCGATCCATCTATCTTTATTTAATCTGCCTTGGTGTGTAATCAGTTTGATCACATCCTCATATTAATTTGTAATCAAACTAAAAGCCAGATATCATTTATTATTCATGTTTCCATACCTATAATTGAGTTCTAAATGTTTCTTTCTCATTAGTTTCATGGATAACTATTTTTCCAGCCACTCAAACGTTGTTTTCAAAACATTAACTCTTTTTGTACTGACTTCTGATATCTCAGCTTGCTCAGCAAGCGTGTGATTTAAACCACACTTTTTTTTTGATTTAGTTTTAAAAAATTGATTGTATAGCTATGGAACAGCTATATAAAGTCTCATCTTCCCTTTCTATTGACTCACAAATAAGTGAGAGAGATGAAAGGATGGTGATATAATTTTTTAAGCAAGGAAGAGGGAAAATACATGTTTTACTTCTTTTCTTCGAGCACGAGGATCCATGTTTTAGTTCTGCCAAGAAGAAATCTTATGTTGTCCTATGTTCATGTTTTTATTGGTAAGGGATTTATTATATCAGTTATTCCAAATTATTATTATTATTATATTTTTACCCAAATTATATATGCGCAACAAATCATTTATTTCATATTTGTTTTTCTTACATTAAAAAGTTGAATTTAATGGATATTTTCTCCATTTTCTAATCTAAAGTCTTCTCAAATTATTTAGTTTTGTGTGTAAGGATTTATGTATAATTTCATTTACAATTCGGTTATTATTGTAGTAAGAGAATTTAGATTATTGAATTAAAATTTATATGTTTTATTTTTGTGTAAAGAGAGTTTGATCCTTTAAAATTATAATCGTTATTTTTTGTGGTTTCTAATTGTTTAAATATTTTAAACCTCTATGAAACACAAATCTATACATTAAACTCACAAATTTAATATGTTTGTGTTTTGTTCATGCATGCTAAATATAAATATACATATATATTTATATTCAAGTGTTATTTTTTACACTTTGTTTAGACTGTCCATGTAACTAATTATGTGTGTGGGATACATGTGTATACTCTAATAAAACACATAAACATATATAACAATAAATTTATTTAACATTCAAGATTATTTATTTCTAATTCTAGTTCTATGATTGTGTACATTTTTATGTACTTAAATTCATGTTCCTTAAAAACATAAGTGCATACAATAGCATGATTTTATTTAAGAAATTTTTCTTCGATAATTTCTATACGTACACATAATTATCCATTGTTATTGATTGATTTTAACTATATATTCTAGTTTATACCTTCATGCATAAAATAAAATTTAATAAATATTTCTTTGAAATTTCAAGTACGTGGATGTTGATTTAACATCCATGTGTTTATGAAAAGTCCTTCATCATGATATTTCATCATACAAAGTCAAATACATAATTTTTAGTAAAGATTAGTATTTATTTGTTTCAAGAATGATTATAAATATATTTTTGAAATGAAAACACCAGTGAAAATTATATGTATATAAGGCAAGCTAATAATTGGTACTCGAACTTTATAAATATGATAGGGAATTGGATAGTGAATCCATCCCTCAAGTGGGTAGGCCCAATATAGCCTTCAAAGTTTTGAGTGGCCCTAGTTGTTTTGTTTTTAAGAGCTTGCTTAATATTTTTAAACTGAATCACTGGATTAGTTTTAAAAGAGTTTTTGAAATATAATTAATTTTCAAAGAATTAATTTACAATTGTATTTCTAGATAAATATTTAAAATGTATTATCAAAGTAATATTAAAAAAATAGATTTATCAATGTTTTTTTTTCAAAACACCTTACTGGGCATCTTTTGTGCTCACCCTATGTTTTCGAAATGTTTTTCACAGGTTGCCTAGAAATCTAGAGTTGGTCATCTTTATCAGAGTTGCGCAGCAGAAGTGTAATGGACAATTGTTTTATTTTGTTTCAATTCTAATAAATGTAAGGTTCTATCTAATCTTCCAGAACCTAGACCGGTAAAAGATCCTCTTTTCTATAAAGTGTTGTGTAATTGTTCAGCATTTTAAAGCGCTGAGTCTGGAAGAGTGGGCTCGGGGCGTTATAATTGGTATCAGAGGCACGGTCAAGATCACTTTGGAGATTAGATGTTGTGTTGTAAGGAAACTCAAATTTACGCCTTAGAATTTTCTTTAGTTAGTTCAGCCCCCGTAATGTTTCTTAATTCTGAAGATAGAAACTCAGAATTTTCGTAAGACCAACAAAAGAATTGCTAGGGCGCAATTCATTTAAGGGGGGGAGAATGTAACACCCCGAGAGAATTTAAATAGTAATTAATTAATTAATAATTTTTCTATAATCAAAACTAAGGAATAATAAAAAGGTTTTATAAATATTTTCAATAAGCGTATGTTTTGAATGAAAGTATAACATATTACATTATATTTGTTTATATAACATAATTAATTAATATATGTATGTATATAATTTATAATTCATATAAATTAATTTAAAATAGTATATGCATATGAGAATTATTTTTTATTAAAATTGGTTGTAATTTTTTTATAGAAAATTAATAGTTTTAAACAAATTATTATTTCATAACGTTTAATGATTAATATATGTTATAATTATAAATAATGGTATAAGTAGTATGTGATTATTTTAAATTATTATGGAAATATATGTTTATACTAATATACACACATATATATATATATATATATAACAATGTGAAATTATAAATTAATGAAATTATAATTTTAAAAATTTATTAATATTATGATTATAATATTAACATATGAAAATAATTTTGATTATATAAATTTCATAATATTTTCAGATATAAAATTTTACATGATTGTAGAAAAAAAAACAATGTAAAATTTCATTTATGTAAAATTAAAATAAAACGGTAAAATAAATAATTGAATTTGAAAAAAATGAAATTCAGATGGGTTATAGGGTTTCGGTTTTGAGGGATTCTTGAAGAAATAGAGGTTGAGGTCAGGAGAGGGGCGCGATTCGTGAGCCGAGAGGGTTTATGTGATTCGGGAGGCTAAGCACGACCAGTAGCCGAGGCTGATGTCGGTCAATGGGTCATTCTCGGATGCGAGGTCGAAGTGGCAGAAAGAGTCCGGATCTGGATTGGAGTCTGAATCCTGTTTCGAAGAAGAAGCATTCAACTGTGAGCACCTCAGGTGTCAATCCGAGTCGATCTAAGTTTCAAAAGTCCTCTGTTGGCCGTGTGACATCAACGAGTTCGATATCAGCTTAGGGTTTTCACTTTTAGTTTTACGGTCGAGTTCGGATCCAGAAATGAGTTCGAGCGAGGGTTTTGAAGCATGATTAAGGTTCGACTACACCTGATCTTCTTCACTTTGACGTATCTGAATGAGATTTGGGGAAATCGTTGTTCGGTTTTTAGAGATCTTTTTCCTGTTGTCTAGATTTGCAAGTATCTGTGGTTTATTCAACTTTTTGGAATCGAAATATGATTTTTAGACTCATTTGCAGTGTATTAACTCACATTTCGTCGTTATCAATTGAATTTTTCTTCTCTGGATGTCGACAGATTACTATTACTTATATTTTTATGGGTTTTATTAAAAGAAATTTATCTTCTGTCTTAATCTTGAACACCGTTTTTGTCACATTGCCATTAATGTCGATCCATCTATCTTTATTTAATCTGCCTTGGTGTGTAATCAGTTTGATCACATCCTCATATTAATTTGTAATCAAACTAAATGACAGATATCATTTATTATTCATGTTTCCATACCTATAATTGAGTTCTAAATGTTTCTTTCTCATTAGTTTCATGGATAACTATTTTTCCAGCCACTCAAACGTTGTTTTCAAAACATTAACTCTTTTTGTACTGACTTCTGATATCTCATCTTGCTCAGCAAGCGTGTGATTTAAACCACACATTTTTTTTTTGATTTAGTTTTAAAAAATTGATTGTATAGCTATGGAACAGCTATATAAAGTCTCATCTTCCCTTTCTATTGACTCACAAATAAGTGAGAGAGATGAAAGGATGGTGATATAATTTTTTAAGCAAGGAAGAGGGAAAATACATGTTTTACTTCTTTTCTTCGAGTACGAGGATCCATGTTTTAGTTCTGCCAAGAAGAAATCTTATGTTGTCCTATGTTCATGTTTTTATTGGTAAGGGATTTATTATATCAGTTATTCCAAATTATTATTATTATTATATTTTTACCCAAATTATATATGCGCAACAAATCATTTATTTCATATTTGTTTTTCTTACATTAAAAAGTTGAATTTAATGGATATTTTCTCCATTTTCTAATCTAAAGTCTTCTCAAATTATTTAGTTTTTTGTGTAAGGATTTATGTATAATTTCATTTACAATTCGGTTATTATTGTAGTAAGAGAATTTAGATTATTGAATTAAAATTTATATGTTTTATTTTTGTGTAAAGAGAGTTTGATCCTTTAAAATTATAATCGTTATTTTTTGTGGTTTCTAATTGTTTAAATATTTTAAACCTCTATGAAACACAAATCTATACATTAAACTCACAAATTTAATATGTTTGTGTTTTGTTCATGCATGCTAAATATAAATATACATATATATTTATATTGAAGTGTTATTTTTCACACTTTGTTTAGACTGTCCAAGTAACTAATTATGTGTGTGGGATACATGTGTATACTCTAATAAAACACATAAACATATATAACAATAAATTTATTTAACATTCAAGATTATTTATTTCTAATTCTAGTTCTATGATTGTGTACATTTTTATGTACTTAAATTCATGTTCCTTAAAAACATAAGTGCATACAATAACATGATTTTATTTAAGAAATTTTTCTTCGATAATTTCTATACGTACACATAATTATCCATTGTTATTGATTGATTTTAACTATATATTCTAGTTTATACCTTCATGCATAAAATAAAATTTAATAAATATTTCTTTGAAATTTCAAGTACGTGGATGTTGATTTAACATCCATGTGTTTATGAAAAGTCCTTCATCATGATATTTCATCATACAAAGTCAAATACATAATTTTTAGTAAAGATTAGTATTTATTTGTTTCAAGAATGATTATAAATATATTTTTGAAATGAAAACACCAGTGAAAATTATATGTATATAAGGCAAGCTAATAATTGGTACTCGAACTTTATAAATATGATAGGGAATTGGATAGTGAATCCATCCCTCAAGTGGGTAGGCCCAATATAGCCTTCAAAGTTTTGAGTGGCCCTAGTTGTTTTGTTTTTAAGAGCTTGCTTAATATTTTTAAACAGAATCACTGGATTAGTTTTAAAAGAGTTTTCGAAATATAATTAATTTTCAAAGAATTAATTTACAATTGTATTTCTAGATAAATATTTAAAATGTATTATCAAAGTAATATTAAAAAAATAGATTTATCAATGTTTTTTTTTTCAAAAAACCTTACTGGGCATCTTTTGTGCTCACCATATGTTTTCGAAATGTTTTTCACAGGTTGCCTAGAAATCTAGAGTTGGTCATCTTTATCAGAGTTGCGCAGCGGAAGTGTAATGGACAATTGTTTTATTTTGTTTCAATTCTAATAAATGTAAGGTTCTATCTAATCTTCCAGAACCTAGACCGGTAAAAGATCCTCTTTTCTATAAAGTGTTGTGTAATTGTTCAGCATTTTAAAGCGCTGAGTCTGGAAGAGTGGGCTCGGGGCATTATAATTGGTATCAGAGGCACGGTCTAGATCACTTTGGAGATTAGATGTTGTGTTGTAAGGAAACTCAAATTTACGCCTTAGAATTTTCTTTAGTTAGTTCAGCCCCCGTAATGTTTCTTAATTCTGAAGATAGAAATTCAGAATTTTCGTAAGACCAACAAAAGAATTGCGAGGGCGCAATTCATTTAAGGGGGGGAGAATGTAACACCCCGAGAGAATTTAAATAGTAATTAATTATTTAATAATTTTTCTATAATCAAAACTAAGGAATAATAAAAAGGTTTTATAAATATTTTCAATAAGCGTATGTTTTGAATGAAAGTATAACATATTACATTATATTTGTTTATATAACATAATTAATTAATATATGTATGTATATAATTTATAATTCATATAAATTAATTTAAAATAGTATATGCATATGAGAATTATTTTTTATTAAAATTGGTTGTAATTTTTTTATAGAAAATTAATAGTTTTAAACAAATTATTATTTCATAACATTTAATGATTAATATATGTTATAATTATAAATAATGGTATAAGTAGTATGTGATTATTTTAAATGATTATGGAAATATATGTTTATACTAATATACACACACATATATATATATATATATAACAATGTGAAATTATAAATTAATGAAATTATAATTTTAAAAATTTATTAATATTATGATTATAATATTAACATATGAAAATAATTTTGATTATATAAATTTCATAATATTTTCAGATATAAAATGGTACATGATTGTAGAAAAAAAAACAATGTAAAATTTCATTTATGTAAAATTAAAATAAAATGGTAAAATAAATAATTGAATTTGAAAAAAATGAAATTCAGATGGGTTATAGGGTTTCGGTTTTGAGGGATTCTTGAAGAAATAGAGGTTGAGGTCAGGAGAGGGGCGCGATTCGTGAGCCGAGAGGGTTTATCTGATTCGGGAGGCTAAGCGCGACCAGTAGCCGAGGCTGATGTCGGTCAATGGGTCATTCTCGGATGCGAGGTCGAAGTGGCAGAAAGAGTCCGGATCCGGATTGGAGTCTGAATCCTGTTTCGAAGAAGAAGCATTCAACTGTGAGCACCTCAAGTGTCAATCCGAGTCGATCTAAGTTTCAAAAGTCCTCTGTTGGCCGTGTGACATCAACGAGTTCGATATCAGCTTAGGGTTTTCACTTTTAGTTTTACGGTCGAGTTCGGATCCAGAAATGAGTTCGAGCGAGGGTTTCGAAGCATGATTAAGGTTCGACTACACCTGATCTTCTTCACTTTGACGTATCTGAATGAGATTTGGGGAAATCGTTGTTCGGTTTTTAGAGATCTTTTTCCTGTTGTCTAGATTTGCAAGTATCTGTGGTTTATTCAACTTTTTGGAATCGAAATATGATTTTTAGACTCATTTGCAGTGTATTAACTCACATTTCGTCGTTATCAATTGAATTTTTCTTCTCTGGATGTCGACAGATTACTATTACTTATATTTTTATGGGTTTTATTAAAAGAAATTTATCTTCTATCTTAATCTTGAACACCATTTTTGTCACATTGCCATTAATTTCGATCCATCTATCTTTATTTAATCTGCCTTGGTGTGTAATCAGTTTGATCACATCCTCATATTAATTTGTAATCAAACTAAAAGACAGATATCATTTATTATTCATGTTTCCATACCTATAATTGAGTTCTAAATGTTTATTTCTCATTAGTTTCATGGATAACTATTTTTCCATCCACTCAAACGTTGTTTTCAAAACATTAACTCTTTTTGTACTGACTTCTGATATCCCAGCTTGCTCAGCAAGCGTGTGATTTAAACCACACATTTTTTTTTGATTTAGTTTTAAAAACTTGATTGTATAGCTATGGAACAGCTATATAAAGTCTCATCTTCCCTTTCTATTCACTCACAAATAAGTGAGAGAGATGAAAGGATGGTGATATAATTTTTTAAGCAAGGAAGAGGGAAAATACATGTTTTACTTCTTTTCTTCGAGCACGAGGATCCATGTTTTAGTTCTGCCAAGAAGAAATCTTATGTTGTCCTATGTTCATGTTTTTATTGGTAAGGGATTTATTATATCAGTTATTCCAAATTATTATTATTATTATATTTTTACCCAAATTATATATGCGCAACAAATCATTTATTTCATATTTGTTTTTCTTACATTAAAAAGTTGAATTTAATGGATATTTTCTCCATTTTCTAATCTAAAGTCTTCTCAAATTATTTAGTTTTGTGTGTAAGGATTTATGTATAATTTCATTTACAATTCGGTTATTATTGTAGTAAGAGAATTTAGATTATTGAATTAAAATTTATATGTTTTATTTTTGTGTAAAGAGAGTTTGATCCTTTAAAATTATAATCGTTATTTTTTGTGGTTTCTAATTGTTTAAATATTTTAAACCTCTATGAAACACAAATCTATACATTAAACTCAGAAATTTAATATGTTTGTGTTTTGTTCATGCATGCTAAATATAAATATACATATATATTTATATTGAAGTGTTATTTTTCACACTTTGTTTAGACTGTCCAAGTAACTAATTATGTGTGTGGGATACATGTGTATACTCTAATAAAACACATAAACATATATAACAATAAATTTATTTAACATTCAAGATTATTTATTTCTAATTCTAGTTCTATGATTGTGTACATTTTTATGTACTTAAATTCATGTTCCTTAAAAACATAAGTGCATACAATAGCATGATTTTATTTAAGAAATTTTTCTTCGATAATTTCTATACGTACACATAATTATCCATTGTTATTGATTGATTTTAACTATATATTCTAGTTTATACCTTCATGCATAAAATAAAATTTAATAAATATTTCTTTGAAATTTCAAGTACGTGGATGTTGATTTAACATCCATGTGTTTATGAAAAGTCCTTCATCATGATATTTCATCATACAAAGTCAAATACATAATTTTTAGTAAAGATTAGTAATTATTTGTTTCAAGAATGATTATAAATATATTTTTGAAATGAAAACACCAGTGAAAATTATATGTATATAAGGCAGGCTAATAATTGGTACTCGAACTTTATAAATATGATAGGGAATTGGATAGTGAATCCATCCCTCAAGTGGGTAGGCCCAATATAGCCTTCAAAGTTTTGAGTGGCCCTAGTTGTTTTGTTTTTAAGAGCTTGCTTAATATTTTTAAACTGAATCACTGGATTAGTTTTAAAAGAGTTTTCGAAATATAATTAATTTTCAAAGAATTAATTTACAATTGTATTTCTAGATAAATATTTAAAATGTATTATCAAAGTAATATTAAAAAAATAGATTTATCAATGTTTTTTTTTCAAAACACCTTACTGGGCATCTTTTGTGCTCACCCTATGTTTTCGAAATGTTTTTCACAGGTTGCCTAGAAATCTAGAGTTGGTCATCTTTATCAGAGTTGCGCAGCGGAAGTGTAATGGACAATTGTTTTATTTTGTTTCAATTCTAATAAATGTAAGGTTCTATCTAATCTTCCAGAACCTAGACCGGTAAAATATCCTCTTTTCTATAAAGTGTTGTGTAATTGTTCAGCATTTTAAAGCGCCGAGTCTGGAAGAGTGGGCTCGGGGCGTTATAATCTTGTTCAAAAAATTCTCAATATGATATTTGAAAATAATTTTCCATATGTGATGACATAAATTGATATTTCTTAATCTTTATTGGATATATGATCCATTTGTGATGTCGTTATTCTTTCTCTGCATGGTTTAATTCTTTGATGAAATGATTCTTATAAATCCCATTTCTTTTCGACGGGTCAAATTATGATGAAATGATGAAATGTTTATTGAACAAATTTCACTTCCATATAATATGCTATGATTAAATTTTTATAAATCAAATTTGTTTTCCCAGGTTCTAATCTAGAAAATTATATAAGATCAAGTGTCACACACATATATGATTTCCATTATTTGATGGGTGGGCCCTATATCTCTCTCCATTGCATTGGTTATTGATTAATGTTATATGTGCTCAAAGGGTACACATACTGTTATCCTAGGATCAAAATAGGTTATATGGGAGGATATCAAAAACCCATAAGAGGGTATATATGATGTTATTCCCACCCAAAAGTAGGTACATGTGCGATTATCCTTTGACTAAAAAGTTATAAATGTAATAGAATATAGACTGGACAAAAGATTTTCTTTTTTATGTGTATTCCACAAATATATATCTTATTCCAATGTTATGATATCAATTATCATGTTATTTGTTTCATTTTTATTCATAAATTATGAACTATGATAATTTTATCCATGTCTCATGTTTATGATATATAATATAAAGGTTGTGGTATATTAAATGTTATTCTCATGTTATCAAACCCTTATTCTCCTTGTATATTGACATCACCCTTATTTACCCTTACTAAGAATCTTATCTCACCATTCACTATATTCTATTTCATAATGTTATGAAAAATAATATATTTATGATAATTCTTATAAGGATTCAAGTAATAAAAAACATAGTGGAAAATTATGTACCTCAAGTACGAACCATTTTTTTATTTTTCCATGTTTCAAATGACATGAGACTACTATGATACTATTTCATGTATTTTTGCATTGTAATGAATATTTTCCTAAAAATATGCAATATATTTGATAAAACCTTGGTTTAATATATTTTTTCTCAACCGAAATATATATTTATCCTTTGGAAACTAGGATGATAAATAACTAGTCATATCCCTAGAGATTTACCTAATGATATTCCTAGGTATATTCCTAGGGATATCTCTTATGGATAATTCTAAGAAAAAATATATGTATAGGAAAATATCTTATAATTCTGTTGAGTGATAGAGGAAGTGTTTTACAAGCCATTACATCCCTATTTGGATACTACATGTTGATGTGGCCCTTTCACAGTTGTACCTTGGGGTGATAAATCCAAAAAGGGTACATTGGAAAGGATTTGATATTCACCTAGTGTGGGACAACCAAACTTACTTCACACCTCTTTTACACTCCCTGGGGATATTCTTGTGAAATTCAAAAACTCATTAAAAACTATATAAATTATTTAATTAATGTCTATGAATTATGTAATTAATTATACTTTCTGTATATTATTTTATGATATTAGGTGAAATATTTTCAAGGTTATGTGTTGAGATATTGTGTAATTCTAAGGCATAATGTTCCCAAAACAAATGGTTGAATTATATTAAATATATTAAATATCACTCTCAAACAGTTTCCCTAAAAACATGGTATAAATCCCAAATAGGGGCTTAAATCAGAAATTGGAGGTCATTATTGAGTTTAAAATGAGAGTTTTTCTACAGGTCAGGCATAACTTATATCGGCGTGTGACAATTGTGAAAAAAAAAATTTATTGAATGGAATTAATAAAATAATTAAATTAACTAATTTTTTTTTCATTGACAGATTGACATATATCCTCCTCATTTTCAATATTATTATAGCGAATTTCCTAGGATATCCACAAAACCATGAAAATTTGAGAGGATCATTTGGGAGAGAATTAGATAATATGGTGGGGAATGTCAACAGATCGAGATAGGATCAAAAATAATTATTCTATGAAAGATTGTGGATCTCATCAACAATATCAATGTAGAATCGTGATTTATCAATTATCGATCTAAACTCCAGCTAGGATTTTCTGTTTTGGAATTTTTATCTCGTTCTTTTTTCCTAGGAAAACATGGATCAATTCCATGAAAATAATTGATTTTATATTGTGGTTTATTACTCTCCTTTTCTGTATTATATTTTCTCCCATATTTTTTCACGTGTTCAACGTCATTATTTATTTTGGACTATAGATTAGTGATTGGATGGTATTTATCATTTTGTGACATTTATTCATCAAAACCAATCAATAGTTTGTGCAAAACCTAAGATGGACTTTTTTTAATTCAAGGATCGATAGTTTAACTCTACTTTTCATGTATTCTACATACATTTTTTGTATGTCGACGTTTAAATCCCTTATGAGGTCAGTAAAACACATGGAATCTATGGGTTATTTTGACACATCATGTAACTCTCATACATGTCTTGTACCACTATTGTGGGTTTTTATCCATTTTTTCATCGGCATGGTCAATTATCATATGAGTTTGTTTGGTTGGTCCATTACATTAATGGAACATTGTGTAATTATGTTTTCATCCTAGTATTATGTTCCCCTCAGTAGGATGAATCACAAATAGGGTTTGTGGCATCCCTCCATGATACTATATTGAGATCCTATATCATATTTACACCCGATGTGGGGTTTTTGGTATGAAAATGACCTACTTGAGTAGGGACTTGATCATCCTTCTAGAAGGCAGTGTTGGTAGGTATGATAATCATGGGAATATGATCCCCTATATATATGGTTGATTTATATTGAGATCCTAGTGACACCTGGTGGTCCTAGGTGTGACCCCCTATTTTAGTGCCAAAGAATTCTGAGACCAGTGAGATATCTTGGGTGGGTCACAATGATATTCATCTCTTGTATGATTTCCTCCATTGATGAAATTTCTTGTGGTGTGGGTTCTCCTAAATGATAATTTCTTCAAGAAGAACCATGTTGTTGGATGTTGGTTGTGACTTCATGGTGGGAAGGATTCCTTCCAAATTATATATGTATTTTTCTATTATTTCAATTTAGTGTTGTATTACTACTATGAGCTGACTATTCTTGATGATTATTGTTTAGTGTTTTCAAGGTTTCCTACATGGTATTATTATACTCACCCCTACATGGGCTCTTGTAACATGTTTCATGTCTTATGATGACGATGAAAAATTTTATAGTTTCTTGGGAAGATTCCATGAACTTGAATAATACATTGAGCTTGAAAATTTGATGTTTTCTCTAGGAGTTTTTATTTTATCACATTCCTATCACTTGGATCATGTTGGAACCTCAACAGGTTTTAGATGGTATTGTATTTGGTGCCTTTTTTCGCATGTAGGACTTCACTATTATACTTTGGTATTTGATTTATTGATGTTTATAAGCTTTTGTTCCTATTATTTTTCATTATATAAATTTTTTTGGGTAGGAAGATGTGTACATGTATACATTTACATTAGAAAAATGCCTCCCAATTAAGGGATATTCCTTCTTTGCACAGGTCTCCCACCCCAAGTATATTGGAGGAGGGATTAGGGTTGTCTAGGGTTAGACCCCAATGGATAGGGTCATGATAGAGTGGTATTAAAGGAGTAGGTAATGATATAGATCCCAAGTCAATGAGATTGGTTTGGGAAAATATTGTTAAGTGTTTCAAGTTCTCATTCTAGGCTAGGGAATCCATTTTTAGTGTGAAAACTGACTTATCCATACACCATAACACTAATCACATGCCATTCGACTTGGTACATGTAGGCATTGGATGCAGGGAAAACCGTGGTACCTATATCATATAGGAATGGGTCATGGTTTCCATGCCAATATTGTGTCATCTCCATAGATGTACTCATTAACCATGATATATCTAGTTTATTTCATGATTACTCTTTGAATACAACCACCCAATATGCCACTTCATGGCCAAGAAGATGATATGTGGAGTTACAAGGCTTCACTATGGGGGAATATACTGGAGAAATAACCTTAAGAAGGTTTACTAGATAATCCACCACCTGTTGAGTAATATCTAGTGATAACTATTCCATCATAGAATTCACATAGGCTGACCATGTTGTACGAGTTCTAGACGTAGTGATCTCTAATGTTTAGGGGAGAGACATACCCGGACTGGTTGAGGGCTGTCTAGAAGAAGTCACATTAAATTTTACACCTTGTGAGAATGCATGAAGATCAGATGGTGTTACTCATGGAGATTATTATTTTTGGATATAATTTGTAATCATGGAGTTTTGTGACTCAGTCACATGATGAGAGAACTCACCCCCAGTTAGATTTCAAGTGTCTCTTTTGGGAGGAGTTTTATCTAGTCATGATGTGATCAATGCGAAAACATGAGCTTCTGCATATGCAATAAGGCAGTTTGAACATGGTGGAGTACACAATGAGTTTTTACATTCTTTTGTGATAGTACATGGATATGGTTTAGGAACTTCATATACAGAGAATAGAAATATGAGTAGGGATTATGCTATCACATCATGGATTTACTGGTATCTCTACCAATTCCCCCCTTTGATGTGATTCTTGAGTGTGCCTTTGTGGTGGAGATAATAATGGAAGAGAAGGAACAAATATTGGGTGATGGTAGTGGTCATCTAGGGGTAGATAGCGCAATAGTAGTTACCCAATGACTGTTGCAGTGATCCAAATATCTCAAATGATTCAATAGGGGATACCAATACATGGGACTAACTTTTCAGGGATCTCATGATAGCTTGAATATACCAAGGTAGATTCATTGTTTCTCTTAAGATATTTGAGGACATCTTGATCAGGATGGTCTAACCTATCATTCAATTGATCAAAACATAGTTAAGAGACCATAGAGATAGAGTTAGATACATGAAATTGGTATTCTGTAGGGAATAAGATGTGGTAGAGGGCCCAAAAGAGTTTCAAGTGGTGATATATGGTTTGAAATATTACCACCACCACCCTTATGGGTCCCACACCAGGCTTGGGGAGTTAGTGATCAAGGATGATGCTAGCTACTGGCTATTGATTCATATAACCAAGAGGTTTTTGGGATGATAAGAGGTATGATGTTTTTCTTTTCTACCTTATATATAGTAATTTCGGACACTTGTATGAGTAATTAATTTATTTCTAATCATATAGTACAAGAACTAGAGATTCTGAATGGGGATTTTGCATATCCCTTCCAGATGGAGACTCTGAGAGGCTGTGAATTAGCAATTGCACACTTCTATAGATAGTGAGATATAATTATTTTAGGAAAGAGTTTTTTATTGGTTATTTTTGAAGTAAAAATTAAACCTTATGATTTCATCATAGATATAAAATTTCCATCCACATTTCCTAACATAATATATTGATGTTGAGGATATGGTGTCTCCATAGTTATGGGGTGGGGTTTTACCTTATGGGTGAAAAGAAAACCTTGGAAGTGTAGGATGAGATCGAGCATTGGATAGTGTAACCGATTACTCACCAGTTGGCTAGAATGAATCTTGTAGTAGTGGATATTATGATAAACTATTTACTTGTATTAGTGGAGGATTATCAAGACTTATTTTATGATGACATTCCATGCTTACGTCCCCGTTGGGGGATAAACATAGTCATTAACATACATATGGGGATGACTCTGATATCTGTACGAGCATATTGTATTTCTCCCACATAGAATCATAAGACAATGGTATAGTTGGAGGTCATGTGTGAGAAAGTTATTCTAAGTCCTTGTGTTTCCTATGGGCATCCCTAGTATTAATTGCAATGAAGGTGGATGAGATTTTGATGTTATTATTTTCTTACCAATGATTGAAATAGGTGACTCGGAAGAATAACAATCCATTACCATGGATCAATGATCAATTAAATTAGTTGAGAGGGGAATGATGGTTATCAAACGTTGATCTCAACTTAGGATACCACTATTTGTGATTATGGGATGAGGATATACCAAATACATCATTTATACTTTTCTACTTACACTATGAGTAAATGGATATTTCTTTTTATTGTAATTTACACCCCAATAGTGTTTATGGGACTCATCAACCAAATATTACAACCTTTCATATAATTATTTGCGGTGGAATTCATTGAAGATATCCTAGTGTACATAGGGACCTAAGGATTCCATAAAAGACACATGCGGGTGGTCTTGGATACACTTTGAGAGAAATTGGTGTATAGGAAGCACTTAAAGTGCTAGTTTTGGATTTGAGAGGTCTAGTTCTTAGTGCACTTCATCTTAAAAGAAGACGTTGAGGTAAACTAGATGAAGGATGATATAGTGATTTCTTGGGGACAACTCATGAGTGTTATAGAGGTATGGAGTATACTATTGGTTTTGGGGTAATATCAGTGGTTTGTAACAAATATCTACAAAGTGGTAGACATTTGATAACTTTGAATTGAATGTGAAAACCATTCAAAAGGACATAAATATACTAGAAATTCTTTTAGAAGCTAAGGGAGAGGCTTATGATCACTCCCATATTGACATTTACAGAGGAGGGTGTCAAGTACATAGTGTTCTATGATGTGTCAGTGACCAATAATTATTGTGTTCTGATGCATAGGTAGGTGGAGATTGCCTTTAGTTCACATCATTTGAAAACACGTGTGAAGAACTACACAACTCTTTATATTGAGCTAGAAATAAAAGTCTTCCCATTAAATATGTGTTGGAACTACCATATGGGAGAGTTCTTTATCATCTAATATGACCACAAGAGATTCATGTATATGTTCTCTTAAAAGGATCTTAACATGAGATATAGTAAATGAATATAGTTAATTTAGGAATATTAATTTTACAATCTCTATACTCGTATGAAGGGTAATATGGAAAAAGACGATCCTAGTAAGAAATCATGTTCTCATTTCTTTGCGGAGGCATTAGAGTAGTTTTCCTCGTTGTAGTTTTCCATTGTGGAAGAGAATGGTTCTTCATATCATCAATCTATGGTTGTTACCCCTACTATTTTATAGAATTCCAGGGATTCTCAGAATGGTTTTATAAACTATAAGAACATACATAGTTCGATATCCATTGCATAGGCTCATGATGGATATTGAAAAGATATAGATCATGATATCTTTTCCATATGGTGGATGATGGTACCTTTGATGTTGTGGGAGTAGGCAATGTGGGAGTTTCATACATCCAATTTACTGATACATCTAGGTGTGTAAAATATATACCAGGACCTATGACATCAATCTTGGTGGATAGGTATGAAGAGTTACATTACAGAGTTTGTCTCTCTATGTCTCACTTGTCATGAAGTGATGGATAAGAACCAGGTTCTAGAGAGTTTAGCTCAAACCCTTGATGTTCGAAAGTGAAAGTGGGATGGGTTATCCATGGAATTCATTATGGTGTTACCACATACATCTAGGATACATGAGTCCATATGGGTGATTTTAGACGAGATCACTATGTTAGAACACATCATTGATATTCGTGAGTAGAGTTCGGTAGAGGGATTTGTCTTCCTCTACATGAATGAGATAGTTCAACTCCATGGAATTATATTGGAAATAATATCAGACTCTGAAACTCACTTCACATAAAAATTATGGATAGGATTATTGGAGGGGTTTGTGACTCAATTGAACTTAAGTGCATCATTTCTCCCCTAGACTGATTTTAAGATTTATCATATCATTCAGTTCATTGAGGAAATTCTGAACACATACATGATAGGATTTGTCCATAGTTTAGAGGATTGTCTACCATTGGTGGTTTTATCATAAAACAAAAACTTATATTCCATAGTTGGTATGGTACCATAGCATTCCTTGTATGGGTCACCCTGCAGGTGATGCCTTTGTTGGAATGATCCTAGTGAGTTAGTGCTCAGGGGACCAAAGTTGGTGTGAGGTACGATAAAGAATGTGAAGATCTTACTATAGTGGATGATGACTACATAAAACCATCATATGAACTATGTAGATAGACACTAGATACAAGTGGAGTTCTAGGAGGGATACCATGTGTTCCTGAGAGTCTCAATGTGATGTGGATTGTGGATATTTTTCAGGGGTTGAAAGATTTATCAGAGATTTAGTAGGACATTACGGAAATAGTTTAGAGATGGTGAGGTGTAGTACTGCTTAAATCTTCCACTATAGTTGGACAAGGTACATGACATCTTCCACGTGCAGAATTTGAGAAGGTAAGTGCATGACTTATCACAAGTTATCATCATGGTAGAGCTAGAAATCAAGGATGGAGCTATAATTTTAATGTAACCAGTGGAGAATAAGGATCGATATGAGGGGATATATATATAGTAAATCAATACCCCTAGTGTGTATCTAGTGGAATTATTGGAATATTTATGATAACATCTAGGAGTGAGGCACCCCAATGAAAGACTAGTACCTTCAACTTTTTAGGATGTTTTTCTATTTTCAAGATTAAAATATCTAATTTTGGGAGAATGTAATGACTCCGAATTTAGATAAATTGTTTTTTATGTTATATTGAATATTTTAAATAATATTTTTTGAGAGTACATGTTATTCCGAGGCCCTTTTTTTCCAAAATAGTTATTTGAAATATATGAAAAATATTAAATATCTTTCACCTCTATTTTTCCTAAAAAAGTGAAATAACTCACGAACAGGAGCTAGAATAAACAATTTTGGGGATCCATTGAGTTTAAAATGCTGGTTTTACCCATGGTGATACATAATTGTTTTCTTCATGAAGAATTTTAAATTTTTTTTCAGAGGTTAAAATTAATAAAATAAAAAAATTACTTATTTTTTTTATTGAAATAGTGACATACCTTCTCCTCTTTTTAAAAACTGATATGGTTAATTTTATATTTTATCCACATAGACATTAAACTTTTAGTGAATCCTTTGGGAGATAATTAGAGGATATATTGCCAAATATTAATGGATTGTGACCAAATCAAAGTTCATTGCACCAATAGAGTTCATGGATCTCATCAATTATGAAACACTATTCCATTATTAATTGATAATCGATCCAAAATATAGGTAAGATGTTTGATTTTTTACATTTACATTCATTATTTTCTCCAAATAAAACTTGGATCAATTCTCTAAAAATAATTAATTCAGATAGCGACAATAGAGTATGTTAGTGGAATTTAATTTTTTGTGTGTGTAGATTATCATTGTTGTTTATATATAAATTTGAAATCGGATTGAGGATGAATGAAAAAAGGTTATGGATTTTACCACTCCTTTTATGGATTATGTTTTTATCCCCTAATTCATCATTCATATATTTTGGGTATTTTTTTCCTCATGGTTCGACATCTGGCCTGTATTTGATTGTTACATTGTCATTATTTGGCACAACAGAGAAATACTATGGGTGTGTCATACGATGGAGTTTTTGATTCATGGATAGTAAATGGTGGTTGATGATTATATGGGGAAGGATATAATATAGGTATATGGGATTTTTTATGGGATTTTAGGCATAGTAAAGGATGGCTTGATAAAGGCAGTTTTTCGAGTAGATCTGAGTCCAAATCTCGGCCAGCGATGATTGAAAGGCTTGGATGAACCTAGATTAATGATTTCCAATGAGGATGGTGGATCCGATGAAAAAAATTAAAAATAGTATAGTAATAATGGGTTATATAAAACCTGGGTTACATGACATATAATCAGGTGATGCACATTGAGTAGGACCCCGATGCAACACTAGGGTTTCTGTACAAAGTTAAACATCATGCACTATGTGATCTCATCATAGGCCATGTTAACCATGCTTATGGAATGAAATATATATCATAGGATAAAAATTCATGTGATAGAAGGGATACATGGACATGGCCACTTGTATATGTTTTGGTACATGGGAAGGAAAAATTAAACTTACAAGGAAAATGTACAAGGAAATGCTCCGGTGCGAAATGGTATATCCAAACAACATGAGTAGACTATTTGGTGACCTCAATAAACTATATAATAGAATTAAACATTTTTTTAAATAGTGTTTTAAACATCATGTGAGGTCAGTAACATACAGGAAGACCACAAGTTAGCTAGAAACATCATGTACCACTAGGACATGTTGTGTTCTCCCTTTAAATGTGTGTGTTGCCCTAGGTTTATTCATTATAGACCAATAACGGTTGAGTTTTTTCCTTTGTTATATTCCCTTGACAGTGTGATATGGTATTATTTCCAAATCCTATGATTTTGGTCCTATATAGAAGATGAATCCTTGATAGAGTTCATGGAATACCTCTATCAGACAGAAGTGAGATCGCATATTATCTTTACAACTAGAAGGGGTTTGTGGAATATATGTGACATACTTGACTAGGGGTTTGATCCTCCATATTCCAATATGTAATGGTAGGGTTCACGTTATTATTGGAATGTGTTTCTCAATTTTGATTGTGTATTCATATTGGGTTTGTGGTGGCCCCCAGTGGTCATGGGCATGGCCCCTATCTATGTATCAGGGTCTTATGAGACCAGTGGGATTTCATGTGTAGGGCCAATGATCATGAACTATTGGAAGAGTGTCTCTAGTGATGTAATGTATTGTGGAGTTTATTCTCTTGGAATGAGCATTAATTCAAGTAGAATATTTTTTCTAGAACATAGTTTTGACCGCCTAGTGGAAAAGTGTGCTTCCAGAGTATATCTCACTTATTCTCATATTAATATTATATATTTTATCATTAACATATGATGACTATTATTTATTATTTTTGTTTAGTTATTTCATAGAGTGCAACTACGTATTTTTAAAATCAATCATACATGGGCACTACTACTATATAAAATGTATAATATATATGAATGAACGTGTTAAAATGTCAAGGGAGGATGAAAAGATGGTGGAGAATAACATGAACTAGGTAGACCATGGTTTTTTCTGAGAGTTTTCATTTGATCATAGTCATAACCCACGGATAAGTTTTGTCTCTCTACATTTTTTGGGCTTATATTTGGTACTTATTTTTAATTTTATCAATTTACAATTATACTATGTTTTTGGGATTTATTAATGTATAAAATCATTTGTTTATGTTGTTTTACATTTTATCATTGTGGGGTCTTGAAGATATATGTGTGTGTGTAGTTGCATTAAAAAAATTCTACTCATTTACAGTATATTCCTACTCAAATTTGTTCAGCAACCCCTTGTCTATTTGAGGTGATCTTGGTGTTGTCATAGGCCAGACCTCAGTGTGTCAGGTAGTGAAAAATGAATTACGTAATAATTTATTGAAAATAATGTGTCATGATTTAAAGATCCTATGAATAATTTTTCATGATTATATAGTTTCCAAATATTATTTATATTCCTCATACTATTATTTTTCAATTTAGTCATTCTTGGATAAGTATAAATCATGTTGACATTTAATGTGATTAAATATTCTTTGATTATGGGAAACCAAATTGGATAATGATTTGATAGAAATACATTGTCATTATTACTGAATGAAAATTATATTATTATTTCAAAAGCACTTTTGTGGAAAAAGTGGTAAACCAGAATGACATCAAAGACATAAAGAAAAACCATGCCTCTATGGTTTAGGATCATCAAGAATAGTGTTTGATGATATTTTGGGTGGTAGGGAGTATGAATAAAAGAAGATTAATTTCAATATATGTCCATAATGTGGGATGAATAACTCTTGTGAATTTCTCAATGTAACATGAAGTTGTTTCATATTCGGATAAGAAGGAAACAAAGTAAGAGATTGATGAGAAAAAATAAAATGTACAGTTAGAACAATGGATTAGAATAATGGTTTTATTATGTAATTATAAATGGTTGAATGTTATAAATTTTGAATATATGATAATTTTAAAAATCAATATCCCATGGGGATGATAATTAATATTGGCAAAAATGTGGTTCATTTAAAGGTTTTTTATTAAGGATGAAGAGAGGGAAAATGAAATATGAATGGAAGGAGGTATTAAAGAAAAATATGATGAATCATAGGTAATGGTTTTAATATGTAGTAGAGTAATGAAATTATTTTTTTAATTGATTTAATGAATTATTCAATATATAATTAATTATTTATATAAAATATTCATTAAGGATTTCCAGGAATATGCTGATTGGTCTTGATAACATATAAAATTGATTTATTAAAAATGTGGTATTTTAAGTAAAACAATTAATTCATAGAATAATACCTCTTTAATATGTTCATGAAGTTGAAATAAATAGGCTTTGATAAATAGATTATTGATATTGATAATGTAAATGGTATAATGTTGATTACTATGGAGCTAATTAATGATTTAAAGAAATTGTTGTATATGTTATCATTGATAGATTTTACAAAAAAATGAATTTAAGAAATATATTCAATAATATGTGGTTTTATTTATGTAATGAAGAAGCATGTTTTTTATTAATATTTAATGGTAATTTTGGTTATTACCATGTTTGAGGAGAATGCATGACCAAAGTATTCACATATTTTTTATGTGACAACTATGTGATATTTTAGGATATTTGGGGTTTAATATTAATTAGATTTTAGAAATTCAAGGATGATCTATTTAAATTTAAACTTTTTGATGCTTCTTAATGTTAAGGATTAATGTAATAGTTTAAATTGAAAATTGGATAAGATTTAAGATACGGATGTATTATTTCACCATATGAACATTTATTCATATTCAATAAACTATGCTAAACATTATATTTTTTATGATAACCATAGATTGATGGAATAATTTATCATTGTTTTATGAATCTAATGAATCATTATTGCACCGGGTAAAATAAAAATTCATCTTTAGTTCAATTAAAGAGAGATGAAGTGGAAATTTAATGAAGCTAAACCAAATTATGAGATTGTGCTTTAGAAATGGAAATAAATTAAGTAATTATATCTTATCATGTTCTATATATTAAAGGTAAATAATCAGGAAACCTTAAGGAAAATATCATGAGACAAAAATGTGGTCCTATTTTTTCATTTCATTCAAACCAATGGTCTTTTCACCGTCCACATATTTATTGATTTATGTTCATTAACGAAATGTGATGTATTATTATTATTATTTGAACATGGACCATATAACCTATACATCAAATTTGGAAGCATGAAAAGAATTAATCAAAATAAATTTAATTATAAATATTATGGATAAATAAAAAATATTTATGTATCATATATAAATTTCTTGTAATGACTTTATATGTTTCAAAAATACCTTTTCTAAAAAATATTTTTATTACTTTTTATGAAAAATAAAGAAGTACTTTTTCAAACTTTTTGATTTTTTTTTGAAAAATAATTTTTTATAATAAATATGTAACTAATATATTATGGTCATTTTTTTATAATTTTCTAAAAAAATAAATTTTCAATGAATTATGAAAAATAATAATTTTTGTTCAAAAAAATCCTTTTAATACAGAATTTACATAGTTTAATAATTTTTTAAAATGAAATAAAAGTAATTTTTTTTATTTATATATTTATTAGTCCAATTAAGATAACATTAATCAATTTTTTATTGGTTTTTGTAATTAACACATTCAATACATATAAAAGAATTTATTTGGGAAACCGTTTGTGTTTATCGTATATCTGTGTTTACTTTTAAATTAAAATTTCCCACTTATATGGTCATAATACTGACAAAATGATTGCATATTTGAAATAATATAATATAATATAATATAATAAGCCCAATTTAATTTTTTGATAAAGTGATTATTAAAGACCCTAAAATATATTTATCAGTATTAATGTGAAAACAGTTTTACAAGTTTTTCAAACTGAATGGATAAGGATTAAAATGACATAAAAACTTGTAAAATTAGTATAGGTTGTCCAAAGACTGAACATTATTTTATTAGGATCTATTTTTATGTGATTGTGGTCGATTTTTCCTATAAAGTGACAAATTTAATAATTTATGTAAATAAAAAATAGACAATATACCACACAATTGATTTTAAATTTCAATTATGTGTTCACATAGGATGAAAAGATAGACGTGAATGAATATTGATGACAATTTTATGAATAATTAAATTAATCTAGTGAGTGTGACTTAATTATAATTATTATTAATTATATATTTACATTAAATGCATAATACTTGCTAACAAAATAATTATTTAATTAAAATAAACTGTTGATAAATGATACTAAAAATGATAAATTTAACATTAATGGAATTAGTTTTTAAATCACTTGGATTTTTTAGATTAATATGACTTGATATAAATTCAAAAAAAAATATTTATTCTAATTCTACCTTAGTATTGATGTTTTTAAAGTCAAAATAAATTAATACTTTCACAATTGACATTAATGTTATTTTAAAATATATATTATTTTATTATATTCTTTGAAATTCATAAAACTTCTATCATATTCCAAGTTATTGGTATGTTATAAAAAATATCAATCAGAGTCTATTCATCTAACAATTGTGATTTTATAATTATTACATTGCTCTAGAAATGGTAAAAACTTTGTTACCCTAGTAAAGTGTAAAACATGGTTTTGCGCATTTCTTACAATTGTGTAAAAATTAATTTTACTCACAAATAAAATTTTTATATTATAAATTTGTTTTTATATTTATAAATAATGGGTACAAATTATCTTATTATTTTCATCTTTTTATATTCTTAAATGGTAATTAACCTAGAAAAAATTCTAGTTACCATAGTGAAAACTAAAATGGTAAAAGTAAAGAAAACATATATATTAAGAAACAAGATGTATAAAAATGTGTTTTTTGTGTGTTTCTGAAGTTTATATTGACTATATTAACCCTATAATCCATTATATATAATATTTTTAGATATATGGAATGATATTACCTTCCCATTATTGAATTGTTTTGGGCAATTATAAAAATGTTACTCCCTCACCGCATTATAAAAGGCTACCTCCTACCATCATTTATCCACTCCTCCAATGCCATTTGGATCCAAAAAAACATATAAAAATAGCTCCATAAAAACTTTATACATGTTATAAAAATTCTATTATTCTTCAAAGACCAACCATATGATTCTTAATAAGAGTTTTAATGGAGGTTGTTCGAAGCGAAGGTAATTGATTTCACTAATCTATTTCTTTTTACTTCTACACTTACCACTGTAATATGTTTATTAATATTTAATAAATAATTACAACATTATATAAAATATACTGATATGTTAAAATGTCTAGGTAATATCCCATATCAATACTAATGTCAATTGAATTGAAAATGATATCGTTGATCGTGGGTACAGACGACTACCACCCTATGAATCGATCTAATTTGTTTTCAATAAAGACATATCGTAGCTTGATATAATGAGGTATTTAATATATTTTTATGATTTTTATGAAATTACTAAAATTTCAGAATTATAATATCAAATATACATTATTACTTTCCTTTAGGTGGGAATTTAAAAATGTTGCTCATGTGTACATTAAACTAACGCCTCTTGAAGCGACATGCTTCGTTCTTCACATACACATTAAATTAGATAAAAATAAAGATATATTTAAATAAAATATGTGATATATATGAAATAATAATTATTCTAGGATGAGTAATATTTTAATGAAATTTCCTTCATTCGATCTACTAAGATAATGGAGACAATGTTCATGCATACGTTCGACCTACCTATTCCATGAATGGTGTATTTCATTTCCTGTATCTATATTTTATGAATTAGTATAAATAAATAAATAAATAATTTATATATTATATTAATATCACAGATAATATTCTATATATGAAGGAAATTTTATCATTTTAAAATGACAAATAATACCAAATCGAAGCATACATGAAAAACAATGTAGTTATCACCTAAAATGTGATTTTTACACAGAAATATTTATAAATGGATAATAATAGATAATAAGTAAATAATATATTGTAATATATATATATATATATATGTCTGTGTGTGTGTCTTTGAAATCAATTTATAATAGATTTAATTTTTAACAATTGAGGTTTTAATGAATACAAGATAAGTCGTGACTTAATGTAATGGATTTATTGTCTCTCTTTTATTTATAGGATATATATATTGAAATTTATCCTAATTATTATTTTTTGTATATTTATACATTTGGACGTGTTATATAATGAATATATTTATTTTAGTGATATTTATTTTTTTTATTTAAATTTATTCTTTAATGGGTCTTATGATTAGAAATTCTACAAAGTGGTAAGGTGTTTTGGTCTCAACATTCCTTATTTGGGAACTAATTTAGTTTATGCACCAATAATATGTTATTCGGAGTATATTATAGTCATTTTACAGGTTATAAAATGAATTTATTTTTTCTTATGATATATACTGTTTTGTTTCATGTTATACATTCATCTGGATTAAGATTCAAATGTTACCAAAGTTGTAGAAATATTATGTTACAATTTCATTGTTTATCAAGATATGTGCCAATTTTTCCATCTTTTTTATTTATATGTATATTTTATTTCTATAATGACATGATATTTATTATACGCATTAATTTTCTATGGTTTATTTTATGATGAAATAAGGAAATTTTTATTCAAACTATTTATTTTCCATGGGTTATGATATGATGAAATGTTTATGATACCTATTTAATTTCAACGGTTCTAATAGGATGAATGATTTGTGATCATATGGAACATTCATATATGATTTCAATTATTTAATTTTTGGGACATAGATATCCATGAAATGATTTAGGTGATGATAAATGTTATATGTTCTCAAAGGTAACATGATAGGTTATCTCACGCACAAAAGAGGTTACATGATAGATTTTACCATTCTAGAAGTGGGTATATGATTGATAAGCCCATGAATAAAATATCAAAAATCCCTGAGTGGATAACCTTGATATAATATTTCATTAGATTATGTGTATGAAAAAGTATATATCATTTGAAAGTGATATATTATAATAGATAATTTTTATTTATTATTTTCTGATTCATTTATTAATAACTACTATGATTTGTTACATGAGTCATGTTTATGATCTATTATATACAAGTTATTGTTTTTAAAATTTTAGTTTCAAGTTGACATATCTTGATCCTCATGTTATGTTGATACCTCCATTGATTACCCTTACCCAGAATCTGAGTTCACCCTTTCTTTGGTTTTTATTTCTTAGGACACAATGAATTTTATAAGGTATGATATGTCTAATAAGGTTGATAGTGGTGAGGAACTTAGTGGAAATTTAAATAGATCACTTATAAACCAGTTGTTTTCATTTCTATTTTCCAACTACACTAAACCATAATGATCCTCTGGTATGAATTTGTGTAATTTAATGAATATTAATATTAAAATATTTAATATCAATGTATGAAAGAATGTGTCACTATAATAACCATGTGATAAAACATGATTATGGGTAAAATATCACATAAAAAGTTTCATAGGACTATTAGAGTTGTCCATAAATCAATATATAAGGATCTACAACAAAAAATTATCAAATATATACAAACATGTATGAGTGAGGAAAAAATAATAATAAAATTATTATACTCTTGATCTTAAAAAAGTATTATTAATTAGATATATGGAAAAATAATAATAAAATGAAATCACAAAGTTGTGAATATAGATTTTTATAATTATGTTTATGCATCATGTTGTAAACATAGATAATTTAAATCATGTCCATGTGTCCCCTTTTGAATATAACTAATCTGAATCTTGACCATAAATCATCTTATTAACATAGTGTCTCATAATAAATTCCCTCAATTTACTTATTAATAAAGGTATTGACAATCAACAACATGTATTATCTTGTGAGAATGGATATTTGAAATCATGTCCATGCATTATCTTGTTTAGATAGCTAACCCTAATCATATCCTTGAATTAACTTTTAAACATCCCAACATACAAAAATGTTCTTTCCTTATATTGTGAGCATAGATATTCGTATTCATGTCCATTTATTATCATATGATAATTCACTGAGGCCCCTTCTTTTCTAAATATGATGCTTTTATCCCTATTTAATCAATGATGGTTGTTGGTCGATTTATTTGACAGATTCATCTTTGATGCTTTGGGATTGAATGCGTGAGAAATAGTTGGTCTTCTAGATAATGGGGAAAAATGATTCAGTTTTATTCAAAGAATGATATTATATTTTCATGGTCTAGTGTGCCCCGTGATTGAAATAGTCTCTATTTCTTCTTTTTGAGGTTGTCCTACAAGTTACACATGCATTAATACCCTTCTATCATAGTTCTTTGGGATATTTTTCAAGAACCCCAATTCCATTTCAAAATTCGTCAATCCTTCACATGCTAGAGAATTTAGTGGTTCATTATCTATGTTTGGAAAGTATTACACATGTATCCTGTCAGCCCATTTCTCCAAGAATTTACATTGAAGTTGATGTTTTCTAAAAGCCTCTTGATTATGGGTTTTTGGAGATTAGTGATGAATTGATTTATAAGCAACCTATTTAATTTGAGAAATGGGTTGATTATTGTTCTTCATTTGAGAACCTTGGTTATATAATTATAGCATGTAGGTGAGAGATCCAGAACAGAGTTCACATAATAATTGAGGAGGGGTCAGGTACTGATGTTGTTGATCCAAATTATATGCATGACGTAGGTAAGAATGAGTTTAATAATGGTGTCTCCCTAGATTCTTCATCAATGGATGCAACGGGTTATCTAGGATGGGGATAATCTATTAAAGTGGTTATTGTCAATAGAGGGGTTTGTCTGAGTGAGATGGAGCCAAAAGATGCGGATGTATTTTGATGGTTGAAACAAAACTTGGGTGTTGCCAAGGTGCAGGCTATGTTTGGGTCAGGGGGGTGGAGTGAGTGGGCAGATCAGGTTCTCATATTTCACCTAAGGAAACATTATTTTGTGAGGCTGTTCGTGGTAGAAAAGGTGTCGATCCCAAGGAAAATTTTCAAGGAACAGGGACCAAGGGTCCTATCCTCAATTCGGCTGAAGAAGAAGGTGCTCATTTGAAAATGGAAAAACGTTCAAAGGAATACATGATCTCCGAACCACGGGTTTTAAGGGGAACTAATAATGGAGCTATTGGGTCAGTTCAAAGAAGGTATGGCCAACGATTAAGTTGGGTAATAACTTTGAAGGATTGGATATGGAAGGGTTGGTCCTAGATGAACCCAAACTGTCCTGGACTGAGGATACTTATGTAGGAAAATGCATCAATGTGTCATAGGAATGTTATGGGAACCCTAAGTAAATCTCAGATGAAAATTAGGAGGGTCTTTGTGGTAGATAATACCATCATATTATGATCAAGATGTCGAAGAAAGAATACATGGATTCTGGTAGCTGTATCCTTCTAAAGTAACAGAAATCCAAAATACACATAGATTATTCCTACCTTCCTATACTAATGTAGACAAGGTATGCATCAAACAAAAGAGTTAAGGAGAAGCAATTATAACTGAATGAGGACCATGTTCTGATGGTGAGTGAATCTCTATAGCGTAGAACCCAATTGATCAAAAGTGATATCTCCACAGAACAAGAATATAGAGAATAAAATAAGACTCAAGATTCCTCTATAGTAGTGGTTCATAATGAGAACATCAAAGACCGAGTTAATCTCGACAAGTCCAGTATCGGGAGTCATGAAACGAGGATTTTACTAATGTCATGAATTCGTAGATTCTTCTTCACTCAAATGAAGAAATGTTAGAGGAATAATTGTTGATTAATTCCTCACTAGAGTAGGATGATAAGATGGCTGAGCAAGTATTAATTGTGGAAACTAACAAGGAGTAGATGGAAAGGATCAATAAGTAAGACCATATTCTAGTAAGAGGTTTCAAAGTAGGGAAAATAAAATGTAGGAGTACATTCAATTTTGGGACAAGATGGCTTGTTGGTTTGAATACCATGTATTGGATGATGTGGAAAGAGAGCTAAATAGTATTAATTGGAATGTATTGAAGGATAATATATATAATAGTTTCAAATTAGTTTTTATTGGGTCATCCATCTCATATGGTATTTGTTGCTTTCTTTTATATAATCATTGGGTTCAAACTTTTTCCCTTAAAAGTGTATGAAAATTAAAAAAGATAATTTTCAGTCAGTCAGTAAAAAGAAATATATAAAATGATCCTAATCCTAGCAATCTAGATCTATTGGACAGTACCTTACATTGTCATAAGAAACATGGTGTAACTTCACAAATAATGAAATGTTTTATCAGCTATAGAAGACTAGATACATATTAATATGCAATATTAAATTTTATCATGTTCAACATAGAATAAAAAAGTTCTTTAACAATATCTTATTCATCTTAGAACAAAAATGAATTTATTAAATGATCTATATTTAGTACCTAGGGGTTGAAAAAACGTTCATCTAAAATACCTATTAAGGGAAAGAATATAATGGAAACTATCACGAAAACAAATAAACAACATAATATGGAAGAGTGAATAATAAATAATGTTCCATATAATAAAAAATTAGAGTATTAAATATAAAAATAGAAAAAAATTTAATGTTAGTAACCAAATAGTTAACAATAACTGAATTCATTATGATTGAAAACATAATGTAGAATAGATTCAAATTTACTATGAAGGAATCATCTCATAAATGATTGATTACATTAGGAAAAATCCTTGAAATTATTATTTCCAGTAGGTCCATAGTATATATATCATTTTTAATTATGTAGGCATAAATTATTTTCCATGTTATTTTTTCTTATGAAGCCATCCAATGTACTGAGGGGATATATTATTTCAGGCCCCACTAATCAGTTCATTACGTCCAGTTCATTAACTAAATATAAGAATAAAAAATAATTTCAAATTCATATTTACTTGGTTATCTATATATATTCATATAGGAATATAAACCTATGTAATGTCTATATATATCTTAGTAAATTTACTGAATACCATGATCATAATTCGTATATAGATAGAATGTGGATTGTAATATTAAAATAATATTCCTTATGGGAATGTATGGTGTTTCATGAAATACTTCTGAAAAAATATTCATCGTAGGCCATCAATATAATAAAGTTAAATAGTAACATAAAACATGTACCAAGTGTAACATAAGGAAAATCATTGGATTTTGAAATTGATGAAAACCTTCATTTCATGAATATTGTTAAATAACATTGAAAAATAGTAAATCTCCATAATTTTTTCTATTTAATATGATATAATTTCATGAAGATAATGTTTTTTAAAATTACCCTTTAATATTATTAATGGTTCTCTTAAAAAAAATTTAATAATGAAATTTTATTTCAAAAATATTAATTTACAATAAATAAAAACACAGAAGTATTCATTAAAAACCATTAAAAATCCATGTCAACATCATTAATTCACTATTAAAATGAAACTTTTACAATTGAAAATATAATTATAATTGTATTATTAAATAATCAATTATAGTAGGTAACATTTTTATTCTAAATTAATTTTAGCAAAATGATCTTAGAATTGTTGAATAATTTGATTAAAAGATAGTATAAAAAATTATATAATTTAAATTTATGAGATTGTTCTCATTAATGAATTCATCATGTCAAAATTATCATATGGTATATTATTGATATTTTTAGAAATATTTTATTTTACAATGAATGGTGAAAAATGTCAATTTTACAAATATCCTAACCATTATTTCATTATTAAGATATATGAATATATTGAATATCTATAATCATTTTTGGACTATAAATATTTTTTTTGAAACTTTTGGCCCCATAGAATCAATTTATTATGAAATTAAATACCTATTTCTATCTAGGTATAGGGATACACAATACATATCCCGTAGGACAAACAAAAAGTTTCATGAATCATGCTTGTGTCACCACTTGCCCATGTCATGCTTATATCACTACCTACATCCTAAATTCCCTAATATCTTTGACATGATTCAAATACTGGTCCTTTGGATACAAGATTATAGGGTTCACCACTAAGGATCCACCCCATATACAAAAATATACATTTCTAAGGTAGTATAATTAATTAAAAAAGTTATAATTCTTAAAATAGAAATATATGTTTGACATTTTGAAATTTTGTGTAATAATTTTATTCAAATATTTATTATTTTTATATTTTCCCAATTATTCATGTTTTCACAAGGTTAGATATGGTTTAATTTGGGTTTAAAATTAATGTAAGTATCCATTTATTTAATTTTATAAAATTAATTTAAAGTTAAACATTTTTACAAATGATTTTTGTACAATTTTTTTTAGAAAACAATGATTAGTCTAAAATGGGTTTTCATTACGTTTTGTAAAATAATAAAAAATGTAATATAAAAAAATCTAAAAATTTAATATTTTTAAATGGATTCCATATTTGGAATAAAAATTAACATTATTTTACAATTTTTAATTATTTTTTTCAATAATTAATAGTGACCATGGGGGATATTTATCACCTCGGTAGGGTTTAAAATGAGTTAAAGGGTAGAAGTCATGGGATAAGGATTTCAGGTAACACTAAAAATATTATTAAATCTCATATAATGGTTTTATTTCAAATATAACCTTGTCATAATTTAATAATTGAAACTTTTGTGCAACCTAAATTGAGTAAGGCATATATTATGTAATATTGTTTCATATATATACAAGTTTTCACCCACCTCACTACTAAATGAGATACTCCAATCCTTTCTTATCTAAAATTCATGAGCCACATATCCAAAAAAATGCTATATTAAATGACCTTGTTTTATTTATTTATCTCAACCTATAAGACATTGTCAAAGTATAAGTAAAATTCAAGAAGACTAAATATGTAATCCAATTGAGATTACCAAAATCAGATGTATATGTTCCTATTGATCTATTCTACATTATTTTGTTCATAAACCTCCTTAAAAACATCAATAAATATATTTACATAATTATATTAGTATATTTATAATATGTATAATTTATTTTTTAATAGGGCATCCATTTTATTTCATCCATTCATCATATGAAAATTAAAAACATCACTAGTGTGTATGTATGGACTACAATCTCCATATAGAGCTGTAACTCATTTTTCATCACCACCTCACATGGATGGTTATAAGTATGGATTTGATAGGTATATTCTTCTTATTTCATGACAATGATTTTAGAAACCTAATATATCATATACCCTCTTACCCTATAATCTTGTGGATAATGATAGCACCACTCATGCATATATGTGGACTACCTCCTCTTTGAAATGATGTGCTTTTTTATTTTAAAAATATAAATGGTTGATTATAAAATTTTATAAAATTTATAAATATTATGTTCATGATATTAGTTACAACTTTTACATGAAAGGACTATTTTTTGAATCCTTTATCAATGGTTAATATAACAAAGTAATATTAAAAAACTTCACCAAGAAAACTAAAGTAGTATACATTGATAAGAATCATTATAGGAATTCATGTAAAAAGGATTAAAAAAGAAAAGAAAAATAGATGATATATGAAATGGGTTTTAAATATAAATTCAATATATTTAAATTGATGGTTTAAGGTTATATAATATATCTGACTAATCTAGAATCTGTATTAATGGTTTTTCATTTCAATTCCACTCCATTGATAAATGATTTATATTATGGACCAATTTAATTTTTACTATGAATATGATATTCCATTTAAAAATTATATCATTAATTATTCTTAATTAATGGTATTTTATGTTTAAATTCATTTTTTAACTCCAAATAGGTTTTAATTAAAAATATGTTAATTATGTCAGGATTTATTTTAATATATCAATATTATTTGATATTGTTCATGTTTAATTTTACTTTGAATAATTTTATCGCTTTATTTTTGTAAACCCAAAATATTTTTATATCCAATAGTTATTTATTGGGTTTAAAATTCTTCCCTCCATCTATTACTATCTTTGGAACTCAATGACATAAATATTGTTTTCTATAAAAAACTAAACATATTTCTAATTTTTGTTTTGGTATATTGTTTCATGTTTAGATTTTTTAAAATTATTAAATACTTTTATTTTAAATTTACCAATGATTTTCAAAATTCATTTTCAACCATACTTGAAGTTTTTTTTAATTTTCTATATAGAAATTTTTTAATGATTACTGAACAAGATGTTTTTTAGGATCCTTAAAATTTTTAAATGGAATGTAATTTTTAATTTATATAATTTTAATGGATTTTCATATGATCATAGAAATTATTAAATTTCAAATACCATCTCTAACATTTAATGTTTCTTCAAAGAAAAACATTTTTGAATTATTACTTGATTTTTTACATTAAAATAAAAGGAATTATTTTATAAAATGTTAAAAAAAATTGGGAACAGAGTTAAAAAAAACTATACAAAAGATAAAAACAAATTAGGTAAAGTTAATTTTAATGTTTTTCATCCATTTTACTCTCCGATTATATAGAGAATTTACTTTATCGTAAACCATCATTTTTTAAGAACAAATGATATTCAATAATTCATTACTAATTTATTAATCATATATTATTTTTAAATCATTCACTATCTTCTGATTATTTTATCTATCACTCTTCATTATTAATGAGAATTTATGTTTCTCCATTAAATTAATATTATTTCATATCATGGATATATATATATATATATACATAACATTATAATACTATTTTAATGGTAGACCATTACTACATATGGTTTCAGTTGAAGAATGATTATTAATAATGTTATTTCATTTATTAGGGAAATATTTATATATTCTATTGTTGATTTAATATATATATATATAGATATATATATTGATAATTAATTTTGATTATATATTTAATTTTTGACTCATTATTTGAGGAATTCATTTGACACATATATTTTATGGGTTGATCCCTATTACACATAACACCTCAATGCATCAATAACACTGATGGTATAAATTTTTAGAAAAAATAGATCGATATTAGGTTTATAAATACCCAACCATTAAAATTTCATGGAATGAGTAATTGATGTAAATTTTCGTGGTGTTATGGAATGATACTTTAATGGTAAGATCATATTTTCAAATCTCTCGTATTTACATTCTAAACATTCATGTTCATATTTTCCATTTTATTTTCATATTGACATTCTATATGGATAAACTTTGAATCTCGTTTTATTGACAAAATTAATTCTATATTTATTATCAACTCTAAAATATTGTTAGTTCTTTCTATACTCATGTTAGATTTTGTTGTATATAACTCTTATGGTGCATTTTTTCTCACCATGAATTCTGTTTCCCATTCCTCAAAATATGAAAAATAAATTTTAAATGATTATTATGGATGAACGAATTTTTTTCATGCTATATTATGTGTCATTAATAAAATGTTGTAAACATTTAGGTTTCTAGTCTCGTAAGACTAAGAAATTAATTAATAATGTTTTGTGATCCCATGTATATGATACCAATGTATTAGAGAAAGAACCAGATGTATTTTAATAGAGTTTTGGTATGTATAAATATTATCAATGGAAGATCAATTACTGCATTGGAAAATAGATTTTAGAACAATATAAATTTCACTAATGATATGATAAATCCCTATAATGTTTAATAAATTTTAGATATTTTCATTTTATAACATATTTTCATGATTCTATGAGATAATTATTTTGATTCCATATATTTTCAGTCATGCCTAAAATTAGAATGTTTGGTCATGTAAACACCCACAGTTAATTCAAGGATTCCCCATTAAATGAATTCAATGCAATGGGTTCTATAATTGGAATATCACCACTATATTTGGAAAACTGACCTAGGTTGTGAAAAATAATCATAATCATATGTTGAATCATGTTGTTTTATAATACAATGAATAAATATTAGATCACTTTATGTGATCTAAGTCTTCATCCTTTAATAGAACTTATAATACATTGATAGCTAAAAACATGATATACTACTATGAAAATTTATTCCTAGATTTAGGAGGTAACAAACTGGAAATGTATGTTCTAGAAATATATTTTTTTAAAGGGAGGTATTGATAAATGTTCTTCATTCATCTAGAATACCAAATAAGATGATTAAATATATCCTATGAAATAGAGAACTTTTAATGTGATATTATTTGACAAATATTTTCCTAAAGAAACAAAAGACAAAATAGTAATAAATTTCATAAACATCACGACAAAGGAAGAGGAATGTGTCGATGAAGATGATTCAAGATTCATAATAATATAATGGATTTGAATAAAATATATAAATAATATGGAATTAATGATTGACCATTTATTTAATGGACTCATTCAAAACATTGGAATGTAATAGTTCTCTTAGAAGTTTTCAATATGTGTTGATATTATATCAGGTTCCATGAATATAGATATATCATTTTTTAGATATTATAACTCTAAGAAATTTTAATAAAGGAATAGGTTGGATGATCACTATGGAAAAAGTAATGTGTCAATTTAGAAAAATTAATGATTGGATTTTATAAAAATGATAATGAACGAATAAAACATCTACGTAAATTCCTAAATGAAAGGGATATTCTTATAAGTTTGTAGATAAGGTCCACAAGTATCATTAATGAATGGAAAATAATGGGACTAATAAAATCTAGGTCTTAAACTATAATATGTGATGGAACATAATATTTTCATAAAATTAAATTTATTGAAATATTTATTTTATTCTAGGCCTAAAATTCCTTTTATATCTGTTGTGTTCTCCAGGAATGTTGAATATTTCCTAGAACCCTAAGAATATTTATTTTCAAACAATAATCATAGTTGAAATCACATTGAAATAACGATAAATCTACCAGACCACATTATAAATATTGAAATAAATTATTTAAAAATAGTCTGGTCATAATTTTTGTTAAATTTTATATAATAATTTTTACAATTTAGCTTTTGAAATATATTTAAAAAGTACTAGGTTAAAGAGACTAATATTTTTTATAGATACTTGGAATCCCTTATCATAAACTGTTAGGGGGTGTATCATCTAATTCATGCATGGATCCAGCCCTAGTGCCTCACCATTATGAAATTATGTGACAATACGTGAATAATAAACCTAGGGGTAGGAAATTTTATCATAGAATATAATATGTACATATTCTGTAGGAAAACAATGTTGTGTTTCTTAGAGATTTACGTTTAAATCCACCAAATTTTGATATTGAATTTTATATTGAACTCACTTTTCATAAAAAATAATATATAATAATACCCAATCAATAGATTCATTTAAATTATTGGAACAAAAGAAATGAACACAAATGTTTTATAATAAGGAATTCATTTTCACTAGTGTGTCACCATGGGGATCCCATGTTCATTTTTTAATGGAAAATTTTTGGTTGATGATTTTTTGTAATGATTATATGGAAATTAATTCCATTAATATTATTGAAAAATATCCCATACCCCTCATTAATGACCTTCCTAATAAATTTCAAGGAGCATAATATTCTGAAAAGATTGATCTCTTTTCTTGGTTTCATCAGTTGCAGGTTAAGAAGGAAAATATTCTAAATATGTAATTTATTATGGGATATGACATTAGTAGATTTTAGTAACACACTTTGGACTGAAAAATTGACCATCTATTTTTATTTATCTGATGAAAAATGTATTCAATTATAATCTTGATAATTTCATTTTGGTATTTTCTATTAACATTTTATCATTAAAAAATATCAATGAAGAGAATACAGGTTATTTTTCAATCATTTTTGAAACTCTTAGGGGAAAGGAGTTATATATGAAATTTAATAAGTGAAATTATTATTTTAAGAATATAATTTTGATTTCCATATTATCTCTATAGGTGGAATATTAGTTGACCCCAAAGAGACAATGGTAGTTAGGGAATTTCCTACACCGATGAAAATAACAAAGGTATGTAGTTTCCATGGATTAACATGTTACTATAAGTGTTTTATTAAAAAAAATCCAGATTATTTAACACATAAAAAAATATGACTTATAAAAGATTTATGTACATATTGTAGAATAATATAAATAAATTTTTGAAGAAATAATGTTGAGAATAGTCAGTTCATGTTTATAGGAATTACTATACGGAATTCATGGTGTTGTGATATGTAGAGGTTCATCAACTAAATGAATTTAATCCATCCTTAGGTTGAATGATATAGTCACTAATTATGTATCTTTGTTGTTAAATATTAATGAACAAAATTATCAAACATGTGACCTTGGTTTTCTAGCTATAATCATGTCCTTGATGATATAGATGAACTATTTTGATGGGGAATCATGTTGGATATATAGGTATTATAAAAGATTATAAATTCATATAAACAAATAAATAGATCAACATGAGACAAACTAGATGTGTAAAGCAACATTGTGATTTTTATTTCTTAATTCAATACTACCCAACTTAGAAAAATGCGATGGTTAATGAATCAAATTGGAATGATCATAGAGTCTTGACTAAAATAACGTTTAAAAAAGATCATATATTTATGAATTTATTAAATTTTGATATGGGGATTATTTTGGAAGAATAAAAATCACTCCTTTTCCAAAATATTTTGAATCAATTATTATTGGAGAAGATAAAAATCTACCATCTTAATTACATTATTTTATAATATAAAATTAATTCCATTATTAATGATAATATTGAAAACATTTTTATATTTATTGTGTAATGAAATTTTGAAAGAGTTGTTATTTTTCCACAATACCTATGTTTAAGAGGAAATTACACAATGAATCCCATTAATCAAATTTATGAATACATCCTAATAGAACCATGATTTAAATGAATTTAATATATTTTTTGTGATAATATAAAGTAAGAAATTATTAACTTCTTATAAAGTTGAAAAAATAAGTAGTTCAAGGTAGAGATACAACACCATAAAGGAGTCATGTGACCACACTTTGAATTGTGTAATAAATGATTTTATATGGTTCATTTTTTATATAATAACAATTTATTCCAATTAATTCAATATAATGGATGATTTACCACTTGATTTGTAAAGACCCGTAAATTTCAAGGGAATTTTTTTCTTAATTTTCTTTGGAATTTTACAAGAGCGAAGTTTCTGACGGCACCTGATTCTGAGGCCCGGTGTGACCGGAATCATTTTCCGAAGTTTGGCTCGGGTACGTTCCATGAACGGACGAGCGGGTTTTTCTAACTTTTGAATCGGTGCCCGAAAACGAATTCTGAGGGCACCGATGGAATCGCAGCGCCGACTTTTGTTTATAAACGCCTCTTCCGGAGTTGTGTTTGCTCGGGTGTGGATTTTAGTTTTTGGGCTTAAAGTTAAGAAATAAAATAAATTGTTCGACAAACTTTATTTTATTTCACTTAAGCCACTTTAATCCACTTTAAAGCCACTTAAACTGAGTTGAAATGGATAGGGTGCTATCCAAAAATATACTACCCTCTTGGTAGGATATTTGCGAGGTGGGGCCCACACGAGCCCCGCCGTTTCTTTTCCGCTAAGTAACGCACCCGCGAAAACCCGTCATTATGAAAGTCAACTGATGCGTTTTCATAAATTCTTAACACACCATTTAATTGGGCGGTTTATTTCGTGAATTAAATGTGCGGTTTCTTTCATTGAATTAATTCTACGAATTAATGGGTCGTTACCTACCTCGTATTCGTTTGTTGGCATAATAATAAAATAAGACCAACAAGACATTTTGGAGGATTACTCGTTGAGAGGTTTTTGACAGAGGTTCTTGAGCCTTCATCCTTCTTCACGAAGAACACGAAGAACGCGAAGAGTGCTGGCCTCCGACGAAGAACGCCAAACCCGGAAATCGACGACACGATGCCGTGTGCCGCGACGCCGACGTTTCCTCTCCCGCGATGTTCTTCGGCGACGTTCCTTAATCCACGACAAGAACCTTCGATCATCCGTTGAGGTGAGGGTTTCAGTTTTTCTTTTAATTTCCTTTGCGGTTTTAAACTCAAGAATTATTTAATTATTTTTAATTAAATCTTTTGTTCTTGAACCTCGGAGTTCGTCGACGCGACACCCTTCCGCGACGACGCGACGATCCCCTCCTTCCGTGACGATCAATCTGCGAAGGACCCGCGCGTGCGACTTGACGAGGTAGGGATTTTTGTTTTGGAAATGCCCTTATTCCCGTGAATGTTTCTTTAAAATTAAAGAACCGGATGAAAATGAACAATTTTAATTTATTAAAATTGTTGTATCATGTGTTGAATTATTTTCTCCCGTTGTTGTTAACTAACGCGGAGGGTGCGGGCCAAACGAACACGGCCCGACAACCCTCCGCCGTTCTTCGTGGTTGTGCGGATTTGGCGGGCGATGACAAAACGTGACGCAAGGGCAGTTTGTTGATCCCGCAGTGAATAACGGAACTCGGGAGGAACAACGGCACAGACGGGAAGGAAAACGGACCACCGGAGCAACTCCGGTGGCCCGAAGAAGATTCCAGCGGCGCCGGCGGCCGGAGGCGGCAGCGCCCCAGCGCACTGCCTGACGAGGCCGCCGCGGCTGAAGCCGCAGCGGCATCAGCGAACGGACCCGCGACCGCGCGGGTCCGGCTCGCCAACATGGGACGCGGCAGAAGACGCGTCCGCGGTTCTCCAGCGCGGCCCACGCGGGGCCGCGGCTTCCTCCAGACCGCGGGGGCAGTGCCTCGCGGTGCTCAGCCACTCGGGCGCTCAGCCGAACCGAGCCAGGCCGGTCCGACCGACCGCGCCGCGCCCTGGACGGACCGGACCGGGTCGGGTCAACCCGGGTCGGCCGACCCAGGGGGGGGGGGGGTCGGGCCGGGTCGGCCCGGGCACGGACCCCCCGTCTTCGGACCGTTTTAGTAAAATGACCGTAACTTGACCTACAAGCCTCCGAACGACGCGCTGTCAGCGAAAACGCGATCCTTGGATCGATACGGTTGTTTCGGTATATCGTACTCAAGGTTTCGGAATACTTTGGGTTCAGCCGGGTTGGTTCGTACACGAAACCAACCGGGCCCTCGGAGCGGAAACGCTCATATCTTGAGCTACGAACGTCCGATTGACGTGCCGTCAGATTTTGTGGATTCCTCTAAGTGAGACGGATCTTTTGGCATACTCCGCCCGAGGTTTGGACGCAGGTGGAGTACGGTCGGGTTGGTTTTGCCTTAAAAACCAACCGGGCCCCTGGGACAAAAAGCCAATAACTCTCAGACCGGGCGTCCGATTGACGCGCAGTCTGCGACGTTGAGTTCCTGTTGACGATACAGAACTTTTGGATACATAAACTTCGTACTTTGTGTCAGTTGATGTATCAGCCTCTCGGCTCGTGGAGCGGACCCTCCCGAATGAGCTTGCTGTGTGCGGGAACCCTAGAGCTGGCTGCGACAGCTACTGTGACGACGACCGTGCAGAGATCCTCAGTGGACTGCCGCGACGGTTGTGTATAGATCCTCAGTGGACTGCGACGACGTCTGTGAAGAGATCCTCAGTGTACTGCGATGACTATAACACTCAGCGATCCTACGTGGATCAGTGCTAGAGGTCATGTGTGGGCCCGATCCTGTGTGGGTCCGATCCTGTGTGGGTCAGCGCTCAGTGGTTCTGTGTGAGCCAACGCCTACAGGTCCTGTGTGGGCCCGATCCTCTGTGGGTCTTTGTGGGGGTTAGTACCTATCGATCCTTTGTGGGTCCGACGACTTAGATGGATCAGTGATCATCTTTATCGTCATCTGAAGAAGTATACCTGTGTGAGTTGAATCCTGTGTTACTCTCCTTTGTGGATTGTGTTGGGATATCCTGTGTGGATTTACTGTTTACTCTCCTCTGTGGATTGTGTTGAGCTATCCTTTGTGGATTACTGTTTACTCTCCTTTGTGGATTGTGTTGTGCTATCCTATGTGGGTATACGTTTGCTTTCCGGTGTGGACTGGGTTGTGCTTGGGCTCGGACGTTGGAGCCGAATGGGAATTGATGACTTAGGTATATGTATGGGCATATACCTAAGCCGTGTCAAATGTTACTTCGTGATTGTATCTTTCCTTTTTGAATTATCCTTTGTGGATTTCGGGACACATTCGGGGGTCTCGGGGTCCCTACTGAGTAGCTTATACTCACCCCTGCACAGGCTTTTCCCGTACTACGTTGTGTTGGTTGCAGACGATGGACATCGCTGATCGTGGTGGAGGCGTGCGGAGCAGGACCGTACCTGGAGGTGGACCACTGGGCGGGACGTACTCGGAGCGGTCATGTGGACCCGAGGAGCAGTGGAGGCTATCTGTACCCACCCATCAGGTGGGACTTCCAGAGGATGGCTCGACGCTGCGGCTTTTCCTTTCAGTTGTTGTTTTTCCCTTTCAGTTGTACTTTATAGTTGGGCTTGTATTTCCGGCCCCTTTACATTCAGCACAGCTTGTTACAGTTTTTACATAGTGTTTACTTTTCTTCTTTCTTACTAGGTGGTGATTGTTTACTTTTCAAAGGCTATTCCTTACCTATTTCCGGGATTTACGCCTTGGTGCTAGTCGCCAGCCCCTGACCTATGGAAGGCGGGCTTGGGGTAGTCACGGCACGGGCCCCGAGGACGGGTCGTGACAAATTAGTATCAGAGGTGGTCGGTTCTACCGTAGACTCTGATCTTTCTTCTATGTGAATCAATAGTGTTTAGCATATTGAGTGTGGTTATCAGTCCAGGGAGTCCAGTGTTGGTGCGGCGGCCGACGTATCCGTACATCAGGACCCTGACTTCTGATTTCTGACTTAATGCATGAAAACATTGATTGCATGTGTGTTTCAAGTTTTATTTGTTATTTCTTGTGTCAGCTCACCAGGTATACTGTTATGACTGTGGTGCACTTGTTTCCTTTTTAGGATGGCCCGACGACAGTATCCGGCTATGGTTCCGAGAGTAGAGCGCAACGACAGCCCGCCGAGCGATGAGGCCTCGGTACAAGGCCCGTTGACAGCAGAGGCACCGGCTGTACCTTTACCCGCCGAGCCCCCGATGCTTCCAGCACCGACCGCTGACGATGCCCGTCACCTCGGAGCTCTGCACGAGTTCCAGCGCTAGCGACCACCAAGGTTTCATGGGGAGACGGACCCCCAGGCAGCCGAGGACTGGCTGGAGGTGGTCATTCGAGTTTTCAGGCTAGTGAGGACACCAGCAGACCTCATGGTGATCCTCGCAGCGAGCCTACTGCACGCAGCAACAGGACGATGGTGGAGCCTGATGCTCCAGGTGCACGATGAGGCCTCTCTCATCTGGACGGACTTCGAGAGCCTCTTCCGCTCAGAGTTTGTCCCGGTCACCCTCTGTGCAGTGCACATTCAGGAGCTTCTTCAGTTGCGGCAGGGCAACTTGACGGTCACCCAGTACGCGGCGAGGTTCACCGATCTTTCTCGCTACTCGACCGACATGTTACGAGACCCCTTATTCTGGGCCCGGACCGTCGAGCAGAGATTGAGACATGAGATCAGGGCATCGCTGATCTCCCTCAGCATCCCGACCAAGGCAGGAGTGCTAGAGCGAGCCCTTCTGATCGAGAGCTTTCGGGCTGAGTCCACAGCGAGACCTACTGCAGGGCGGCAGGTAGCGAAGTCTTCGGCAGCAGGTAGCCAACGGATGACTTTGGGTTCCAAGCAGACCAGACCCTCTTTTAGATGACCTCATGACATTGGCTCAGCAGTGCGGGGCACACAGCGCGGAGCCAGTTTTCTGAGAGGCAGGCAGTGCTACTCGTGTGGCGGGCAGGGCCACATGGCTCGTGACTGCCCGACCCGCCGTACCGAGGAGCAGCAGATGGTGGAGGGGCCACCCAGGCAGAAGAAGAGGGTCACCCATGGCGGTCCGCAGGGAGGAGGCAGACGAGGCAGAGGAGCTGGCCGAGCAGTAGGTGGTGGGTGACGCTTTGAGGCTCTTCCACCACCACCACCAGGAGGTCCGCCCCGACCACAGGGAGCTGGCGAGCGGAGACAAGCACATCTCCAGGCAGAAGAGGCCTACGACCACGGCGCGCTAGAGATGATTCGAGGTACTATCTGTGTCTATTCCACCATTGCTGCAGTTCTTATAGACACAAGAGCGAGTCACTATTTCATAGCCGCTGCCCTTGTTCGGAGCTCGGCGATTCCGACAAGGGCCGTTGGCTCGTTCCTTACGGCTAGAGACCTCTACGGGAGCAGACTCGACGATTAAGCACTGGTGCCGACAGTGTGAGCTTACTCTAGAAGGCGAGAGATTCGGCTGGGATCTTCTTGTAGCGGCGTCGAGGCCTTACGACGTCATCTTGGGTGTGGATTGGTTGTTTATGGTCCATGCTCAGATTGACTGCATTAGGCTCAAGGTGCGATGTGTGCGCACCGACGAGAGCAGGTTCACCTTCACCGGCGAGAAGGGAGCCTTTACAGCACAGGATGGACTCACGCAGAGGAGAGGGCAGCCCATCACTCATCAGTTGGCTAGCCTCATCCTTGGAGCAGTTGACGTGCAGAGTCCTAGTTTTCCTGCAGTGATGGATCAATATGCGGATGTCTTCCCCGACGACGTTCCAGGGCTACCTCCTCACATAGAGGTAGAATATTATATTTATCTTTACCCCAGGACAGCCCCAATATCCACTCCAGCATATCGGATGGCCCCCGCTGAGCTTCGAGAGCTGCGGGTACAGTTGGAGGACTTGCAGGGCAAGGGGTTCATCCGACCTAGTGTTTCACCCTGGGCTTCCCCGATTTTGTTCTCCAAGAAGTCGGACGGGAGCTTGTGACTCTGTGTCGACTATCGTCACCTGAACCAGGTGATAGTGAGGAACAAGTATCTGCTACCAAGGATTGATGACCTCTTCGATCAGCTCAAGCGAGCACGGTGGTTCTCGAAGATAGACCTCAGGTCAGGCTATCATCAGCTCAGAGTTCGAGATGAGGACGTGCAGAAGACGGCCTTCAGGTGTCGGTATGGCCACTATGAGTTCCTGGTTATGCCTTTAGGCGTAACCAACGCTCCAGCAGTGTTCATGAGCCTCATGAACAGGATCTTCCAGCCATACCTCGATCTATTTGTCGTGGCCTTCATCGAAGACATTTTGGTGTACTCGACCATGGAGGAGGAGCACGCCTACCACTTGCGGGTTGTACTAGACACACTCCGAGAGCACTAGCATTATGGAAAGCTCTCGAAGTTCCAGTTCTAGTTACATGAGATCCACTTCTTGGGGCACGTCATTTCTAAGGCGGGAGTTGCAGTGGATCCCGCGAAGATCGAGGGAGTGCTAGCTTGGGAGCCACCCAGGAGCGTGACGGAGGTGCGAAGTTTCTTGGGACTAGATGGGTACTATCAGAGATTTGTGTCGGACTTCTCCAGAGTTGCGGCGCCACTCTCAGCTTTGATGAAGAAGGGGAAACCCTTTTTGTGGTCAGACAGATGTCAGCAGAGCTTCCAGGAGCTGAGGCAGAGATTGACCAGCGCACCTATCTTGAGGTTGCCTGAGGAGGGAGTTGGATACGTAGTCTACTACGATGCATCAGGGGCTGGACTCAGGTGTGTCCTGATGTAGGAACGGGCCGTGATTGCCTATGGATCATGTCGGTTAAGGCCGCATGAGCAGAACTACACTACCCATGACCTAGAGTTAGCAGCAGTGGTCTTCGCACTGAAGACTTGGCGACACTATCTGATGGGCGAGCGCTTTACAGTCTTTTCTGACCACCAGAGTCTCAGGTACATCTTCTCCCAGAAAGAACTGAACCTGAGATAGCAGCGATGGCTTGAGTTCCTCCAGGACTATGACTTTGAGATAGTCTATACTCCTGGGAAGGGGAACGTAGTAGCCGATACCCTCAGTAGGAGGACGGGCATTCAGCTACTTGAGGAGGCGATAGAGAAGCTAGCCTCCTTGCAGATATCCTTAATGGATAGAGATGGAGCATCCTTCCTTCAGCCTCTCACAGTCACCTCTCCACTACTGCAGCGATTCAGAGAGGCACAGTGTGAGGACGCTGACTGTGAGGCACGACGTGCACAGATATCCTCGGGATAGGCACCTGATGGTTTCTCCCTTGGAGCAGAGCACGACGTCCTTTTCAGAGGACGTACCTTGGTACCAGTCGCTTTACGAGAGGAGGTGTTGAGAGAGTTTCACACTTCTCCTTTGGCAGTACATCCAGGAGTGGGGAAGATGTACCAGGATCTCAGACAACAGCACTGGTGGCCGGGCATGAAGAAGGCTATGGTAGAGTTCGTTTCACGGTGCCTCACCTGCCCAGCAGGTGAAGGCAGAGCATTAGGTACCAGTAGGCTTGGTACAACCCTTGGTGGTCCCGGAGTTAAAGTGGGATGGTATATCTATGGACTTCGTGACTGGACTTCCACGCACTTCCAGAGGTCACAACTCTATTTGGGTGATTGTTGACCGACTCACCAAGTCGGACACTTATTACCCATCCGAGAGTAGGGCTCAGTGGAGATCTTGGGGCGTCTCTACATTTAAGAGATTGTATGTCTTCACGGTGTTCCATCATCTATCTTCTCCGATCGGGACGCTCGTTTTACTTCCCGGCTTTGGAAGGGGTTGCAGGAGGCGTTCGGGACGCGGCTACGTCTGAGCACCGCCTTTCACCCTCTGACGGATGGTCAGATAGAGAGGACCATTCAGACTCTCGAGGACATGCTCCACGCATGTGTCCTTGACTTTTGTCGAGCTGGGAGGACAACCTACCCTTGGTGGAGTTTGCAAACAACAACAGCTACCACTCCACCATCGGGATGGCACCATACGAGGCGTTGTACAGCAGACCTTGCAGATCTCCTTTGTGCTGGACAGACCCTGGGGAGTCATCACTTGTGGGACCAGAGATGGTCCGGGCTACAATAGAGAAGGTCCAGGTCATCTAGGAGCAGATGAGGACAGCTCAGAGCCGGCAGAAGTCTTATGCTGACAGGAGGCGGAGGCCACTAGAGTTCGAGGATGGCGACCACGTCTTCTTGCGTGCCTCACCTCGACGTGGTTTGTGGAGATTTGGCCGAGGTGGAAAGTTGTCTCCATGCTTCATCGGACCTTTCCAGGTCCTCAGCATGATTGGAGAGGTGGATTTTCGCCTGGCTCTACCACCTCAGTTGCACCGGGTGCACGACGTCTTCCACGTATCTCAGCTGAGGAGATACGTGCACGACCCGACGCACATCATTGACTACGAGGAGCTAGACGTGGATGATGGGGAGAATTTTTTGGAGGTCCCAGTGGAGATAGAGGATCGACAGGAGCGGGTCCTACGTGGGAGATCGATTCCTCTTGTGCGCATCATATGACAGCATGGGAACCTCCAGGAGAGCACATGGGAGTGGGAGGCTCAGATGCGTGCTCAGTACCCACATTTGTTTCCCTAGTTTATGATTTATCTTTATGGGGACGTAAAGCCCTGAGGTGGGAGTAATGTAAAGACCCATAAATTTCAAGGAAATTTTTTTCTTAATTTTCTTTAGAATTTTACAAGAGAGCAGTTTCTGACGGCACCTGATTTTGAGGCCTGGTGTGCCCGGAATCATTTTTCGACGTTTGGCTCGGGTACGTTCAGTGAACGGACAAGTAGTTTTTTCTAACTTTTGAATCGGTGCCCGGAAATGAATTCTGAGGGCACCGATGGAATCGTAGCGCCAGTGTTTGCTTAGAAACGCCTCTTCCGGAGTTGCGTTTTCTCGGGTGTGGTTTTTAATTTTTGGGCTTAAAGTTAAGAAATAAAATAAATTGTTCGACATAATTTATTTTATTTCACTTAATCCACTTGAATCCACTTGAAAGCCACTTAAACTGAGTTAAAACGGATAGGGTGATATCCAAAAATATCCTACCCTCTTGGTAGGATATTTGCGAGGTGGGGCCCGCACGAGCCCCGTCGTTTCTTTTCCGCTAAGTAACGCACCTGTGAAAACCCGTCATTATGAAAGTCAACTGACGCGTTTTCTTAAATCCTTAACGCACCATTTAATTGGGCGGTTTATTTCATGAATTAAATGTGCGGTTTCTTTTGTTGAATTAATTCTATGAATTAATGGGTTGTTACCTACCTTGTATTCGTTTGTTGGCGTAATAATAAAATAAGACAAACAAGACATTTTGGAGGATTACTCGTTGAGAGGTTTTTGACAGAGGTTCTTGAGCCTTCATCCTTCTTCGCGAAGAAAACGAAGAACGCGAAGAACGTAAAGAACGCCGGCCTCTGACGAAGAACGCCGAACCCGGAAATCGACGATGCGACGCCATGTGCCGCGACGCCGATGTTCCTTAATCCGCGACAAGAACCTTCGATCATCCGTTGCGGTGAGGGTTTCAGTTTTTCTTTTAATTTCCGTTGTGGTTTCAAACTCAAGAATGATTTAATTATTTTTAATTAAATCTTTTGTTCTTGAAGCTCGGAGTTCGTCGACGCGACACCCTTCCGCGACGATGCGATGATCCCCTCCTTCCGCGACGATCAATCCGCGAAGGACCAGCGTGTGCGACTTGGCGAGGTAGGGATTTTTTTTGGAAATTCCCTTATTCCCATGAACGTTTCTTTAAAATTAAAGAACCAGATGCAAATGAAAAATTTTAATTTATTAAAATTGTTGTATCATGTGTTGAATTATTTTCTCCCGTTGTTGTTAACTAACGCGGAGGGTGCGGGCCAAACGAACACGGCCCGACAACCCTCCGCCGTTCTTCGTGGTTGTTCGGATTTGGTGGGCGACGACAAAATGTTACACAAGGGGAGTTTGTTGATCCCACAGTGAAGAACGGATCCCGGGAGGAACAACGGCGCAGACGGGAAGGAAAACGGACCACCAGAGCAACTCCGGTGGCCCGCAGAAGATTCCGGCGGCGCGGGTCGCCAGCGGCGCCCCGGCGCGCCGCCGGACGAGGCCGCCGTGGCTGAAGCCGTGGCGGCGGTGGAAAATGGACTCGTGGCCGCGCGGGTTCGGCTCGCCCGCACGGGACGCGGAAGAAGCCGCGTCCGCGTTTCTCCAGCGCGGACCACGCGGGGCCGCGACTTCCTCCAGACCGCGGGGGTAGCGCCCCGCGACGCTTGGCCGAAATGAGCCAGGCCGGCCCGATCGGCGGGGCCGCGCCTTGGCCGGACCGGACCGGGTCGGATCGGGTCGGGCGACCCGGTTCGGGCGACCCAAGGGGGGGGGGGGGGGTCGGCCCGGGCCTGGACTCCCCGTCTTCGGACCGTTTTCGGTCAAATGCCCGTAGCATGAGCTACGATCCTCCGAACGACGCACCGTCTGCGGAAACACGATCCTTGGATCGAGACGGTCGTTTCTGTTTATCACACTCAAGGTTTCCGAATACTTTGGGTTTGGCCGGGTTGGTTCGTACACGAAACCAACCGGGCCCTCGGAGCGGAAACGCTCATATCTTGAGCTACGGATGTCCGATTGACATGCCGTTAGCTTTTGTGGATTCCTCTAAGTGAGACGGAACTTTTGGAATACTCCGCCCGAGGTTTGGATTCAGGTGGAGTATGGTCGGGTTGGTTTTGCCTTAAAAACCAACCGGGCCCCTGGGACGAAAAAGCCAATAACTCTCAGACCGGGCGTCCGATTGACGCGCCGTCTGCGAAGTTGAGTTCCTGTTGACGATTCGAAACTTTTGGATACATCAACTTCGGACATTGTGTCATTTGATGTATCAGCCTCTCGGCTCGTGGAGCGGACCCTCCCGAACGAGCTTTTTGTGTGCGGGAACCCTAGAGCTGGCTGCGACTGCTACTGCAACGACGACCGTGCAGAGATCCTCAGTGGACTGCGGCGACGGCTGTCCAGAGATCCTTAGTAGACTGCGCCGATGACTGTGCAGAGATCCTCAGTAGACTGTGACGACTACAGCACTCAGCGATCCTACGTGGATCAGTGCTAGAGGTCTTGTGTGGGCCCGATCCTGTGTGGGTCCGATCCTGTGTGGGTCAGCACTCAGCGGTTCTGTGTGAGCCAGCGCCTACAGGTCCTGTGTGGGCCCGATCCTGTGTGGGTCTTTGCAGGGGTTAGTTCTATCGATCCTTTGTGGGTCCGACGACTTAGATAGATCAGTGATCATCTTTATCGTCATCCGAAGAAGTATACCTGTGTGAGCTGAATCCTGTGTTACTCTCCTTTGTGGATTGTGTTGGGCTATCCTGTGTGGATTTACTGTTTACTCCCCTTTGTGGATTGTGTTGAGCTATCCTATCTGGATTACTGTTTACTCTCCTTTGTGGATTGTGTTGTGCTATCCTGTGTGGGTATACGTTTGCTTTCCTGTGTGGGCTGGGTTGTGCTTGGGCTCAGACGTTGGAGCCGAACGGGAATTGAGGACTTAGGTATATGTATGGGCATATACCTAAGCCGTGTCAAATATTACTTTGTGATTGTATCTTTCCTTTGTGGATTATCCTTTGTGGATTTAGGGAGACCTTCGGGGGTCTGGGGGTCCCTACTGAGTAGCTTATACTCACCCCTGCATGGGATTTTCCCGCACAACGTTGTGTTGGTTGCAGACGACGGACAGCGCTGATCGTGGTGGAGGCGTGTGGAGCAGGACGGTACCTGGAGGTGGACCATTGGGTGGGACGTACTCGGAGCGGTCAGGTGGACCCGAGGAGCAGTGGAGGCTATCTATACCCACCCTTCAAGTGGGACTTCCATAGGATGGCTCGACGCTGTGGCTTTTTCTTTCAGTTGCTGTTTTCCCCTTTCAGTTGTACTTTACAGTTGGTCTTGTATTTCCGGCCCCTTTACTTTCAGCACAGCTTGTTACAGTTTTTACTTAGTGTTTACTTTTCTGCCTACTTACTCTGTGGTGCTTGTTTACTTTTCAAAGGCAATGTCTTCCCTCTTTCCGGGATTTATGCCTTGGTGCTAGCCGCCAGCCCCTGGCCTATGGAAGGTGGGCTTGGGGTAGTCATAGCACGGGCCCCGAGGACAGGTCGTGACATGATTTCCTCATGTAACTCTATATAAATGATGTTGAGAGACTTCACAGTTCACCTATTTTTTATTTTCTCTGATCATGAACAAAATTTACATAAAAATTATGTAAAATTATTCATACTAATCTCAACATCGATATAAATTTGACACTAATTATCATCATTGTAAGGACGAACAATTTTCAAGGACTATTCAGAAATTAGAATACATGTTGAGGTTATTCTCACTTAACATTCATGGTATGTGATATTAGTATTTTTCATTGGTAAAATTTCCAAATAATAATAGCTTTTATTGATGAATTTAAATGGAACAACATGGCGCAATGTATGGGAAATGTTTTCATATACCAGCATTTTGGGAAAATATTGGTGAAGGGAATACTTTTGTCCATGAACATTGTATGGAGACTATGGAATAAGTGATAAATATTTTTAGTCATATCAAGTTGATCAAATCCGGAAAAGAGTAATGTCGATAATCGAGGGAAGGATAATGAATTTTACATAGGAGATCACATTTTCATAAGGTTTCTTCTATTTAAGGTTTTTATGTGTTTTTGAAAATAACGGAAAACATTGTCCTAGATACATTAAGACATTTGAGATTTTTTAAAGAGTTAGAGTTTTATCTAACCATTTATAAATTCAACCCTTTATATATAGAGTGAATAATGTGTTCCATACCAAATTATTGAGGAAATATATGTCAAAAAATGTATTCACTTCTAAGATTTTTTGTTACATCCAGATATATCTTATTATTAAAATATAATCCATATTGATAACACTAGAGGAATTTATTTTTGAAGAAGAAGAATTACCTGGTTAAGTTGATTTAGCGAAATCATAAGATATAATGGGAATGTGTGAACCTGAAGAAGATATGATAGAAAAATAAACAAATTTTTTTAAAGTGACATTCTTGTAATTTTTAGGATGTTATTTTTAAAGGGGGAAAATATGGCACCCGAACATCAATAATAGTAAGTAATCATTTCAATCAAAATTAACTATTGAATAATAAACATAGTTTTATTCTGTTGTTTTATTAAAATATAAATTAAAAAATTTTATAATTTTAATTTCGATGATATTATTTTCATTTTTGATTTCAAAATATCAAAATTTTCATAGAGAGATTTATTGATGTTTTTCTAAAATAATTGTTTCTGGTGAATAGTAATAAAAAAGATTTTACGAATACTATCAATTTTGTAACATTATATGTATATAAGAATGTATTGAATTATTATCATGAAATTTTTGTAGAAAAATAATTACTTTACAAAATTGTATAATTTATTTAAATTTGAAAATTTTAACATTGAAATATATGTTTAACATTTTGATATTTTAAGTAATGTTTTTATTCAAATAAATACTATTTTTTTGTTCTTCTAATTTAATCACATTTCCATAAGGGTATATTCAATTTTTAAATTTTTAAGTTAAATTTTCCTCTATTTTTATATCCAAATAAATTTAATTACACGGTAATAAAAAATTTAATTTATTTTGTTCTAAATTCATTTTTATGCTTGAAAAATCATTTTTCAAAAAGTGGGTTTTTTCTATTTTATATACATATATTAAAAGACCTGCCCGAAATTATAGAAATTGAATCCTATCAGATATATTCCATATTTTTATTCATCATAATTAATATTTCCTAATAATCTAAAATAAATTATTGGTTATTGTAAGAACCTAGATCTTTATTTCAGGTATGGATCTTTATTTTGGGTTATTTTGAGGAAAAAGAATGAAATGAGAAAATTTTCCAAGTACATGCTATGTACTTTTGATTACACGCGGCATACCTAGTTGTCGTATATATTTGTGTACTGTCCATGTAACGGCCAAGTACAAGGCTGTTTAGGTGACCTAGCAGACCGCCTAAAGAGGTGGCTGGTTGAGGCTAGTACACGACATGTACATTAAATGAACATGTTGTGTATTTTTTTGATATATTAGTGAATAGACATGTGTCACATCCATAACCATCTTCTACTTCCTATGTTTCATACAATAGAGCAATGAGACTGCCACAAACTTCAAACCCCTACTCGTTCTCTGTCAGAGCTCTGATTGAGATGCCGCTTGGTGCATTAGATTCCAACTAGTCAGTTCTATCAATTCTTAGATCCTCCATTCCAGATTCCTCATCTCTTTCCGGTTATTCAAGGATGATCCCTTTTACCCTTTACATGATCTATGTAGTTTTAGGCTGATTCAAGGGCCGACGTTCAATAGTGTTCATCGTAAAGGATCAATATAGATGGTTTTTCCTTTATTTGATTGTCTTTGGATTATATATTCTTAAAGCGATAAATACCCATGTTGTGGTATTGAGTGTTTTTTACTTTTAGACCTATTGTCTACATTCTATGGTTTAATTGATCAAAAAGGGGTTATATTATACACATAGGGTCTAATTCCTTGTTTAAGGGACACCCCATGGGTACGTTTTCCATAGTTTACTGTTTTGGACCGTTTGGCCTAGGTTTCCTATGATGAATACCTTATTTCCCTTGCATTGATTTTTTAGGACAGAGTTGGTCGATTATATGAATTTAATTTGTTATTATTGATAATTTTATCCACATAGTAGTTATAGACTGCATGTATTTCCTTGTTTTGATATGCGCGTTGATCTTCTAATGGACCGTGAGATCCTTAGACCCAGAACATTATGGTGGTTTCCATGATTATTTACATAAAATTGTGGTAGAATTTGTGTAGATTTTTACCAAGGGGGTATTGACTGTGAGAGCTACCTGGAGGTCGTTTATGATTATTTATGCTATGCGGATGGAGTGGGTATAAATAGTGAGAGCTACCTGGAGGTTGTTTTTGATTATATATACTTCATTTTCTAAGGGGTTATTGACCGTGAGATCTACCTGGAGGTTGTGTATAATTTATTTTTATCATGTAGACCTAGGGGTATTGACCGTGAGAGCTTCCTGGGTGGTAGTTTTCAATTGATTAGTGATATGTTAAACCAAAGGGGATAGACCCTGAGAGATTTCGAAGAGGGTTATTTTGAATGATTGATTGTCTGTTAGTAATGACTTCGCCAAGACAAATCACAAGCATGGAATCTGTCTTACATGGTTTTTTAGATAGTCTCCTGAGATTTCTATTGTTAATATTACAAGTATGGATACAGATCATAGTCTAGATCTTGAGATTCATTATTCAATGGTTTGAATAATTAATTAATTTAATTGACTATAATAGAAAACTGTAGGATTAGACTATATTTTGGGATCATTCACTTTCTTGTGGTCATGTTCACTCTCACTCTATATTATTCGTTAGACATTATTTCCCCCCACAACTTCAATTTTCTTTTGTATCAAGTATATATCTATCATTTCAATATTTAATTAACCATATATCATTATTATCAATAGTTTTTGAAGTAATCATATTAATAAATTAATTTCCTTTACTGGAGAAATATTAATGTTAAGTATTATTGATTCAATATGGGTATTTATTTACTGATAAATCATTTTGATTATTTATTTTATTATATATTTAATATAAAATTACTTCGTTGGAAATATGTATCCAATAGGTGGGACCTGATTATATATATCCCTTCTAGGCATTGATAGGTTTCATGAGTTAAAAAGTTAGCCATATTAACATTGTATTTTGTGTACAGATAAAAAATCTTTAAATTTTTTATCCTAGGTTCTTGATGGTAATATTCATTCAGTATTAGCATGCAGTGTTCAGGGTAAGATAATTAAATCTAATTTTTTTTCTCTAATAATGCTAACATTTAATGTATATAACTTATAAATAGAATTTTATCTTAACCTCTAATATGTTTACGTTTCCCTTGGATATGATGAAGTAATATCTAAATTTTTTTAAAGGATGAAAGAAATTTTTTCATGATATGTTTTATTTTCATAATGTAATATGGAAATCATGTATGTGTCTAGTCTCCAAAGACTAAAATATTTATTTATCCACTAAGCTGTGATCCCTTGTCTCTTATACCAATGTAATAAAGAAATTTCTGGATCTAGGTTATTAAAGTTAGCATTGTTATAATAAAAATATTTTTATTTTTTTCAAAATAATTATGAATTAATATCATTTTAATGTCCATTTTAATACAAAAAAATATGATTCTTAGTAAATAACACTCATAATAGAATGATAATTTATTCACTTAATTTTTATTGAAAATAGAAATTTTTTTTAAAACGAAATATCTATAAAATTTTAAATAAATAAATTTAAAATTGAAAAAATAAATTCAAGTTAAATAAATTAATATGTCATATTATTTTTTATTTTTACAAATAATTTATATGTTGAATATATAAATTCAGATATAAATGTGTTTTTATAAAATCTATTTTCTATAGTAATAGAGGATAATGTTATGTGTAACATTCAATAACCATTTTTATAAACTATGAATGAAAACTTTCAAAAAAAATTTAATTTAAAATAATTTTCAATAATGGTGACCTGAGAAATAAATAATATTTAGAAGAATATGGAGTAGAAGAGAAAATATATAATTATGAAAGTAAAATACAATTACAATATTTTTTAAATATTATTATTTAAATATGTATCATAAAATAGTTTGTAAATAATTATTTTTTAATGGGGTAAATAGGAATAAAAAACTAATGGATATAATAAATATTTGGGATTAAAATTATATTTTAGAAGGAAAGAATTGTGAATATAGTGGGAAAAAATCCATTAAAGAAGAGGGGTCTTATTCTCAACATCAGTGAATTTTTATGAATAATTGAATATATATATGGAAAATAATGTATAAATGATAAATATAAATGGAATTCATGAGAAATACTTTTAGAATAAAAAAAGTGGACAAGTAATTATAATATAACTAAAAAATTAGTTATAATGTACCAAAACTATCTGAGAAATGTTCAAAAATTATGATCATAACTGAGGGATTTGAATTTTTAGTTAACAAAAGCACTTACAGATTTCATGAAATATTAATGGAATTATCTTACAAGAGGGGTCTGAAATAGAACATTAATTTATATGAATATAAATGAAATTATGATAAAATATATCAAATAAACTTAATATATAACACATAATATAATATAGGTGAATAATAAAAAATATGACTTGGAGAATTGGAAATGGAGATAAAAAGCCCATATCTTACCTCAATGCCTCAATTAATGTGTTATAAACTCCTTTGAAATGAATTTTACTCTCATAATTAATTATTCAGAGTAATTAGTAAAATTTTTTGAAAAAACTTTCTTTCAATTATAATCATTTATTAAACTTTAATTATTTAGTAAATTTTTATTTTCAATATCTGATGTTAGTAATTTTTATTATTTTCCTTTTTTTTGTAATAGAGACATAATTTTATCTTCAATGATATAATAATAATAATTTATATACTATAAAATAATTACTGATAATTTATTAAAATTTATTTGAAAATCTCCACGTTCAATTGATGGAGACTATAGAAATTTCTCCTCATAATGTTGTAAAAGATTAACAAGATTCCATTAATTTTACTATATGAAAACATCATTTTTTAAGGATGATTGGTTTTTTACATGAAAAACCATATCCATGATGAATAATATATGTAAAAATCATATATATTCAAAATATACACATTTAATAAGCATTATATTGTGTGGTGATGAAAAATAGATCATGAATCTCTATAGAGGTGGTAGTCCACTTATAAACTCGAGTGACGTATAAATTCATTAATGAATGAAATGATAGGTGAAAAATTAATTTATTTTAATAATAATAAAATGTTTATAAATATAATATTAATTCATTAAATACACCTATTATAATACATGTATTATGGTTATAAAAAATAGAACACATCACTCGTAGAGTTGGTAGAAGCCTTGTATGAAAAGTCTTCATTGTTTCTTTTCTACATAGGGGTAATATGTAGAAAATGATTATTAAAATATAATAAAAACATTTCATAATATGAGTAATACTCATTTAACTATATAATAATGTATTTTATATTTTTTCAATGGAATGGATGAGAATGATAATGAATAAAAATACAAGGTTTGGATAATTCTCAACATGATTATTTTAACATTATTATGAAAGAATTCTTAGAAATAGAGGTATTGGGTTAAGTTGTTATTAAAAAGTGATGAAAAAATTTAATAGGGATTCTAATAGAGGTAATATTAAAATATATTGAAGGTAATTTATAACTTTTATTGTTGCATGAGGTGGGAGGAAGTGGACTCCTTTTATAAGTGATAAGGATGGACTTTTACTTGTAAATTAATGGTTGGTAAGGATTAATAATGGGATTCCAAGTGAGTTAGGTGTATTAGATGAGGTATTTCTCCTCAAACATGTTGGTATGGAATTTAAACATAATTAGCTTCTTATATAATGATTATATATTAGGTAATGATAATATAATTTGAGCCATGTATGTTACCTGTTTAAACCCTTATTAACATTTATTAATAATTAAACATGAAGATAATTTTCTTGGTTAAACTATAATTTGATTCATGTCTTAAAATTTTTATGTTATGAACATGATTTTATATTTAAAATAGTATAAATAATTTCATAAATATTGTAAGTTTACCCTAAAATATTACACATAAATTTTTTAGAAAAGATATTTCTATTGAATGTTTTCATTTTTCATTGTGAATTATCATTTCTATATTAAAATTTAATTAGTATTAATAAATTAATTTATATGTGAAAACATTATATTATAGTTATTATTTAAAAACGAATATTTAACATATTTTGAAAAAATTGTGATATATATATAAAAACAATTCATTTAAAAAAAATCATATCATGGTTTCTAATATTAACTTTTATAAATTAATTTTATATTAAAATATAAAATGAAAGAATGAAATTTTAGTTAATTTGACTAATGATATGAGAAACATTTCAACAAATTAAAATTCAATATGTTAAAAAATTTATTCTAATTTAAGTGAGGATATTTCAAAAAAAAATAATTTTAGGATAAAAATATCAGACATAAAATATATTAATTCTTATTAATTAACTAGTAATAACAATTGGATCTATGTAAAATTAATTTTTATATAATTATAAGTTAATTCGGTTAAAATTATTATTGATATATAATTTTATATGATGTTCAGAACATAAAAAAACATTTTTGTCGATTTAATGATATTATTAGTTATTTAGCTAGAGTAATTGAATTTTATCAAATAATTAGTATTAAAAATGAACTTTATTCTCCTTAATATATAGATTTCCAAAACTATTTACATATATTTTTACTCATTAATTCAATAGTAAAATTACAACATTATCTTTAAGTATATAACATTTTATTTTAAAGAGTCATGATTTTTTTTGTTTAGTAATACATATTCTAATAGATCAGTAATAATTACATAAAGTATAAGAACAAAATAAAATCACGAGGTGTTACAAATAAATTCATTTTAGGAAATGAGAAGTATAAGACAAAATAATTGATGAATAATAAATTAATTTCTATTTTTGGATTTTTAAACATTTCTTCAGAAAAACTCACATCTTGGAAAAAATTATAAAACATTCCACTAAAATAGATAAATAGAAATATTAATACCTTAAGAGATGATAATTCAATATAATTCAAAGTAATATATTAATTCATTTTTATAAATAAATAATATGTATAAAAAATGGAAATACCACTCAGAAAGATGGAAATCATTCTTAGTAACATCATATTTTATGAAGAAATTGATCTAACAAAGAAAAATATTTTTTGTGAGAATATAATTATTAAATTAAAAATAAGTTATTTTTAATGAAAAATATAATTAATGGAATAAATCATAAAATAATTATGTTCAAAAATTAAATATATGAATCCATGAAATAGAGTTACGTTAATAAAAATAATTTACTTTGATTCCCACTAGGACAGACATAAACTAACCTCTTATATAATAAACAAAAAACAATTTTTACATTTTTAGTAACCTTATACACTTATTTTTAATTTTATAATATTAATTTACTATCATTTACTACACTCATACTTGTTAGTTAAACTTTATTATTCTGGGGTAGTAATGTTTTTGGTAAATTTTTCGGAATAGGAATTTTTATTCTCATTTATTCAGGAAAAGTTAATTATTCCATCATTATTTAAGAGAGTGGAATAATTTTATTTCAATGATTTATGTTGCCTAATTTTATTGTTTTTAAGGAAATGGTATACATTGTTAAAATAGAAATCATTATGAACATGTCATAGGTAATTTGGTTATAATAGTAAGATAAAAAATAAAGATCATTAAATTTTATTATACCCTTAAAGGAATATATTCATATCATAATTTATTATTTTATATCATATATTACTATTAATTATGATTCCATTTTCTTCCAGGAAAGATACTTATAATGATGTTCTTGTATGTTGTTAAATCGGCCCCAATAATGACAAGTTATAATCAATTGGTGGGTATGGTTATGAATGTTTTAATTTTACAAAAATATAATTATTATATATGTTTAATGACAGTTTATTATTTTAATTATCGTGTCCAATTATATTGTTAGATCGGTGTATGATTTTTTTTGAGAATAAATTTCACACCCCGACCCATGTGTATAAATTAATTTAATTATTTTCCTGCCTTTAAAATTTTTTATGGTGTCTGGGGTGAGTCTCAGATGGAATTTCTATGTTTTTGATATAAAATGTGTGTATTGGGTTCGATGTCATTGGACGCACGAGCAGAGTGCAATGAAACACGATTCCACTAAGAAAACTACATGGCCTTTTCGTCTTTGAAGAATTAAAATGAATAAATAAGCGTTAATTTATCATTTCATTTAAAATTTTTATTATTATAAATAATTTTAATAATTTTATTTTAGAAGAAATATAAAATTGTTAATTCAATTATTATTGAAATTAAATAAATACTTTTATTATTTTGTATTTTATCATCATGTTTTTATTGTTATTATAAGGGTTACAATTAAATTAATGTCAATTAAAACAATTGTTAGAAATTATTTTATTTTAGTAATAATATTATTGTGGTTATGAATATTATTGTTATGATTATGATTATTTTTATTTTTATTATAGTTATAATTTTTGATAATTGAAATTTTGTTAACTTTTTTTAGATTGAGTATTCCTTTTTAGGGTCTCTGGACTCCCATCCATTGCTGCCTCTCTCCTCTCCCTTCTCCTTCCCCCACGCGGTGCACCCCTCTGTTGCACCCGCTCCTATCCCCTCCTGGTCGCTCGCTGGTGGCGCCCCGACTCCCATCCGGTTCACCCGCACCCTGCCCGTCGGCCGCCTCGTAGCGCTGATGTCCGGCTACCCACACCACACACCCTCAGCCTACCCTTCTCCAGCGGTAACCTCCCTCCTACGGCGGTCACAACCTCTTCGGCCGACCCACACCCCCCCAGCACACTTGTGCATCTTCGGACACCCCTACCGGTGCGCCTCATCCATTCAGTGCCCCCTAATTAGTTCGCTCCCTCCCAGTGTCTCTCTAGCCAGCCCCTCTACCCCAGTGATCGCACATTTTGGGAGTTCTTCATCTGTCCATCTCCACCTTCCGTCGGGTTTCCGGCCACTTACGGTGGTCTCCTTCCGATGCACATATCTTCTTCTAGGTTGTGAGCTATCAGCGTCCCCCCATAATGGGCCTGCACTTCCCCTCTGTTATAACACTCTTCTTGATTGCATTTATTTATTTTGGGTTCTGGTTTTTAGTGTCTTCATTTTATTTACAGTATTAGGGTTCGTTCTTGACCCTGAAAGGTGTGGTCGAGGTGTGGGAGAAGATTTACATTGGTTTTCAAGTATGCATTGTCATCGCACCGTGGTTTTAATGTAGGTTTCCATTTCACTTCCTTTTAGAATTTATGTTGCATCTATTTCCTTCTTTTTTCACATTATATATATGTGATAAATATTATTTTACAACTTGTGATTAATTCATTTATTATGTGAATTTATAATCCAATTCTTGTTGTGTGCAAAATGATGTTGTTTTGTTATGCTTGCGCACATCAATTACTCTATTAAATGTTTTATTAATCTCACAGTTGATTTTCATGATTAGAACCTGGTTTATCGATTTAACTAAGTTCGTGGCATGAAATTGGATTTTCACCTAGTTGAGTCTTAAATGGTAACAGTTTTAGTAAATGTTGCATGTAGTGTGGATAAATTTCCTAGTTGGCTCTTACGGTTAATTTGGAAAAGAAAATAAAAATGTTTTGGTTTGGTTTTATTAAAATATTGGCAGCTTGAGAAGTAGTATTTGTGGGCTCCTTAAATGGTTTTAAAAATGGTTTTGTTCTTATAAGGAAGATGGATTTTTTAAATTGTTGGGGAGGAGAAAGTGGTGGTTTTTCTTCCTTCTTGGAAAAAGAATTAGGTTTGTTTAATGTGGTGATTTTGAAATGTGTGTAATTCTCGTCTGGAACCTTATTGAAAATGATGAAATTATTTTGATGAAAACTCTCCTAGGATAACTCTCATGCCTTTGTTGTGACTAATTGTTTGGGAGGCCCACTCTTAGAGGATTTCTAGTGCTCGAATGGTTTAATGGAAAGGTTTTGTCCCTTGGAGTGGATCAGGGTGATGGATGTTGTGATTTGTTATTATATATATACCATGATTGGATGCTCGACTATCATCGGTTGTCTTAACCAACTTTTAAATACATGATACATATGAACCTAGTATATTAAGATTGTATTATGAGAGTGATTTCCACACTAGTAGGATTGGTTATTTCCCAGTGGCCCATAGCAGGCACGTGGCATATTAAGAGAGTATTCTAAGAATGATTTCCACCATGGTAGGTTATTTATTTACCATGGTAAATATTATTTTACATAACATATAATAAGTCCTAAATTAAGAATTATCAATATATTTATTATAAATATTGAATACATTTATTCTTCCATGACTTCTAAATATAATTATAGAAACTTTTAAATGAAGTAATATAATATATAGATAAATGTTTTTATATGAAATTGAAGTTAAAAATATTAAGTGTTCTTAATAAAATTTAATATCCATTACTAATTTTATGAGTGTTGATATATTTATTTATATATATATTACATTAAAAATAATTTTAAAGTGATAAATTTATTTTATTTATGAAAAAATTATACATCAAATATAAAAACAATTCTCTGAAAATAACTCTTTAACCTTAACTACAATAAATACAATTTACCTAAATTTATATTTTTTGGAAAGAAATAAAATTAGGTATATTACCTAGGTTTAGTATTATAATTCCCAAAATAAAATATATTTTATTAAATGGATCTTGTGAAATTATTTTTATTATAAAAACAGACAAACACATGATTTTTTTTCATAAAATGAAATTTTAAAATTAATTATTGTTATAATCCTCATGTTTTAATCATGTTTTAATGGTCACGAATCTTCTTACTCCTATTTAATTTATCTCAAATCATGTGTAGATATGGTTGGTTTCATTATGATTTAAATAAACTTACCCAAGATCTTAATTCCAATATATCATGTTTGAATATTTAAAATTATAATTAACATTGTTCAATAATATTTCTTATATGAATGATTAAGTCTAATTCATTCGTTGAATATTAGTGCTTATGTCCGTGTACAAATATTTTCCTATGTCTGAGAAACTGTGAGTTTTCCACAACTTCTAGTTTTCTGGAAAAGGTCCTAGACACCGTGACTCAAACACCATGACCCAAACAGAGTGAGCCAGACACCGTGACCCAGACACCGTGATCAAGAAAACATGACCCAAACACCATGACCCAGACACCGTGATAGTTTTAGATCTTATGAAGCCTGTGACAACAGTTCCATACTACCATCACTAACACATCACTCAATTTTTGGGAAAGGACCAGACACAATGATCCTAACACCGCATCTGTGCTACCGGTTTCTAAACTCAATGCAACAATGCCATCATGACTGTCTCACTACTCAAAGTAAAAGAAGAAGAGAATGTTTCCTAGTGACACTATTTCCAAGTGATAACATTTATAGATAGACTATGACCGTGCTCTCTAATCTATTTTTTCATTTTCAATTTAAATCATATTCGTCATATTTGAGTCAATTAAAGGCACTAACATTATTAATGTTTTATTGTATACATGTCACTGACAGTACGAGGTACGAGGTAAAAAATACATGCATCATGTCAGCTCCAACATGGGCACCGACAATTAAAAACAAAGATAAGTTGATCAGTAAATATACACTGTAGTAGAGCAGCAAACATGCAAGTATTTTTTTTGAAGAGAATCGATACATGCAATAAGAAACATCTGAAGAACACCAGAAGCACTCTCAATCCTACAGATTCACTAATGTACATCAAATACAATAACATATTCTCAATACCAACTCCAGAAGAACACAATCTACACAGCTTACACCTTCGAACTGGAAGAGTTACGATGCGCTATTTTTCATAAGAGGACTCATTAATTTCATCTGCTTCATCTTATAAGGCCAGATTTCCATAGAATAACACTTAGTGAAATTCTGACATTACCAGATCATTTTTGTTTTTTTGTGTACTATTTTTAGCTTTTGAGAAGTGTGTGTGTGTTTCTATATTAAAACCAACATTGTATCCTATACTAAACTGAAGGATACAAGATATAATTTCTCTAAAACCTTTATTACATTTGTTTACAACCATAGATAAGTGTGGAATAGGTCCTCGTGTGACCTGGCAGTTTATACCCACGATGAAGAGTGGAAGAGGTCATGTGAACTATACATTTTTTAGAACTGTTTTTTTACCCCAATCGAGGGTGTGGACCAAATTTTATTAATATAAATATCTTGGTATAAGGTAATAAACAAGTGGAGTGGATTAGGTCTCATTTTGAGACTAAAAAACTTGTTTTATCTGTTGTTTATTTGAATTTACTTTTTCTCTATTTTACCTTAAATTTCAGAAAACACTAGATCTTACTTTGATAAATATCCTTGGATAGAAGTTATAATTGTTTTTAATTATTATAATAGCTTCAAAAGTAGTATCAATAGCTCATATTAATATAAATGAGAATTAATCAATCTTCAAAAAGGTTATTTGAATAGTCAAACTTTTATAACTATGTTTCCTTGATTAATTGGGTTGTATTTATTTTTATTAGAGATCCTTTTTAAGAAAACATTTCAGAATAAATTTTTTATAGATACTCAATTCACCCCCCTCTTGAGTAGTCTACTCTGTCCAATATTTGGTATCAAATAAGAATTTATTCCCATTAGAACTTTATTTTTAAATCGGTTCAACTGTGATTTTAGTTTTACTTTAATGATTTATATATTTTTGTTAACTCTCAATTTCTTTCTCTTTAAAGGTATTTCTATATTATGGTTAATAGATTTGAAGGGTATGCGAAAAACAGACCACCATTCTTCAATGGAAATGATTTTTCACAATGTAAAATTTAAATTAAAATGCATTTAGAAAGTATAATCATTGAAATTTGGTCATCAATTATAGACTACTATAATATTTCTTCTACTGATATAATTACTTTGGATGAACCAACTAATAATTCTTAAAACAGAAATTTCAAAGTCATGAATGCTTTATATTTTTCTTTAGGAGATGAGGATTTTAACAGAATTTCTCTATGTAAAACAGCCCATAGAATTTGTGATACCTTGTGTGCTTCTCATTAAGTAACTTCTACTTTTAAATAAATGAGACTCAATACTTCTACTATTAAATATGATAACTTTAAAATGAAGCATGATGATCCTATTTATGACATGTATCTCAGGTTCAACTAAATTTACAACACAATGATTTCTCTTGGAAGAGAAGTTACTACCAAAGAACAAATCATGAGTATTCTCGTATACCTACTTGATAGATGAAGAGTAACCTTTGTCTCTATTAGAGTGTCATGTGGAATAAATAAATTTCCTATTAAAGAACTCATTGGGAAACTAATGATGTATGAAGATGATATGAAAGTGAACAAGGAATATGAGGATGAATCCAAAAGAAAATTTTCGGCATTTAAGACCACCACCTCTAAACACAATTAAAATGAAAAAATGAAAGTCTCGATAAAAAGTTCCATCATTTAACAATCATCACCAAACATTAATGAGGATATGGATCAATTATCCAGAAGGATTAGAAAATTTTTCAAAACGAATAATTTATTTAGAAAGCCTAACTTCAATGGAGGATATGATCGAAAGGGAATCTAGAAGAAAGGCTGGAAAAGAAACGACAAGTCTGATGAGATAATGTGTTATGAATGTAAGTGAAAGGGACATTTCAAGTCTAACTACCCCAATCTCATGTAAAAAAAATATGAGGACAATGATAGAAAGTATAAAATGGAACTAAAAGAAACATGGAGTGATTTTGAGGATTGTTCAAGTGACTCAAGACCTTCACATGGTGAACATGCTAACTAAACCAATATGTGTTTTATGAAAAAAATATCTGAGGTAACACTAAATCCTGTAAAAAAATTCTAATATTATGGAGATTAATGTGATTCTGATGATATGTATAAAGAATAAATGTTTTAGCAGTGCAATATGGTTGAAGAGACATGTAATGAACTTAAAGATAAATACAAGTCCTTAAATAAACAATATTATTTTACATAAACTGTTAAATCAGAACATAATATATAAATGGTGAAAAATGTTCAATTACTCAAATAAAGAAATGAACCAAATCCATCTAATTAAATATTAAAAAATGACCTTGAAAGGTTTACTAATGGAAAAGATACCTTGGTACAAATTCTAGCCAAAAATATTTCCCCAAAATATAATAGTAGTATTGTCTATCAACCTAGTAAAAGGAATTTTAGAAGAACCAATTTTGTTTCTAAATATAGTACCTACAACTTTTCTCTTCGTTATGGAAAACATTTTTCCAGTTTAAATTATGATATAATATCTACTGTTTCAATCTTTTTTTACCCAATAATGTTTGTTTTTCAAATACATTACATAATTCTTATAGGAAAACTATAAAGCATATTCGGGTTCCTAAAGCACAAGATACAAATATTACTAGTCCCAAACAAATACGGGTACCAATGTCTATTTTTATTTGACTATTTTTTAGTGAAATTGTATAGAGAGATCCTATAAAAGTTAATGGTACTAGGACAGTGGGTTTTTAAGGAACATGATATGAAACTATTCATGCTTCGAGAACATGATAAATATTGATGGTTGACTTGTAACCTTTGGTGACAATGCCAAAGAAAAAATCATTGTCCTTGTCCAAATTAGTAACTGTAAATTAGTTTTAATTTCCAAAGTACATTTTTTGATGGTCTGTAATATAATATGTTTAGTATTTTACAACCATGTGATGATGGATTTCATGTAAAATTAGAAAATTATTCTTGAAATTTTTTAATTCTAAAAATGAATTATTTTTTTTCATTGAGAAATGAATAGGTATATTTTTTTAACATTTATTCTTTAGTTTCTCAAAATTTTTCATGTTTACATGTATTTCACAAAGATTCCTAGATTTGGCATAGAAGACTAGGAAACTGTAATATTTACCACTATATGAAGCTAACTAGATAAATTTTAGTTAAAGACCTACCAAAAAATTAGTTTCCAAATGATAAAGTGTGCAATCCTTATTAAAATGGAAAGCAACACAAAATTTCTATCAATATAAAGAAATAAGTGTTAACCTCTCAACCTCTCGAGTTAGTTCACATGGATTTGTTTGAATGTTATATTGTTTCTAGTTTAATTGGGAAGTAGTATGTTTATATTTTTTCAGATGACTTTTATAGATATAATTAGACATTATTTTTGTCTGAAAAAAGTGAATCCTGATCTTATTTCACCCAATATTCTAAAATTGTAGAAAAACATAGTGGTCTGAGAATTAAATCCTTAAAGAATTGATCATGGATGAGAGTTTCAAAATCAAGAGTTTGAATCCTTTTCCTCAAAAAAATTTCTATATTCATTACTTCTCTTCCCCTAGAACACCTCAAAAAAATGAAGTTTTAGAAAGAATAAATAGGAACTTACGAGGGATTTCTAGAACCATGATTAGTGAATATGACTTACTTATTTATTTTTGGGATTAAGTTGTAAATGAAGCATGCAATATTATTAAAAGAGTATTGATTATACCAATTCATAAAATAAATCCATATGAGTTATGGAACAACATAAAATATAAAGTAATATACTTCAATGTTTTTGGTTTCAATGCATATATCCTTAATACCAAGGAAAATCCTGACAAGATTGCTTCCAAGTGTGATGAATGAATTTTTCATGCATATTCAATGTCTAGTAAAGCCTATAGAGTGTTAAAAAACAACTAAATGTGTGGAAGAATCATTCCATGTCATGTTTGATGAGATAGTTACACATGAGCCTAAGAACATTCTAGAGAACTTGGATAATGATATTTCAAATCTAGAAATCAATACTAAAACCTCTACCCTTATTGTAAAAGAATATGTGAAAAATTCTAGTTCTGTAAATTCTACTGATTCTATTTATAATGAAACTGAACTTGTTGAATAACCTGAAATCACTAGCCCCTCTTTTTCTATATCTATTAGAACCCTTGATAATCTTACTTTAGATGATGTTGTAGGATATTCAGATAAAATAATTCAGACTTGAGAATCTATTAGAAATCAGGTTGAAAATTATTTTTTCTTGCTACAACATGAACGTAAAAACATTAATGATGCAATACATGATGAATTTTGGGTGATGTCTATGAAAAATAAACTTAATCGGTTTGAAAAGAAAAACGTTTTGAAACTTGTTTACAAACCCAAAGGCAGATTCACCATAGGCACTATGTGGGTGTTTAAAAGTGATGTGGATGAAGTTGATAATATAGATAGAAACAAGGCTAGATTGGTTGCACAAGGCTATAGTCAAGAAGAAGGAATTGACTATTAGGAGACCTTTTCACATGTTTGTAGTCTAGAAGCCATAATATTCCTTCTTAATTATGCTGCACATCTGAATTTGAAAGTCTATTAAATTGATGCCAAGAGTGCATTCCTAAATTGGTACATATCTGAGGGTGTATTTGTTGAACAACCCCTAGTTTTGAAAACCCTCACTTTCCAAATCACGTTTACAAATTATCAAAATAATTTTATGGTTTAAAAAAAGTTTCAAGAGCTTGGTATGATATATTAACTAATTTTATTATCTCTAATGGTTTTTGAAAAGGTATAGATGATCCTACCCTTTTTATAAAACGAATTTCAAATGATGTTTTAGTAGTTAAAATTTATATAGATGATATTATTTTTGGATCTTCAAAAAAATCTTTATGTATTGAATTTTCTAAAAGGATGAAAAATGAATTTGAAATGGGTTTAATGGGTGAATTAAAATTCTTTCATGGATCTCAATTCTTTCAAAATAATGATGGTATTATCCAAAACAAATGAAAATATACTAAAGATCTTCTAAAACGTTTTTCTTTAGATAGAACTAAATGTAGTGATACTCCGATGAGTACTAATTGTAAGTTTGATCTTGATGAAGATGGAGAATCTATTGATCAAACCACTTAGATAGGAATGATTGGAAGCTTACTCTACTTAAATACTAGCCGACTTAACATTATGTTCAGTGTATGTATTTGTGCTCATTTTCAAGAAAAACCTATTGAATCAAATTTAAATATTGTTAAAAGGATTTTCAAATACCTCAATCATACACCCAATCTAGGACTGTTCTATCCCAAATGATAGTCATTTGAGTAAGTTAGCTATTCGGATGCTGATGTCAGTGGTTTCAAGTTAGATAGAAAAAGAAACTCTGGAACAAGTCACATTTTAGGCATGTCTCTAGTATCATGGTATATTAATAAATAAAACATTGTTTTATTTTCTACTACCATAGTTGAATACATAGCTGATGTTAGTTGTTGTGCACATATTTTGTGTTCAAACCACACATTTCTAGATTATGGATATCAATTCATGATTTCACCTAAAAATTGTGACTATACAAGTTCTATTAACATCTAAAAAAATAATGTTTCACCTTATACGACAAAATATATTGATGTAAGAAATCACTTTTTGAAAGACCATTATCAAAATTGTGACATCACATTGGAATTCATTGGAACTGAGTATCAATTTGTTGATATATTCACTAAACCATTAATTTATGAAAGGATGGATTAGATCATACATGAATTTGGAATGTTCAATATTAAGTAAAAAAGTTTACTATTTCACAACATACTATTTTATATTTTACAGTTTCTCGAGTCACTGTCTTAGAAGTACTGTCTCACTCACACTGTCCTACAAGTCACTATCTGAAATTTGATGTTTCATGTTTACAGTCCAACAGTTTCTATATCTCAGTTAATTTCTTGTACATACTGTCTCAAATATTATGGTTGCACCATGTAGAGACACACCGTAAATATGACACTATGAGAACATCTCCTAGTCTCACCATGACAACCTATTCCAGTCTCACCTTAATGAAACCTTTTCGTTTTATTTATATTTTACTACCCATATATCTGTGTTTATTATTTTTACCGCTATTCTGAATTTGATGTGCTTGGTATCCATAAATGATAAAAACTAAATATGTTTCTCTATTTTCATCACTCGAGCTCTCTTTTCATAAAACCAAATCTCTTATCTCTCAAACTGTAAGGCCTCCATCATATATATATCTCTCCCTTAAACCCCTTGTTGAATGCCAAGAAAGAAATTCTCATCTTCATCAAGTCATGAGAAGCGCATATCAAAGAAAAATTTGAAAAGGGAATAGAAGGTAGTGACTGAAGGACCGTGGAACCTGAATCTTGTTGATAGAATAGTGGTACCAGAAAATAAATCTTCCTTAAATGGATGATGTCAAGTATGTCTTTAGTGTTGAAAGTACTGAAAGAATAGGGATGGAAGGATTGGTTCACAAAGTAGACAAGGCCTATTTATCCAAATCATATTACTCAGTTATTTCAATTTTTACAGTTCTCATTTGATACCGAAGATGGTTTTATTTTGAGAAGCTGGATTAATGTTCAAATATGAACCTTTTCTTTGAGATTATAGGCCTCTTTCCTAGGGTTACCTCATGAGGGAATTTTTTGGTACTACAAAAGAGGTCCTCATCCTCCAAGTGATTTTTTTTGTTTTACAAGAGGCCTTGGAAATATTGACTGGAAATAAAAAGTAGAGAAGAGCTATTGCTGCAGAGTTAGATGGTGAATCAAGATTCACATTTAAGTTTATCTAGAATATTATTAGTCTAAGAAAAGGAGATTTTGATAGCCTTAAATAACATGATGTATTTTTGATACATCTTATGAATAATGGGCATATAATTAACCTATACAAGTATGTTATAATTCATATGTTTGAGTTGATTAAGATAACCTCATATTCTACCTTAATATTCTACTCCAGGTTAATCTTTACTATGCTATATTATAATGGAATGGTTGGACTGAATGAATAATTCATAAAGGATTGCGAATTACGTATCTCAACGGTTACAGTTAAAAGAATAAAAATTAGTTGGAATCAGTGGAAAAAGTCTTGGATGGAAGATAAAGAAATGATCTATGGAAATTTTAATCTGGTCGAGCATCCTTCAAAACCTAAGAAGGTATCTGATCATGGTTTGGAACCATATGAAATTGTTGAAGAGGAATATGAGGCAGTTGTTACACCTACAGAAGAAACTCTCATGGATAAAAAAGATAGTGGACCTGTTTCATAAGATAATGTTGGGAAGAAAGCACTTGTTCCTAAAAGATGTGTTGATTTAGAGGAAGAACATGGTTCTAGAAAAGATCTTGTTTTTAATGAAAAGGTTGTTCGTAAGGAGAATCTGGAAGAAGAACTTTCTCTTGATAGAGATGCTTCGGTAGAATAACTTTTGTAAGAACACGTTAATCCAAAAATTATCATTTATGCTAAAGATAGAATGGAGAAGCCTTCTAGGTGGCTAGAAAAGAAATTATTGAGAGTGTTGGAGACGGTCTTTTAGAACTGGGTCATGGAACTTGATCTCTTAGTCTTGTGATAGGTACACTTGTTTAGGGGGAGCTGAACCCCAGTCTAGAAAGTGTTTAGGTTCTTAATCCTATTGATAAAAGAACTGTGGATACATGGTATAAGTTCCATAGCTACCTTTATGTGAATGATACATAGGAAGCCTCTATTAAAGGCATAGACCTATCCACAATGTCTTAATTGAAACTAGTCTCTGATTTTGAAGTAATCTATACAAGGGAACCTAATCCTGTCGCAGCTCCTATTCCTAAACCCTCACAAGAACCTCCTGGTTTTTTATGTTAGGGACATTTGAAAGCCTTTGAGATACATTATTGGATGGATTTGAAATGATCATGAACATAAAACCTACTCCTATAAAAAACCTCAGTGAAATAGATGCTTCTTTTCTATTTGAGAAGATCATATGGCTGATTCATCCAAAAATGCTTCATAAAATTCAATAGGTGAGAATTGATAATAGATAGTTATGCGATGAAGTGAATTCTCTTAGATAAATGGTTGGAAAAAAGTATTGAAATAAGATCAAGCTCATTTTTCTCATCCTCTTGATGATGTTAGTGTTTATATTCTATAAGAAGTTTCCTCTCCGATTCAACCGAACTTGACTTCATTAGATGAAAAAGTGGATGAAAGAAACAAGAAGCTAGTCCAAGAGATGAGGGAGCTTGTTATTGGTCTCAACAAACAGATTGATGAGTATAATGGATTTCTACATAATGGTTTGAATCTGGTCAAGTCCCTCACTTCAGTTGTTATAGCATTTAGTGCCTCTAGACAGTTATCTCAAACCATGCACAATGATCTGCTCAGAACGCTTTTTAAAGAGGAACATCAATCAATGTTATGGGACTTTGATAAAGAGTCTCTATCTATGGTTTTCAAGAATATTGATAGGGTACTCTATTTGGAAAGCATTCACTCATAAATTGAAAATGATTCATAGGAATGAATTACTAAGACAGGGGATTTATACTTTAAGAGGATTTTCTATAAGCATTATATGAAAAATAATTACAAGTATCTTGTAGAAAATTTGAAGAACCCTACTATCACTCTGTACTTCAAGAAACAAGTTCAAAACCTAAAATATTTCACTCTTTTATTGGACATGATAATGGAGAACAAAGATGATTTCGAGAAAGCAATGTATTATGGTGGTGAGATCATTATAGACTTCATTCAGTTGTTGAATCCTTATCTTCATGTGAAGAGCACTACTATTGTGGCTCCTACAGCTGCACCCTTGTGGTCTGTTTTACCTATTTCATCATCCACTGCCTTTGCATCTACCTCAATGTCTGTATTTCAGACTCTAAGCTAGATCATACCTATTATGAATGACCAAAACTTGTCTCGGTCTTTTACCAAACCTCCTTTGGCACATTCTGTTTTTAAGGGACTTCCTCTTCCTTCTCTGATCGTTGGATCACTCACTTCTTCAACTTATACTTCTACTCATGTTAATCCATCAGATGTTACTTCCATGGTCATAGAGAACACACCTAGTATTGAATAAATGAGATAATTGAATTTTTGATAGGCATATTTTGTATTTGATTTCTCTATTTATACTACCACATATTTTTCATCTAATGCAATGTGAATTTTTGTTGTCTCTTATATAATTTACTTTATTTTTTTGGTACTATTTTTTATAATCCCAAAAGGGGGAGAAAATTTCCCTAAGGGAGAGACAACACACTAATAAATTATATCTAATTAATATGATTTGTGATCATAAAAAGGGGGATATTGTTGGACTCCTCATGTTTTAATGATCAAAAATCTTGTTACTTTTGTTTAACCTATCTCAAATCATTTGTAGAGATGGTTGGTTTATTTATGCAATAAAAAAACTTACCCAAGATCTTAATTCTTATAAATAATGTGTGATAATTATAAATTATATTTAACATTTCCCTATAATGATTTATTATATGAATAATTAATTCTTATTCATTCTATGGATATTACTGCTTAAGTATGTATACATATATTTGGCTAAGTATGAGAAACTGTGAGTTTTCCACCAGCTCTAGTTTTCTGGAAAAGGACCCAAACACTGGGACTCAGACACTGTGACTTAGACACTATGACCCAGACACTGGGAACCAGACACCATGACCTAGACATTGTGACCTAGACACCGTGGCCCAGACACCGTTACCCAGACACTGTGACCCGGACACCGTGAACAGTTTTATATATCATGAAGTCTATGGCACTGGTTCCAAACTACCATCACTAAGACACCATTCGATGTTTGGAAGAGGAACAAACACTGTGATCCTAAAACTGAATTTGTGCTACTGGTTCCTGATCTCAATGAAAATATTCCATCATGACTGTCTCACTGGATAAAGGCTAAGAAGAAAACATTGTTTCCTAGTGACACCGTTTCCAAGTGATACCATTTCTCAAAAGACTGTGACACCATTATTTAATATATTTTTTCATTTTCAATTTAAATTAAAACGGTCAAATTTGATTCATTTAAAGGAATTAACAGAATTCATGTTTCCTTGTAGACCTGTAACCTAACAATATGAGGTACGAGGTGCAGAATACATGCATCATGTCGGCTCCAACGTGCGCACCCACAATTGAAAAGGAAGATAAGTCGAGCTGCAAATATACACTATTATAGAGCAGCAAATGTGCAGACATTTTTTCTGAAGAGAACAGATACAAAAAACAAGAAACATATGAAGAACACACGAAGCACTCTCGATCAAAAGTCTTCACTACCGTAGATGAAAGCCAAGAACATATTCACAGTACCAACTCTAGAAGAACATGATCTACACTGCTTACACCATTGAACTAGATGACTTTCAATGTTATGTTTTTTACAAGAGGACTCTATACTAGAATGGGCTTCATCCAACAAGTCCATAGTTGCATAGAATAACACTAAGAGCAATTATAACATCATATCATCATCTTTTCTCTATTTTTTTGATATTTTTAGCTTTCGAGTAGATCATGTGTGTGTGTCTGTATTAAAAAACACACTGTCTCCTACACTAAACTGAAGCATACAAGATATCCTTTCTCTCATACCTTTTTACATTTGTTTACTCCCACAGATAAGTGTGGAAGAGGTCATTGTGTGACCTGGTAGTTTATATGCACAAAGAATAGTGGAAGAGGTCATGTGACCTAGATGATCCTATGCACTATTGTTTGCCCCGATCCAGGGTGTGGATTAAAGTTTATTAATATAAACTGCTTGGTGGCTGGTGGTCACCACGTGGAGTGGATTAGGTCTTAACTTGAGAATGAACCACTTGTTTTATCCACGGTGTCATTGAATTTAGTTTTTCTCTGTTTTAAAATTTATTTCATAAAACACTAAATTTTACTTTGATAGTTATTATTGGATAGACGTTATAATTGTTTTTACTTATTATAATAACTTCAAAAGTAATATCAATAACTCATTTTGATATTACTGAGAATTAATAAATCTTTTGAGAGGTTATTTAAACAGTTAAACTTTTATAATCGTATTAACTTCATTAATTGGGATGTATTTATTTTTATTGGGGATCCCTTTTAAGAAATGATTTCAACATAATTTTTTATAGAAACTCATTCCACCCCCCCCCCCTCTTAAGTACTATACTGCAACCATCAATTATTCCTATTCATTTCCATGTAATAATATTTAAATTATTTTATTTTATTAACATTATCAATAATATTGAATATTAAAAACAAATAGTTTCATTTATTATTGTATAATTTTTCAAAAATACATAATATGAAAAATAAATGTATCATTTAGTAATAATTTCTTATTATTATTGATCTAACATATATTTAAAAACCCCTTTATGGGTTTCTCATAAGACCGAAGGCTAATATATCCCATGGTGTCTATTGTGGGTGGTGACTCAACTAGAATAGAACTCATTTGGATTTCAGCAACATCTTACTTCTCCCATATGAAAATTCACTGAAGATGTAATTTTTAGCCGTTATTTGGGGATTTTTTAGGGAAAAAACAACTAAAACTACCACTTTTCAATTCATAGATAAATTAACATCATAATGAATGAATTATACTAATTAATGGAATTTCTTATCCATTTCCCTATAGATTTTATAATGTGGTTACTTCTATTTATATGTGTCAATTTAATGTCTATGTTATAATAGTCACATTTTAATAATTTATCTCTTTAATTCATCATATATATTGTTATAATATCTATATTTTTATAAGTCTAATGACCATATCAGATAAAAGAATATATAATCCCAAAAACAATATATTTTCAATTTCCATATATATTCATATATATACCCTTACAATCATTTCTAAAACCATTAATCCTATTAGTTTACTACCCACTCAATATATATATATATATATTATTTTTAATGATTATAATTTTAGAAATGTTGTTATTTGGGTGATGAACTTCATGACTAATCATGAGGATAATAAATTTATGATTGGGGTGTTTTTTAACTTGTGGAGTTATTCCACTATAAATTTTCTTAAAGATTTTTAATATTGATTTTTAATTATATATCAATGTGTATATTTAATTATAATACTTTATTTCAAAAAATTGTATTATATGTTGTTTTATTTTTACATTTCTTATGAAACAAATTTTTAAAGGCAATACTTCTTTAAAATTCATTGATATTCTATTTCACCTTGTTAAAAAAACTTCGTCCTTCTAATTTTATTACCCAGACCGAAAAAATTGATGGTAATGTCTTATTATCACATTATTTTTCCCATGTTTCTTCCCCAAATAATTGATTTAATTAAATAACATTAACCAAGAAAGTCATATAGTTAGAAAAAATTCTAACATTTGTCCTAAATCTACCATGTAGTTTCCTCAAAAGATAAATTATGTTCCAATTATAGAGCTTCTATGTTTTGGAGACTTGATGGATATGGTATATAAATTATCAAATACCATATGTGTAACAAATTATATGCCTAGAAGTGGTTTATTAGAAGATATAATTCATAAGATACAATCCCCACTTGATTAAAATTCCCAAATTATCTAATGTATCTAGATACTAGCTTTTCATTATTCTCGATCCTCAAAACTACCATCTAAGGAATTATTAAAAAATAATAATTTTTTGCCAACTCCAAATTCCATATAATGGTATCTTTTATCAATATAAATCAAAAATAGACTTTGTACATCCAATATATATATCTAAATTCCCAAATATTTTATTATATCCAAATTCATCCGAACATGTTGGAGTCTAAATATCATAGAATATATAGACTAATATGGTGATATTATCATGTGGGAGTGGAAACAGTTATTATGTTAAAACTCGATAAATTAAATATATTAATTATAACATCATTTTCAACCCTTTTATATGGATCTAAATATATCTTCAGGATATTGAATATTCTGTATGTATTGGACATTATTTTCAGGATTAAAATTAGAGAAAAACAATAACACTCTTTCTAAGGCTTTTTGGTAACTTTTATTGAACATTGAGGTAAAGATTGAATCTCAATCTAATAAAATTGAGAGTTATACTCCTTAATGCCTTCAAAAATACTTTTTTATATCATAGAATTTTGATCTACTTGGAAATCCCCTCAAATATCTATGAAGTGTTCTTATATTATATTATAACCCACCACTACCCAGTTGGAATTATTATATTCATAACTAATAGGAATACCAATGATAATATTCATTATGATATTCAATCATTTCCTTACTAGTATTGGAAATGTTGGAATCATCACTATAGAATTATGTCACACTACCATAACTTTCTATCATACCAAGCATCAAGATACATGCTCAACAATATTCCTTTTCATTTTCCCCCACAAACGTGTTGTATAAAATCTATAGAAATATTTTTATGTCCAATAATGATAAGAAATGTTATACTATAGGAATAAACTAGATAATCCATCTTATATTTTCATTTTAAAGGGGAAAATATTTTTTTGAAACTTTATTACTCAACCATTTTAAAACATGAAGTCTATAAAATTAACTAACTTCTTCTATATCTCCATAGAATTTTTATATTCCTCATTAATTTTCATATTGATGGATGGTTGAGAATTAATTATAGAAGGGTTTGATCTCAACCCCTAAATTATAATTTCCAAATCTATATATTGGATATGTAGGATGATTTTCTCCTTTAAAAACATCATCAATGATACAATAGCATGATCATATCCAAATAGAGAATACAATATGTTTTTTAATTCTGAATATGTTAATTTATTGAGTAATCATAATCTTTAAATACCACAAACCATTTCCTTTGGTGTATTCTGAAATCGCTCTATATGAATATATAATTCAATATCATTTGATCTATATATATATATCTCTTTTAACCACATAGGTAATAATATAAAATGATTAATATAAATTTGACTGTGACAAAATTCAAATAATGTGTAGCATAATTTTTACATTGTGTATTCAATTTATGGGATTCATAATCAAAAAACATTAAATTTTTTATGAGGACACATCCCAATAACTTCCACGAAGCATCCCCATATATGAAAATCCCTTTCCCATTGTATGGTAACATAATTATAGGTGTAGTTCCCAACCACTTATTAATAACATTTACAATTTCCCCAAATCACCATATTCAATGGGACGCTACTCCCATTTATTTTATCATTGATAGAGTATTTAAAAACCATGACAAATTTCTCATAATGTATTGATTGTATCTGGCTATATTAGGAAGACTGTAGATCTCTATAACAGGGGTAGGTCTAGGTTATTCATTACTCTCACCTAATTTTTATGAATCCATTAATATGTTCTCACTTATAATAACAATACCCAATAAGGATACCTTTTTGAGAAAAAAATATCTCTTTCTAGAGATGTAATATAATTTCTATGTTCATAATCTCTTCAACATAGTCCTAAAATTAAAATTTTTAACCCCTTAATATTATAATACATGTGAATCTCATCAATAATGACAACCAATAATTAGTCAATATATTCTATAGAAGGAATATTCAATGTATCCACGATGAAAGAAGAGGTATTTTTGAATCCTAAATATATCACAATTTATTTATAGTTCCCATATATCATAGAAAAAGTTTTTGTGGGAGTATATTCTCTATTTACACTTAATTTATGGTATCATAATTAAATATACACTTTTGAGATTTACTAAGACCCTCTATAATTTCCATATAGTTCCTCAATATGAGTTAGAGGATACCCATTCTTGATTATTATATTATTATGTTCATGATAATCAATGTAAATATTCGTTTATTTTTCTCTCTTCTATATAATTTGTATTGGGGAACCCAATTTTAATGATATTTGGAGTAAAAAACCCTTTTCTAGATTTTTCTAATGTTTAATCTTCAGTTATTCCATTTCAATATGGGGCATTTAGTAAGGATGATAAAATATTATTTAAAAAATAGGGATGAGTTTAATTACAATATCAACCATGTGCTCCAGGATAACACAAGGTTCTTCTTTAACAAGAAATTCAATATACTTCCATACAATTTTGTTGGCATCAATTTTGAATTCCTTCCCAACTATTTGAGCCATGAGTCCCTCATTATTGGGTATAATGTCTCATTATATAGGATTCAAGTCCAATGTGATTTCAAAATCATAAATTACACATTATTTATTAGTCATGTGATTTGGGATATGAAATGAGATTTTGTTTTCAAAACACTTCATTTGGGAATAATACACAAAGATCCAATCAATTTACAATAACACATAATATTATACCAATGGAAGAAGAATAATTTATATGGGATGAATCTACATATAAGTACTGATTAGATAATTGTTTGACACATTACATGAAATTATTACTCCACTAACTCTTATTAATAATAATTTAATATCCATAGATAATGGAATTGAATTGAAAATCTTCAAAATTATTTATGATATGGAAGAATATGATGAATAAGAATATAATAATTCATTAAATGGTCTCATGGGGGGATTAAGTGTGCATTCAAAAAACTCATTATCATGGTCCATGACTGTAGTAGTGATCAGATAGTCTCTTCCATGATCTCTTAGTCTAGGAGGATGATGATGCATATTTTAACTATTAACCCATGGACTATATAATTGAATTTCAGAATAACCAAACTATTTTTTTTATTATTTTTAAAGTGTATATGGGACATTAGTTGAAACATTCTAATAATCATTTTAATTTATTGGACTCTTCATCCCTATTTTATAATAAGGAGGTTAATCAAAACATTGTTCCTATATTAATCAAACTTTAATCCCAGTAACTAAAATTGTATGATATTTCCCCCCACATTTTCTGAGTGTACATAGTGTATTTGCCTTTTATCCGTGTGATCAATCATTGGAATTCCCATGAAGATTCATATCATTTTATTTTATCTAAATCCATCGGAATAATGAGTCTCAGCTAGTATATCTTCTACCTTATGTGTATATAAATAAATTTCTTCATAACTACTGAAGGCACTTATAGATAATTCTATTTTAAAGCATGGTTTTAGGTTATTAATAAACTTTTCACCATTTCATTCAATATTAGAAATAAAAATACATGCATACATTGTTATTCACGTGATTCTAGACTCATTATTTCCATTAGTTTTAAAAAATTCAAATCTTAGAATTATCAGTTCATTTTCATCAAATATTTTAAATTTTTTTAAAGAATAGTTTCATAAAATGTTCCCATTCTATAAAGTAAATTTTTTGATCCATATTATTGACAATATTTTTCAAATGGTCAGTATCACCCTCTATACAACATAGAGAGAAAACAATTATCCCATGGTTTTATCATTGGATTATAGAAAATATGTTCTTTATTTTTTTGATCAAATACTTAAAATAATCTGGACTAATAGTCCCATTTATAGTGGATCAAAGATTCCTCAAGAATGATTTGATATTATATTTATCCATACTTGGTGAATTTAGAAGATAATCTTTTTTCATTATTATTCACTGATTTAGATAGTTTGGTGTGCGTTGCAATGAGATTTGGTAATTCAGATCCCATCATATATTGTGTTTCATTTGGATATTCAGTACATTTTCCATGAAACTAATTATTTACTATGACCCTCATATTTATATTAATTTAATTGGAATAGATTAATTTCATGGTGTAGAATAGTTAATTAAAAAATAATATGAAAAAGTAAAATTGTTTACATTTACCAAAAAACTCATAAATTACTTATACATGACAACTTATTAATTTTTAGGATTCAATCATTATTTTCCATGGCCTCTCCTTAGGGTGTTTGTTTACCATACAATTCCAATATATTAAAATTCTTCATAATATTTCATAATGATCATGTGAGTCCACCAATTTATATACCATTGTGGTTTCAAACATAGTGTGCTATTAATCCCAATTGTTAGGCACAGAGTGATGATCAAGTTAATACCTGATCAATATTTTTCAACAATTATGACCCCTCAGTTCATCTATTATATTACATATAACAATTTTTTTATATTCAAAAAATAATTAATTACTAATAATCCACATGCTATAAAAATTTACCAAAATTTTAGGATGTGTTTCATATATTCGGACTCATCACTAGGGTTTTCAGTAAATTATTATTAACCAAATTCAAAAAAATAATATTAAATTTCACATTGACACTGGTTGAGAAACCCTAGGATAAATATTAATTTACTTTAAAATATTTCCTTTACTTAAACAATGCATCTAAAAAGTAATCTAAAAATTTTATAACCTTTTATTTTAGTATCTTTAGATACTAACTATATAGACATCGTATTACACATCATTTCATTAATATCTCCCCTAAAAAAAGAGGTTAACATCCTTTTATGTTTTATAAAGAGGCCTTAACCCTCATCCTTTTCAAAAATTATTCCACACATAGAACATCCTTCAATTAATTAATATGAATATAATTACCTAAATAAATGGAAAAAAACATAGTTGTGAACTCAAATACTCAGTTAGGAAAAAAATTTCAATTTGTGATAGAGGGTTATATTATAATAATATTATAATATATGATCATCAGAGAACTATCATATTAAAAGGGATTATGGAACCATACAATATTTCTATAATCCATGACCGAAGGAAATATAACCACATATAATCTAACATATACCATTGTGTAAGAGTAGAGAAACATGAAATAATAATAACCTTCTAAAGATAATAACATAATAATACAACATATAAATGTGGAATAATAATAATAATAATATTTAATTACATTATGGAGCTAGCTAACCATAATAATTTGCACACAAAAATTTTTAATAATAAAAAATGAAATCATTTCCATAAATTAACTTGTGAATATATATAATTTCATTTATTTTAACACCTTATCATTTAAACATACCCCAACCAAATCTTCTCCATGAATTATCATTTTAACACATTTTTTAAAGAACACATCCACGCATTATCATTTAAAAATTTCTATTTGTTGTCATTTTAATTCATTTTCCTGTGAACATTGAAAATTAAAAATAATTCTAGAATATCATCTTTTAATTCAAGTATATAAAATCTTATCCTTGCATTATCTTTTATCCAATGTAATTCGAAATCATGTACACGCATATATTCCGATATTAAAACAATTGACCAATTAATTGGTTGGATATATAAAAGACCACCAATCAAATAATGTTAAACCATACACATGTCTGCAAAAATAAATATATCATATATCATATAAAATAAACATCCCATGTAAGGAAAACATGCTTCAAAACATTCTAGTAGGTATCAAATAAAATAAAATTTGTAGTTAGATCATTTTATACCAACGATAAATCTATTAAAGGTTGTATATCAAAAAATAATGTATTCAATGATATAGAAAATTACCCAAAAAGAATTATATGTTTTTAGGATTGGGAATGAAAAGGAATAAAAATATTTAAGAAATTTTTTATTAATTACCAAGAAAATTATTATAAAAATAATAATTAAAAATTAATTTTTAAAAATCCTTGTGGAGAAGGTGGAAAGTAATGTTTTTGAAAAAAATCAAGATATTATACTATAATGGGTCATTGAAAAGAAATAAAGGTATAATTGGAAAGTGTGAAGTTAATGATTTATAAATGAAAAAATTGAAATAAAATTCCTTTTAATAGTTTTTATTTATTAATAGAAAAATATAGATCAAGGATAAATATATAAAAATTCCTTTTAAAATGATAATGTTGAATATTACAACACCATATTTTTTAGTTGTTATGATAATACAATATATGAAATGTTATAAATTATTTTTTGGAACCATGAAATTACTTTATATTTCAATTAGTCACTATTTGAGGTGACTATAGGCATAAAAGTGGGGTTTTAAGGTTTTTTGGTTCAAAAATGCCATCACCAAACCGTAGTGAAATAATTTTCTATCCAAGAATTTATTGATGTAAAATGGGTGGAGAGAATTAATTTCTCAAACTATGGTTCTTAGGGGTGGATGTTTTTTTCATGGCATACTTTATCCACCCATTCCAATTTTTTAGGGTGTTGTGAGGTGAATAATCTGACACTCGATAATGTAAAAGTGTTAAAAATAAAACAATAACTACTCATGTAAACAATATGTACCTTTATTTTTAGGAGCCAAAATGTGTAGAAATATTTAGTTAATTATGTTTTCCTAGAGTAGTGATCGGTATGTGTGACCACATTGGAATTGTCCAAGGTTTTGTGAGATATAGGAAAATAAAACTAGACAGAACATATGTTTAATTTTGGGGATGTTTTATAGTCAAATAACCCATTGGGTCATATGGTTGGGCTACATGGATAGGATAATACATGTATGCATGAAAATAGGGTTCTTGTGGGGCTCTAGTTTTAAATTATTATCATACGAATAACCCATCATAATGTTTTGGTATCACTGCATAAATTGAGTTGTAGGATCCACAATAAAGATATTATACTCTAGGGGGGTTAATGTGGCACCCCAAAATGTTAAAGGGTTTAAAGGAAAAATGTAACAACCCATACTAACATGGTAAAGCTTCCTGTTTTTGATCCTACCTAATTATAACACCATAAGTGAAGAGATTTCTTCTAGAGTATTGATATGGATGGGTTTCCACCAAGGAAATTTACTATGGTGTGTTCCAATGAGTATAATAGACATTGGAGAGAACAAGTATTGGATTGTGGGAAACATTTAGTCTGATAGTGATTTTGATCATAGAGGTAGGCCCCATAGAGGGGAAAACACATTTATTTAGGGAAACCAGGGTCTTTTTAGGGGCATTTTAAAAAAAAACTGGATTTGGTATGTGTATCACATCATACGGTAGACCGTGTCAGGTTCTATTTTAAATAACACTTTTACCATGACCATTCCATGGTGAACAAAATTATGACGGTTAGTATGGAATTAAAATAATATAAAAACCCATATCTTATCTAAAATAATTACTCTTTCTAATTAAAAATGATTATATATAAACAATATGGTTTTTGATTTATCATCAATTTGATTCTTAACCAAATTAATAATTTTATGAACCTCCTTGATGATTCCTTAATTTACCATATGGACTCCCATATACTACGGAGTTTATAGTTCTTGAAATTGTATGACCTTTATCAAAGGAAATCAATTTCATATATTGGATTGATTTTTAATCTCTTTTGATTAATATAAGGCCTTCATTCATCTATCATTTTAGTGATTATTGTTCTTAGTTATTAGGTAAATGAATCTCTAGAATCACTCATGTTTTAGCCCAATTCCCTTTATCACTATAAAATGATCATGGAATATGTATGATATTTCTAGGACTGTTATTCTTTTTGAAGTCCAACAATGTGTTTTTACATCATTTTTTTAACAATAGTCCTTTGAGAGGATCAATGGAATTTTATGACATCTCAATGGTGATTCAATCGTAGAAAATCATTTAGTGAGTCTAAAAATTGTTAGTATCAAATTTCCTCAATATAAGTATTTATTCTAGAACCTAGTTCATATATTATTGATATGGATTCATCGATTTCTTGTAATATGAGCTTATTATGGATGGTGTGTGATCTTGTTTCGGGTGACTACCTTCTTAGTGAATCTTTATGTTGACATATAAAAATTAGTGTTTTGAAATTCTTATGATATATTTCCTAGTGAATTATTTTTTCATGATGTCATTTCTTATGCATGATACTCATGATTGATAAATTATACTTGTTTGTAAGTGAGATTCCCATGAAAATCAATTATGTTTTTTTATTAATCTTCTTATAGAGCCTCTTAATAAATATTAATGATATGACTTATTTTTAAATTATATGTAATATCTTATTTATGGGTTTTTGTTGCTTGGGAAAACATTACTTATGTATCAGGATGAATATCTTTCATAATAATTTTAAAACAACCCCTTTGGGTGGGGGCATGATGATGTCACAAAAGGATACCATAAATGTATTTTTGAATGTACGATTTTGATCATGTGAATTGTTTCAAACCATAGATTATAAAATTTAGGGGTGTTGAGTACAATTTAGATATAATATGACATATGATTTTTCAATGATGGGGTTAAATGTATATCCCAATATGTCAGACATGTCTGGTTAAACTTACCAACATCTAAGGATAATGACCAATATCAGGATCTACAAAATATTTATCTATTTCCATCTAGGTCACATATATTCAGAAGTTACAATAATTGTGGGTAATAAATTTTAGAAATATATATGTTGATTTCACTAAATTATTTATAAAACCTGTATCACTAATCATTTTTAGGAGAAATAAAATAGCCCTATTGAAATTATAAAAATAAAAACAGATAATATATAAGTTGGTTAATTTTTTTTGAAACATATTCATATGAATATTTTCCATTGGTAATAATATTATAAAATTTTATTTTTTAATTATGACTTATACTTAAATAAAAATTGAAAATAATTTTTTTCAAAATTTTTTTTTACAGAATATATTGATCTATAATATATATTACACCTATTATAAATATTACAATGAAGAAAATTTTCACAGAAGTTAAAATGTGCTAAAAATATTAATTATGTGATTAATGAAACATAAAAAAATGAATTATTACATAGTTGAAGTTGTTGGATACCTGAAACATACATAAAAACCAAATTACCCAAATCCAACCTTTCCCCCACCACCCCACCCATTAAAAAGGGTATGATCATCCATCCAACGTTTCTTTTTTTATTAAAAATAAAGAGTCCAGTAACCAAATACAACACCCATCATCCCACAAATTCGAACACGAGAACAAATGGCCTCGGGAGGCCAGAAATGATGAAGGCCGAGGCCATCCCCTCAAATCAGATTAACCCCTTCTGCCTTCAGAGAAGTGATATCATGCACCCAAACATGGGAATTACCAGGATCCTCAATCGAAGCCAGATGGTCTGCCACTTGATTCCCCTCCCTCCAATGCCATCATGGATCATTCCCTTGCACTTTCTGATAGTATAGATAATCGACCAAGGAGGGGGATATAATCATTCAGCACCTTATGAAGGATCTTTGAGTTCGTTTCCACCTCTGATAAGGAGAAACCCCTCTGATGGAAGAGGCTGATACCCATGAGCATATCCTTGGCTTCGGCCTGTAAAGAAGAACCATGTCCCAAGCTGGAGGAGAAGGCTATGAGGACCGACCCCTGAGAGTCCCGGACCACCCCTCCCCCGCAAAGAGCCCCCATCCTGCAAGACTCGTCCGTATTGAGCTTCATCCCTCTAGATGGGGGATTCCACCTCACCCAGTGACCATTGTTGCTGCAATCAACCTCCTGACCACCATGACGATGGGGAGGCATCCACCAGAAGGAGGGAGCATTCCTCCAGCCTCCAATGAGATAAGCCAAGTCGAGGAGACTGCTCTTGATCATGAAAATAATGGTTGTAGCATCCGAATGAGACCCCTCATGCCTCAACTTATTCCTGGCCTGCCAAATTTCCCAACAGTTCACCAGTAGGATCATCAGGCGCGCCCTCTTCTCCGAGCCTCTGTCTCCCGATCTACTAAACCATCTATTTATGAAAGTAAGATCTTCCTGGTTGTTGACATGCAGGCCTATGAAATCCCCAAGGATGATCCAAACACTACATGCCCATTCGCCCTTTAAGAAGAGGTGCTCGGCACTTTCCTCCTTGGGAGCTTTACAACAGGGGCACCGGGAAGCAAAGGGGATACCACAATGTTTGATGTTATCAGCCGTGGGGATGGACCGGTGCCTGGTCCTCCAAAGAAGAAAATTGAGTTTCGAAGGACCCTCCATGGACCACATAAAATCAACCCAAAAATCCAGAGTCTCTGAGATTTCCCAAGAGTGGAGGTAGTACGACACAGTGAAAGTGCTCGAGGAAGAGGTGGATAAAACACAGCGGTTAGGATCCTGCGTAACGACAATGCGATCAAAAAAATTCCTTTGGTCTTCATCTAGAACCGCCTTGATGAAGGACGGATGCTGAAATTCATCCCAGAAAGAAATGTTAGTCACCGGACACCCCGGGAATCCTAGAACAGTTCCCACCCAGTTGAGATGCCGAAAGGACAGGTCACCTCTACCAATGATCCATTTAGAATGCACCTGAAGCTCCGAGAATAGGGGGAAAGTGTGCGAAGTAAAGAGGATGGCCACCCCTCGTCCAAGTGGTGATTGCACAATAGGGGGTACATATTTTTCCCCCACACCATGCTCTTCTCTAGCACTTACCATGCCAACCTTGCATGCATGCATATGAGAGTATCATCCATGCTTCGCACATTAATGCCTCCTTCCCTCCCCGACCTCGCCACCTTATTCCATGAAGTCCAGTGTCTTTTCCCCTTCGCAAGGGGGTCCCATATGAAAGCAACCAGTAACTTCTCAATACTGGAGATCACGCCTTTTGGGGTCTTGAAAGTAGAAAGGGCATGGATAGGGGTTGCCAATAGCACACTGTTGATAAGAGCTATTCGACTCCCAATGGACAACAACTTGTTCTTCCAGTTATGAATGCGATCAGCAATTTTGGTGTAGATAAAATCAAAATCTCAAATCCTTAGCCTTCCAAGGGAGATGGGAGCACCGAGGTAAAGCATAGGAAAATGCCCTCTTTTCATATTGAGGGTGCCCTTAACATCATCCATTCTTCTAGTAGAGAAGGAGTTGGGGATGAAGAAATGACTCTTTTCATTGTTTATAATATGCCCACTCTGGTGACAGTAGGCTTCCAGGATTTGATTCAAGCCTCGAATGGATTCTTCCCCCCCATTGATAAAAATAACAGTGTCATCCGCGAACATTAAGTGGGAAATGGGCGTCACTCTCACACTCTTTCGGTAAGTTATAATATCACCAATATTAATGCTAGATTGAATGAGACGGCTAAGAACCTCTTGAGCTAGGATTAAAATGCTCGGGGATAAAGGGTCACCCTGTCTTAGACAACGACTGGCTTTGAAGAAACCAAAGGACTTCCCCAGGAAAGAGACCGCCATCCACGACGAGCTGAAACATCTAAAAAAATATCAATATTCCAGGAAGAAAAACCCATACCTTCTATCACCTTGATGATAAATACCCACTCCACCTAGTCATATAGTTTATTCATGTCAATTTTGATAGCAAAGTTAGACCCTCGAGTTTTGAGGTTAATATCTCTAATCATTTCTTGAGTCAGGGAAATAGAACCTTGAAAAGATCTCCCTCTCCCAAAACCATGTTGTTCCCTTGAGATCCACTTTGGGAGGTGCATGGAGAGCCTGGCATTAATCACACCTACAAGGACTTTATAAGGAAAGTTACACATGGACATTGGCCGGTAATGCATGATGGAAGAGGGGATTCTGTTTTTGGGAATGAGAATCATAGTGGTGGCGCAAGCAATCCGTGGAAAACTACCTCCCATAAAGAAATTATGTATGGCTGCAATAATATCCACCTTCACCACATCCCACGATGCTCTGTAGAAGGATCCCAGAAATCCATCCAGACCCGAGGCGTTGTCCGGATGAAGGTTCATAATAGATTTGTAAATTTTGGTCTCATTATGTAAACAACTTAGGCCCTCATTATCCTTGTCTGAGACACATTTTGAGATCACCTCGAAGATCCCAAAGTCATTTCCTGCATAGCTATTGGGCATACGGCTATTGGGCCCAGCCATTAAATCAGCAAAATAGGATAGGGCCATACCACCCACAGTATCCCAGTCATCCGTGTAGGAACCATCATCCAAAAGGATGTTTGGTTTTATCGATATCTTCCTCTCTTTTATATAGGCATGAAAAAACCCTGTATTTCTATCACCCTCCCGAAGTCATTTAATCCTAGAAGACTACCTTGTCGATTGCTCCTAGGAAAGGATCAAAACAGAATGTTCTTCCTTTCTGTTAGCAAGATGCTCAAAGGTTCGATCATCCCACCCCTCTTCAAGACGCACTTTGAGAGACTCCACCTATTGCATGGAATCGTTAATCCCACTACCTATCATAGGTAGGTATTTCACCCACAACTAGAGACTAGATTTAAGGTGGTGAAGCTTATCATGGATTGAGAAATACGGACCACCCTATCCTGGGGAATTCCAAATGCCATGCACTAATTCTTGATAACCTAGTTTACTAACCCACTGATAAAGGAAGTGAAATCTTCCCCGAAGTTCCTGCCCAGAGGAAAACGACACTAATAGGGGGGAATGACCGGAGATTCCGCGAACTAGGTGACTCAAATTTGTGTTAGATAACTTGGCCACCGCCTAAAAATTTTCCAGAAAACGATCCAACCTACTCCACGATCGGTGAATGCCCCTCCGATTGTTGCACCATGTAAAACAGTCGCCTGAGAAGCCCATGTCAATGAGACCCCTCCCAGCCATGAACTGATAAAAATCACTACTGGTCGTCCTCTGAAAAGATCCTCGACCCTTTTTTTCTTTTGGATTGGGAATGATATTCAAATCCCCACCGACAAACCAAGGGTGATTACCAAGATAGAAACCATTGAGATCACTCCAAAGCATTTTCCGTTGAAGATAATCACAACTCCCATACACAAAAGTCATGAAGTAAAAGTCATCACCTTTACTCACTTTTGTCATGATGAATTGGTCCCCCAGTTATACAAGCTCTACGTTTAAATTCTTATTTCTAAAGATCCAGATATGGCGATTGATCAGTACAAAATGAAGAGATTCATGCATTTTTATCTTCCACATGAAGTCCCGAATTCTACCTGTGTTATGCTTGGGTTTGATGACAGCCACCACATCAACCTTGTGTTTCCTTATAACTGAGGAAAGGAAATCAGACTCAACCCAGGCCCCAAGTCCACGGGCATTCCAGATAATTGTAGGATTCATTGGAAGGAAAATACTCTGGCGCTGCCCCCAGAGCGAGTAGCTAGCTTGAAGTGAGAGAGTGAGCCCTTTTTGCATTTCTTTACTTGGGAGCGAGTACAGACTCCCTCTTGAAAGATCAACTCCCTGCTGGGTGAAAGACCGGGGTCTGCACAGCCGTCGAAGGATAGCTTCTTGATGACTTTTGAGGATGATAACTCTGTCTCCGGATGTAGAGAGGTCTAGAAAACAAGCTGCGTCTCCTGGGAGGTACCTGTGAGCGCTGGCATAGGCTGTTCAATGACAGTGGAACTGCCCAGTTCCAATGGTATGCCCAATGAATATTTAGAGTCCTCCGATGCAACACAAGTCGAAGACGGCAGGGCCATAGAAGCTGAAGGATAGGGCCTGAACCCATACAAGCACACCTGCCTGTCCCCATCTCTCATAAGTAGAGAATAAAGAAGAGGGGGCAAGGACATACCGATCTGGAAAGAAGAGACACCTCTGGGCACATAATGAACAACCACCTGGAACATCTCCGAACTTGCATGGGAAGGCTGCCCAGAATCCACAGCAGACCCCGAAGCCTTGGTGGGGAGATCCTGCTTTGAAGACTAAGTAGCATCTCGGCCTTCCCACGCCCCAACCTCGGGAGAGGGGTGAGATGAGGAGGACGGTCGTCTGCCTCTGGGGGAATTCTTGGGAGGGTGGCTCCCCTCGCCTTGCTTCCTTCTGCAACAATCCTGGAGGGAATGCCCCTGCAAGAGGCAATGAGAGCAGAACAGGGGAAAAACTGGAAACAAAATCTCCGAGTTCCAAAATAGATCGTCCAACATGCGAAGGGAGATATTGGAAGGAGGGGGTAGAGAAGTATCTAGTTCCACACATATACGGGCCACCGCGACGTCCCCCCCCACTGGAGGTCCTAAAATCAGCAAAAAGGAAGCTTCCAAGAGAATGTCCAATCGCCTTAAGGAACCCTCCATTCTGGAAGGGTAGAGGAAGACCCGAGAGGTGGACCCAAACCACAGCAAGGGGGTCCTCTTTTCCCCTGTGAGATTCCATAGACCACCGAGAGAGGCTGAAACGCCATCTCCCAAATGTTCGAGGGACCCTACACCAAACATGAAAAAATTCCGCCTCCGAGGATAAGATATGGTAGAAATAAATCCTGTGAGAAGCCACGATTTGAACTAGAGAGGGAAGACACCTGGAGTGGACAAGCTGCTGAAACACCGCAAGGGAGGGTCTCAAAGCACCAAACCACGCCACAAGGGTCCATTTTAGGCATGCCTTCTCCTCTACAAAGACTGACATCGAAAAATCCAGAGAATGGCCACCATCAACATGAGAGACCTTCAAAAGGACCGCACAAACCTCTGGGAAACAAGGAAGATGAGCGTCCCGAAGCGAACTGCACAGAGCATCCTTGAACGAAACTTTCCACGGAGCCACAGGACAGACATCACCCACATGAGAATATAAAGTCACTATTATTCCATACAATTCATCTTTAAGCTCTACACCACATAGAATGAAATAGAATGCCAAAAAATTAGTGTGAAATGAATACATTAATTGAAACTAAAATTGAAATAAGTGAATAAAAAAGAAATCTGTATATAATAAGAATTTTGCATCATCTATATTGAGATATCAAGGTTTGGTACTACACATGACTCAAAATATAGGCATCATTTGTCCCAAAAAGAATCCAGAACGACCCCAAAAGTTATACCATCTGACAATTTCATTAAAACCTTAACTGTGTTGTGATATAATTGACTAAAAAGGTTTAATTATTATTGTTAATAGATCAATAGAAATAAAAAAACAATGTAGAACAAAATATATTCTCATATATATCATCCAAATGATTATGGGCCTTCGAAAAACCATACCATCTCCAAATTAATATTATCTATTGTACAAGTTCAGAGGAGGAACAAAAAATCCAAATCACATGAGTGATCATAATAACAAATAAATAATTTATACTAACAAAATAAATATTCATAATAATAAAATAATATTTTCTACTATTAATACCTTACAATTTATTTCTTTTTTTAATATGTCTATGTGGTCTTATGTAACCATTCCATCAATAAATTTCCAACACAATAGTACTATTTTATAATGTAATTAATCTAATTTCAAGTAATCACATCATAGAAATGTTCATAATTATGAGAAAATGATTATCATCCATAGAAAATGAGAGATCAACTTTTTTCATGATAAGAACAACTCTCAAAGATATGATGGAATGTGACAAATGAATTGGGTTATCCTAATTTGGAATATCCCTTAGTCAGGTTAGTTTGGGTTTGGCAGCATTTGGGATCTATCCCAATAAAAAGAGAATGGTTAAAATTGGGAAAGGTTGCATGTTGTATTCCAAAAGTACATGACCCATAATGGGTTGGGCTAGGTCAGTTTAGGTCGAACTGGTTATGTAGATACTATATAATTTTATAGAAAATAGAATATAGATCAAAGATGCCAATCTCTAATAAAAAAATAAAATTCCTTTTAAATGAAACTACACCATCATAAAATGCGTTGAATAATATAGTTAATGTAATAAAAGAAGTTATTAATGCATTATGTAACAGAGGAATGTCATCTAAATAGAAAATACCAATTAGTTTATGATCCACACCCCAATCATAAAAATAATGAAATGAAGGATCAAAGAACACCATTTTCACGTATGTATCATGTCGATGGAAATACACATCCCTACAATTGCTTGAAAACCAAAAAAATATGTCAAATGAAAGAAAATTTCAATCAAATTATATGAATTTAACAAACTTAAAAAAAATTGTGACCAAACAAAAAATAAAATTGATCCCTTAAACTATCAATATATAACCCAAAAGTCATTAGTTATTTATTATTGTAAAATTCAAATATAATATGTAAAAAAATAAAATATCAACAAGCCATAAAAAAATTAAAATTTTATATGTATTAATTTAATATAAACTATAAAAGTTGTTATTTTTATTTAATCATCAATATGCAAATTTGAAACAAAAAAATTGAATATGTTTCCAAAAAAATAAGCCTCGTATTATGTAAAAAATGTTATCATACTATAGATATTCATTCCAAATTATAGTATATATAATATAAAATAAAAATATCTAATTTTTTAAACTAAACAAGGCATTATAATGTAAAAACATAGTGATCTAATATATATATATCCATATTTTTTTGAAACCATGGACTTGGGATGTCAAAATAGTGTGTAATAATCTGAAATACTCTAAAATGAATCAAAACAACATCTAAACTAAATACATGATGAAAAGAAATTAATTGCAGGGAAAAAATGTATTCCTCATAGTCATTGATAATTACCAGCATCTCACATTAATTTTTTATCCTGTAATTAAAACACTAACTGCATAACCTCATTTAGACCACATTCACTTAACATAATCATTGATTTATTATGTTACATGTTTTTCAATAACTTTTAATTTCTTTGACTCTATTTATCTTAACAAAAACCAATGATTCAAAATATTTCATAATCAATAAATTTCAATGAAAATATGCCATGACTTCTCAAGGAATTTGAAGTCAAAGAAATGTGATTTTTATTTTAAAAAACATACATTTAATTTTTTTATATTAATTTATATAATTAAATAATTAAGTCTCTATATTAAAAAGAATTACCTTGCTATAGAATTTTTAATAGAATAAATTTTAGTCTATTAAAAATCAAATAAGAATATGATAGTGGCATTACCACTATAAATATGACATAACTATGAATATATATTCTCCAAATAATAAAAAAATCATGATCCAATTAATTTAGAAAACACTCGGAATTTTATACCTTTCATGAATCGTGTTGAACCATCCGTTGTTCTATTTTATATAGCGAGACATTCATCTTTTATTGTGGATGAAATTTCATAAAATCACTACATGAAAAATTAAATATGGGTTTTCATTCATGATTCATGTATATAAGGGAAATAAATCAATGGATGAAGACAAGAAAAATAAAATACTTACAGGATTGTTCAAGTGATGTTTTTCAAATATACATGAAACCTAAAGATTGAGGGGGAGGTGGAGGGAGGAGAACAAAAAAATTAACATCGATGTATGGGGAGAAGGATTGTCTTCATTCTAAAAGAGAAGGGAGTATGTCGGATTGAGGGGATTTTGGAGAGAAAAAGATAGAGGTATTATGGTTTCATTGTATTAGCTCACTACCAATCTCTAAAATAATAGGAGATAGAGGAAAGCGAACAAGGGATGTTGTGGTACCACTGGGAGGAAGAGTTAATACATTCATTTTTTCCAAAAAAATTAACGTGGTAATCAAGTTGATAAGTTGAGTAGGGTTATTAATTATCTAAACCATGATCCAACCCATGATCAACCCAGACCATATATATTTCATTCTAGTATAACCCAACCCAAAATTAGTATTCATGTAACCTAACCCAACCTTGGTGGGTCAGGTTGGACCTGCTGGGTTAGGTCAAGTTTTTACACCCCTGTTTCTGACATGGAACCAATAAGGTGCATGCATTCTGGCACGATGAAACTAAACATAATTTATCGTAAAATAAATCCAAATGATAACAACCGAGTAATGATGAAAATAGGACAACACCATGATCTATTGGAGGAACAAAAAAATTTAAAAGAACTTGAATGAATTTAAATCCAAAAAATATGGAAAATCCAATCGATACAAAAATGGAGATCTTCCCTATAAAACACCATTATATAGAAAAAATAATAATTCCCATGATTTAAGTGGGTGGTTTATCTCAAGGGAGATAAAGAACATTATAAGATATGGATATTGTTATATCATTTTCAATTTTATTTAAAAATTATGTAGAATATATGAGAGAAAAAATAGTTTTGAAAAAAATCATTCCAAGGATTTGAGAAAAGGATAAAAATCATATAAATTAGTACTCAAATAGTTAATCAGGTAAACCATGTTTATTTATTTCATTTAAACAAAAAAAATTAATATCATAAAAAATATAATTAAAACACAAGAACCACATTCTTCTCATAATTCAATGCATCTATTATTAAAAATAACCATCTCATGGAAACCATAAAAATTCAATTTAATGCTCATATATAGATGGATGAATGTGATAACTAGCCTTTTATATTTCTATTTTGACAATATATTTTTGTGGAAAAAAGTATTATCTTTTATACAACTTTTTGGAAGTCTTATGGTGGGATAGAGCTCACACATTAACTTTATAGTGCCAAAAATATGCATCATTATAATGTATTAGTATCTACCATTTGTTAAATGTATTTTATGTGAATTAATATGGTAACTAGAAGAATCTCATACATCATCCAAATATATTGTTTTATTAAAAAAAATATTCATCTCCTTTAATATAGTTTATAACTTTTTATAAACTAAAAAAATTATGGGATATAAGATAGGACCAAACACCTATCTTGGAAGTATTACTTCCTTTTTCACAACATTCACTTTTTATAATTTCTAAAAAATATCCTCATATAATTTATATAAAATAGGATACAAAAAAATTCATTACCTATAAAATGTCAAACTTGAACATAATTTTTCATAAATCTCCATTCTATAAAAAATTATCTCCCCATTAAATGAAGATAAAGACATGGAAGATGTAAAGACATCTATTTAAAAAAAACATGATATTAGAACTTTAATTATTCTATAAAATCAATCTCATTGAGTTCCCTGTATAGATAAATAGTAGTAAAAAACACTGGGTATTCTATTTGAAAAACACCTTCAAATAATATTAGATGAGCGTTTAAATGGAAATAAGAATGATAAAAATAAAAATTTTAATATTTTATGTGAAGCTCGAAGAATAAATTAATTTAATTTTTAAAACATAAAAATTTCTGTCCAATTAAAAAGTTTACTTTAAAAATTGAAAACGACTATTTCAAACTAAATTAGATGATTCAAGTACTAAAATATTTTGTGATACTAATAAATTTATAGTCAAAACATAAGACAAATAAGCATAAAAATTCAAATTAAAGGTCCTGAATAGTACTTATAATGATTATAATGAATGAAAATATTAATGTAAATTGAAAATATGGAAAACAATTGTTTGAAAACTCATAACATGATAAATATCCGCCTATCCACTACCATGTTTATAATAATAAAATTTCAGGGTTTCCATTCATGATTCCAAACTAGAGACAATCTAATGTAATCAAGAGTTGATATGTCAAAGTAAGGATCTCCTTCTATTTAATATAAAAAATGGGTAAGGATTTAATAATATTGATTTAGAAATTATGGTTTTAAAGTTTTTTTATTACAAAATTGTATATTAAATAGGGTTTTAAAGAATAATTATAATTAATTTTGTATGATTCCATGAGTATGGATTATAGAAATAAGTATTATGGAACCAAGACAAAAATGGAAGGCCTATGAGTTTTTAGCATATAATTGAGTTACACTAAACAATTAATATTATTTTCATATGGATGGAATTTGAGATACATAGATAAGATTACAATTAAACTTGGTTTATTTTTGTAATCATATATAACATGTGTATGTATAAATATCATAAGAAATCCCACACAATATGGAAACCCACCCTCAAATACTATTTTATTGCACATTTTATCATGTTTAATCTCTTAAAACAACATTTTAAAAATAGAATTTTACAAATTCATTTAAAAAATAAGAAATAATTATGAAAAAATTGAATTACCTTTTGTCTTTAGGTGGTACTCTCAATTGGAATGTAAAATAAAATCTTTAGGTGCCTCAATATATCACATAAAAGGTCATGAAACTCAAAACCATAGATAATATTAATATTAATTCCGAAATCATAAACATAATAAAAAATATCATTTTGAAAATATTTGTGAGATAAAAACTAAAACAAATTAAAAAAAACATTATTTTATTTTTATTTACATAAACATCCAATCCATATTATGAAACTTTTAAAAAAAATTAACAATTCAGGATATTTGTAGGCATATATGTATTGCAATAACCCAAAATTCAATGTAAAATTTTCGAAATCATAAATGGGGTTATTTTGAGACAAACTTTTAGACAACATGTGATTTTGTGGCCTATAGTGGCCGGAATGAATTTTAGAACTACTTTTAAAGATTATTAAATAATCATGCGAGAGGGTTTTTTAACTTTTAAACCAATAAATGAATCAAAAATCTGATGGAATCATTGAACTATGTGTTTCACGATTTAACTAAGAAGGGAGTAACATTGACTGGCATGGGTCGATCAAAAAATATAGTTTTTAAGAATTTGAGAAGAAAAATAGAATAACTTAAAAAAATGCAATTTTGTTGTTTTTGTCTTCGTAGTTATACATCAACTCATCAACATTGTGGTACAATGACAAGGTGACAGTGAATACATTAATGAACCTCATTAATGACTCACTGTAGTGACGTTGCAACACATAGTGCATCTTCCTCCTTTAATTAAACATGGATTCATGGATGACGAATAACACTTGAAATCATATAAAGAACTATGAAGGAAACATATCCAACAATGAACGCTAGTGAATCCAAAAGCAACGATGATAACCTTAGAGATCAA